>JASSKH010000032.1:4890618-5490618 GCA_031763025.1 Macrocystis pyrifera | reverse complement strand
AGGCAGACGCTGATGAAGTTTGGTCGATCGAGACGCTGCGGGATGCTCTCGTTGGGCTGCTGCAGTGAATCTCGTCATAACCAAGCGCGCCACGGCAGCAGCAGCAGCAGCAGCAGCAGCACTACGAGTATGGGCCACCAGTGTGGGCTACATATGCATTGCTTTTGATATTTTAGGATTATAGCCTATAAATTGGCACGGCCGTGTCCTCTTACGTTGACGTCTTACAGTTTTTATTCGACTTTTTTTAGGAGTGTACACGTACTGCTGCCGTACTGCTGTGGGTACTGCTGCAGGTACCAGGTACGTACTGGTATGACCCAGCGTGAACAACTATTATCGGTCGAACTCACAGCTGACGTATTTCAAAATTTATAAAAAATAATATTGTAGTGTATATTTAAAGGGTTTTTGCCAAAATCAGGTATACCTGGCCACTTTCGTGCCAAAAACAGTTACATACTGAAATCAAGTACAAAACACACACCAGGAGCCCTGCTATTGGCCAAGCTGACATTGTAACTGATTTTGGCACGAAAAGGCCAAGGTACACCTGATTTTTTCTACTCTGTCTAGCTTTCAACTGATTTTGGCCAACTTTGAACCAATCAGAGAGGCCATACGTACACTGTGTTTTCTTTCCGTATGCGTCTGCCCTCCCTCGGTTGAAATTATTCTGTATTGACGTATAAACTCTGTGCTCGTACGTCGTACGTAAAAGTACGTATATACATGCATACATGCGTCCGCTGGTTTCACTTTTTCTCCTTTGGGGTGTGCAATGTGCTTCAGTTAGTTGTTGTGTGTACTCTGTTGTTTTCTATGTTCACAGCAGTCTTTACAGCACCATGGACACCCGGCGTTTCGTCTGCACCACCGCGCGTCGAGGTGGTCTCAGGCTTGGTACGGCAGGATAGGTTCCGCGAGGACGGTCTGGAAGCTTTAAAGCTGTCGACGGGGGGGGGGGGCGCCAGCGTAAACACTCTTCTTGGCGCTCCCGCCGTGGCGAAACAAACGAAGCATATTAATAGTGACTCTTTGCAGGTCCAAGTTGAGCCCGCGGTACCTACACCCCAAAGAAAACAAAACAATTCAGATTTTGGAGGCCATGTGGCACGCTTAATGCTTTTTAGGCGCATTCTTTTTTTTTCCGGATTGTCATGGACATCACACCGCTCGTGGAGCGCGTTTTTACTTGGTTTTAGGATGTACCTGATTTTGGCTCAAACGGATCAGGTATACCTGATTTTGGCATTTGCCCTATATTTAATAGTATTATGGGGGACCACAACTGCAGTTAATACCTGGTAGGACCTATGGTATACATGAAAACCTATATATTTACCCATTTTTACTAACAATATTTGGTCCTATAGTCCCCCGTAATAGTATTAACTGGCAACTAAACTGCTGTACCAGGTACATCAGTGCGACAACAACAGCGAAGTCAACAAAAACAACGAAAGCGCAGAACGAGCGGGCCAATTTCGTTTGCATGTTTCCCCTCTCTCGAACGCAATAGCTGCACACTAAAAAAAATGTCGGCGTCAAAGCTGCTTCCGCGCCGGGCGAGGCTCGATCGGTCTCGACTTTCATTCAGAAGTGGTACGTCGGACGATATTATATATATATATATATACCCCAAGCAGACCGTAGCAGAAGAGCGACAGCCTCTGGCACAGGCAGGCAGCGGGGGCGGTCCGCCTAAACCCTCGCTATATAACTCTGGACAGCGCAGAAGGAGCGCTTCCGCCTTTTGGGTTCCATGCCATACGTACTGTACACATTCAGGTTCAACCCTCTCGCACTGAGACTGAGAAAGTTGACGATAAAGAAGTGACGCTTACAACACCGGCCACCTCTTGATTGAGGGAGAATATACATCAAGTGTGTCAGGGGGCATGTCAAGCAAGGCAAAACGTGCGCTGTCTAGGGTTTCGGGCCGGTTGTTCCACACTAAAACCTTGTATTAATAGTTTGATGTAGGTTAAGGCATGTCAAGCCAAACTTGCTGTATGTCAAGGGGTGAAAGTGCTGTCTCCTGACATCTTTTGATGTACATCGGTGTCCAGGTTACAATCCAATGAGTTGTACGTCACGGGCGTGACATGATCTTGCCTGGTGCTGATCGGCACTCATGCTGCTCCCACACGGCTGATAATACCAAACTTACCAACAAAATCGTCGCTCTCTCGGGGTCCCAAAAAAGTAAAATATTTATAGCTCCAAGTATAGTATTAGCGTAACACGCGCGATGAGAACTGATGTGCTGCTCGTGTTCTCGGAGATCCGCGCACGGCTGGCTGGCTGCCATGCATGCTCCAGCGCGCTTACGTATATACCGGCAGATGCCGCCACGAACATGAAACGTGACACGACCCAGCCTTGGCGATATTTTATACTTGCGGTGGATCACCTGCTTCATTGCTCATTACGCGGTGTTTTTTCGGCATTGCAGCCAGTTAGTTGCTCACACGGCCGCTTGCTCCTCTTGTTCATTCCTCAGGGCTTGCTGTGGCGGCGCCTCTAGTGCGCGGAAGGGTTTCCGCACGTGTGGAGGCGATGTACCGACAGGTGTGTGAGTCGGTAAAATGGTCTATTCCACCTGTCCCCCGTACCCCCCATGTGAACAGGCCGGGCGCCGACCCGCTATTAGTTACAGTAAAAGTACACACAAGAATTTGGGGACAAAATACTTGAAGTCAGTGTGGTATTTGTTTTGTATACTAATAGCGAGGAATAATGCCTCTTCTAAGCGAGCTCCTACTGTATTTATAGTATATATCGGTCAAAATGGCCCGATTCCACCAGGGCGATGGCAAGGGAGTGTAGAGCTACAGCAGATCACACTCCTGCCGTAAGAATAGCCTCTACTGGTGTTTTACCCAGCCCGCTGCCTTGAGAGAATCGCCGTAGGGCGCTTTCTTGTTCCGGTAGAGTGCTTGTATCATCATCGTGGCCGATCGCCTACTTACTACGAGCGAAACAGTTGCTAGAATTACACAGCCGTAAAATACAGGGCATGCCTCACCCTTTTCAGCTGGGTGAAGCCAAAGATGCACGCCGTCGGACTGATAAATCTCTGGTATTGATTATTTTTTGTTTTTATTCGCCTCCACCAGCGCGTCCAGGTAATATCAGCTACGAACAGTCGCCAGCGCGAGTTCCTAGCGAGCAGGCTACCCTATCTTATATCTGGTATGCTGTATCTCTCCGAGGGCCTCTTGGGCACCCACCGAAGCAGAAATAGAGGTGCTCTCTTAAACAGGAATATCTTACCCCGGCGGGGAAAAAAACAAGTGCGGAAGATCGAATTCACGTTTGAATGACCCGCCCGGACAAGAGATAGCATGGCAGAAATGGTGATTTGCATGATAGTTCTGCCACGTGAAAACTATAACGGTTGACGGAGCCGAGAAACCCGCCAGGGTGGCGCTTCGCTTTTTTTTCCGGTTTTCATTTAGTTTCCTTAAGCGGCGGGGTATTCCGTCCGCTATCGGAGCCTCGTATATTTCATTCTTCATTTTTTTATTTCCCTCGAGGGCCGCGAACCTCGCCAGAGGTGCCTCGCTTTTGGTTGTCGCGTTTGCTTTATCTTTCCTCGAGGGTATGGGCAAGTGAGTACTGTACCGCTGTATCTAACACCACTACACGAAGCGCCGGCGAGGGACTAGAGCATCCCGGACGTTTGGTCGCTCTTTTCCTGAATCAAACCAAACCCATCGTGGCCGGGGGGAAGCGGCGAGGAGACGCGCTTGTAACGATGGAGGGTGCCGAAAGCTTCAAACCCGATTTTTTCGTTCGGTATTCGAACATGGGATAAGCTACGGCATCTTCTGCAAGCAGGCACAGGTGTACATAAGAGCCCGCGAAAAGCTGCCAGTAGTAGGGCAAGTTCCAAACGCCAATACACACGATTTCGCCGGAGGAAAACTTTCGGCAAGGTAGGGAAGAAACGTTACCGCAATCGACCCACCACGTGAGGGTCGGTGCCTAAGTCATGGAATCCATCGGCGCAGTCGATGCCCCGACCAACGTCTCCCGTGAGATGCAGCCCGATCGAGACATGGGGCATGGCTCTTATGTACAGTATCCCGTTGTTCGCAAGCCATTGTCGTGGGTATTTCGCCCGCACACCTTTTTATCCCGTTGCCCGCTTGCCACACGCACTATAGTCGACAGACCATGTATTTCTTGCGTGCTAAATGTCAAAACATCGCAGTACGCTCTTGTTGCGCGTCGAGACCCCCGTGACCCATTCCGTGTCAAAAGAGGGTAACGAGAACAGTTAACACCTACAGTAGCTGGGAGCAAGAAATACACCTATTAATAATGGGTTTGACCCCTCCCTTTTTGGTTGGCGTGCCCGAGCAAGGCCATCTGCGACGCCTGTGCGCGTGCGTGGTCGTACTAATATGTGCAACTCTGGCCGTGAATATAACACTCCATTTGGACTATGCTGTGAATATCAAGCGAGCACTATACTTCCGGTCAGAGGGGGTGTATTTCTCTTCCCGCCCCCCTTGAATAACGCGAAACACGGACCACCAACAAAACACACCGAAACACGCGACGTCTGCCGTGGACAGGGCCAGGCGGCGAACAAGGTCACTTCCGCAAAGAAGACGGGCATCGCAGGGACACCAAGAAAGGCCAGCTCGGCGACGCCCAAGCCCCCGTCCCCACCCCCGCCTGCACCGGCGGCGGCGGCACCGGCGGCGCCGACGCCGAAGGCCGCGGCGGACGTAGTGCCCCCTGTGACCAAGAGAAACAACCTGCTCATCGGAGCCGTGCTAATCGGATGTGTCGGCGCTTCGTATTTCGTGACCATCAACAAGATGCACGATCAGGCGCGTGTACTGACTGTACCGGCAAAGGCGCTACCTGATTTAACATACCCTATGTACTTGCTTTTTCTTTTTCGTTTTTTCCCACTTTCGTGGTTGCGCACGTTTGTTTGTTTTGTTTATTTTATAGTCGTTAGTTGCACATTAGCTCTAGGTTTTTGTTCCTGTGTGTGTTCGTCACGTATATACAGTAGTTGCAAGAGGAGCTATAATAGATTGTGCATTCTGTATTTAAAGTTGTTTTCTGGGTGTGTTGCGTCCCTTCGCGTGGGTTCTGGGTGTGTTTCTGTTCGTTCCTTCCCGCGGTCATGCGTGTGCCTAAGGTCGTTTAGGGCTGTACTCAACCTGGCGTACGTATTTGATGAATCGCACGTTTCGGTCTTGTTTTGTAACAAATCGGACTGGCGCGTTTAAGCACGGTTCGGGCCCTACCAAAGGGTTTCTGTTGTAGCTTCCGAGCTACGGACGACCTCAGCCACTGTTCATATCTGCAGAATTGGTATACAGCGATATCATCATCATCACCCCGCCCACCTTCCTTGCTCACTTTTTTCCGCACCACCCTTCCATCCCCCTGTGTTGCTATTTTGGCTGGCTCTCGTACGCTGTGCGGACGGCGCTGTACCGATGGGAGCAGGACTTCCTCGGAGACGTGGAGAAGGAGGCGGAAGAGCAGGCTCAGGTGCGCCTTTGTATGTCGAGCAACATTACGCTGGGCATGGTCGTGTTCGTATATGCGCTTTGGCCCGTCAACATTCTTTTTTACTTTACCTCTCGCCCGATTCCGCCTCGGTGGCGCGGAGTTTACCGGGTATTTTAGGCGCATGGCGTCTGCGTGACCCGACGCGCCGATTCCATTTTTTTTCCTCAATACCTAGGTGGCGAACAATTTACTGGGCAATATAAGCGAACGGCGTGTACGTGACCCAAAATCGACGGCTCGTACGGTAGGTTTGTCCTCGACGCCGCTGGACGAGGTTCCGTTGGAAAATGCTCGTGTGCTACGGCAGGAGACGCTCGCGCACCCCGCCGTCGTTGGCAAGAGAGAAAAACATGATGAGATGATTGACGGCACCCATGCCCCTTGACGGACATCCTTCATTCATCAAGAAACTCTCCATACTAAGAGTAGTGCACGAAGTAGTACTTCTAAACAGGCGTTGACGGGTTAAAACCTACTGTAGACCGTCAACCGTTGTCTTTGGCCTGAGGTTTGACGGTGTCGACCCGGCGCTCACATAGCCGGAAAAAAAAACGCTGACGGTTCCGCGCGCTTTACATACGCCTACACGTGCACGAGTCCCGCGGCGACTGACTTTCCTGGTGGCGACGGCTGCCGATGATCTTGTACAGAGCCTCGCCTATATTCCCTTCTTGTTGCCTTTGCCTAGCTCTTTCCACCCACTGTCGCTGCCGCCGGTCGGCCTGCCTGCCTGCCCGCCTGCCGGGCGGCCGGCCTGCCTTGCTACCGCTTTTCCGCACGCCTTATCTCCCCAGGTCAATCTCCACAAAAGCGGGCTGAAGGTTTCGACGAAAGTAGTGCCAGAAACCTTCTCGAGGAGTCCCGTCGCCGACGACATCGTGTCGAAGGCGGAGGTTGCGGTAGCATCAGCTGAGTCGGTGGTAGCCGAGGTGGCAGAAGAGGTCAAAGAAGAGGCTTCAGAGGCTGTGTCAGCGGTCAAGGAGGAGGCTGCCGAGCTGGCGGGTGCGGCGACGTCGGTGGCGACAGGCGAGGAAGATGGCGCCGCGAAAAAAAAAAAGAAGAAGGGCTGGAGAAAGTACTGGCTCTTCGGGCCGCGCGTAGGCGGCGACTAGCTCTCGCGAGCGGAGAACGAACTGCGACAAGGTCGTGTTGTGGCACGACTTTTCTTTGTAGGCTAGCTCGGGCAAGCACAACGAAATGCCTCACTGTCAATTTTTGGCGCGACCTTTTTCCTACGAGTGGAGGCCTGGGAAGCAGGGCGGGGGTGGGGCGTGAGAGCGCGCGGAGCGTGCGTGGAGTGGGAATGGAGCGGGCGCGAGCGGCCGAGCAGGAGCGCTGACACGAGCCCGCGGTACGTCCGCTGTCCAAGCATCTATCCGCATAGGGGCCGGGGTGTGTCAGATCTCGTCATTATGGTGACGACTTAGGGGCATGCTGTGCGTGCAGTAACTTGAAAAATAATACTATGGGGCAAGCGTCTTCGCCTAGTAACTGCACCGCGCAGGCGATGGTAACGACCTGGGTGGATTGCTTTCGATTTAGGCGCGGGCGGGGGGGGAGGGTGGACAATATTTTGAGCCGTTTGGGGTTGGTGCTTTTGAGGACAGTGGTTCGGTGGACACATGCGCCGTTTGCTCAAATAGTTGTTTTATATATATATATTTATATATATGTATATCTTGAAACCCGAATGCACAAGGTTGGCGTACTGGGTAGATCGAGTCGCGGACTGCGCGAAGCGGGGTCCCCTTTGGTAGAAGGTAATGCGGCGAACCCGCTCAGGCAATACGCCCGCACAGGCCTAGGAGGGTCTCGCGGTGGAGGTTTTCTTGCCAGCATTCATGTCAATCACGACGGCATGTTTTTTTCTTCGTGTTTTCGCGCGACGGCACTGTATGTGGTATTTTCGACGACCGAAGAAGGTGGCACAAGCGAGGAGGTCGAGTGTCCATGGTGCGCCCAGGATGCGTTTTTTTCGGGCGGGATCTGGGAATTCTGCCCAGGTGCCGATGGACCAGCCCCGTGGCAAAATCAAGTTTTTAAGTCATTCGACCGGATACTGTAGCGCTGCAGGCTTGAGACTGGCCTGGTCTCATTCGTCTTTTTTGTATGTACCTGCTTTCACGGTGAATCATGTGTGTCAGATGTGTTTTTTTCTAGCGAACTTTGCTTTTGCGCAGTCAAAGCACCTGGCGGCCCCAGACGGCGTGCAGGTCCCGCAGGTGCGGGCACGTGACATTTGACACATGAGTTACTGCTGTAATCAACGCCCTCAATTTTGAACTTCTGCGGTAATTCCGTTCCCGCACATACGATCATGTGTTTTTTATAGTTTTGCCAAAGACATTTCTGCGTTGCATCAGCATGCTCATGGTATTTGGGGCATTGTCGCGTCTTTCTTTATCAATACGGTTTTAGCAGTTGCGCATTCATCTGCAGACTATCCATCCTGTCGTTGTGGCCGAGTTTGTACGTGGGTGAAATCGACCCCTGGTTTTTCGCCTGGACACGGAAACATGGTTGCTAGCAAGAGTACTTGAGCCGTTCCTTGGAGGGGACCGAGTATGTAGGCGCGCATGCCATGTAACCCGTTTTTACAACTGAAACCCTGTTTCGGGGACTTTTTTTTTCAAGACCTTTATTTCTGAAAGACCAATGCTACAGTACAGTAAGCGTTCCTGTTTTTTTTTCTCATTGTGGAATTTCCTGTTCACGGTTTTTCCTGTTTTTCTTGACAAAAAAAAGAGAAGCATCAGGGGAAAGGCTCCTCGATACGCATGGCCCTTCAGGGTGGGGCTATTTTGTTATGTTTAATTTTTTTGCCGATCAATTTCCAGGCAACTCTGTACAATGGATGAAAATGAGCAATTTTGGTCAAAATTAGGCCCAAAATGAAACCAACACAGGTCTACAGTAGGCCTGGTTTACTACAGTAATTGCGATGCTTTTTTTTCTGGACCACATCATCAAACATCAACCAAATCCATTGCTACTGTAAGTGTGCTGGTGCTGTATCATCACGAGTGAGGTACAAAATGTCTCCTTGTGGTCACCACAGAAAGCGCAAAACACCCTGATTTCCGTCTAAAATCCTGAAAAATCTTCATGCTGTGCTTTTGCGCCTGCTCAAGATATCTAAAGGTTCATACAACTGCCCGTATCTCACAAAGTACAGCTATTAATAGCTATGATACGTAGTTGTGATTTACTAAATCTCTTCACGGATGCGTTCCGCCTGTTGATGCAGTCATGTGAGTACATATATATCTTCCACAGCGAGCCCCGTCGCCCGCCTCACGTGAAGCCCGGTGCTCACCGTGGACCTCGTTCGCCAGCTCGACGACGTTGGCGCTCAGACTGGGTTTAATTTTCAGCCCGGTCGCAAAAATAAGCACCGCTTGAATATTATCTTACAATCCCGAACGACCCTTAATACTCGTGCGTACTCTATCAACAATCACAATGGAGGCCAGACAGAGTACATTGATGCATCCCTCGTGTCTCGAGGCACACGCGACGCCTAGGCACGAAAGCGGCGACCGCGCTCCTTGCAACTCCCCCTCTACCCGCCAGCACCCGCTGACACCCGCGACGGTGCCGGGTTCGCCCGCAGCGCCGTGCTCGGAGTACACGCACACACACGAAACGAAAGAAGAAAAAAGGAAAGAAGGACTGAACGTACGAAGAGAAATAAATGGAGAAAAAAAAAAGACCCGCTGGAAACATCCGGCAAGTAATAAAAGGAGGCGATTTCCAAGTGAGAGCTCTGAGAGGCCAAGGATGCACCAACCGAGCACGCTCAGAGATCGAGATATCTTTAAGTAGTTCTATATCGAGCAAAATCCAACATATCCATTGTTCAAGAAGGGCCCGAAGGTGAACTGTGATGCATCTTGCGGGAACCAGCTCGTAGTAGTAGTCGGGAGGCGGAAGAAAGAGTCGATCTGTGGCCCCGGATCTGAGTCACGACCTATTAATAGGGAGGAGGGAAGGAGAACGCAACGAGAAGGAAGGGCGAACAAAATAGGTGGGCAGAAAGGAGGGTGAAGAAAAAAAATGAGAACGAGAGAAAAATGAAAAAAAGGGGGGATCTCGAATTATTCAAGTTTTCGGGAAAGCATTTTTTTTGTCAACCATTCACTATTTCGAAAAATTGTGCTTCAACCCTTCCTCGTGGAAAACGTGGAGACGGGGGGCTGCATTATCACAAGACCACACAACAAGATCAGAAGAGTGTGTCAGAACAGAGAGGTTGGCGCAAGGGGCGAGCTTGACTGTGTGAGTCACGCCAACTGACCACACAGCGACGAGGCAACCCTGCAAATAATAGGCGAGGGCTGGTCCGCCTCCTACACGCTTGCTCGGAGAAACCCCAGACACATCAAACACCTCCCACCTCTAGGAGATTTGGTGTGGGGCATGCGAGGAGTGTTTTTACGTTTGAAATCTCCACCAATCTCCTAGCCAGTACAGTGTATGTTCGGTTGCAAGTTGCAAAGAACCCAAGAGCTGGATCGGACGATGGGTGCTTGGCAACGAGAGTCCAGGCACTGTCAGCTGGGTCCGCCTATCTACACCGTCCAGCAGTGGAGCTCCGGACCCGCCCGCTTTTGGAGGCAGGTGTGGACACACATGTAGCTCTGCGGGGCGATACAAGCAACATTATTAGTAACACCTAAATTACTTACTGTAGATGTTGATGTAGTTTAAAGTGTACTATCTGTGCCTTGTATAGTATTAAAGCCCTACTGCTTTAGCCTATGATACGCATGCGACGACGATTGCAGCCTGCCTGGTAGCACAGGACAGGAGGGGGCCTGCTCGGTAGCACAGGATCGCAGGGGGTGGGCGTTCTTCAATGATGCTGTGGATCCCGCGATTTTTCGCCGGACAACTACTATTAATACTACTGCTGTGTTTGAACTGAACAGACCATAAAATGCGGAGTTGAGATTTTTTTGCTTTTGTTCTCGCGGGCAGCTCCGAAATATTTTGGTGGACGAGCACACGAACTGCAGTCGCGCCTATTAATATTAATATTAATAATGCGATGTTGCCTGTGCAGTAAGTACTGCTGTGAGCTGCTGTGGCAATTAGTTGCAGAAACATGTCAACCCAACAAAGGTGCCAGGTATTCGTCATAAACGAAATGTTGAGCAAATTCGGTGCACAGCGACGAGTAGGAGTTGAAAGATACCAGGAATAACCACCACGACAGCAAGCAAAAATTCATACTGGTACGTACTAATAATAGCTTCAATTTGGCGAGGTACCGTTGTAGATCTGGTGCCTACTTCTATGACTGCCAGCAGATTGCCACCTTTTATCACTCCCATTTTAGGTTCAAAATACTTGGATTTATTTAGACTTGGACAGTTTTTTTCAGACAAGGACGATATCTCACTTGTGATGATCGGAGAGTTCGTAGGAAGGCAGCTACAGTATAGGCTCGCCAATAAGAAAGTGCCCAATAAGAACATAATGCTCACTTTTTGGAGAACGCTAAGAAAATTGGGTAAACAAAAACGGCTCAGTGGTGAACTCTACACTAAATCCTATATGTAATACTCGTAGCCTATGTTCAAGGTTGTTTGAAGATGGCGCCCCAATAAGAATCTCAGGCTTGCCCAGAGTAGGTGTTTCTTGTTGGCGGGGCCATACCATAATGCTTACGATAACATGTTTTCAAATATATTTACGAACCGATGCCAATCATATTCGCACAATATTTTGACATATGTACACACCCCAACGCTCAGCAAATAAGTATATACTTTGTAGACTAGAGTTCCAGACTTAATACTCGTACCTCGTACCTGTTATGCACTATAGCCCAAATGTATACCCTGCTGGTATACTTTTCCATGCGAAAGTACGTGTCAGCAGGGGCGATGGATGCATACGAGCGTATCTGTTGTTAATACCGATACGCTCGGTACATCGTTATTGGTGTGCGACATTGATTTTTTTTTTTTTTTTTTTTTATCATCACTTTTACTTTCCAGCCCACTCGTAGGAGGTTTTACCCTCGACGATCTTCTGGACAAGCCGTGGTCACAGGTGTCGTCCCTTCTCCCCCCCGGTACGTGCCTTTAGTTTTTATCGCGCATAGGGTTCAGCATTCCCACTGCTCGTCGATTTTCATCGAATGTACAGCTAACTCACGCTCTCGCGCTTTCCGCTAATCAATTTTACGCAAGAAAAAGTCCCTATGAGCATGCACTCGGTGAGACTCGAACTCACGAAATTGATCTTGATAGGCTCGCGGACCACCTACCAAGCCACCGGGGACGCCGATGCAGGGGAGCTGCAGGAGTATACCCAGAAGAATGCTGGGGTACAACCAAGGCCGTGGTATACTGCCCGTGTCCTCTATAATAGGTGCGCATCAGTCCTCTTAAAAGTGTGACCCCGCGCCCGCACCTTCTGGCCATGTTCTCTCTGTCTGACTGCAGATCGTCCGCTCCCCTTCGTCCAGCGTCGTGCAGAAAGAGATGGTAGCCAACAACAAGGCCAAAGGCACCAGAGGCAGACACCAAACCCGAAGACATTCCTCAAACAAGTGGGTGGAATGCAGTCGCCGTGTGTAGTATATGTACGTAGCCTACAGCAGTAGTATCATCTTGCGAGCACGATTTTAAACCATGATGCTTTTGCTGGTAATTAGGACTGCACAGCTACCTGTGTTCTGAGTGTGCCAACATTTGTATGTTTTGAGAGGGTCATTCACCTGGAGAAGGATGACCGCATACGCAAAAATCGTGGACACGCATGCGTGGATATCGTCTGAGGGGCGCGGGGAAATATATATATATATATGTGTGTGTGTGATACCACAGACAGGGTACAGGGTACCAGGTAACTTCGAAGAGATAAAACCTACCGCTGAACGAGGTTAGGCGAATGCACCTAAATGATGAAACGAAATCAGATCAGAACAAACGACAAACCAGAGCGGTGATATTTCTGTGCGAATTAAAAATACTTTTTTTTTAAATTGAACTAATAATAGTTCTTATTTTTTGCATATCATATTTTCCGATGTCGAGGTCTCCGAAATCGCCAGGGGGTCCCGATTTGTTTTTTTCTTCTCCCGTTGTACGACGTGCACCCTCGATTAGCTGTATTAGTCATGGATTGATTGACAGATTGACGGACCCAAGTTTGGGCGCACACGGGATGTGGGAGATATCCCTTCCTGAACGTTGAACGAGCGCAGCCCCCAACTGCAGTATTGTTTTTACCCTTTCAACGTCAGGACCGGGCACCATCGATCGGTTGGTCGAGGTGCAAGGCAGGCCACACAGGAACAAACAACTAAAAAGTGCAGCTCTCCATGGACACACGACCTAGGGAACAGTACGGCGATGATTATGTTCATAGCGACAACACGCTGTTATTAATATTACTTGGTACCAGTGTGTCCTGTATGTATGCGCGTGTGTGTAGCGCGATAAAAGGACGTTCCCGCAAAACTTTCAATACTGTACCGGTCAAAGAGTAATATCCTCTTCGATTGATAACATGAAAGTACGCTGACTACAGCAACAACACCGCAAGACTGCATCGGAAAGGCCCCGCAGATATATGTGCATGCGTTGCTCAACTCCCCCCCCCCCCCCTTCCCGTTTTACTGGTTTCTCCTGCTGAATGCTCGACGATGAAGGTGTGAGGAAAAGCTTGTTGAGTTCGCCGAGCCAAGAAACGTCTGCAGACGACCAGCAGTTTGAAGCACAATAGCTCAAGACTATTTTAAGACAGATAAACTCCGACCCAACGAACGCCGGGCCGGGGGGGGAGGGTATCGGGCGTTCAATCGTTTGGCGCGTGTATTGGTTCCACCGATTGAGCACGTGGACGAGTGCAAGAAAGTGGCAGTAAGGCTGCCCTTATTGATTGATGATATTGTTTCTCGTTCCGGGTTATACAAATAGTGGGGGGGGACGTAAACTACAACAAACGCATGCTGTATGCATGGGCCACGAATTAAGGTGTTCTGCGTGGGCAGATTGCAACGCTCTGGTTGAGCCGAAGCAACAGACATGAAATAAATGGTGCACTGGGTTACCGTCGTTTACAAGGACAATTGTGCGTACCATACATACCAAGCAGCAGCTCGTGGTCGCCGCGCATGTTGCTTCGACAAAAATGGGGTCATAACGACTAATGAATCTCTCGCAGTTAAGTAATCGTAATGGTGTCGCGACAGACAGGCAGACTGAAACCAACCAATCATCGCGGGAAAGATCGCACGGATCATACATGCTTGGCTTCTGAGGAGTGAAGAGCAATACAACCAAAGTCAAAACGGCAACATCATGCCGGCAGAATAGAGTACAGTGCGGTACAGCGCGGATTTAATGTGTCGTGCTACTGGTCCTTTTGATTTGTCTTGTCTCACGATGACAGGAGTAGGTACCAGGTAGTGGGTGTATACGAATCGTTACTTTCATTCCATTATACAACAAGCAAGCATTTTCATTGGGGATGCCCTCCTGCTGTTGCTGCTACTGACCTCTTATTCGATGACAACCAAAGATAGAAGGAATATAGTGCATCTGTTCGGCACCTATTAGTAGTACCCACTACGAGTGAGTACAAATATATACCTGGTACTGTGGTTGCAGACTGCTTCTACGACTACTACTGGTATTACTCCAGAGCTGGCTACGGGTGTATACTTCTTTTGCGGCCGTGCTGATGATACACCACGTATATGTATCTGCAATTAATGCTACAGACACAGGCAAGTATGATTCACCAACCATCAATGCCTGCTACGGCGAGCTTCAGCCTCATCGTCGTAAATTGACACTGTAACAGAAAAATCGTTTCAAACCGTTTTCGAAATGATGGAGAATACAGAAAAAGCCTACAAATATTACAACCCCTCTCTCTACGGCGGATGGGCCCACTATCTGAAAACAACTGCACAACGAAGGCTCCTTCTTGTTCCCTCCAGTCTGGATCTTGCGCGACGTCGAAGGGCTGCTCGATTCAGTCATGTCCGGCTACGATCTGGGGTTTACGGTGCTGAGGGGTGTGTACGGCGTTCAGCTCGGAATCGGGACTGATGACCGGTGAGCGCGCTCTCCTAGACAAAGGGGAACAATGAACACAATGGGCAACAGATACCGGGGGTTGGATAGAGGTGCAAGGCATCGCTGCTTCGGCGTAGCTTGGCAGGCCAGAAACCCGCGCTCGCTGTTCGACACGCTGTTCTGTTTCATCGAGCCACTCGTAGATCCAAGGAGAGAGCGAAGCGCCAAAGCCTACTACTATTGCCTCCGGTACAGCGTGAAAAAACACCCCCGCGTGACTAGATTTCGATCAAAGTCCCAAATGAGCGCGGGCGGAAGGGAGGGTGCTTGCAACAACGGCAGAATTGTCGTAAGGAGATAGGCCAGATCCTACCCGTAGTGGCTGCTGCCTGCACGAGAAGTCTTCTCCGCCCTCTCGCGTTTCATCCACAAAATCCTCATTTTTTACCAAGTATCCCAAAAGACTCCTCGAGGCCGTTTGTGCCCTCTTTGGCAAAAAAATCGCCGCTTGGAGCAGCTACGAAATATCCAGATTTCCACGACTCACCCTCCAGGACAAAATAGGCCAAAAAGGCACTCATACGCTCCACGTGGTGTATCCTATACTACTCGTACTGACTGTAGATGGGTCGAGAGGAGGAGCTCGTCGACGTACTTGCGAGGTATGACTTCGATTTCCTCGGGCCTTGCTTATTGGGCCGAAGCTCTACCGGTATCCTCTGGTCGACCGACGCATCTCGAACTCAGTCCAGGCAACAATATCATACCAGGGTATCATATCTGTGGTACAAACGTAGATGCCATACTTTTGCCTGTCGTTTTACAACCCGTCTCTCACTTTTCTGGGGATGAACTATGTACAGAGTACTTGGGATTATACTGTCTGCAGTAAATATGTCAGGAAACAGCACTCTCCTCCCCTTGAAAGACAGCAACTTTGCCTTGACATGCCTTGACTGACACTAAACTACCATTAAATACCTGGTAGGTTTTAGTGTGGAACACTCGACCCTACAGCGCACGTTTTGCGTTGCTTGACATGTCTCCTGACATATATTTCGTCTGTCGTAGGGTGTGATAATTCTCTGCTGTATTCATTTTTGTTATAAAATTATGAAATACGTCAGCTGTGAGTTCGACTTATTAAATAGTTGATACTCAACTTTGCAATTAATTGTAGAAAATGCCACCTGGTACCAGGGTTGCGTACTATACCTACTAATAAATGCACTCTATCATGAAAATAAAATGCACTGCATGCTGCATCCAAACGCACCTCTCACCCAGTCGTTGCGTACTGTGATAGCTGATAGCACTGCACCTCCGCACCGCATGACTGCATCTGCTACCTGTACATACATGCAGCATATAGCGCCCACAGCGAACAGCACAGTTTGTATCGCGCGTGAGGGCATTGGTTCACATCTGCGTTTTGGTTGGCTGTGCCGTGGCACAACCGATCTGCTGACTTACCTCCACGCTGTACAGAGTGCACATAGACTGCTGCATGCAGCCGTAGGCGCTTGGTAATATATAACAGCTATGTGGCGTGAGATCTAATAAAAACTACGTCGGGTTGCAATACTCTGTACGAGTATAAATACTTGTTCAAGGTTCCTCTTCGGGATTGTGATTGGCTTGAAATACCGGGGGTGTCACAAGCTGAACAAACAAAACACAGCAGGAACTTGTTCCTCGTGCCAGCCACTCGCACGTACCTACCGGGCAAGAATGAAGAATGTAAAAACAACTTCTGAAGCAGCAGGAGAAAAACTAAGTACCGTAGCCACCGGGCAAGAAAACTGGCAAGTAACACCGACCGGCCCAAATATAGTTAGTTCTACTACTACTGCTGTATGTTCTACTAGGTACCTGGTAAACATTCTTCTACCAGTAAAACGCAACAAGAGCACGTTGCGACGATTTTTTCGCGCGAGCTTTCCTCTGAATGTGTGTAATACTGGTGTACCTCAGCTGGTGTGTGTATCCTTCTGTGAATTGCGCAGGCAGTCCAAGATTCCGAGGGTGCACGGGCGCGACTCCACGTTCTCGGCGGGTCTCTCGAAGGTGAGAATCTGACAGCAAATTACAAAAATCAGGGTGATGAAGCAGGCAGTGGTTTGAGCCCACGCGAATCCTAAAAAGACGAACACCTGCTGCCAGGTATAGACTGTTACTACACGGTGCTAATGTATAGAACTACTTATAGATATCTCGATCTCTGAGCGTGCTCGGTTGGTACACCCCTGGCCTCTCAGAGCTCCCACTTGGAAATCGCCTCCTTTTATTACTTGCCGGACCCTTCCAGCGGGTCTTTGTTTTCTCCATTTAATTTTTCTCTTGGCACTTTCAGTCCTTCTTTCCTTTTTTCTTCTTTCGTTTCGTGTGCGTGCGTGTACTCCGAGCACGGTTCCGCGGGCGATGTATATATCTTGTTAGTTATGGAGGGTGTCTCCGTTGCAGGTGTAGACCTTGTCTTCGTCTTGGACGGGGTTGGCCGAGGCCTTGACGTGCACATTTTCTTTCGTGATATGTGGCAAGGAGGTGCCTCCACAAGCCTCCCTCGCGTCTCGCATGGAGAGAACTTATAGAAATTGTGAGAGTGCGGGTCCTTCTCCGAATGACCCTTTTCTCCCTGGCGCGTTCGGACTTCATGGCCCGGACGTCAACCATTATGAAGGTCCATCAGTGATGGCGGATCTCATAGACCGGATGTTGGTTAACGTATCTTCATGGTTGGCATTTGTGATCGGAGATTGACGGTATTTACGTACCTTGTCCTCCACATATTTGTACAAGTAAACGTGTAGTCTGTGCTGTAGGCGGCTGTCGAGATACAACAGAAGCCGCGGCGGACACTCGACGATCTACAGCACGACCTTTCGGGTAGATCGTTGCGTGCATGACCTCGGGAACAACGGTCCTGAGCTCAAACGGCGGCAGGGGTATGGCAAACCCAAGGCGCGAAAAGACGAGCAGTAGTACATGCCTGGTACTGGTATACCAGGTATGATACCGGTATACTCAGGTATGATATGATAGTACTATTATACTGCTGTATCATACTGCCTTATTTGAATTCATGTGGGACCTACAGTAGTAGATCACTTATTATCTTCAGGTGTATCAATACAGGTGCGGTACATGTTCAACATTGTTGTGGTCTGTCAAGTCTGTTCTTCCCAAAATCTCTGAGGTAAAACAAGTGCAGGCACGTGGAGTTTCTTCGTCCCGTGATCCATCCAAGTCGTCACCGGAATCGAGGCACAAAGCGGGTGCATCGAAAAACGACAAAGCAGTAACTATATGCACACTCCTGGTACCCGATACCTGGTATTAATAGTCTATATCAGAGATACATCCGAACCACTGATCAACAGTCAGGTTAGTGTGTATCTCTAAGAGCCTACTGCTGCTGTGACAGTACCCTACTACGTACCTTGTAAACCAACATGTTCCTGTGAACTCTACGAGCTTACAGTAGATGTCATTTAAGTATCACGTATAGAGGGTGAGGCTCGGATTTTGCGCCTATTAATGAAAATCAACGAATACAGTCAACTTTGTAAGGGGGGCGAAAAAAACAGCAAACCGGAGATTCGATCGATAAAGCTGGTACAGGAGCAGGCGATCCCCTGTTTGATAGCTACAAAATTACCAAGACGGATACGGCAATCACAACGCAACTCCAACTACTAGAGATCCCGTCGATACATGAACACGGGGCCGATACTCTCTGTACTGCTGTAGCTGCCTCGGTCGTCATCTGTCAGCGGCGCTGAGAGAATTAATTGATGCAGCTTCGGGGTTATTATGCTACGGTAGTACGTACAATTATTATAAAGGCCGGCCACAATATTACAAAACGTCATTGTGTATAGCTGGGCGCTGGGCGCTGGTGCAGTATTTATAGTGTATCTACTGAATGAGCCTGTCAGTAGATTTGACTTTGGTTGTATATGTCCAAGAAACACGCCTTAGTATATAACGGAAACCCATCGCAACGAGAGAGGGGAGAGGAGAGAGGAGCGAAGAGAGAAGAGAGAGGAGCAAAGAGAGAGACGAGAGAAGACTTGTACTTTCTTGTGCTATTTTGCGTGTGAGAGGGCGTTCTACACTGTGCCCCAAGGGAGGGGGCTGACTTTAAATACGTGTATCAGAGATTTTTATTATGAGCCTGCGTGATCCAAAAAAAAATGAAGATCGGCTTATCGTCGCCACTTGTGCCATGTATTTTTTTTTACGTATTGTTCCCCATTTTTTTATGTGTCGATGACCGCAACCGTCCCCCGACCAATACAGTATAGAGCCCCGACTGTGATGGACATGAAGGGAAAACGAGCGCCGTATTGTTTTGGCCTCCGGTGGCGCCTCTCCGGTGGGGCCGCTTCACCTGTCGAAGGGGGGCGATAAGCCGAGCTACGATCGGCGTTACTCCCTTTGTTCCACTAGCATGCTGATGCAATCTAGTATACTGATTCCTAATGTAATCGTATTTTATGATATTTGCTTTTACTTTCCAGCTCAACTCGTCGAAGGTTTTACCCTTAGTGATCTCCCGGACAAGCCGTGGTCACAGGTGTCGCCCCTTCTGCCTCCTGGTACTTTTAGTTCATTTTTATCGCGCATAGGGTTTCAGCATTCCCTCTGCTCGTCGATTTTCATCGAGTGTTGCCAACTCACGCTCTCGCGCTTTCCGCTACTAATCACAGTATGTGCAAGAAAAAGTCCCTGCGAGTATGTGAACTCCATGATAATTGAACCGACGAAGTTGGTCTCAGTAGGTACGAGGACGACGTGCTAAGCCACCGGAGACGCCGATTCCTACAGTATCTACTGATTGAGGCTGTCAGACAGGTGCCCAGCCCTATCGAGTGGCTTCGAGATTCAACGCCATTTTTTTGTGTGTTCTTACATTAAACCATTCTTTCTACCCGTCGACGTCCAGCACAAACAGTGCCAATTTTTCTATCTTGGAGAGATACAAGTTCTGTGGTCACCAAACTACGCCATAGAGACACTACAT
Source organism: Macrocystis pyrifera (assembly GCA_031763025.1). Lineage (NCBI taxonomy): Eukaryota > Phaeophyceae > Laminariales > Laminariaceae > Macrocystis > Macrocystis pyrifera. Next base: position 5,471,001 of record JASSKH010000032.1, on the reverse strand, counting down.
TGTTATGGAGTAAGCAAAAAAGACAATGCAATGCCATGTCATCGTATTGGATACGACCGGCACGACGTACGCATTCTATCAAAGAAGAAAAACAAACAAGCAAACAAACAAGCAAACAAACAAACAAACAAACAAACAGAAACACAAAGAGAAAAATAAAAATAAAACAAAAATCTGTCGTGCCTCCCCTCAGGAGATGTGGCAGACACTTAAAAAGAACGAGCTAAAGAAACAGCACCACCACATATAAACAGAGTAAGACTAAGAACCTAAGGGGAATAACATGCAACCGAAGCACAAAGCACCTTCCAGGTAGCCGCAACAGTTTGTGGTACGAGTAGCATAGCCAGGTTCTCCCGACGATAATCGGTCTGGTAGCTTGCTACCCTATCTGCCGTCTCCGACCTGCGTTCGTCAATGATGCCTCACCCCCGGAGAGGATGCGTCAGACAGTACGAAATAAGCAGAGAATGATCGTCATCCATCCACGCCACACGACTCCTTCCATAAGGGCAGGAAGAAAGACAGATAAAGATATACCACGAAAATCACGGAGGGGCAAGAACAAAAAGAAAATAAGACAAAGGGAGACCACGTTCGAACGAGCTGCAGCAGTTGGCGTCACGAGTAGCACAGACATGACCGACTTACTACTAATATTAGGCCTGGTGCCTTGCTACTCTGTCTGCCGTCTCCTTCCCACTTTCGTCCACCGCGATTTCCCTTTTACTCGTCCTGTTACCCCCCCTCCCCACATTCCCTTGGTCGGGTGTGCACACATCAGCTGCAGTCCTCAAAGGGAAATTTCTTGTTTATTTGGGCTCATTTCAACCGCTACATTTCTTAGAGGGCGGTTTCTTATTCATCTAGGCTCTCTTCAACCGCTACGTTTCTCAAAGGGCGCTTAATTTGTTCTTGAGCTCTCGTCAAATGCTGCGTTTCTTCAACGCAGTTTCTTAGATCTATGGCCTCTAATATCAAACAATTTCCTCGGTGCTTCCTTCCGTGCTCCGCCGAAGTCATGTTCCTGAGTGATGCCGTACGTCACAAAACCTTTTTAAACTACTTGCTTTCGCTGGAAACACACGCAGAGCATACCCCCAGAAAGCACTGACATACAGTACTACAGTATTAATAGTACTACTCTGTATTGGCGGTACACTCTCTGAGAGTTGCTGCTACCGCCGACGCCATCAACTGCTATTGCCACCGCGAGCCAGACCAGAAACACTAAAAACGCGACGGAGGCGTACTGCCAAAATGTATCATAAGGCCGTGGGTTCGGAATTGTGTTTTTGGTCCCATTCCCTTTTTTTCAAACCTTTTTATGTGCTACTAACAGGGGCGTCCGTCAAAAAGAGAAAACGACACACCACACCCGCCCCAGAGGTCGGAATGGAAAACTCTTGCAACCGTTGTGAATAACATGATGAATTAAGAAAAATGTCTCTTCATTTTTTCACTTGGTTCTAGTAACCCCCCTCTGTCTAGCGCACAAAAAATCTGTGACGGTTCACATTTTGTTTGTGCGGGCGCCCTTGGCTACGCTTGGCTACGGAGTACAAGTTCTAGAGTGGGTGAATTTTCTCCCCATCCCCGCTATTTCGTACCGGTACCAAGTATCAAGGTTTTAGAATGGGCTCCTTCTTGATTTTGGCAAGGAGAGAGGTTTTGGTATTTGCTTAAGAACAAAACCGCGCGATAAGGCGGGGACAAAAAAGTTCAATATGGAATATTGTGGTCCATACGACGTACGGGAGTATCCCCCCCGCCTGCTATGTAGTGATTTAGAGCTGTGTGCTTCGAGGCTGGTGCTGGCTAAACGAAAAAACGAAGCAATGTGGAGAAACACAAGACACAAGCCTGTCTGAAAACGATCTGAGGTTATGGATGGCTTTCCCACAAGCCAGAGCAGCGTCCTGCTACGTTGCCGCTCTGTCTGGCGCTTGCTGCATTGAAAATACTGAAACCCTCCAGAGGGTTGGTGTTAATATAGCGACCGTCCAGAGGGGTGGCAGCATTCCCCCTTGATGAAATAAAATTGTTCCGGTTGAGGTTAGTTCCCTCTGGAGGTTTCGATCAAGCCGAAATCCTGTAGAGGAGTCCGGACTCTAACATCGACATATTTATACCTCGTTTAACTAAGGCATGGTCTTATTATTATTTCTAAATTGTTTGTCGACGAAACCAACTCGGATTTCGAAATTCCAACGTCGGAAAATACGCTGTGTACTCAGGAACACACTGCTACGAAGTTTGAGCGGTAGGATTTCCAAATGGTTGAATTAAGAAACCGCCAGGCGAGCTTCACAGCGATTATTGGCCAGCCCAGCCTGTAATGAACTACAGAGCTGTGTGTTCGAGGTCGGTGCTTGACAGAGCAAAAAAATGGAGAAACGGATAAAATACGAACACAAGCCGGTTTGAAAAGGGCATGAGGTCACGGACGGCTTGTCCACGAGCCACAACAGCGACCAGCAGCCACGAAATCGAGCATCGTCAATGGTGTGGCGTGTGAGGGGAGTGATACGCTGAAATCGTCCGTCGTCGACAGGCAGAAAGGGACGAACCGCTGTTTCGGTGTATGATGGTTGGGGTTTTATCTTGTCAGAAACACGAAGTCAATACCGTAAAAACAACAGAGTAGTGATAACCAGGCACCATTCGGTAGATCTGCAACTTCTGGAGACAAGTGGGTACATGCAGGTATTTGTCGGCTGGTGTGATGGTGCAACATGACAGTGTCACACATGGGTCGCCCCTGGGACGTATACCTCGTACCTTGGTAAAGCTTATTTCGAAAACGCGTGACGTCGCTGCTGACATGGCCATCAATCAACGCCTCAAATGTGGTGTGTGTCCCGTCCCACCGCGCATGCGCGAGGCTGTCACAAAAAATTGAATCTGCTTTCGAAAACCCGTGACTCGATTATATATACGTTTGATATTGGAGGAATTTCCCAAAATGTGAAACACGCCGAAGTTTTGAGCGAAACCCTCCTGACCCGACCCGCGACATGATGAACCAAGATATAGTGCTGCTGCTGTAGTGCACCTTAGCAAATGGAACTACTCGCCTCCAAAAGAAAAAAATATTTACTAACATCACGAGAAAGTGCATTATTGCTGTGAGCGCCTCCCGCAATACGGGGACATCACCCCTCCCCCCCCAAAAAAATAAATAAAGCAAAACACCTTTTCTGGGTTCGCCCTTGGGATCCCGAAACCGTCGTTTAAAAAGTGGTAACAATAGAGAGCGATTCGGGTTGCTCCAAACGTCTTTTTGGCCGCATTTCCGAACCTTTCGATTTTTCGCCACCTCGACAATCGACTCCGCTTGGATGATTTACGGGGGATAGAGCTGCTCAGAGAGTTGATCAGAAACAAAAAAAAAAACTCGGTTTAGGGGACAAGTTGGGAAGAAACATGATTCTTAAGGAAAGCCCATCTTGGCATGGACCTATTCAACAGGAGTACCGAACTGAGACATCCCGATGACGAAGTCGTGGTCTCCACCCCAAAATTACTCACCCGTGAAGTACTCCCAGCCCTTACGGCAGGTTCTGTGTATGTTTTCAGACACCCGACGACTGCCGGGTGTGCGAGCCCAGCCTTCACTCAGACGGCACGTGGGGAGGGTGTTAGGTGTTAGGCCACTCCCGACGGTATTAGTGGTGCATGTCAATCCTCGTTACCCCTTCGCGCGCCTCACCTTGACTGCTTTAAAGAAACTGACTTGTATAATTTGTGGAGTTTATGTTGTTTGACGCTCTTTCAGCATGGAGTGAACAGCTCCGTTCCCCTTTTCGATGCAACAATCTCGAGGAATCTTCAACGGCCTCGCAACAAGGGATGTGTACACGCCACTCTGCAGGCGGGTTGCAGCCTTGCCACGCACTCTGTCGCGTTCACTAGCGGGCGATTCATGTTTTGATCTCGAGAGCACAAACTCCAAAACCCGGATTTAGCTAAGTTAGGAAATTATTCCCCTATATGTGTATGGTTCTGAATTCGGTCGCGGCCAAGCAGTAGTCGTAGGCCGGACAATGGAAGCTTATAGGGCACCTAAAAGCTGAAAATACTGGGTCCCTCCAGTCTGCAGGATATCTGGGGGCTGAAAGGACTGAGTCCCGCCAGCCCAAGGGGTACAAGAACCTGGCAAGTACGAGGAGGACTGGTACTCTGACGAGCTTTGATTGCTCTGATAAGCGTACAGCTGTGTCTGTTTTCACAATAAGCCGTTCTTCCTACTTGCCGACATCCAGCACAACCAGTGCCCGTGCCGATTCTCCAATCCTATCGATAGAGAGATATATATTTTGTGGTCACAAAACTGTATCAAGTACCAGGTGTCAAACAAAGCACCAGAAACATAGCATGCCCTCGATGAGAGTAGTAGTGGCATACATGCACACACCTCGCTCGGCATCACCAGCGGCAAACAACCCGTCGATAGCTGCAGCAGAGATCCACACAGGCACTCTCTATGCCTCAATATTCCGGGTAATCCGTCAGCTCCTTCCGTACGTAGCCCTCCCTGCATCCCCATCCTCATGACAGGTTGCGCTGCTACTTATCGTATCGGAGAGAGAGCCGCGTCCGAATTGTTTGCGAGTACTCGTACGAAGCTACCCTTTTGTTCGTAAACGTGAGACTCACTTAGACATAAGCTTGATATTTAAGTGGTGCTTACATCTCGGGATATAGTGGCATGAATATACCACCACGCAACACACCCACGATTCCCACGACTCGTACGGTACGTACGGTAGTTCGTACTTGTAGTACGTACAGGTACTGCTGCTGCATGTGAAAAACACACACGCACGCGAGGTACGAAGTACGAAGGACCGCACAGAACCTCGCACCAGAACCAAACGAGAACCAAAACCAAAAATCGACAACCACTAAATTCTCCGGAGATAATGCGGCGCAAGCGTGAAAAGTTATCCGGAAAAGTAAGGACCTTTTTATTATTTATACGACTATTAAAACGTTCCTTACGATTTCGGACAGAGTGTGTGAGAGGTCATGCCTGAATACCTAATACTCTGGAGCTCGTTTTACAATCTGTGAGCTCGGGTCTTTAGGTTGGTAGGCTGTTCAGGTATTTCACTTTATGTTGGGATAAAGGTACGGGCGAAGACCGAACCCAACCCCTAACCCTAACCCTAACCCTGACCCCTAACCGCAGCCGAAACGGGCCAAAACTGGCCAGTTCGCGGCTGCGCCGCGTTTGCATCGAACCAGGAAATTGCTCAATTACGGACGACGGTTCCGAAGTGAGTAGGTTTAGCAATCTGGGAGAAGGGATCTTTAGGGGTGTTATTGACTTGAAAATTGCGTTGCGCGGTCTGAACTTCGGAATCGTCGTCTGCAATTGAGAAATTTCCTGGTTCGATGCAAACGCGGCGCAGTCGCGTTTATGGCCAGTTTTGGCCCGTTTTGGCTGCGGTTTGGGGTTAGGGTTAGGGTTAGAGTTATGGTTAGGGTTAGAGTTATGGTTAGGGTTAGAGTCAGGGGTTGGGTTGGGTCTTCGCCCGTATCTTGATCCCAACAGGAACCAAAATACCTGAACAGCCTGCCAACCTAAAGATCCCTTCTCCCAGATTGCTAGGGGACTGAGTAGGTTTAGCAATCTGGGAGAAGGGATCTTTAGGGGTGTTATTGACTTAGGGTTAGGGTTAGGATTAAGTGCAGACCGCGCAACGCAATTTTCAAGTCGAAAACACCCCTAAAGATCCGAGCTCACAGATTGCAAAACCTACTGCGGCTATGTTTTCTCTCAGCTCTCTGCGCGCCCTCTGCTCTTAGGTACCTCTCCGCACGTACTTGGTGGTACAGCAATACCTATTAATAGCGAGCAAGGTGACCAGCCGGATGCGCGATGTTCTATACCCACGTAGAGATATGGCTGCACGACATGTAGGTACTCGTAAATACGAAAAGAGGGCTGAAGGGATGGGCAGCATTTTCTACAACCTGACCTACGATCTACCAGGTATGATATAAGCACCAGTCAGTATGTATCATAGCTGTATTGAGTATCCCAAGCAACACGAAAGATTGGTCAGCCCAACAGCCTCCTGCGACTTAGACTCCTCCATCTATCTTGGGGCGTTTTTGTGCCTTCCTGGTCCTCCAGCCTAGGCACTGCTATAGTACGTAGCTGTGCTGCGGTGCGTGTTACGATACTGCCTCGAATGAGGTTGAAAGCCCGGTAATTACTTGGGTTCAGGCACTGGGATCGTATCTGTGGTACTTGGAAGGCGTATCTTAGGTGGAAAACCAGGGGTTTCCAGAGACGCACGAGCTTGGTCTCAGTCTCCGCGTACACGAAAGGAATAAAACTGCTCTTCTTATATCTCTAAGCAACCAAGACACGTGAGTACCAACGAGTACCGACTTAATAGGCAGACTTGTCCAGGGATACAAAGTGTCCCACCTGCTGATTTTGTTATGGTATCCCCTCTCCCCTGTTGCAGCATTATGGTTTGTAGCAATCGTCCCCTCATCATACCTGGCAGGCGTTGTCGCTGGATCCCGATGAGCGCCTCGCCCTTTCGTTCAGAAGACTTCTGGCGAGGCAAACAGCAACTAATATTAGAGATTATTACATCGTCAAGCACCTCGTGTGAGCGACCAGAACAGAGCCAAAGGCATCAACCTGCTAGCAGTAGTCGGTCCCTAGGTCCATACTGCCTTACACTTGACACTGGCGTCGCAATGTCCACGTGTAATCGGCTACCGCCTTGCAAGTTAGAGGTGTGGGAGTGGGTTGTGAAGTGCCGCATCTTCGATCCATTCTCTGAATTCTCCGGATTGTTTTGGCTCTTACCTGAGTTTTCTATGAATCTGCATATACGGCCCTTCAGGGTGGGCTAGTGCTATGGTATCCCCTCTCCCCTGTTGCAGCATGGTTTGTAGCAATCGTCCCCTCATCATACCTGGCAGGCATTGTCGCCTGCTTTTCTGATGAGCGCCTCGCTCCTTCGTTCAGAAGACATCTGGCGAGGCAAACAGCAACTAATACAAGAGCTTATAACATCGTCAAGCACCTCGTGTGAGCGACCAGAACAGAGCCAAAGGCATCAACCTGCTAGCAGTAGTCCGTGTCTTGGTCCATACTGCCTTACACTTGACACTATGTCCACGTGTAATCGGCTACCGCCTTGCGAGTTAGAGGTGTGGGAGTGGGTTGTGAGGTGCCGCATCTTCGATCCATTCTCCGAATTCTCCGGATTGTTTTGGTTCTTACCTGAGTTTTCTATGAATCTGCATGTACGGCCCTTCAGGGTGGGCTAGTGCTATGGTATCCCCTCTCCCCTATTGCATCATTATGGTTTGTAGCAATCGTCCCCTCATCATACCTGGCAGGCGTTGTCGCCTGCTTTTCTGATGAGCGCCTCGCCCCTTCGTTCAGAAGACTTCTGGCGAGGCAAACAGCAACTAATACAAGAGTTATAACATCGTCAAGCACCTCGTGTGAGTGACCAAAACAGAGCCAAAGGCATCAACCTGCTAGCAGTAGTCGGTGCCTAGTTCCATACTGCCTTCGCTTAACAATTTTAACATACGTCCATGTATGAGAATCGTATGTATGTACAAGGCGCTTCGCTCCGCGGGCGGCCTACGCCGCCCGCTACGCTCGCTCGGGAAGGAAAAGTACATGAAATTATGCGAAGCGGACGGGGGTCCATGATTGAATATAGTTGTTATTTATTATTGTAGTTGTCAACTGGCGACTTGATAATGCCAAGAGTCCCGCCGCCATGCTTCAGGAAAAAACAGCTCGGAGCCACATACGCTTCGCGTCGCGGGCGGATCCGCCCGCTATGCTCGCTCACATGCCTTACGTACGTACATACCCCACGTAGGGTAATCCTTTTCTTATTTTGACATACTTGCTGTAAGTATGGTCCGGGCAGAACAATTTTTCCGAAGAGGGTACTCGTACCGGTTTCATCTCCGTCATTTTTGAGAATTGACACATGAAACTAAGTGCTCCAGAATCGCGCGGCCGCGAGGAATCCGCAACCGGTATTTTAAAAAGAATCCATAAACAATGGCCATTTTTGGAAAAAAATGATTTTTGAAATTACCCCGAAATGTTGAAAAAAACAAAGAAAAAATATCCGAATCGAAATAAAATTTTGAGACGGCGCCCAACGCATACCTGATTTGTCGAGTGGACACATGTATGTATATAGGAGTAGGTAAAATAATGTATTACATATATCCACAATGATACAACCGTCCATACACGATCATATACATATTACAATATGAAGATTCATGAAAAGGCTTTTCTCGGCCCGCGGATTTTTTTTCATAAAAACAAACATGGTCCTGGGTCCAGGTCCAATTCATCCGAATCCGAAGAGTTTTTCGACATCCATCGTGCCAGTTTGAGTTAAAATCTCCACAGCTGGAGCCGGAAAGAGTGGAGTTTTCGCCTACATCTCGCTTCAAAATAAATAAAAATACGCTCTGCATTCACAGGAATTTGCCCCTGGACGAGATACGTTCAAAACCGGTGAAAAAAAAAATGGCAACTGCGTCGTCCTCCAAAAATATTATCCATTTTTTGTCGGAAAAAGCGAATTACTCCGATGCAACTACGAAAAAAAAACAAATGACACAGTGGTTCGATCCGTCTGAAACAGAGCTTTCCGGTAATATATTTTATGTCTTCTGAATATAAATGACCACCTCAAAACAATCCAGCATGTGAATGTCGAATTTCTGGAAAAAAATGTTCTGCCTAGACTACGGTATACGAAAGAGAAAGCACAGCACGGCACGGCAGCACCGCCAAAACAATGAAAATGAAACCAAATTTTTTGCAAGAAAAAAAGTCCCCGCCCCCACATCTAACGATTTTATATTTTTCTGCTTAATTGCACCACCTTGCACCGGTCAAAAAAAGAAAAAAAAAAATCGGACAGCAGAGCTTCTCTCTCAGCCTCGTACGTCACCCGCCCTTCTCGCGACCTCCTCGCTACCGATTCGGTCCGGGCAAAGCTTTCCTCACTCTTTGCCACAGTGAGCCCCGTCGCCCGCCTCGGGTGAAGCCCGGTGCTCACCGTGGCCGTCGTTCGCGAGCTCGACAATGTTGGTGCTCAAACTGCGTAGGTCTCTCTTTGAAGTTCAGTCCGGTCGCAAAAATAAGCACCACTTGAATATTATCTTGCAATCCTGAACGTCCCTTCTAAAATCGTACACACTCTATCCATAATCACAAATGGAGGCCAGACAGAGTCCATTCATGCTTCCCTTGTGTCTCGAGGCACACGCAACGCCTAGCCACGAAAACGGCGACCGCGCTCCTTGCAACCCCCCCTCCACCCACCAGCACCCGCTGACATCCGCGACGGCGCCGGGCTCGCCCGCGGTGCCGTGCTCCGAGTACACGCACGCACACGAAACGAAAGAAGAAGGAAAAAAAGGACTGAAAGTCCCAAGAGAAATGGAGAAAACACAGAACCGCGGGAATGGTCCGGCAAGCAATAAAGGAGGCGATTCCCAAGTGGGAGCTCTGAGAGGCCAGGGACGTACCAACCGAGCACGCTCAGAGAGTGAGATATCAGTAAGTAGTTCTATGTAGCTGTACTACTGTGCGTCCAAGTATTGAGAATTGTACGTACCTGTGCACCTAGCCACTCCTACCTGATGAGAATAAGATGATGAATGATACTGGTACAGCACAGCACCAGCAGTAGAGCGCCTCGTGTGCGTCTGCTGTGGTGAGGTTGATGCACCACTAGATGAAGAGGTAGGCTCTCCGTGCATGCACCCCTCCATATCGTACATAAAAGTATTAGTACATACCTAGATTTTGGTAATCGAAACATACAGGCCCGAGCAAGAGAAATAAGGAGAGATGGCAGAAAGGTCTTTCGATTTCATTTAAGAGTTGACATGCTCAAGGCTGATGCTCGCATGATATTATTGCGGGGGACCATAGTAAATTGGACCAAATATTGTTGGCAAAAATATGGATGCAGTTTTTTGTGTGTACCGTAGGCCCTATTTACTATGGTCCCCCGTAATAGCTACGGCAGGAGTATTGGCTTGTTTACGGGTATCGACACACGAAAAAGCGGGGAATAGCATCAGAGGTGGCTGAGGGTATGTCTTATTCATTCAACTGGTTGGACTTGTTGAACGAGATTATTCGTGGTCGTTCGGAGTCGTTCGCGCTATTCCGACTTGTTTTTAAGGGTGTGTGTCCGATTTTATTTTGTCAACCAACCGACCCTGAACAGACTGGACATAAACTAGCCCCGCTATTTTGTTGCGGCGGGACCGTGGTGGTTGACTCTAGGACAGGAGTACCGTCACGGGAACAGGTGCTCTTGACACGAGGTTAGTTTCACACGGAAATCAGCGCAACGCAGGAGCGCAGGCGTCCCTGTTCTTCCTAGAGATGACATGCTCGAGGTTGATTATTGCATGATACTAGCTACGGGAGTAGTGTTGGCTTGTTTACGGGTATCAACACACCAAAAAGCGTGGAATGGTATCAGAGTTGACTGAGGGTATGTCTTCTTCATTCAACTGGTTGGACTTACTGAACAAGATTAGTCGTGGTCGTTCGGAGTCGTTTGTGCCATTCCAACCCGTTTTGGCGTGTGTCCGATTTTAATCTGGGGGCAAACAACCGACCCTGAACAGACTGCACATAAACTAACCCCACTGGCACCTTTAGGGCAGATCTACAGTAAAAGTTATGATATCGCCGTCGAGGCTCGACGAGGGTTCTTCCTAGTTATGGAGTTTCTATGAGCATCACTTCGGCACTTTTGCTAGAATATATCAGCAAACTCTCGTCGGGCATCCTGTTTTTTTTCCATGACAAGCCTCCTAGCTAGGTTATGGCCACAGCGCGTAGCTCCTGCCGCACGTGCCCCATCGCGTGCTCCCATGGTATCTCATGTATCCCAATACCCCCGTGGATCCGCCCAGCAAAAAGCGCAATACTCCCGGCACCAATCATTTCATCTCGTTCTTTATGCCCGTTCGGTTGGGCCGTTCGGTTCTCCTCAGCAAGGTTGCTGTGTTTTTATTGTGTTTGACACTTACACTTCCTTGTCCAAAAAAACACGGACAGGGTGGGAACTTGGAAGCGCTTGGAATCTTTCCATTTCGAAATTAGCTACTAACCTACCGGTAGCAATTATTGGGGACCATCACGAGCAGGACCAAGTAAATGGCGAACACCACTCTCACCACAGTCTGCCAGAAAGGACCCGGAGTCCTCGTGGTATACTTCAAGGCCGCGGCTCGGAGCAAGGGAGATCTGTAAAACTAATGCGTGTTTCATAGTTTGGAAGCTCCTTCGATTTACCCTTGATAACCGAGTCACGGGTTTCTTAAAGAAGATGCTTTCAGCGACGGTCTCGCCCACGCACAGTGGAACAGAGAATCTACGGCTTCTTATAGACGTATTTCTAGTTTTCAGGCCATGTCCAGTGAGGTTGCGTGGCACTAAATCATAAAATCTGCATGATCCTGGTGTGACCAAGTTGTGACGCTGATATGTTATGCACCAACACCCCAGCTGGAAAATGCCTGTACCTGCTTGTCTCCACAGATTAATACTAGCTGAGGGTCTCTCGAATGTGCTAGAGTATCACTACCATTAGTATAAGGGGTATGGGTGTTGATTGAGGCTTGCTGACGGAGATCAAATCCCAACCAACACCGCAAATAAATACAGCGATTCTAACAGGTTGTGGTGCGGTTAAGGATACGCTGGCACCCAAGCGTCTCGTGGTCCCTGGTTTTCCGGTCACTCTAGTCTCTAGACGTTTTATCGGAACAGAGAAAAGCATCGATACTCGTATTATAACACGCTGCGTTTAGAATTTCGGCTGGTTCGTGCTTACCGGAGAGTGACTGTGACGTGAAAGAGGTTCATCGCAGCAGCTTGTGTTTCTCTCGAGATTGCTTCCCGCGAGTTATCAACAGAGGCCTACCCCTCCACTTAGAGGTGCTTCAGTGGTCGAAATTGGTCGAAATTTGGGGTGCACAAAATGAGACAATAAAAAAAGCCCAATGAACGTTTGCACTCCACTTGCGGACAACTACTGCTCCTCACAGGAAACTACAGCCCGTGAAATTGAGGGGTGCTCCTGATGGGGTTGTTAGGGCGTCGGGTGCGCCAGACGGCAGTCGTAGGCAGCCTAAAACGACCCACGAGGTGTTTTAGTGGACTCGAAGTTGCGAGCGAGTGGCACAAAAGCTCGAAAAAACGCGAGAATGTTTCATTTCACGCAAGGGAGCATATCACAATATGGCTACATCACCGATGAAGAAATGACCTTCACTAAAATAGTGCTGTTCTCCAGGCGGATGGGATCGGTGTAAATTCGCGGCGACCCGGTGGCTACTGCTACTGCTTCAGTACACCAAGTCATAGCTGGTCGATGGCGACAGAGCCCATGGCCCTCTGAACGTCCAGGGGGCCACTGCCGTACGATAGTAGCCGAAATACCACAGTAGAGTTGTTGCGCGTTTTCTTCCCGCAAAATTAAGGCAAGACCCATCGCAATCAACGGTTGTCATGGAAAAGAGCTAACAATCACACCGCCTGTCCGTGGCGTCCTCCTTGTGATGTGCGCAGCCCCATGTCGGTGGTCACGGCACTAAGCGGCTGAGGGATGTTGTTCACACTCACGGCAAGGTCGAGGTAAGGAGAATGTTGATCGATGTGGTGCTTGATCGAAAGACAGAGCGCGAGACGGGTCGCACATCTCAGGCGCTGCAGTAGTTCTTACTGTACTCCCGCCACGATGTCACTGCACATGGACCCGGCCATTGGAGGAAGATCAATGCCGGAACGAGTGTGTCCATGCTGGGTCCGCAAGATGCAATTGTTTCAGGGTATAACCTGCCGCACGTAGATTGAATTTCTCTGGACAGTATGTGTGGGCTCTGCTGCTACTGTTTCTGCTCCCGTGGTCGAAACAACTCGAGCCGTGCGCTAATCATCGCCACGTGGGCGGCCGAGGGAATTCGGCCACGCTACCCAGACTTTGTCGGTATGCTTGCTATCGTGCGTGCCGACACTTTTACAGCGGCACTTATTTTGCGCCACACATCGGTATGCCGAGAACTGTAAGTTCCCTGTGCAACAACCGCTTTCCTTAGTCTTCGCTGTAACCAATACCCAACCCCCCCGCCCATCATCCGCGCGCGCCCATCTCCTATGCTATTCCTCTGCAGCCGTCATTGTCCGCCATGCTTTTCACCGCCTTGGCAAAGGTCAACATCGACCACGCAAAGGAAAAGGGTGAATGGGGAAAAAATACAAAGTTTTTGCGGAAGCAGCTGGCCACGGCCTTATGCTCCAAGATCGATCAGGCGAATTCTGCTCAAGAAGCACTGAAGGCCGGCAGGGCGGAGCTCGAGCAGGAACGAGGGGAATTTCGGGCCTTCCGAGCCGCGGCCCATGGTCAGTTGGCGGGTGAGCTTCAGTGTCTATGTGTGGCCGGCTGAAGGGTCGAGGTGGCAGTGAACCTAGCCTACAAGTGTCGTGGAAGATTATATAGTGTTTCAAGCCGAAGTTGGCACATGCCTTCGTTTTCTTAGTGTAGCGCTCAGCGGCTAGAACTTTCCTAACTCCTGGAATCGCCCGCGGTTGCCGTACATAAAGCGCTTGCGGTTCGCGATGCCTTTTGTCGCCGTAGGCTCTCTTCGAAATTCGATTGGGCGCGATCAATCCGCTGCCACAGTACATAGCGAGACGAACTGACCTCGACCGGCGGTATGTGCCCATGTCGGCGCGAATGTGAACTCCTCTCATTCGCCGTCATGGATTGGTATCGCACAAGTCAACTATACTTTAGCATGCTGCTGGCATTCACGCACAACAAGGAGCGACTACCATTCGTAGAAACGCCAGAAAGATGGCTCGAGGCACCACAAACAGTATAGTCGCCAGCATAAGCCCCCCCTTGGCCCCCAACGTCAGACCACGAACAACTTGTGTCTTGATCTTCGATCGTCGCGCGTACCGACGCATGCTATTCAGACACGGTGGCCAGGGTGGAGACTGCCGAGCGTAACCTCGCCGCAGCGGAGACCGAAGTGCAGCGGCAACGCACGAGTATCATGAAGAAAGACCGGAAGCATGCGAACCTCCTCGACCAGCACGCACAGCTTCAGAAGAGTTTTAAGGCTCTGCTAGCCGAACAGGGGGCCCTGCAAAAAGCTCATGCAGTTTTGCAGCGGGACTCTCGCACGGCCGTGCGTGCTGCTAACGTTAGGGCTAGCACGGCAGAGGCAGAATCGGTCAAAGTTGCCCAGGCGTCCCGCGCTTCTGCGGCAGCAAGCGCCATGCAGTTCCCCGTCGCCTCGCAGGTACGGTGCCATCATGGAGCAGCTTAGGTCCGGGGTCTCCGGTAGTGAATTGTTGCTGTTAAATGGTTTTATATTGGCTTTCACCATCCTTGTAGGTCCGTGCCTCCCTACAGTATGTTACTGTCGAATAACTTACGATTCAGAAGAGCGTCGGGGAGGGGGAATTTTCCTTAATGGGGTGCCGGGTGTTGTGCCCCGGTTACCTCTTAACCATTTGATTTGGAACACATTGGTAGCTCTGGCTCACGCGCAAATATGTTGTCAGCTCCGCTGCGCACCTGCCTGCCCGATGCCGTAGCTTTGATGGGGACCATCGCTTGACGGACCTGCCCTTGGGGCTATAGACGAAAGCACACCCGACAACCGTTCTCTCTGCTCAGGTTGCCCCTCACCTGCGGCCCACGGCGTCCTGGGTGGAGGAGATGGCGCGCTGGACGGCGCTGCCAGTCGGTGGAGAGTTCCTCCTGAGATACCTTGGGCGCAATGGGTGAGTTGGGGTCGTCGCTGCCGGTACCTGCAGCAGATGGTATCCATGGGCACGCACCGCCAGTTTCCGCGTGTTGTAGTTGGAGGAACCCGCTTGCTGCCATTCACACGCTCTTTGTTTCGTGTAGATGATATGGAGCGGACAAGTAGCGATACTACTTTTGTGATTTATGCATCAGATAGACCTTTGTCCTTCTGGGTGTATCTGCTTCATGAAGTCGTCTCATCAGAGCTCGCAGGAATGCTCTTTGAGAAGCGTTTGGTACAAGGCGTCCGTCTAGCCGCTCATGTTTCCCTGCAGTCACACCTTTTTATAGTACCAATTGCCACTCAAAGGGGTTGCTCCTAGTCGTGCATACGCTTACCAGTGCATTGCTGTACAACAGCTCTTACGCTTGACGTATCCGAACGTACCGGAAAACATACAGAAAAATTCAACGGGAGCAACTCAGACGCCAGAGCCTGCATCTCATAACAGCACGCAGTGCCAGTGCGTCGCACGTTTTGTGCTGTTGCGTTACCTGCGGTTGACATTATTTATAGATTGTGTCGCTGTTCAGGTCATTTCTGGGTTTTGTTTACGTTTCGTTTGGTCGTCGCGTTGATGCGACTCTAGACCCCTTCGTGTACACCATCGGCGTGTTCGTTGCAAGCTCGTCGCAATAAGTCCGTTCTACAAACACCTGCATCACATCGCACGTTGCCCTTGAGCAGCCCATTCACCCGTGTGCCTTAACGTTGCCGATGCCACGACTATCAACCTGCCGTCTTCAGTGCAGTAGATTTATCGCCCTTGAGGTCGTGGAATACCACATACAGCATCTACCCTCTGCGTTCCTACTGCAGGGTACTGCTGCAGTTATCTTCGTATATGCACAGCATCAATGGTTTGCCTGAAATATCAATGGCACTTCGTCAAAAGTCGATTAAAATGGAACTCTTCGTTCTCATGGACCCCGTGTTCACCTCCCTCTGTCCCTCGATCGCTCAACGATTGGCTTCCGACGCATTCAGGCACGACAAGGGCGCGGTAGAGCGTCTGTTAGTAGAGGTGCGAGGTAAAGCCATGGAGTTGATGCCGGGTGTGCCGCTGGCACCCAACGAGAAGCAGGGCTTGGCTGCGTATGTCAACGCGGGCCCAGCCGGGTGGGTGTGGTCTGTGGGCCAGAAACCCTGTGCTTCCCAGGTGAGGGCGGGAAATGGAGGGCGCTGTGAAATATATTCAAACAAACACACTTCGCCGTGGGAATTAGAACAGGTGTGGTGTCGGAAACGCTCGCGTGACTGGAGCGCGTCGGGCAGCGGTGCTGACTCTACATCACGGCTGCGTACCTGTTACGCCTCCCGTTCAAATCGCCCGGCGGCCACACTCAGCCGGGTAAGCTATCGATAAGCAAGCTTCGTGACATTAATCGTACAAATCACAGCGTTGTGCTGATAGACGTGGAATGGACGAAGATTGGGCTTGTTTTTGTTGTGGATTGCAAGGGCACCCTTGCTAGATACCATCACACCTCGTTTAGTACTTGACGAACGTGGCTCGGGGCAGTAGTAAAGATTACCCTCCCTGTTCCTCCTTGCCCCTCCCTGCCGTCCGTCGTCGAAACAGCCTACTGACATGGAAGTTGGAGACTCTGCATTCGTTCCCGCTCCCGCTTCGGCTGCCGTTCCCGCTGCCGCTTCGGGTGCCGCCCCCCCTGCCGGTTCGGCTGCCGTTCCCGCCGCTGCTTTGGGTGCCTATCCCGCTGCCGCCTCGGCTCGCGCTTCCGCTTCAGTTTCCTTGCACACTACAGCTCCCGCGCCATCCGTCGCGGCGAGCCAAGTGGCCTACGCCAACCAGATGCGAAGGCTAAATGCTATGGGCAACCGCACCAGCCGACAAGCGTCGCATGCGGGGAACGCTGCTGCCGCCACCACCTCCGCCATGGTCGTTACCGCATCTCCCGCCCCTGCCTCGCACACTACAGCTCCCGCGCCATCCGTCGCGGCGAACCAGGTGGCTTACGCCAGCCATATGCAAAGGCTAAATGCTATGGGCAACCGCGCCGGCCGACAAGCGTCGCATGCAAGGAACGCTGCTGCTGCCAACGCCACCGCCAAGGCCGTTAACACATCTCCCGCCCCGATACCGCCAAGCGCGTCAGCCACCGCTCCGGTCCCGGCAACTCTTCGCGCTAGGGCTGTGGGCGGGGGAAAGTCGCAGCAATCCGACAGTATTGGGCCGACGTCGAACCGGAGCCGGCGCAGGGTCGGCCCTTGACTGGAGGTACGGTGAGGTTGGCGACCGAGGGAGGTTCGGAGTTTGTGTACCTGTTTGTGGCCGCATTATTGATGTGGGTTTGGGAGCCTGGTGATACCGGAATAGTGCGGTAGGGGGGGTGAAGGGGAGGAAGCGCAGATATTTGCTTACATTGTGGCAACCCTTACGCACTGGGTGGGATGGATTGACGTACGGGTAGAAGTTATCGACTTTTGACGTGTTGTCTTATTACGATGTGTTGTCGTTCGGCGACGCCGGCTGATAAGCGCGCGAAAAAGAACCTCTGCCATAGGGTAGTTCCCTTTCTATGCCAGCCAGCTACTCACCTAGTACCTGTGCTTTTCACACCGACGCACAGTCTTACAGTTGGCGTGCGTGTATGAAGGGGTGTTTACCGCGAACGTACAATACCCCCCGTCGCACGGTACTGTAGTGTTTTTAGTTTATGGGAAAGTTGAGTATAGAAGCTTTGTGGGGGGCCCACCCAGAATTCTGTAGTTGCAGCATATCACCAGCACCTGCTTTACGGTGGATGATCAGGGAGCGTGTAGCTGAGACGGGCGAAGAACATCAAGGGTCGTCCCTTGTGCGAATTTCCCCAAGTTTGACGCCCTTGTTAGTTTTTTGACAGTCCGTTAGTAGCTACTTGACAGTTCCTTGATGCCGTGGGTTATTTGTCTTTAGCATCTTACGGTGAGGGTGATGTTCATTTACAGTAGCAAGCGAAGCGCTCCGCATCATTCGATTCGTCCCCGAAGAAGACCTGCAAGGATGCTGCTTTGGCTTCAAACATATGCAGTGCAAGGTGTTGTCGTATGTTTTAGGATGTCTCGTCGTTCAGCGACACCGGCTGGCAAGCGTGCGATCCCCGTGATAAGAGGGTTCCCCTTCCATGTCAATCAGCCAGTCAGATAGTGCCCCGTGCTTTTCACGCAGGCGCACATCCTTGGAGTGGACGTGCGTGTATGTAGGGGTGAACTACCCGCGAAATGTATCGGTACGTACAGCACCCCGTGCCAGTAGGGCGCTAAATAGTGTTTTTCGTGTTTGTGGAAATGTTGAGTGTAGGAGCTTGACGGAGCCCCACTGTAAATTCAATAGTTGCAGCATATCGCCAACACCTGCTTCACGGTGGATGGTCAGGGAGCGCGTAGCCAAGACGGGCGGATAACGTTAAGGGGGGGCGTTTCTTGTGCGGACTTCCCCATGCTTGGCATCCTTGATAGATTGCTCCTTGACACCCCCCAGATAGTTCTCTTGCCAATCTGCATGCAACAATCTTCGGGCTTTCTTCCGGATCATGCCCAGGTGCTACAGCATATGCATTGAAACTAGGGTTATGTCTGACATGTTTCCCGGTGCACTGCTGAATGACCGATTCGTGTGCTTTAATCTATTCGGTGCGGGTTCTTGGCAGCAGCCGTCGCTCGTCGTTCCTTTTGACGCTTTTGTTGTTTTGGGTGTGCGCTTGGTGGTGTCGGCGTGCGTGACTCTCTAGAGTAGAAGTCTTGAATTGTATCGTAGTCGGATTTCAAGGGTGCTTTCTCATCCTCTTTGGAAACCGGCTCGAAGTTGTCGTGTGTGTTGCTGTCTTTCCTGAGCTGCGAAGCGCATTTGTGTGTGGAGTCGAGAGCCCTCTGTGGCCTGTTGAATGCTTAGCACCTGTTTACTTCTCCAGCCGAACAGGGAAGCGGGGACAATAGAAGGCTGGCCGCCATCTACGGCCAAAGTTCGATTCGGCCTGACACCGGTGGCGGGAGTGGAAACACGGTTGATGTTCCTTCCGAGCTTCCGGGTGTGCGCATCCCTTGGTGGAGTATGTCCGAACGTCAATGGTTACGAGGGTCTCGCGCTTGGTGCATATACAAGGTACACGAATGGCACAGCGAGGCGTAGAGGTGTGGATAAAACTTTGAACGTTGCATCGTGGCAACCCTGGCGCACTCGTCGAGATAACTGCTAAAAGTGTCATACCCGGAGGTGGATTAATGGATCGCACCTGGCAAATGCGTTTCCTTACTTGCAAGCGACAAAAGTCTCTCGTCTAGGAGTACCCCTTACCCTACGACAACCCGCCGGCGTTCCGTACTTTTTGTTGACCACATGGCCGTATTGTGGGGTGTCCGTGAGAGTAAGCTACTCATGAGGCTCCATCATGCTTGTAGCCAGCGTTTAGTGCGTACAATAGTGGTGTTGGAGGTTTTGTGTGGAAGCCCCTGCGACTGCGGCCGTTGCGGTATTAAGCCAGTACTTGAATAGCAGTGGATGGCCAGCGAGCCAGTGTCTGAGAGTGGCAAAGCTCGGTACGTTACGTACTCTACGTTGCGCGCATACAGGATTGGCGAAACTGGATGCCTTGAGCTTATTTTTTTCGAACTTCAGTCGAAATGTTGTTGTGGCCGGGTCCACCTTCACGGGCGATTAGGGTAGATGGTGGGTGATGTTCAGGTCTCTGCGGCGGAGGGGGGCTCGTGAGTAAAGCTCGCCGACACCTATTAGTAGCAGCTTTTATGCTCTGTTCTTTTCGTAGGAAGCGCGACTGGGGCTGAAAGAGATCGGGAGCTTGTTTGGTCTTTCGGGAAGTTTTGGGGTTGTTCGCGGGGATGGCGACATCATGTCGCATGGTAAGGTAAGAAGTGCATATTCAGACGCGGGGATGACCACTCGGCTCGCCTGGACACTCAGCTATCACGTGTGAGAGCTGTTGTGTTTTGATAACAAAACTAAATGGCGTGTCCGATGTCCTACAGCAGCGCTGTGTTACAAAGACTATATATCCTGGGTTGGGTATTTGGTGGGTAGTTTACCCCGGTAGCTCAGTAGGTAGCACGTTCATACACGACGTTGCCAAGAACAAGGGGTTTTATTCTCACTTCGAACGCTTTTTTGCCATGTAATATTCGCGAGTGCATCCCAACAACACGTCTCCCTCTTCTTCTTTTTCTTCTTCTTCTTCTTCTTATTACTATTATTAATAATAATATTACTATATCATCACTTTTAATTTCCAGGCTAGCTTGCAGGAGGTTTTTTTACCCTCAGCGATCTTGTGGACAAGCCGTGGTCACAGGTGTCGTCCCTTCTCCCCCCTGGTACGTGACCTGTATTTTTTGTCGCCCATAGGGTTCGGCATGCCCGCTACTCGTCGATTTTCATCAAATGTTGCTAACTCACGCTCTCGCGCTTGCCGCTGATCAACCTGTATGCAAGAAAACGTCCCTACGAGTATGCACTCGGTGAGACTCGAACTCACGAGTTGATCTTGATAGGCACGCGGACTACCTGCCAAGCCACCAGGGACTCCCTGAGTCCCCTCAAATCGACACGAGATTTTTTGTGGAGGGTACAACCGAGTACGGACATCCCACTGTTCGGAGGAGGGGGGTGTCTTACCTGGCTTAGCTTTCGTTGAGTTATCGGTCCGTTACGCGCCACATGCTATATACTACTAGGTAGGTAGGCCAAAAGGAAGCCAGCGGTGAACCCGGGATGCCCCCTGACGACCCCGCCCCCCCCCTCAGGCAAACTCACACGGGATTAAAGAGACTCGGGAAACACGATTGATTCGGGTTGAAATAAACAAAGTTTGTTCCGGTTAATCTTCAGGCAACCTCCCTCTCTCTACATATATATTTGACGTCGGTTGGCGACGACACTGTGAAACATGCCGCCCACTACCTGAGCTAGTCAACCAGGGTGCCGTTTTTTTGCTGTTGTTTGGGCGGTCGGTCACAGCTGGCGATAGAGTTATAGATTTGTGCGGGGTGGAGAACCTATACTCCGCACAAGGGAAAGATCGCATCACGTACCGGTAGTGCTTATGATAATGCACTCACGAGGTAGTTACAGAGTAAACCCATTGCTGTCTCTGGAAGTGATCACACCGGAAAATAAATTAAAGCATTAAAGCTGTCATCCATGTGCAAGTAAGTCCGCAGTGGGATGCAGCCCATCCTTCTTGAAACTCGCCGAACACCTCACGGCGTTCGCGCTTTCGGTGCAAGCAATATCTGCCTGATCGGTTAAAACCCGACGTGCTCCGTCCCGGCATTGTAGGGATGCGAGGGTGTATGGTCATACGACTACGGCCATGCTTGATGTCGAGTATTTTAACCCCCCCCCCCTATACGCTGGCATTTTGATCTTTTTTTTACCTTTAACCAACGACTTCGTGTTCGTGCTGTGGGACAACACGGCCATGGAGCATCGCCTTCAATAGGGTTTTTCGACCCTACGAGGTACACCGGTAGCCACCGCTTGGTATGTATGCCAGGACAATTTTCCCAGGGATGTATTTATGTGTCGGTGTACTTACTCTGTGATCGACGGCGAGTTTTTTTTTGTTTTCACTTCCAGTCGGACATTTAGACGTTTCCGTTTATACGCACATGCTCCTCTACATCGGCTAGTCCTCCGTCATTCCGCAGCGCCATTTACAGTAGAGTACGCTATATACTCGAGAGGTTCACATCGATTCAATGGGGCCCACCGTAAACGTTCACGCGTACGGGTGTTTGTCCTCGGCCGACGCTACAACTCGTCCCGGAGTCCCGTGGTCTCTTGCAAACAACTTCGCCGAAAAAACGCGTATTTACGTCCATACTCTTCCAATCTCACTTACCCCACTCTATCTGTACGGGCCCAACCCGGTAGGGTCAGAAAGGCACCGCGCTACGAAGGCGTATTGCAAAGCCATCACGCCTAAAAGCTTCTCCGTCGGAATATTTACGGGTTGACACACACCAACTCTTGAACAAAATTCCATGATCAACACTACCCCGCATTCCCCGCCCTATGGTAGGGCCGGGAAAATATTTTCAACAGCTCGCCATAAGATTCCACACATGCATAGGTTTACGACCACTACTGTAACTGCTGTAGGTACGCTGCCCGTTCAGACATGCGGGATGAAGCCTATCTGCACGTTTCTGGGCACCGAGTTCATCTGACATGAGGTATTCGGCCAAAAGGTGAGGTTCGGCCAATATTTACTCGTCGGGTATTGGAGCCCCGCGGGTAATCGCGACAACTCGGGTACCGGGTACCCGGGTATCGCTGTTCCAACCTCAAAACCCGGGAATGGCCTTTGTTTATCCCGTAAATCACGTCCTGTGGGCAGTATTTCGCAACACCAAATCTCCAAGTAACCCATAAAAAAAGCTCAGTCGTGTCCCTTTGACAAAACAAAACGGGTAAATACTCGCGGGTACTGTTGTAACATCGCGTCGTACGTGAATTCGTCTGTAGTTTGGGATCAATGAGGCCTCCTGCTGCGACCACCCGGAGACTCTCACCCAGGGTCACTACTCCCGCGTTGGTTGTCTGGCAATCAACACGGCACCTCGTCGCAGAGAGTAGATACCCCGGTAAAATAAACACGAACAAAACTGATGTCGTTGTCGACGGTACACCTCGCTACCAACGATGGGCGGGCGGGATGGTCTGTTTTTTCCTAGCCTTTTTCTACTTTGTCGTGCTGTTGTAGAGCTGTGATACTCAACCACTGTCTCCCCACACAACAAGGAGGCTTTCCCGAAAAGGGATCCACCCTGCTGGCGTCCCCTCTTTTCTGGTCCAGATTACTGTTGTAACATCGCGTCGTACGTTAATTCGTATATAGTTTGGGATCAATGAGGCCTCTCTCTGCTGCGGCATGAGATCACGCCCATACTTGTCGACCCTTTTCTTATCTCAATGCCGTCGCTCGTTTGATGCGTATCCTTTCTGCGAGTGCCTTCTATTCCTTATTGTCCCCGAACTTGTAGCCTAGTTGATTAGGGGTTCTGCTACCTTTGGTTGTCCCGTGGGAACGTCGTATACGACTTTCCAGACGACCCCTCCGACGGTGATACGCGCTGAGGTATGCGATCGCGGTGTGATGCACCCGGACCGCGTTTACCTGGTTGTCGGCACGCAGTGTTGTAGCGTGTCTCCGTGCGGTTCTTCCGGAACTAACATACGCTTATGTCGTGCTTGAGGGGCGACAAAACGGGTAAATACTCGCGGGTACTCGGGTACCCTGCGTTTCACCCTGGAAGCCCCAGGGACGGCCACTTACAATCCCGCAATCACTTTCGCTGAACAAAGTTTGGCGCAACATCTCCAGGAAACCTATTTCCCAACTATATTCTCTCTCATGCCTCACACCTCCTGGGAACACAAGTACACGGCAGGTGGTCAGACAGGTACCCGGGTACTCGCCCAAACTAGTCGAAAATTCACGCGAGTACCGTTTTCTTGTTCCCCCTGCCAAAAAATGGCGAATACTCGTTGGCTTCAAGTACTCGGCGGGGTACACCTCTTGTTCGATCTTCCGACGGCTGAAAGAGTGTATGCGCGGCCGGATTCCACTGAACGCACGAGGCGTTTGTGGGGGGGGGGGTGAATAGTAACCATCGCCTACTTAGCGTACCATTAGATGTTATAGCGCGGCTGACCCCTCCCTCGCCTTGGAGAAGTTTGTTACACTACTGCTGTAGATAGTAGTGAGAAAACAATCGCTATCCTTGGAGATAGACGGTGGACGCAGGCGGAGAAACAGGAAGGGGATACGACTAGCAAAAAGTTTATATGTAGTACAAGGCTGCTATATGTGTGCCGGCTGTCGCGCACCAAACTTCAGTAACACACACCGACGTGAGCGAAGAACTCGTGGGATAGTTTTGTGTCGAGATCGAACGTCTATATCTACAGTAGTACGTCATCTTGAATGAAATCAATCGTCACCCATAAAAAAAAATCTCAGGGGGTTGTTCCCGTTTCCAAGGTATACTGTCTCTTTAGCTTAAGCCACACTGTTCAATTTTTTTCCGTTCCAAAGGCTCCGGCCCCAGAAGGGCGAACGCCTCGGGTTCCGCCCCAATTTCGAGCCTCGAGGGCTCCGCCCACACGGCGCGCCTCGGGGGGAGGGATTTACCACCCACCCCGTCCGGGTACGCCCACTGGCGGGCCCGGTGGATTCTTGGCTTCTCGCGACATATTTCTCGCGGATATCTGACATTTTTTACCGGTTTTTAGAGTGAGAAAATGTTTGCAATAATATTAGCGTGCTCTCTCGTTTGTTGATGGCAAATATACTCATAATTTTAATACGGAAACAAAGAAATGAGCACCCTCTCTGATGGGAGTAGGAACGGTGCTTCGTCTCGAAGGAGATGCGTGGTCAATGCCCAAGTGACTATGTAAGGCGAGCAACAAATGATTACGCCCCTATTATAGCCCACCGCCCCTTTCATCATTCGACGCTCTCATCCAAATGCAAGAACAAGTCTGCCTCACATACATACGCGGTTATTTTGTGTATTATGGCCTCTGCCAGATGATATCAGCAAGAGGGCTTCCAGCGAGGGACTCCACCAGTCTCGCTGGCCTCGCACTCAGTAAGTCTTGTTCTTAGAGCTTGTATTATCACGGAGTGATCCTCATCGGACCACGAGCCAGGTGGCTAGGGGACATCACACAGGATCCCCGGCCACTGCTCCACTCACACATGCGATTACACTGAAACCTCCACGGCTTGGTATCTTTTGGCTACAGCACCCCCAAAGCGAGTTCACTCGACACGAACGAGCTTGACAAAACCAAAAAACCAAGACGAAATCGCATGCGGCAAATCACAAATCAATGCTGAACTCTGAAGCAATTTTAATCTTGAGCGCACGGGTCATCCGTAATTTGCGCAATTCCTTCACGACGAATTCAGGCGCAGCAGAATAAATCGACCGCAAAGACTCCCACGTGCGCTCCTCTGCTTCGAAACCATCCCAATCGACCAAGACAATCACCTCGTTGGCATCATCTTCGGCCACATGCACCACAGCATTCATGCGGCATTCACCCTGCGCAAAGGAATGTTGGAAAACATCCTTCAGATCAGCGGTGACGTTCAACGTCGCATCCGCATAAAATCGTAAACGAGCCACGTGAGCTTGATGCACCTTCCCAGAAACGATGTTCTGAACTGAGTACACATGATCATGATCAGCTGCTACCACACGCCACGGACCAGTCCATGTGGACAACAATTTCGGTGTGACACCCTGCCGACGAACACGAGCATACAACACGAAATCACCAACCGCAAATTTTGGCAACACCACCTGGCCCTGAGCCTGTTTACGTTTGTTGTCGCGAGACACGGCAACAGCTGCGCGAATATCGGCGCAAAATCTCTCCTGCTCTGCAACGACTTCACGGACGTTCGCACGCAACAAGTCAGCATTCATCACGTCAACATTCCACCTGCCATCAGACTCAGAAACGAGCGCCGAGAAATCGGTACGCGGAGCACGCCCAAACATCACGCTGTACGGAGTGCTTCGGTAACGTTCACGAAACGAAGTGTTCAAGGCCCACTGAGCGGCCGGCAAAACATCAACCCACTCCGAAACCTGACGACGCTGTTCTGACAGAATGGAACGCAGAGCACGTACCACCTCTTTTACCATGCGTTCACACGTACCGTTCGACCACGGCGTGTAAGCGACAGCAAAACGATGTTCGATGTGCAACGCGTCGCTCAACAAAGCAAGCACCCTGTTCTTGAAATGCGTGGCGGTATCACTCACCCACACACGCGGCACCCCCAAAGTCTTACACCAGGCTAGCAAATGCTTCGCTGTGACCTCGGCTGTACAAGCCTCGGCCGGTTCCAACGCCACGTAGTTGGACAAATAATCCATGATGACCAAAACATATCGGAAACCATCCTCATCAGGCAGGCCATCGCTACCTTCGGGCCCGCTGTGGCCAACATACAAAAAATCAAAGTGCACCACTTCTCCCGGAGCGGTACCATGCACCGTGTCTCCGTAGGGACGAGGAATGAGTGCACCTGCACGCGTGTCTACACAGTGCAAACACTGGCGAACGAATTCGCGAACCTGAGAATCCATGTGAGGCCAAACACAATATTCCTTCAGGCGAAACAAAGTCGGCGCCACACCACGGTGACCAGCCGAGCGCATGTGCGCGCACACCATCAAACGAGTTTGAAGAGCAAGATCATCCGGCGGAATCCACAAGACGTCACGCACCCCAACACGCACACGAAACAAACCATCATCGGCCAAGGTAGCTTGACCGAAGGTTGTCGAAAATTCATGAACACCAACGCCGATACGAGCGACAGACCTTTGTTGCGAGGCACGAATCACATCCAATGCGGGAAGCGAATCGTCAGCATTACATGGGCTGTGCACGGCAACCGAACGAACAGGCACCGTAGGAACTTTGACCCAACGAGACAACAGATCCCCCCAACAGTTTCGATCGCCAGGGATGTGTTCGATTGCATAGCGGTATTGTCCTAAAACACCCTTCCAATTCTCTAGGCGTTGTGCCATGGTCTTTGTGACCGTCGTGACACACTTCTCCGGATTGAAAATGTACTGCAAGTTTCGATGATCAGTAAAGATATGAACACCACCCCAAAGCAGGTATTCGAGCCTCCGGAACGTATTAACGATCGCAAAACCTTCTTTGTCGACAGTCGCCCAGCGCAACTGCGAACCTGTGAACGAACCACTCAGAAATCCGAGAGGCTCGTGAGACATGCTTTCCAACGCCAATCCACTGCGAAATTCGTGTTCAGGCACTTGGGTGAGAAAACTACCCCAATGGAAATCAGAAGCGTCAGGAAACATCAAAACAACGCACCCGGGACGAGGATGATGAAGCGGCACTGCTTGCGCCACCAAACCCCGTGCGGCATTCCACGCCCGCACCCGATCCTCCGTCCACGCGGTATCCTTGATGACACGATTGCGCGCCACTCGCTTAGTCCGACGTGTAGCCCCAACAAGGAGCTCCTCCAAAAAATCACGTAACGGTGCTACCGTTTCCGCTAAACGTGGTAACGATGTACGCAACCAGTTGACAGCCTGCAAGAATTGCATTAGTTCTCCAGCGTTTTCGGGACGACGCATTTCACTTAAACCTTGCACTCGAGCGGGGTCATGGGACACGACACCATTGGAATACACCTTACCACACCAGACCAGTTCACGAGAGAAGAAGGTACACTTGTGGGCGGCGACAAACAGTCCAACATTCTCCAGGCGTTCTAGAATGTCATCAAGCAGCTGCAGAAGAGCTTCTTCGGTGTCTGCGAAAAAGAAAACGTCATCGACCCAAACTTTGCAATCCAAACCACGCAACACTTCAGTCATGACACCTTGGAAATAAGAAGTCGCATTCAAAACACCTTGGGGAACACGGGTAGGCGTGAACAAACCGTCGCTTGTCGCCATGGTGAAGACGTCTTGCGCCTCCGGAGCCAAAGGCATCTGCCAGTACCCTTGAAGTAGGTCCAGCTTGCCGAAGAAACGCGCCCCCAGCAGATCTCCCATGTCTTCATGGTTGGGCATGACGCCCGGGGACTTCTCCACCTGTGCGTTCACCGCCGAGTAGTCGCTCACCAAACGGAAAGAGTCCTTCTTGGGCACCGCCATCGCCGGACTCGCCCACACCGCCTGGATGTTGTGGTAGACAAAGCCAAAAAACACCAAAGCAGCAATGCACTTCGAGAGCCAGTCCCTTTTCGTCGGTTCGTACCGACGTGGCGTTGCCTTGACAGGCTTCGCCTGTTGCTTCAGCTGCACTCGCATCGGCTCCACTTGCGCTGGCGGATCACCACACAGCGCACGGCGAAAAGCACCCACGCGACGAGCCAAAATTTCGCGCAAACGGGTTGCTCCGCCGACGCTTAATCCACTCTGCTCTGCCTGCTGCACGCTGTCCTCCAACGCCCGTTCTCGGGCCGTCCGCTCCGCCTCCGGATCCATGAACATGTCTGGCCCCCGGTCGACCAAATGTTCCACCGCCTTGTCCTCCGGAGCATCCACCGTAGCCTCGGTCTGAAAAGCACGCACGGAAACCGTCACTCTGCGCGCCGCAAGGTAACTCGGAGTCTCCACACCGGTCGATACCGGCACTGCGCGAGGGCGAAGCTTCTCCAGAGCTTCACGGTAGACGTCGATGCCAAGAGCTTTCATGGTAGCCATGCCAAACAGAACGACGTTATCTGTACCAGGCATGACCGCGAAAGTGATGGGCTCCAATTTCACCGCTCCCCACGGCGTCCGTACACTCACGGCAATCGGCACCGTTTTGTGCGTGACCATCACTGAAACACCCGTAGCGGTTTTCGCCTGCTGCGGGCCATTTTCGAACGGAATTTGCAGATCGGCGCCGCCGAAATGCGAAGACAGCTGCTGAAGTAAGCCGACACCGATGGACGTGAGCGCCGACCCCGAATCAAGGATCACACGCGCCATCAGCGAACCAACCGACCCTGGCAAAGAGAGATCAGCGCGTAAACACTCAGCGCTGCGATCGACAGGCACTTCACCTGCCGTTGAACTCTGGTCGGTACCAAGAGTCACCTGACGCCATGGCTGCCCTCCTACAGCCGGCGCCGAAGAAATAGAATCGGCGGTCCACCCCGACCAAGACGTCGAATATACAGACGGTTCCGGCGCTACCGCCCCTGCAGCAGCACCAGACACTGACTCCGCCCGCTCGGTGGATGGCGAAGTTCTCGCTCCAGCAGCACCCACCGATGTTCCAGCTCCTCCAACGTATACAGCTCGGCCGGCAACAGACGAACCAGATCCCGACCCAGCGGCTCCTGCCGCTGGCGCACCAGAAGTTGAAGAAGCAACAGCAGAAGTTCCACCGCCCGCTGTCAATTGATTGCCACCACGGCCACCGCGCCCGCGTCCATGGTTGAATCTGCCCCGGCCGCCATTGCGGCCCCCGCGATACCCTGACGACCCGCGCCCACCACTGCTGGGAGCTGTGCCGCCACCGCGAGCTTTTGGGCAATCAGAAACATAATGGTTGGGATCACCACACTCGAAACAGACGCGAACAAACGACTTTTTCGCGGACTGCTGCTGTTTCGGTTTCTGCTGCTGTTGGCGTCGCGGTTCAGCTGCCCCTGCAGCATCTTTCCGACCATACGCCTCGATGAATTTCCACTGTTCTGCAGCAGAAAAAATTTGGTCCATGACCAATGCCGGGTCCTTCTTCCACCCTGCAGCGTACGTTAGCTGACCTTTTACGTACTTTTTGAACTCGGACGGCCATAAGCCATCCACCAACGCCATGCTCACAAATTCCGCCGGTCCGGGCAACCACGAACGGTCCTGCGCGCGGTACATGGCATGCACCGCGTGATTCTCCGCAAAATACTTTTCCATAGCGGAGTTTACCATCATCGCGCGGTCTTTGACGGATGTTTCACCGCCCTGCTTTTCATCGCGCCTCATTGAGAGAACGCGACGCAAGTCCGCTGCCGCCCGCGAGGTGTCAAATCTGTTGCTGGTGGTTGTGTAACCAGCGTGCTGCCTAACAGCGTCCAACAACTCCGAGGCGGTCATCGTAGTCTGATGCTTGTAAAATCCCTCAAAACACCGATGAATGTAATTGGGGATAAGCTGGCCCATGCTCACTTTGGAGTGCTGAACCACCCCCTGAGCGTTGGCGAGCTGCAGCCGTTCCTCATAATCGAGGTACGCTGCGTAAAAAACACGAGAGGCCTGCTCGGTCCACACCTCTCCGTATTTCGGTGGAGTCAGAGACTCCCCTACCACCAGCGGCGTGCTTGCCGTGTGCGCCATAATCCACAGCAGTCCACCTGGACTCTACTGTAATAGCGGAGAAACTGCCGCCTGACCTGTGCGTCCTCCAGCTCCCGGAGCGTCCTCCCCTGCTGTGCGCTTCAAGCCGTTTCGATCCGTCCAACGGGCCAACTGCCTTCCCAGCTGTGACCCAATACTCCGCAGCCGAAAACTCCTCCAACAGAAGTTCCGCGATTATCTAGATATTATGGCCTCTGCCAGATGATATCAGCAAGAGGGCTTCCAGCGAGGGACTCCACCAGTCTCGCTGGCCTCGCACTCAGTAAGTCTTGTTCTTAGAGCTTGTATTATCACGGAGTGATCCTCATCGGACCACGAGCCAGGTGGCTAGGGGACATCACACAGGATCCCCGGCCACTGCTCCACTCACACATGCGATTACACTGAAACCTCCACGGCTTGGTATCTTTTGGCTACAGTATACAGTACTGTAACAAACAGCGGGAGAAGAATGTGGCGCACCCTTCGTGTGCGACTCAAAACACCTGAAGGCGCTTCGCGCTTTGGTGCAAGCATCATCATCTGCCTTGTCGGTGAAAATCCCCGACGTGCTCCGTCCCGGCATTGTAGGGATGCGAGGGTCCATGGTCCTACGAATATATATGTATTATGTGTGCCCATGCATGATGACATATATATATATGT
Source organism: Macrocystis pyrifera (assembly GCA_031763025.1). NCBI lineage: Eukaryota > Phaeophyceae > Laminariales > Laminariaceae > Macrocystis > Macrocystis pyrifera. Next base: position 5,440,599 of record JASSKH010000032.1, on the reverse strand, counting down.
CATTGAGGACCCCCCCCTAGGAGGGCCAACTCTGAGAAAAGTATAGGGAGGTTTTTAGTCCACAGCTTGGTCATGGGGCGTTTTTCTGTAGGACCTATCCTGCTGCAATGAGAGGTACGGTTGCTAAATTATGACCTCGGGAGTCGAATGAGGGAGATGGTGTACTCAATCAATCAGTATGTCATTCACGCATGGCCGTCGTAGTACGTATAGTATGGATGGGGAGGATTCTTTATGTTTTCGGAATTCGGGGAGACGAAAAAAATTATGGTCGTAGATAGACTACCAGCTACTACTACTGCTGATACATGTGCCGCTCGCTACTGCCGCTCCTGCTGCTGCTACTGCTATAAACCCGATACACAATCTCGTGGACCGATAGTACTTACCAGGTACTACTTACTGCTGTGCTTCTGTTCTTGTGTTCTTTCTGTATAGATATACTTACTTAGATCTCGATCTCTGAGCGTGCTTGGTTGGTACATCCCTGGCCTCTCAGAGCTCCCACTTGGGAATCGCCTCCTTTCATTACTAGCCGGACCGTTTCAGCGAGTCTTTGTTTTCTCCATTTCTCGTCGTACTTTCAGTCCTTCTTTCCTTTTTTTTCTTCTTTCGTTTCGTGTGCGTGCGTGTACTCCGAGCACGGTTGCGCGGGCGAACCCGGCACCGTCGCGGGTGTCAGCGGATGCTGGCGAGTAGAAGGGGAGTTGCAAGGAGCGCGGTCGCCGCTTTCGTGCCGACGCGTCGCGTGTGCCTCGAGACACGAGGGATGCATCAATAGGTTCTGTCTGGCCTCCATTTGTGATTTTGGATAGAGTACGTACGAGTATTTAAGGGTCGTTCGGGATTGTAAGATAATATTCAAGTGGTGCTTATTTTTGCGACCGGGCTGAGAGTCACAAGAGGGAGGTACCCCGAATGAGCACCAACATATTGTCGAGCTTGCGTCGAGGTCCACGGTGAGCACCGGGCTTCACGCGAGGCGGGCGACGGGGCTCACTGTGGAAGAGAGGGAGGGAAGCTTTACCCGGACTGAATCGGTGGCGAGATGGTCGCGAGAGGGGCGGGCGGCGTACGAGGCTGAGAGAGAAGCTCTGCTGGAAGATTTTTTCTTTTTTTCATTTTTTTCTTTTTTTGACTGGTGTAAGGTGTTCCACTAAGGTAGTAAATTATTACACGAAAGGGGACGGGGATTTTATTTCTTTTAGATTTTTTCGGTTTCATTTTCATTGTTTTTGCTGTGTTGCTGCGCCGTTCTGTGCTTTATCTTTCGTACATACGACGAGTACACAGACACAGAGCATATCGAAAAAAGAAAATAAGTACCCTACCCGAGGTATGTACGTATGTACGACGTGTGAGCGAGCGTAGCGGAAAACCGCCCGCGACGCGAAGCATATGTGGCGTCCGAGCTGTTTTCTCCTCAAGCATGTGGCGGCGGGACTCTTGGCATTATCAAGTCGCCAGTTTGCAGCTAACTACAGGGGCCATAAAAAAAACAATATTCAATCATGGACCTCTGTCCGCTTCGCATAATTTGATGTTTCCTTCCTGAGCGAGCGTAGCGGGCGGCGTAGGCCGCCCGCGGAGCGAAGCGCCTTGTACATACATACGAAGTCAGTGTGTCAGAGAAAAGCTATTATTAGACGTACGTACGTATATTTTACTTTTTTGAGCAGGATTCTGCATCATCACAATCTGATGGATCTGGATGTTATATGTGAGTGGTGGATGTCGGTGTTTTTTTAGGTATTTTTTCAGCTGGTGATCATGTATATTATATGTGGTGTTGTTGAGGGACGGCCATACACTGCTGTACAGAACACAGAGCGTAGAGTTGTGGGTGGTGGTTGGGTATATATAGTTGTCGACGCGTTTGGGTTTTTTTTATTGTTTTTCCAACTGGTTATGGTGTTGGTTGGGAGGGTCGCAAGCGAGACCTCCCCGGAAAAAAATGATGTTGATCATGTATATTATGTGTGGTGTTGTTGGGGGAGGGCCATACACTGCTGTACAGAACACAGAGCGTAGAGTTGTGGGTGGTGGTTGGGTATAGTGGTCGACGCGTTTTGGTTTTTCTGTTGTTTTTTTTTTCAGCTGGTTATGGTGTTCGTTGGGAGGGTCGCAAGCGACACCTCCCCGGAAAAAAATTATGCGGTAGAGATACCCCCGAAGGAATATTCTCCAGGGATTACAGCACTCCAGGGTCTAGCCCAGTGCAAGAGCCTGCTCCCCCTGGGGTCACCAGTCATATTGACCACTGGCAAGCCCCCGCCAGGTAAGTATGCCTTACCGTATCGGACATTTCACCGTTTAAATATATATACGAGGCTCACTCACTGTTTTGCATCGCACGAAACATGCATTTTTGGTAGTAGCTATACATAATTACAACAGACAGAACCTGATACCAAGACAAAGAGAAAGTTCGTACGTACTGCTGTGTGTGTGTGTTCTTCACATTAAACCGTTCTTCTACTCGTCGACATCCAGCAAGCCCAGTGTCCGTGCTGATTCTTCACCCTAGAAAGATACGAGCTCTGTGGTCACAGACTACGACACAGAGATAACACACCGTAATGCATTAATAGCCTACGCAATACCATGCCTTTGCACTAGGTGCGGCCGACACAACATACATACATATGCCAGCAACCAAAATACACCATTAAGAAAGAGAAGCAACGAAGAAACCAAACCGAAAAAGAACAAGAAAAAGAAAAAGAAAAAAGGAGAAGAATCCCAAATAACTACAGCACAGCAGACAGCAGTTATGATTACACAAATAAACGTACCCACGTACGTACCAGGTACTCCTACTACTGCTGTGCAGTGTGTGAGTGTTCTTCGGTCTTCGGTATCCAACACCAGTGTCGGTGCGGATTCTTCAATCCGCTGTTGTTTCAGTGCGCGAAATGGTATACTGACTGGGCGAAATCAAGTGGAAATCGAGCCTGCTGTTGTTACATACAGTAAATATTATTGTCTCGTCGACCCTGGTACATACATCCAGAGGAGTCACTGGCCAGTAATTAATCGCGAGGGAAATAATGGAACACGCGCGAACGGTTCGCGCATGATGCAAAGTTCATGAGTAGTATCGACCGATCGGTTGAACTCACAGCTGACGTGCTTTTTTTGTTTTTTTTCACCATAATACTTGTAAAATTAGGTAAAAATGGAATATAGACGAGGCGTAATTACGCAGCTTGCAAAGTTGAGTATCAACTATTTAATCAGTCGAACTCACAGCTGACGTATTTCAAAATTTATAAAAAAAAATATCCGGGAGCCGCTGGCCTATAGACAAGCTGCAAGGAATTGCATATAGAATACGCGCGTTCGGTTTATCACATTACTTACTTGTAAAATTCGGTAAAAATGGAATATAGACGAGACGTATTACGCAGCTTGCAACTATTTAATTCAGTCGAACTCACAGCTGACGTATTTCAAATTTTATAAAATCCGTATAATACGTGTCCAGTTTCCAGTATCATAAAAAATCTACGAGGTCACGTAAAACAGAACGAGTACAGCATGCAGTAGACGCGATTTTTTCGAGTCCACCGAGCCCATCTTGGCCCACTCATTATTTCTCTTTTTATTTAGTTAAGTGTTCACCGGGATGCATAATATTATAGCTCCCTTTTTCCTTCTCGTTTCTTCCCCCTTGCACGTCCCTTTTGGCTCATGGTCGGGGTAAGTATGTGTGTGAGCTTTGGCTTCTCATTTTAGTTATTTATGTGGGATTCTTCTCCTTTTCTTTTTCTTTTTCGGTTTGGTTTCTTTGTTGCTTCTCCTTCTTTATGGTGTATTTTGGTTGCTGGCGTATGTATGTATGTTGTGTCGGCCGCACCTAGTGCAAAGGCATGGTATTGCGTAGGCTATTAATGCATTACGGTGTGTTATCTCTGTGTCGCAGTCTGTGACCACAGAGCTCGTATCTTTCTAGGGTGAAGAATCAGCACGGACACTGGGCTTGCTGGATGTCGACGAGTAGAAGAACGGTTTAATGTGAAGAACACACACACCGCCGTTCGTTGCGTTGGTTGGTCTACCAGCTATTATTATTGATCTCGCACCAAAAAAAAACAAAACAGTTACTAACATTCGAAAGGAAAGCAGAGAGCCACCTATAAAGCAGACAACTAAATATGTGAAGCAGTGCTTAGAGTCAAGTGCATAGCGCGTCACAATAGAGCAGCAACAACAACAGCAGCAGCACTGCTCAGTACGGTAAACAGAACCCTCGCGTACCTCATGCCTGTCTGTCTATCGCACAAATTAAATTTACCTCTGGTCGTACGTACGACTCGTTTTGTCGTCTAAAATGCGACTCGTGCTTGTGGCTACGAAACTCTAGATATATACACAACAAGCATACCTGTATCTTTCCGGAGGAAGGAGAGAGTCCGCATATATATATATGGGCCTCTCTTGGAAGTTTCATTGTACGTGCGCAGGGGGGGGTACTGCTGCTGCTGTGTACAACGTGCACAAATTCACGCCCTATACGTACCACTCTGTGCCGAAATACTACTATTAATAACTACCAGGTATATGAAAATCTACTATAATATTCAATTAAAACGAGCCTTGTAGTTCACTGCACTCCTCGTAGTGTATACCTGGTACATGGTACATACCGGTACAAAAGTGTGCCATGTCACCTATTCGTAAAGGTTTAGCGCAATATCAAACAGTGGGCGGCATACACTTTAGTATACATAATAAATTCCACATTAGGCGTATTCTCATCTCCGATCCTCTCGCATCACGAATTTTACCCTCGCCTTTTACTAGGATAAACCGTGCTGAGAGGATCCTGAAGGAGTTCTTTCCATTTTTGACCCCACTCGTGGGGTAAATCAACACAGTCAGCCATACACCACACACAACCCACCCAACCACCATCAAATCGATGATACATACTCATACCCACAAGACAAGACCCACAACCACCACCGGTACTTTTCGTGTATACGTTGAGATGGCAAACGGCTGCTGCTGCATACCTGGTATAAAAAGCGATCAGTGCTCGTCGAGTACATACATACGTTTAATGTGTGAAGCCAAAAACACAAAGTACCTGGTTATCTCGTATTTTTGTACTCACTCGTACTTCTTCTCTGTTTACTCGTAGTAGTGTGGTGTGGTTGGTGTTGAGATTGTCGGTGATGATGATGCCATTCATTGTGGAGAAGGGGTAAATATGAAGTAGGTGCACTGCTGCTGCTGTACATATATATATGCGGTGTGTGGTGGATGATGCTCGGGGTTGGGCCGTTCAGTTTATATATATGGAAAGAGAAAGTAAGTAAGTGATGATTTATGTATTTTAAAAAAAGTACCAGAGGGGTGGGTTGTTTGGTTGGTGCTCTTACTGTTAATAATAAGCAATCAGTGTTTGTCCCCGAGGGGATGGACCTCACAAGGCGGCAGTGAAACGCCGAGGAAAAAATCCAGCCGGAACGCTTCAAGCAGTGCTAAACCCGGCACACAAAACTTCTAAAGCAGATGTGGAAATGACACTCTATGACATGAGTGTCAATCAGTTTTCACACTGATTCGAAGTAGAAGAATATATCGTGACAGATCTTTTTTTTTTTTTTTTTTTTTTTCATCACTTTTACTTTCCAGCCCACTCGTAGGAGGTTTTACCCTCGACGATCTTCTGGACAGGCCGTGGTCACAGGTGTCGTCCCTTCTCCCCCCCCCGGTACGTGCCTTTATTTTTTATCGCGCATAGGGTTCAGCATTCCCACTGCTCGTCGATTTTCATCGAATGTATAGCTAACTCACGCTCTCACGCTTTCCGCTAATCAATTTTATGCAAGAAAAAGTCCCTACGAGCATGCACTCGGTGAGACTCGAACTCACGAAACTGATCTTGATAGGCTCGCGGACCACCTACCAAGCCACCGGGGACGCCGGCTATGGTCCCCCGTTCTGGTGTTTGGCGGATCGCAAAAAATATTATAGAAAAACGAGGTCCGGGGGGGGGGCGGGCGGCGTGGTTCCAATATAGGGAGATACATATTATGTGGTCAGGGGGTCACAGCAGCGGCACAGCCACACGTATATATATGGGGCAGGCATACGCAGCAGCATCGATGGAGAAGGAGCAACAACAACAGCAGCTGTGATGGCAGAGAAGGGGTCTGCGGTGGGATAGGTCCATAGGGGGTCCCGGGGGAGTATATAGGAAGGCAACAAAAGTGGCGACATCGATGGCAATCTACTATTAATACTGCTACCACACCCTACTATACTACTATTAATACTAACTACTAATACTAGTACTAATACTACTAGTACTACTACTACTACAACTATTAATACTACTACTATTAATACTACTACTACTGTTAATACTACTACTATAATTTATACTACTACCACTACTATAATTTATACTACTACTACTACTATAATTTACACTACTATACTACTACTATTATGACTAATAATACTATTAATATCTACTACTAGTGCTATATTACTACTACTATTAATGCTACAATGTGAAGCGGTGACCGAAGGTAGGGTAATAAGGGTAAGGGACACAGCTGTTTCTGGCAGCTGGGAAGCAGTGCTTCGCTTCTTCTGATTTAGACCTTATTGATGGCGAGAGAGCTGAGGAGGTGCTCTGGTAGAGAAGTGAGAGAGAGGTAGGGGGGAGGGACTCGACGCCCAGATATACTCGTCCCACCCCACGCCACAAGCTCTCTCCTAAATTCCTCTCATCTAATGTACTCCTACAGAACTTTCCTATGGCTACCGATCGTTTTTCTGCTAATATAAGAACTTCTCACTTTGTGGTCCTATCTGCGTTAAGGAACATTACTCTCGTCTAACGAGTTATCCGCCCTAGGGAAATTTCCTAAAAGAACGTTACTCTCGACTAACGGAATATTCGCCGGGTTAATCCATTCTTTGGATTATTCTCGTATTCGTGAGACTATAAGACTGCAACATATTATCTATATGTATAGCCCAAGATTAATCCACTCATATCACATTAGCCCACCCTGAATAGTCGTGTATGCAGACCACAATATGGTCGGAGGGTGATGACAAAGTTCATCCCAAACGGCCAGGAAAAGGTCGTCGAAGATGCGGCTATTCGAAACAAAAGAAATGAGGCTATAGATCCCCCACACCTCGTAATAAGACACTACTACTACTACTACTGCACGCTACTACTACTACATATTTTAGATAACGACGGCTACTACTTATACTACAGTACCTCGCAATCTGAGGAACAGCATGCGTGCTATACTCCTGCTGTATTGATGGATGCGGTTCAATGCAGACCTGGGAAAACCAGAGGAAACATATCAACAGAAGGATTCGAACGGACGGGACGAGACTACGCAGGAGGGGGGGGGCGACGTAGGCCAGGGGGGGGGGGGGGGGGGGGAGGGAAGGAAGACGGAGAAGCCGGGAAAGACGGGGACGAGCAGGATCGACTGTTGGGCGTGGTGGTGGAACTAGGGGGTTAGATCTTACAGCATCCGGGAGGTGATGATCGGGTTGGGACAGGTGGTGACGAAAAGGGGATGTTGGGGGATGTAGGCCAGGCGGCTACACAGCAAAATGGACACGCACGCGAACGAGGTGTGGAAGGAAGGGAGGGGCGGCTGGTGCAACGGTCGAGGAGACTTGCCAAGTTAGGTGCTGTAAGAGTGGGGGGGGTGTCAATGGAATAGGGGGGGCAAGTTAAGTGAGAGAATCAAAGGGAACTGGGAGGGGTGGAAGAAGGGAGCGTGGTTCGAGGGGGGCACACTCGTAGGCCAGAAAAACAATAGAGTCAACTTAGTAGGGGCAGTTAATTGGTGGAGAAAGAGAGAAAGAAAAACCAAATAAGTACCTGGTAGCTAACTATATATATTGGAGAAACAAGGGCGAGGGGGGGGGGGTGGGTCAAGGGGTTGACTCACGAGGGGTGGAGGTCGAGCATGGCAAATAAAGGGGGAATGGGGGGTGGGGGTAGGGATCACAAAACAAGCAGTCCAAAATCAATATTACGAGCCAAAACATGCCGGTGCAGTAAACAGGGGAACAGGAGGGGGTGGAGTTAGGGACAACACGCTATACACAACAATAACAATAATAGTAGTGATATATTAAAAGGGGGGGATGGGTGAGTCAAGGGAGACAGCGGGGAAGGTTTTGGGGGGCATATTACAGCAAATACGAGGAGTGGCCGAATTGAGAGCAGAAAAAGGGGGAGAGAGGGAAGGGGGGGGTGCAGTCAGAGGGGGGGGGGGGGGGGGGGGGGGGGGGGTGATATGTCACTCCAGGTGCGGTAGAGGGGGGTGTACGCAGCACACGTGGAGGAAGAAACAGGGTGCGGCAATGGGGCCACGGGAGAGATGCGGAAACGACGCCGTACACGGATCGACCCCGGACGGGCGCGGCGGGGCCGTGCAGGGAGCGGGGGGGGGCAAGCGCGCGGTGAGGCCGGGCACGGAGGGCGTGGTAGGAGGTGACATGCACTCCAGGGAAATAAGCCGAGATACGAGCGGCGGGGGCCGTGCACGGAACGGGGGGGGGCATGTGCGGGCACGGAGTGTGCGGTAAGAGGTGGCACCCACTCCAGGGGGGGGAGAAATGCGCGGGGACGGAGCTGTATACGGGAGGAGCTGTGATGTGCGCGGCGAGGTCATGCACAGAATGGGGGGGCACGTGCGCGGCGGGGTTGTGCGCGGAGTGCGTGGTAGGAGGTGGCGCGCACTCCAGGGGGGGAGAAGTGTGCGATAACGGTGCTGCACACGGAATGAGCTGTCGGGTGCGCTGCGGGGCCACGCACGGAGGGCGTGGTAAAAGGTGGTACTCACTCCAGGGCAGAACATGTATGCGGCAACGGGGCTGCACAACGACCGAGCCGAGACACGGAACGGGGGCCCATGTGCGCGGCGGGGCCGTGCACGTAGTGCGTGGTAAGAGGTGGTGCGCACTCCGAGGGAGGGAAAAGTGTACGGCGCTGGGGCTGCACAAGGAACGAGCCAAGATACGGAATGGGGGGGCATGTGCGCGGCGGGACCGTGCACGGAGTGCGTGGTAAGAGGTGGTGCGCACTCTAGGGGGGGGGGAAGTGTGCGATAAAGGGGCTGCACAAGAAATGAGCCGAGACACGGAACGGGGGGGCATGTACGCGGCGGGGCCGCGCACGTAGTGCGTGGTAAGAGGACGTGCGCACTACAGGGGGGGGGGGGGGGGGGAATGCGCAGCAACGGGGCTACACACGGAATACGCCGGAGTTTTTTGCGGCGGGGCCGTGTACAGAACGGGGGGGGGGCGGAGGGAGGGAGAACTGTGCGGCATCTGGGTCGCACACGGAGCGATCCGGGACGAGCGCAGCGGGGCCGTGCGTGGAACAAGGGGAGGTAAGTGCGTGACTGGGCAACGAACGGAACGAAGGGATGGGTGCGCAGCGGGTACGCGTATGGAGCGAAGGGGCAAGTACGCCGTGGGGCAGCGCATGGAACGGGCCAAGAAAATGTGCGGGGGGGCCGTGCACGAAACGGGGGGGCGACGGCGGGAGGGAGAAGTGTACGGCATCAAGGCCGCAGACGGAACGAGCCGGGACGAGCGCGGCGGGGCCATGCATGGGACTGAGGGACAGTGCGCGGCGGGGCCGCGCATGGGAGGTGAGGGAAGGTGCGCGGCGGGGGCCGCGCACGGAACGGACAGATGTGCACGGCGGGGCCGAACGGGTAACGGGTGGGTCAACAGAAGGAGGGAAACGGGTGTGGGATCCCACGGACGCAACGAGGGGGCTCAGTGCGTGACGGGGCCGCGCACGGAACGAGGGTCGAGGTGCGCGCGGCGGGGGCGCGCGCGGGATGAGGGGAGAGGTGCGAGGAGGAGCCGGAACGGGCGGAGACGAAGGCGGGGAGGCTTCGCAGGGGGCGAATGGGGGAGTCCGCGGCGGGGCCGCGCACGACACGAGGGAAGGCACGGGTCAGAGCCGCAATGAGCGGGGAAGGGTGCGACGGGCTCGTACAGGTAACCAGGGGAGGGGCACAGGGTGGAGTCGGAACGGGCGGCGAAGTGCGCAGGGGGTCCGCACACAGAACGAGGGGGGAGGTGCGTGACCGGGTCGGAACGGGCGGAGAAGTGTGCAGTGAAGCCGCGCACCGAACGAGTGGGGAGGTGCGCGGCGGGGCCACGCACGGAGCGCGGGGGAAGGTAACGGAGCCGACCCAGAACGGGCGAGGAAGTGAGCGGTGAGGGCACGCGCGGAATATGGGGGAAGGTGGGTGGTGGCGGGAACGCGCATGGGACGAACGGGGAAGGGCGCGGGGGATCGCACACGGAACGAGGAGAGTTGAGAGGCGGGGGCCGGAACGGGCGGGGTAGCGCACGGGACGAATGGAGGGAACGCGTGGCGGGGCCTTGCACGGAACGAGGAGCGGGGTACGGAGCGGGGTCGGAACTGGCGAGGAAAACCGCGGCGGGGGCCGCACACGGAACGAGGGCGGAGGTGCGGAGCAGGGCCGGAATGGACAGAGAAGTGCGCTGCGAGGCGGTGCACCGACCGAGGAGTAAGGTGCGCGGGGGAGGGCACGGAACGAGGGCGGAGGCACAGGGCGGGGGCCGGAACAGGCGGGGAATTGCACGGCGGGATCGCGCCCGGAATGAGAGGGAAGGTTCGGGGCGGAACCAAGCATGGGACAAACAGGGAAAGACGCAGTGGAGCTGTGCACGGAAACCAGGAGGGAGGTGCGAGGCGGGGGCGAAAACGGCGGGGATATGTGCGGAGGGGGCGTGTATGGAACAAACGATAGAGTGCGCGGCGAGACCACGAATAGCACGAGCGGGGGGGGGTACACGGCGGGGCCGGAATGGACGGATATGTGCGCGGCGGGGCCGCGCACGGAACGAGAGGGAAGGTGCGGGGCGGAAGTTGGGACGGGCGAGAAAGTGGGCAGCCGGGCCGGGCACGAAATAGGGGTCCCAGTGCACGGCGGGGCCGCGCACGGCCCGGGCGGAGACGTGCGCAGCGGGGCCGCACACTGGAATGAATGGGGAATGTGCAGGGGGGCGCGCACGATAAGGGGGGGGCAAGACGCGGCAGCGCGGCAACACACGCGCACGGAATGAGAGGGGAGGTTCAGGGCGGGGCCGTGCACGCAATGGAGGGGGAAGAGCGCGGGAGAGACGCGCACGAAACGAAGGGAGAAGTGAGTGGCGTGACCGTACACGAAGGGTTGCAGCGTGGTACGGGGTGGGGCCGTGCACGCCGTGGCGTCTGCAGCTGAGCAAGCTGCATCTTAATGGGCAAGAGAAAAGGGGGAGAGGGATGGAAGGAGAAAGGGTAGGAGGAAGGCCGAAGCTGGGGCTGACGAAGGAATCCATTGAAGACGTGGAGTGTGGAGACGGGATCGAAGCAGCACTTGGTGGGGGAAGGAGAGAGGTGGGCGCCGTTTTCACAATCGTGAAGCACACCCGCAAGATGACCGGGTTTCGGACGCTTCGTCTGACAGACCGGGAGTATCGTAGAAAGGAGGGGGGGGATATCGCAAGTCGTGTTGATCAATTCCCGGAGCGGGTAGAGATAGTGACAACAGCCTACGCAGTCAGAGTGATCAGCAAGGACCGGCCAGGGAAGGGAGGAGAATCGGTGTGGTGAGGGGGGATTTTACATCGCGATACAGGGGGAAGCTAACACAGTCGGGGGGCGAAGGAGAGGAGTGGCAGGCCCAGGAGATTGGAGTGGAAGGAGTGGAGAGGAGATTTACATGCCGCTTCGCACTCCGGCGAGTGGCGAAGTCGACCCGGAGGACTTAGGCGCAAAGTTGGAGGAGGTGGGGGGCTGGAGGGAAGGGGATTGGTTGGAGGGAGATGAAAGAGTGGGAACTTGTAGATGGGCGGAGGGAGTGTATGGTTCACGGCTGCGAGGTGAGGAATAATATGGTGGCAACCGTGGCGGAGAAGTGGGTGGTGGTAAACGTTCATCTGAGCATTGGATGGGACTGTTGCTGTCGCTGCAGCACTTTGGGAGCAGGACGACGAGAAAAGGGACCAAGAGGGCGCACGTAGAGGCGGACAACCAGACGCGGGTGAGGAGACTTTTAACGGGGGAGATGATCAGGGTGAGGCATGAGAGCAACGGCGGATGGGGAGAGGGGGGGAGTGGGGAGGATGGCGTGGACCAGCTTGGCCTTCTCGTAACAGCTGTCGATGAGGGCATCGAGATATTTTCGCCGGGAAGGAGAGAGGGAGCACCAAATTACCGCAGCAGGGGCGGCGACATAGCCTCTTCCCCCATAAAGCCGTGCAGCTGGGGCCAGAGAGGAGGAGGGTGGCGCACACGGTGAAACAACACTTGAGGGGAAACAAAAGGAGGAGAGGGAAGCGAGGGGGCAGTTATGGCGAGGACAAGGGAGGTGCAGGGCGAGGGGGGGCTGGAAGGAATGTCATGAACCCGTGGGTGGGGTTGTTTGAGTACTCCCGACACAGAATCTCGAGTGGGGAGAACGCCCCACCGATGGCGTACAGGAGTGGGGGGGGGGGGGGGGGGGAGGTGTGACCGAGAGGGCAAGCGACGTACTGCTTAACGAGTGAGCTGGAGAAGGTGGAGGTGAAATGAAGATCGGAGGGAAGGGAGAGGTGGCGGAACTGATACCGGGGAAGTTCGCACGGCACTCGGAAAGGATGGGAGGAGCACCGAAGCTGGCAGCGATTGGAGCCCTACCGTAGACAATAGAAGGACAGGGCAGATGGGCATCGCGAACGTTTACGGGACACGTGAGGGCGAATATGGAAGACCCATTGTGGGTTCCAAGGGCTGGTGGAAGGGCAGGGTAGCCGGGTGGGCACCCGGGGTAGGGGGCGAGATGGAGTGTGTAGAGGGAAGGGAGGAGGCAGACTGGAAACGCGGCTTCAGAATGGGATTGGCTGTTGAGTTGCCTGTCAGAGTGGGAGGCAAGTCAGCCGCGTGCATGAGCTAGAATGGGAGACGGGGGAGGGGGGGCAAGGGGAGATAGACGAGGTGGACCCGTCACAGTTTCACTCACCTCCCCCGTGGACGACACGGGATACTAATGCACACGCAATTTTCGTGAACAGTAGACCAAACAGATACTAAACATGACCTTAGCCAAAAGGCCGAGAAGGTATACTTCCTACTCACGCGTGGAGTCGCATATCTATATCCTGTAGCCTGTCAGCCGGAAACAGGGACTGCACAAAAGAACATACATGTTAATCATCGATGACGCCTTCTACTTCACGTGTATACTATTAATACAAGGTTTCTTCCGCTTACGCAGCTCCGTGCAAGAGTAATAGATTCCAAGAATCCAAGAATCATGACCCCTTTCGCATCAAACGTTGCCGTCCCAACTACCGTCTAAACGGAACGTGTGCAACAGCAGATCTGAGTTAAACCATTTAAAACAGTCCCGTTTTGGACATTAACCACTCAAATTTCAAGTAGCTTGTCCCCAAACGGGACTGCAGTCTTGTAAGGGGGTTAAGAAAGAAAGGGTGCCGGAGAAGAATGGGAAAGTACATAAATAAAATGGAATGGGAAGAAAAACAAAATGCGCGATACGCGTAAATGGACTATATATTGTTCTACCATCTTACATATATATGATGTGAAGGCAGCTGTGTGTTGTGGCTTTTCAAAATCGGTGCTGGGGCAACATCAAAGAAACACATATGTGACTCTCTCACATCGTTCCAGGCTGCGAGATAACCGGGACGGGTGGTAATTATCACGGTATGAGGAGGTTCGAAGAGTAGCCTCACGCTCGAGGTAAATCGTAGGCACAATGTTTGCCCCCATCTCGCTACAGTCTGAGCATTATGTGGTGTTGCTGTTGCTCTTACATGAACTCATCACCACAGTGCAGCCCGTCGTCACAGTGCAGGATCCAATATCTCTGGAGCGGAATATTAACCTACCCCAGGAGAAAAGACCTCACAAGGAAAACATTAAAAAAAACGGAAAAAAAATATTACCAGATAGACAAACCTTATGACTCCGTAGACCGATCCCTCCTGCGGACGGTCCTACCTCGCGTTGGCGTGCCACCGAGAAATCTCGCCGTCATCTGCCAATTCGACGACGGCATGCAAGTTTGTGTGCGGCTAGACGATGGCGAGTGCTCGGATATGTTCGATGTGGAGCAGGGTCTCCGGCAAGGGTGTGTACTCGCGCCGTTGCTGTTCACAACACTTTTCACGGCGGTGTTGAGCGTGGCCGCGACAGGCTTCATCGCCGTTACAGCCACCATGGACAACAACTCCAACGAAATAAGGAGAAAGGACAGAAGAAGAGGGGGAAGGCACTGGCTGTCAAAGCCCGGGGGAGCGGAGAAAAAAGGAGGAGGAGGAGGAGGAGGAGGTCCATACGTTGTGGGGGATGCTGTATGCTGACGATGCAGGCATTAAACGCAATCGCCAGCAGGATTGTGGGGGATGATGACGGTGATCGTGACTACGTGTGCGTGCTTCGGGCTTACAGTCTTGGAGGCCAAGACGGAGATCATGCGCCTGCAAACGAAACATGGGGAAGACGTGCCGTTCAACGTCACTGCAGCCGGCTGGGTGTGCAAACACACGGCCGAGTTTGTCTACTTGGACGGGGCTATTAGCGCAAACCGGGATCTCAGTATCGAGAGAACATGTCGACTCCAGAGGGGATGGGCGTGCTTCGAGCAGTATCAGATGGAAATCTAAGACCGCCCGGGTGTGCGCTTGCGACTGAAGGTGTGACTGCTGAAAGCTGAGGATATCAAAACGATACTGTACGGGTGCGTCACGTGGAGCCTGAAACCGGCTGACTACGACAGGCTACGGCGGGTGCAGCACTTGATGCTCCTCGGACGCCTCGGCGGGCGGAAGCGGAAGCGCGAAGGACATACCCGATCCTACGCCAGCGCGCTTGTCAACACAGACTCCGAGAGCATCGAGGTGACGGTGCGCAGACGAAGGATATTGTGTGCGGGTTTCGTGGCGCGCATCGGAGAGGAGCGCATGCCGAGGCGGGTGATGTTTGGGGAGATGGTTGGGGGCAAGGGCTGCTCGTTTGGACAGAAAAGGGATTGGATGGGGCGCCTCGAGGAGGACCTCGAGTTCGGCATCACGTCCGAAGGGTGGCGCGAGACAGCACAGTAGGCCGGCAGATGGTTTTGAGGGGTCGAGAACGGGGCCGAGGAGTACTTGCGGGGATGGCATGCTGCAGAGAAGAGCGCTGCAGGAGAGCAACACGCGACGGTTTCAACTGCGACACGGACCGTGGACACAAATGCGCCCAGGAAGGGGCGGGGACGCGGACGGGGGTGGGGGCGGGGGCGAAGGCGAAGGCGAGAGCGGGGGCGGCGTGGGGGGGAAGGAGGAGGACAGGGAGGGAGGGGGGCGCTCCGCTCAAACCCTTGCCGACTGGACATGGCCTTCATCGTTATGATGCGTGCCTTCTCAGTACCAGAAGTAGCTAGCGCAGGGCCGCCCGGACTCTCTCACCTGCCTCCAGTGCCAGCTTCGTTTTCTCCCATTTCTCTACCTTCTTTTTCTCTCCCCTCGCTTTTGTCTCGTTTTTTCCTTTTTATCTCGTTATTTCTATGCCCTGTTTAACTCTTTCGCTTCGCTTTCATTTTCTTTGCGTTTGTTTTATCTTTTGTTTTTATTCGCGTGAGTAACTCTTTTCTTCTTGGGATTTGATTTGATCTCATTAACGTGGATTTGATGTATTTCTTATCGTTTCACTTTACCACATTTCGTTTTGTTTTTCGAAAGCGTCTCCATTGGAATAGGTTGCAAAGCGTGCAAGGATTTGACTTTTTCCTGTTTGCAGTGTACCATGTGTTTCAGCCATGATGTGTAGCTGGCATTTTTCTTTTTTCTTTTCTGTACTTTTTGTCTGGCTATACGTTTTTTTCCCTGAGGCATTATTCCGCTCCAGGTTTTGGAGCCTCTCCTGTGACCACGGATTCAATATTTTGGACATGAGTTAATATGAGAGCGAGAGCAACACCTGTCATGACTGCAACAAATCGTATACCTCAGATAAAGCGAACAAGATAATACGCAGACTTGCAGGCTCGCACGCAGCGCAGGAAGGTGTAGGCGGAGCAGAATCCGCCACCAATGAGAACAAGGAGGCGAGCAAAAAATTAAAACGAAAAGGTTGATACAGGCAGGAACGAGAAAAAACAAACGAAAAGGGGACAAGGAACGGGAAAAAGAAAAAAAAAAAAAAAAGAGGAACAAGGAAAAGGCGAAAGGAGAAGAGGGGGAAAGGGAAAGCGAGTCCGTCTGTTGGGCAGATCGCCTGCTCCCCCTTTCCTTCCCTCCCCCCCCCCAACCCGCCCCCTTATCCTTCTCCTCCTGCGCGCTTGTATTGGCGTCAACGGTTAGAGTTGCAGTCGCAACCGTCCTGCATCGCTTCGTCGTTGCCTCCTCCTTGGCATTGTGTCATTTGCGCATGAAAACCTCCGCCCCTCTCTCTGCCTTGTTTCATTTCGGCCTGAAAACCTCGGCCCCTTCCGCTACCCATTAGAGCAATCTGCTGACCTTCTGCGCGACCTCGTGCCACCCTTCGATTTTGATGTTGGTCCTCGTCAAGGTTGTTCATCCAGTCCCGCTCTTGTCCCCCGGAGACGCCCTTACCCCCGACCGGCTCCCCAAACACCACCTTTCTCCGGACGCGCTCCTCTCCCATGCGTGCCACGAAGCCCACGAACAATATCCTTCGTCTGCGTGCCGTCGCCTCAACGCCCTCGGAGTCTGTCCTGAGAAGTACGTTGGCATGGGATAGGAAGTGATCTTCGCGTTTCCGCTTCGGACAGCCGAGGCATTGCAGGAGCATCCAGTGGTGTCCTTCCGTAGAATGTCGTACTCGCCCTTGCTCGGGCTCCACGTGACGTCCCCGTAGAGTAGCGTGTCACTTACCTCGGCTTTCGCCACCCGCACCTTCAGGCGTAAGCACACACCCGGGCGATCATGTATTTCCGTCTTATACCGCCTGAAGCTCGCTCATACCCTCGGGGCCCACGCGTTACCTCGACATCTCTGAGGTCCCAATCTGGGCTGATAGCAACGCCCAACTACGCAAACTCGATTGTTTGTTTGTACGCGTGGCCGGCTGCATTGACGGTCAATGGCACGGGCCCCTCAGCTTTCGCTAGCACGCGCATGTTCTCCGTCTTGGCCCCCGAGACTACTGTAAGCCCAAACACCTCTCACGTAAGTGGCATTTTCGGATTTGCGTCTTGAGGTACCTCGTCTTAGATCATTGCCTTTCCGTTGTTAACCCCCAAGAGTCCCACGTTATTGTCCCTTTGTTGGTCTCGCTGTCTACAAGCGATTCATTGTTGGCCCTCCTTTCCTTCTTTGTCGGCGTACGTGCCCCAGCGGGTCTCACCTTATCGATTCCGTTTTGGCTTCGCCGCCCGCATAGATCGTTTCAGCTTGACCCCTCCCCTTTTGGTGCGGGGAGAACCTTTGCTCCGCACAAGGGGGATGATCGTATCTCGCAGGGTGCATATGGTGAGGCACTCACGTGGCTGTTACATAGTAAACCCATTGCTGACTCTGGAAGCGATCACACCAGAAATTAAATCAATTCATTGACGCTGTCATCCACATGCAAGGAAATCCGCCTCTGAAGCGGTACTTGGTAGGTTGCCGCTCATCCTTCATGCGACTCGCCCAACACCTCACGGCCCTTCGCGCTTGGTGCAAGCAATGTCTGCCTGATCGGTGAAAACCCGACGTGCTCCGTCCCGGCATTGTAGGGATGCGAGGGTCTATGGTCATACGACTACGGCCATACATGATAATGAGTACACCCACCCTCCCTTTGTTTTCGTTATTTATTTATTTTTTTCTGCGACACAGCTGCCTCCCAGAAGTCCCACGCATCGAACCCGTTTTGGCTTCACACCCCTAGGTCATCTACTGCTGACTCCCTTTTTCTTTCTGTTTCCGACGTGCGTGCTTTGGGGTGAACTACTTTGCCGCTTACCGAGATTTGCTAGCAGTCCTTCTCAGCTTGCCGCCTAGGGTATCCCGTTGACGACCCCCCGATTCAGGGCGCCGTGCTTCACTACGACTAGCTTTTTGTCTGTTTTCTCCGATGTTTCGCCCAGTTGGCCTGCTAGTATCTCATCGCATCAAGCCCCCACTTCAGGCTATTGAACCCCGCTACGTACGGATTTCGATTTTCTCTTTCCTCTCTGCCGTACGTATTATATAGGTACTTCCTGCCTTGCTTCAAGCTGCACGAATATTTCCTTGAAAACCCCATGTTGTGTCTTTTGGTCTAGTTCGTTTTTATTGAAAGATTTCGCTACGTGCTTGCTTCTGCTGATAACCATTCTAAGTTATAGCCCCTAAGGGTCTCACGTTATCGACTTTGTTTCAGCTAGTCAGTGCTTGTTTCGACTTTTCACAGCACCATTTCAGCTTCGGCTATGTTTGCGTATCTGCTTTCTGTCGTCTGACCCTGATACGTACATATGCTTTTGTCGGTATATTTTCTAAGCTGGCCATCCAGGGTCCTATGTTTTTGACCCCCGCTTCAGTTTTTCGGCGTAGCTTCCATCTTCCGCCTTCTGCACCACCATTTTGGTATATTTTTTCCTCGCATACTTGCGACTGGATTTGGTAGCCTCTAGCATTCCGTTCGTCGACTCGACCAAAGGCGTTATGCTAGCCTTTCAGGCCCCACGATACGGCCCCCACTTTCATCGCTCTGCACCCTACTATTTCTTTCTCTTTCGGATTTCCATGAATGGCTCAACGCTAACCTCTCAGATTCAACGTTTCCGAACACTTCCTTCATGATTCTCAAGGTGTGTTGCTTTCTCTCTTGCCCCTCGGCCATTGACGCTTCTTCGGGCATATTAGTGTGTTGCTTCGATCTACCCCTGCCGGTTCCGCGTGCTTCCTCTCGCGAGGGCCACCGAACTTCAGGGACAGTCGAGTTTTCGGGTGTATTTTCGTTGTTGTTTGTTTCATTTGTTTTGTTATCCCCAACCTACCACCATCGACTCCACTTGTGTATTGTCGCGACGGCTGTCGTATCATAGTATTGTACTTTCGGAAGCGTTTGTGATTTTAATTGAATCTACCACCGTCGATTCGTGGTATTATCCTTCGGGGAGCTTTTCGTTTCCCTTCAACTTGCCGCCATCGTTTCCGCCTGTCTCCTCTCCGTAAAGGCTGCTAAATCGTGGTGCTGCCGTATTTGTGGTGCTGCCGTATTGCCGCTAGGTTTACTCCTAATTCCTTATCCCGAATGTTTATCGGACGCGTGTTATAAATTTCCTGCTTCTGTTGCAGCGTACACGGCTTGTTTCATATTCCCTGCTCCCGTCACAGTGTGCAAGGCATTAATTCGTGACTCTTAGGTCCTCGACGTACCTGTCTTTTCCCACGATACGTAGCCTTCCTACGCCCTAAGCATATATTCAGTTCCGAAAGGATGCTTTAGGACACACCCCATTTTTATTGTATTTTTTCGGAATGCGAGGGGTTTTTGTTACTTCTCTTTTCTCAACCCACCTATTTTCGGACGAGTAGTCTCGCTGTTTTTGAGCTTGCGCGAGTAGTGTGATCGTCGCCTAGCCTTTCCGGATCCCCCGTGATATAGGCCATCGGTCCCACGTTGTTGCCAGCCTCCAGGTCCTACATTATAGACCCCCCCCCCCCCCGATTTTCAAGCTCTGCTATATACTTCTCGTTTTCGTATCGCCGTCAGTCCGTGGGTTTCTTCTCGTGCCCTTGTGCTTTCTTTCAGGTGGAGTCCTTCGATTGGCCCGAGCAATGGTCCCACGCTAGCGTTTCCATGTCCACTTCAAGGACATCGTTTTTCTGAATTGAAGGGTTCCTTGGTTTTCATTTTGCCTTTTTTTGCTTGCATATTTTAAGATTCCGTTTTCCGCATCTTCGTGCTCTGGCTCGCTTGATTTGGCCTACGCCTTTCTCTCGTAGACATGTTACCGTCGACATCGTAGGAGCGTATCCCCGACCTCGAGCTCCGTTTCTCGGCTCCATACTGATTGTTCCTTCTTGCTAGAGGCGTCTGTGCCTCATTGCAATGTGTGGGGTAAACATAATATGTCTCTTCTTTGTTTGCTTCTAATAGCCACATATTTGACTCCCCTTTCCGATTTCTGGATATTCTTTTTGTTGACATTTTATGATCTTCGTGTGGTCTGCATTTACCGTTGTTCAGGGTGGGCTAATGTGATGGAGTACATACATATAGATCTGGCGTAGGGTTCTTAAAAGAAGTGATGCCACGCCTCGCAAAAGGGTGCATATTGTAGATTGGGGGAACCGCTTTAGTTTGCTGCGGTGTTCCCCTCTGTCAGCACTGTTTCCTGTACCCCCTGTATCTCTTGAGTCATGTACGCTAGCTACGCCCTTGATGGAGCGGGAGTGACACCAATGGAAAGGACCCCCCTAGAAGTAGTATAATGGACGAGTAGTAATCGGCACCTACACACCTGCACTCCTAGGGTAACACCTTGACACTAGGGACTCGCGAGGACTCAGTCGTTTCACCTTTCAGCACCCTGGGGACTCGCGAGGACACAGTCATTTCAGCTTCTGGTAGCCTGGGGACTCGAATGCTGCTAGAGTTAATTTCTTGAGTTCAAATTCCGCCGTGGTGACAAATATGATTCCCGCAACAAGAAAAGGAGTCCATGCTAAGAGCGCGCAGCGTGGGTACGCGCAATTCGACGCGAGTCGACGAGGGAAGAAAGGACTGAAATATTCTTGAGATAAAAAATACGAGGCACTACCCTTAGTGGGGAGGACGAAGGAGAGCCTGGCATATGACCCCGGGTCTGGGCTGCGACTAGGAGGGAGAGAGAAAAGAAGGGCGAAGAAAATAAACGGGAAGGAAAAGAAAAAAACAAACAAAAGGGAGCTACAGTAAGTTGTTGGGGCGTACTCGCGAATATTTCTTGACGAAAAACGCTCGAATTGAGGATAAGCCCCGTGTTCTCGTTGACACCATATGTGAGGATGTTCCCCATGCAGTTACCGGGGTAAACAAATCACCAATTGCCCGACCCAGGGCAATCTTTGTAGCACAACGTTGCCGTAGGACATCGGACACGCCATAAAGTTTTATTATCCACACATTACAACTCTCACGTGTGATAGCTGAGTGTTCAGGCGGGCCGAGTAGGCATCCTGCATTGGACCATGTGCTAATTACCGTACCATGCGACGTGATGTCGTCACCCCCTCATACACCCCAAAACTTTCCCAAAGGTAAAACAAGCCCCCGATCCCCCTCAGCCCCAGTCGCCCTTCTTTACAAAAAGAACAGAGCATAAATGGTACCAGGTATCGGCAACCTTGTCCAGGATCCCCACTCCACCGTGGAGACCTGAACGTCACCCACCATCCACCCCAATCGCTCGTGAAAGTGCACCTGGCCACAATAATTTATCGAATAAAGTTCGATACAATGGACCTCAAGGTATCCAGTCCAGTCAACCCTGTATACGTTCATCGCAAGGTGAGTGCCGTAACGAGCTTTGTCGCTTTCAGGCACGCGCTCGATGGCCACCCACTGCTATTCGAGTGCTGGCTTAATACCGCAACGGCTATAATCGCAGGGGTTTCCACGAAAAAAAACCCAAACACCACTATTGTACGCACTAAACGCTGGCTATAATCATTATGGAGCGTCATGAGTAGCTTACTCTCACGGACACCTCACAATACGGCCGTGTGGTCAACAAATAGTACGGAACGTCGGCGGGTTGTCGTAGCGTAAGGGGTACTCCTAGACGAGAGGCTCTTGTCGCTTGCAAGTAAGGAAACGCAGTTGCTTGGTGCGATCCACACATCCATCTTTGTATTTGACACTTTAAGCAGTTATCTCAACAAATGCGCTAGGGTTGCCACGATACAACATTCAAAGTGGTATCTGCGCATCTACGCCTCGCTGCGCCATTCGTTTATAGTATATATGCACCAAGTGCCAGACGCTCGTAACCATCAGCGCCCGGACGTAGTCCACGAAGGTGGATAGACGCTCGGAAGCTCGGAAGGAACATCAATCATGTTTCCAGTGCCGCCGTCGGCCTTCTAACCCAATCGAACTGTGGCCATAGGTGGCGCCCAGCCTTCAATACCACCCCCTCCTTTTCATGGTTGTAGGAATATACAGGTACTGGGCATCGAATTGGCCACGTATGGCTCTCAACTCCTCCCCGTAAATGCGCTCCGCAGCTCGAGAACGTCGACACGCATATAAATGACGACGAAGGCACGTCGGGCTCGAAATAGGATGAGGAAAACGCCCTTGATCCAACTACGATAGCATTCTAGACTTCTACTTCATAAAACCATGTACTTCAACCCGCTCCAAACGCAAACCCAAACCAAGAAAATCGTCAAAGGGAAGGACGAGCGACGGCTTCTGCCATACCCGCTCTGAATAGATTAAAGCACACGCATCAGCCATTCAACAGTGAACCGCGAAATATGTCAGACATAACCCTGGTTTCAATGCATATAGCACCCGGGCATGATCCGGAAGAAAGCCCAAATTGTTGCTTGCAGACTGGCAAGAGAGCTATCAAGGGGGCTGTCAAGGAGCTATCTATCAAGGACGCCAAACACGGGGAAATCAGCACAAGGGACGCCCCCCCTAAACGGTCGTCGCCCGTCTTGGCTACGCGCCCCCTGACCACCGTGAAGCAGGTGCTGGCGATATGCTGCAAGTATTGAACTCACAGTGGTCTCTCCATAAAGCTTGTATACTCAAACTTTTCCACAAACACAAAAAAACAGTATTTAGTGCCCTACTGGCAGGGGGTGCTGTACGTACCAGTACGCGGGCAATTCACCCGTACATACACGGACGCCAACTCCAAGGATGTGCGCCTGCGTGAAAAGCACGGGCACTAGCTGACTGGCTGGTTGGCTGGCACGAAAGGGGAACCCTCGTATCACAGGGAATATATTCGCAAGCTTGCCAGACGGCATCGCTCAACGACAACATATACTACAACATACGCCAACACCTCGGACTGTAACTGTTTGAAGATACAGCAGCATCTTACAGGCTTCTTCAGGGACAAATTGAACTGTGCGGAGCACTTTGCTCACTATATAAAATCACGCTCACCGGAAGATGCTTAAGACCAATAATCCACGGCATCAAGGAACTGTCAAGAAGTTATTAATATCAAGGGGCTGTCGAGGGGCTGTCTATCAAGGACGACAAACCTGGCGAAATTCGCACAAGGGACGCCCATTAATATTCCTCGCCGGTCTTGGCCACGCGCCCCCTGACCATCCACCGTGAATCAGATGCTGGCGATATGCCGCATCTACTGAACTCCCAGGAGGGCCCCCACAACGCTTCTACGCTTAGCTTTCCACAAACACAAAAATACGCTACAGCAGTGCCGCACGTGGAGGGTATCGTAGGTACCAGTACCATTCGCGGGCAGTTCACCCCTACATACACACGTCAACTCCAAGGCTGTGCACCTGCGTGAAAAAACACGGGGCACTTGGTGACTAGCGGGCTGGCATAGAAAGGGAACCATCCTATGACATGAACTATCTTCACACGCTTGTCAGACGGTGTCGCTAAACGACAACACAGAATACGACTGATTCCACACGTCAACACGTCCGTAAATTGTACCCATATGCCAACCCGTCTCATCGAGTGCGCAAGAGTTTCCACAATGTAAGCAAACATTGTGCTTCCTCCCCTTCAACCCCCCCTTATCACACTATGCCGTTATCACCTGGCACCCAAAGCCGCATCGACAGGACGGACAGAAAGAGGCGCCCAAACTCCTAAACCGCCTAAGCCGGCAACCTCACCGTGCCACCGGTCAAGGACCAACCCTGCGTCGGCTTCGGTTCGACGTGGGCCCGATGCTGTCGCTTTGTTGCGACTTACCCCCGCTTACAGCCCTGGCGCCAAGTGTTGTCGGGATCGGAGCAGTGCCAGGCACGCTGGGCAGCGTTGGGACTGCGACTACATTAGCGGCCGTGACCGGGGCTGGAGCGGCGGCAGCAGCATTTCTCGCGTGCGCCGCTTGTCGTCCGGTGGGGTTTCTCATAGCGTTAAGTCTCTGTAAACGTGTGGCGTACGCCACCGGGCGCGCCGCGACGGATGGTGCGGGAGCCGCAGCGTGCGAGGCAACTGGAGGCGAAGCGGGAACCGAAGCGGCAGCGGGAACGGGTGCCGAAGCGGCTGCGGGAACTGGTGCAGGGCTTGCAATCTCCATGGCACTCGCCTGTTTTGTCGACGGATGGCAGGGAGGGTCGGGAAGGGCAGTCTTCACTACTACCTCGAACCGGCATTCATCAAGTACAGCGCGAGCTTTGACGGTATCTGGCGAGGGTGCCCTTGCATCCCGCGACATAAGCAAGCAAATGGTTCGTCGATTGCAAGTATCGTACTACTACTGTAGTGCCGCGCTGTAATTTGTGCAAATATTATCACACATTTTGCATGTCGACACCCTACCCGGCTGAGTGTGACCGTCGTGCGATTCGAACGGGGAACATAAGCCCACAGACACACAATCGCGATGGAAATGTAGCACCCCTTCACGACGCGCTTCAACCACGTGAGCGTTTTCGACTCACCACCCGTTGTAATACCCACGGTGAAGTATGTTCGCTTGCCCTAGTTCACAGCGCCATCCATTTATCATCCTTACCTGCGCTGGAGCGAGTCCCTGGGCCACGGTGGGCGACCACACCCACCCCGCCGGACCCGCGATGACGTAGTCGGCCAGGCGCTTCTTCTCGTCCGGTGCCAACGGTACACTCGGCATCACGTGCATAGCCTGGTTCCGCACCTGCGCTATCAAAAGTTCGACAGCGCCCTTGTCGTGTCTGATTACGTCGGGAGGCAATGGTTGAGCGATCGAGGGACAGGGGGAAATGAAGCACGGGGTCCATGAGCACGAAGCGTTGTATCAAACGAATTTTGACAATATGCTTGCTCAAGCAAAGCATCGTGGCTATATACGGAGATAGCTTCAGTAGGACACTGCAAAGTTGGAACGCAGAGGGTAGATACTCGTATCGTGTGTGGTACACCGCGTCTCAAAGATGATCCACCTACTGAAGGCGGGAGGTTGATAGTCGTGGCATCGGCAACGTCGAGGCACATGGATGAGTGGGCTGCTCAAGGGCAACGTGCGATCAGAAGCAGGTGCTTCTAGACCGGGTTTATTGTGATGTGCTTGCAACAAACACGCCAAAGCTGTGCACGCAGGGAGCAAAAACGACAACAACGCGACGACTCAAACCAAACAACAAACACCACAACCATCTGAACAGCGACGTATTCTACGATGACAACCGTAAACAACACCCAACAGCACAAAACGGGCGATATGTTGATATTTTATACTCTAGTGGCATGTGGGCCGTGGCAGGCATCTGAACTTCTCTATCGAACTTTGCTGCACAACTTGCGACGCTTTCGGATATGTCAAGAGCAAGCGCTGTTGTGCAGTAAAGCACTAACATGCGTGTAACACTGCAAATAGGAGCAATCCTTGAATTGCGATTGGTACTGATAATTAATGTGACTGAAGAGATAACATGAGGGGCACATATAACACTAGACGGACGCCTCGAATTCATGGCTGCTGAGGGAGCATTCATGCACGCTCTGATGACACGGCTTGATTGAGTAGATCCACCTCAAACACAAAGCTCATTCAATGCAATATTAATAGTGTCACCGCTTGTTCGCTCCGTATTATCCAGACAAAACAAAAGGCGTGTGAATGACAGCGGGCCCCCCCCTATAATCCGCGGAAACTGGCGGTGCATACCCATCGACGCCATATACTGTAGCTATCGGTAGCGGCGACCCCAACTCACGCGTTCCGGACAAGGAGGTCCAGGAGAACCTCTCCGCCGAGAGGCAGCGCCGTCATGCGCACAATTTCCTCCGCCCAGAAAGCCATGGGCCGCAGGTGAGCGGCAACCTGAGCAGACAGTACGGTTGTCGGGTGTGTTTTCGTTTATATAGCGTCAACGGCAGGCGCCTCGAGCGATGGTCGTTGTTGCAGCTACGACAACGAGCAGGCAGGCGCGCAGCGGAGCTAGCAACAGGTGTGGGCGTGAGCCAGGGCTGCCAATGCGTTCCAAGTTCGAACGCTCCGCATCCCTCCATCTGATACTTAATACTAGGTAGGTATGACCGGGGCACAACACCGTACACCTCAATTATGGAGAACTCCCTATATCTCCGACGCTCTCCCGAATCGAAAGTTAATGCAAGGCTGCGGTCCGCGGGTGGCGCGAAAGCGACGCTAAAGCAAATCCATATTTCCAGTAGTAAGGAAGAAACATGTTTAAACTGTGTTGAAAAACAAAACACCTTAGAAGGTGCGCCCGCTGGGCTCGCTTCAGGAGGCAGATAGAACAACTTATAAACCAGACAGACGGCAGAAAACGCTCGCGACGTGGTGAATGGACGACTTGCAGAGTCCGAGAGCTCAGTGGTGCAGGAAACACTATGCCGGGCCAATACGAAGTTCGGCGTGGAACAACAAAAATAAAGGAAGAAGAAGGAAAAAGAGCCGAAACTCTACAATGAAAAAATCATTCCAAGTTGGCGTAAAAGAGCTCGAGGATCGATCCTGAAAAAAATGTTTTCCGTCGGTAATCAAGGGCCGGGAGTGGATGAGAGGTGGGATGATATACCGACGATGTCCTCCGAAGTAGGCGAGACATCTTTAAGATTGTAAAATATACCAACACAGCTGAGTGGAAGGTACGGACTCACAGCGATGTGTGCAGGCAATGTAAAAATCAAGTACCAGCAACAATTCGCTACATACCGAGGACCCCACCCCTAATAAGCTGCTCCACGTTGACACCGTACCTGCGAGGACACGGGGACCCGCACGGTGCTTGCTGCCGCAGAAGCGCGGGCAGCCCAAGTGGCGTTGGAGGACTCTGCTTCTGCCGTGCTAGCCCTGTCCCTCTCAACACGCACAGCCGTGTCGGCTTCCCGCCGCAAAACTGCATGGGTTTGTTGCAGGGTCCCGTGCTCGGTCTGGAGAGTCGTGTATTGTTTCTGCAGGAGTGAGTGCTGATCCGTGAGGGTCGCACGCTCCCGGCCATGGTTCAGGATAGTTGTGCGATTCCGTCGTATTTCGTCATTCGCCGCGGCGAGACTATCCTCGGCAGCCTTCGCCCGCGAAACGGTGCCTAAACAACATGCATGGGTATGGGCCACGATGAAGGGGCAAGACGAAAGTTGTTCACGACCTGATCTCTGGGCAGCCGGGAGGGCTCCTGGATGGTAATTATACTGTTAGGGGCCTCGATCCATCTTTCGGACGCTTCTACAACTGGAAGCCGCTTATTGTCGTGTGTGCCCACCAGTGGAATGCAAGAGCATCGTCGACTTGTGCGATAGCCAGTCTTTGACGGTGAATGAGCGGAGTCGACATGCCTGCCGACAAGGGCACATACCGCCGGTCGAGTTCAACTCGTCCCGCTATATACGATAAAAAGCGGATGGACCACGTCCAAGGGAATCTCGAGGGGAGAATACGGTGACAAATGTCCTCGCGAACCGCAGCGCTCTACGCACAGCAATCGTAGGCAATCCCAGGGGTCAAGCAAGTTCTATGTATCCGCTGAGCACACACTGCGATCACGAAGACATGTAGAGACTACCTCTTGAAACATTTCGGTTTTCCACAACACAAGCTACGTTCACTGCTGCCACCCTCGACCCTTCAGCCGGCCTCGCAGAGGCGCTGCAGCTCACCCGCCAGCCGTGCTTCTGCACCGGCCAACTTCGACTCGGCCGTGGATTGGAAGGCGCGGAGTTCCTCCCGTTCTCGCTTGAGATCCACCATCTCATCGTTCGCCGCCGCGAGGCTATCCTCGGCAGCCTTCGCCCTCGAAACGGGGCCTGTGTGCATAGCACGCATCGGTAGGTGACACGATCAAGGGGCAAGACGAAAGTTGTTCACGAACTTGTGTTGGGGCAGTAGGGGGAGCTGCTTGCTGGCGATTATTCTGTTCGAAGTGCCCCGGCCCATCTTTCGTACGAATCTACAAAAGGGGAGCCGCTTCTTGTTGTGCGTGCACGCCAGCAGAAAGCAAGAGTGTCGTCGACTTGTGCGATTTCCAGCCTTCGACGGTGAATGAGCAGGGCCAACATGCCTACCGACATGGGCGCTCATCGCCGGTCGAGTTCAGTTCGTCCTGCTATATTCGATGAACAGCGGATTGGTCATGCCCAAGCGAATTTCGAGGGGAGAATACGGCGACAAATGTCCTCGCGAACCGCTCCACGTACAGCTACCGTAGGCGATTCCAGGGGTTAGGCAAACGCTTTGTAACCGCTGAGTACCACACTGAGAAAACGACGGCATGTACCAACTTCCTCTTCAAAAAATCTACGGTTTTCCACTACATGAGTTAGGCTCACTGCCACTCTCAAGCCTTCAGCCGGCCACGCACAGACGCTGCAGCTCACCATCCAACCGTGCTTGGGCCGTGGCTTGGAAGGCCCGAAAAGCCTCCCGCTGCTGCTCGAGCTCGACCTTCACGGCCTTAGCGGCCTCCCGAGCAGAATGAACCTCTTCCACCTTGGCGCGAATGGCCTCCGCGAATTCCTCCTGGAGAACCTTGGTCTCAGCAGCCCAACCCTTCCTCTCTTTGGTATTGTCGACGTTCACCCTCGCCAGGGTGGCAAAGAGCAGGCTGGACAAGGACGGCTGCAGGGAGGTATCGCAGGAGATGGGGGTGGGGAAGCATTGGATACAGCGAAGCAAAACGTGAGGGGTGGTTGCACAGTAACTTTTGTCGGCGGCATACCGAGGTGTAGCGCATGAGAAATCCCGCTATTACGGGGGTACATAGTTAACAGGACCTATGGTATAGATAAAAACCTATATAATTACATATTTTCTACTAACAACATTTGGTCCCGTTAACTATGGACCCCCGTAATAGTTAAATCATCGGCACGCACGACAGAAAGCATGCCCGTAAGTCTGCGGAGCTTGGCTGGAAATTCGTTCGGCCGCCTACGCGGTGATGGTTGGCGCACGACTCGATTTTAACGACCACGGCGTAGCAACAGCAGCAGCAGAGCCCACAGAACTGCTCAGAGGAGAACAAATTACGTGTGACAGATTATATCCTGAACCAAAGGCATTGTGCGGACCCAGCATCCACATTCTCGTTCTGGCTGCATTCCACTTCAAACGGTCAGATCCATACGTGATACATAGCAGTGACTGCAGTGGAGATACATCAGATGACGGCGGGTATATAGACTAGTGCCTGTGGTATGCTGTCCGGACCGTGCTTTATTTTCCCGACCGAGCACCACACCAATCACCACAATCCTCACCTCTGTGGTCCCATCGGTATTCACTAAATCTCGGAGCCTCTTGACCCCGTACCCGCCGACGCTGGGCTGCGCATACCACGAGGAGACAGCGCGGACAGACGGTGGTTGTTATGAACAGCTCTTTTCCGGGACGTCCGATAACCACGAGCGGTCTTTGCCTTGGTTCGCGGCAGAAGACAAGTGTAAGTCCTAGTGCTGTACGTAGCTCGAGTACGGTTGTAGGGGCGTGGCATGCTGGTCTTAATAGGAGTCATGGGGATCGGGCGCCGTCCATAATTCAAGACCTGGTCTTCTGAAGTAGTAGCAGCGGTTACCGTACCATCGCCGATCGGCGCTGCATTCTCAGGGATACGGCGCTGGCAGCAATGGCAACCATGCTTCTATGGTTCATCATCGACCAAGAAGGGATGTGACGATTACAGCGGTATGTCCTCTTCCGTACACTGACGATGAATACGCGGCAAAGCAGGGCGGAAACGAACAAGCAGGTCAATCCGTTTATTAACAAAGCATCATACTCAAACCGCCACCCGTCTATTAACGAGCATCACACCCAAACCGTTGAACAAACCACAGCCGGTTGGGATCGCTGTTTGGGTTAGAGGTGGTTGGGATCCCATCTTGCCAGAAGGCCGAAATCGATACCTAAACCTTTTGATGGGAATCAAGCACTGTTCGATTGACCTGCAGCTCTTGCTAATACGTGTGTGTTCTTCACAGTAAACCGTTCTTTCTGCCCGTCGACATCCAGTACAACTAGTGTCCGTGCCGATTCTTCAATCCTAGAGAGATACAAGTTATGTGGTCACAAAACCACAACTCAGAGTTACTACATAGCTATGCAGTAAGCACAGAGGTGGGCAATGCAATGACATGTCATCGTACTGGATACGACAGGCACGATATACATATTCCATGAAATATTGAAGCGTCCGAAATAAACAAAAAATATATATCGAAATGAAAACGAAAAGAAGAGCAAAAAAGAAAAAAAGTGCTGTGCCCCCCGTAGGAGATGTGGTAGACAATACAGGACAACCTCAAGAAACCATATCACCACATGTAAGCAGAGTAAGACTAGAGCGAAGAGAAACAGCAGGCGAACTGAAGCACAACAACAATAATCAAAAAGCCCCCTCCAGGCAGCCGCAGCAGTTGGCGGTGCGAGTTACGTGGATAACAGCAAGTACAGGTATTTATGGGCTATATAGTGTGATGGTGCAACGTATCAACGTCACAACTTGGCCACACCAGGAAGCTGTAGAGTATATTTCGAAGCCACGAGACCCCACTGGGCAAGGCCTGAAAACTAGAAATACGTCCATGCAGCTGTAGGTTTTCTGTTCCACTTCGCGTGCGCGGGACCGTCGCCAAACACATCTCGAGGGAACCCGTGACTTGATTTTCAAATTAGAATCGGAGGGAACGTCCCAAGTATAAAACATACTGATGTTTTACAAAGCTTCCCTGCTCCGACCCATCGGCCTTTCAGCTGAGATACACGAGGACCACGGACCTTTTCTGTAAGTATTTGATCAGAGTGGAGTTCGCCACATACTTGGTGGTAGCCATAGAAGGCAGTTCAAAGGCACCACCTTTTGGTACACGGGAGCGATCATCCAGTGAGTAGTACACCATTAAGGGGGACCATATGAAATAGGACCAACGTACGCACCAAAACCAATGTATTTCGCTGTTTTTACTAATAATATTTGGTCCTATTTACTACGACCCCCCGTAATAGGTATGGTAGTAGTTGGCACTGCTGAATACGCCCATACATACCTGGTACAACACCGTACGTACACGAGTACTGTACGGCAGCCAGTACAACTACGAGTACTGTACTTCTATTTTTGAGTGTATATTGACAACACAAAGTATTTTGTGTAGGGCTCCGCCCTGACACTCTTGTAGATAGCCACTTCTGCCTGTCTTTACCAACCCACTGATTGAGAGGCCTGTCAGCATATGTTAATGTTACACACGAATGTTCAAGAAACACGCCATCACACATGATGAAAACCCTTCGAAAACGAGTGTGGCGTTGTACTAGTAGAAGAGAGCGCTCTTAAGGTCACGCAGGATCATATCCACCCCCCATCCCCGGGGTTCCGGCTCACCCTCACCCCTAAGCATGTATGGGTACAAAATTTCCCGCCGCTATTTCAACACACGCTATGTTTGGACCTTCCGCTGGTTCACGTTCACCCTCTTGAGACTTGAGAGGGGAAAAGTGGCGATAACAAACACATTACAGCAACGGTCACTGCGTGATTCGAGATTGGGGGACGAACTTGATGTCCTAGATATAATGCAACTAGTCGCGCGGCACGGGCTCAACACAATCCCACCCGAACGCCTGCTGGGCGCTCACGCTGCTCGGAGACGGTTGATGCCACCACACACAGCGATCAACTTTTGGTTGCCACCTCGGCGGCCGAGGCGTCAATGAGCGGGCGTCGTCAGACGCAGACCCCTTGTACTGTACACTAGAAGTATGGTCGTACGATTGATTTGATTCGATTTGTTTTTCTTCCCATCCCACTTACTACTTTCGCCCTCCTTTTCTCTCTCCATCACAGCAGTAGTAGCTCAGATCCGGCGTCGCATAGCACGCCTCTCTCCACTACGGTTCGGGCCTTGCTTTCTTTCGCCAGAAAAAACACTGCAGCCCTTTCTTCCCTCATCGACTCGCGTCGAATTGTGCCTACTCAAGCTACGAAGGCGCTCTCAGCCATTGGTTCCGTTTTATTTTGGCAAATAAAGTCAAAGTCTCACCACGGTGGGATTCGAACTCCGGTACCAATGCTACTGCTGCTGTAGTAGCAATTATTTGAAGCTGACTATTATAATAGTATATCTGTTGCGTAGTTTTGTTACCACAGAACTTGTATCTCTCTAGGATTGAAGAATCGGCACAAACACTGGTTGTGCTGGATGTCGACGGGTAGAAAGAACGGTTTAATGTGAAGAACACACACACTGCTTGTTGTAGACTGACGGAGTGTATCATGCCAGTACGTATCTCCTCGTGTACAGCAGTACCTGGTACACAGACCGATTGAGTGATTTGTACTCAACTTTGAGAGCTGCCAGCAGGTATATCGTATTTTTGTTGTAGCTGTTGCTGTTATCGCCACCATAATCTACAAAGTAGTCCGGGGTCACAAAAAAATCAGGGTTGTTCGAAGGTCAGGTCAAACATCACGGGTCGGGTCGAGTCAGCTGACCCGATCCGACCGGCGAGATTTTCGAAGCCTCCTGACACGACCCGATGAGTTGAAAACCTCCTGACCCGACCTGACCCGACCCGTGAGATTCGAAAACCTCTTGACCGGACCCAACCCGACTCAAACTGATGCGCCAGATTCCGATTGACCCGTGATATACGG
Organism: Macrocystis pyrifera; assembly: GCA_031763025.1. NCBI lineage: Eukaryota > Phaeophyceae > Laminariales > Laminariaceae > Macrocystis > Macrocystis pyrifera. The sequence goes on along the minus strand of JASSKH010000032.1, from coordinate 5,407,830 downwards.
CTCATGTCGCGGGTCGGGTCACCTCAACCCGCGAGACCAATTATCTCGACCCGCGGATCCGGCCGTGGGTCGGGATTACAAAAACTATTTGATCTTCATTTTTGTAACTCACACCAGTGATATGAAACGTGGGCTAGCTGCAATCATATGTATTCTTACGAGGGACCATCTTAATAGTTAATAAGACCAAATATTTCAGTAAAAATAGGTATAGATATAGGTTTTTGTGTGTACCGTAGGTCCTATTTACTATGGTCCCCCGCACAATAATTGTTGTTATGGATGAGTGCGGACATGGTAAGTATAAACAGATTTCGCGTTGTTAGGCTACGATACCAAAGGAATATTATTCAGTGTCGGTAGGAACGAGAGAAGCCATCGGGGAGAAAGCGGGAATTTTTTGAAGTGTCGGAACCGCGGGCCGGACGCGCGGCTCTGACCTGCGGGTCAGCAGCAAACAACTCGCGGATCATGCTGGCCCGACCCGCGAGTGACCCGTTTTTCGCAGGACATGACCCAATCCGACCCGCGAGCTTTTTATTACCTGTTGAACCGACCTGACCCGTGAAATTTGAAAAACCCTTGCCCCGACCAGACCCGGCCCGTGAGATAAACAAAAACTATCGCACCTGACTCGACCCGCGAGATTTAAAAGTCTTTTGACCCGACCCGACCCAATCCGACCCGTGAGATTTTGAACACTTTTACTGACCCGCGAACAGCAGTCATGCAAAAAAGTACACCTGGTATATACTTCAGATAGGAAGTAGCTGCCTGCGCATCTACTTTACGTACAAGTCTCACCACATGAACGTGCAGCAGTACAGCTGTAGACTGTAGTAGTAGAGCCCAGGTCGCAGCATCGGGACAGGCAAACACACCGAGATGTCCAAGTCACAGGAGGCGGCTAGGCCGGCGTTCTGCTTGATGGTCCCCCAATTTAGAGCTACTCAGGCACTGCCCTTTGTGACATCGTACATGACTCTTATGTACGTCATTGCACATCCGCATGGTCACTTCGCTCGCTAGGCATTCCTATACCGAGCATGATCACTTCGCTCGGTAGGTACTGCTCTACCGAGCAAGGGTGAAATTGTCAGCTAAGAGCAAAGGGCGATCAGAGAGCAGAGAGCAGGCGGAGAGCGCTCACTCTCTCCCGCTCCTACGCTCCCATGCCTCAAGCTTGCTACCCTCCAACACTCTCCAACACACTATCGCTCTGGCTGGCTCCTCATGTAATTCCGCCGCGTGTCTCCGGAGACCGGAGAATGTTTGGACTGGTCCTTGGTTCTTCGTTCTTGTTCACTATGTTGTTTGGGGTCCGCGCAGAAGTTTTTCCCTGTGCCTTTTCTTTTTCTTGTTCCCAATCACAACAATCAACCAGCAGAGTTTGTAAGGGGACCTCGTTTCTAACCTTACACCAAGCACCAGGACATCAGGAGCATCTCATCAAGGATGCAGGAAGCTATGAAGGGGGCTGGCGGCTAGCGTGGAGAATGGAGGCATGAAGCATGCCTGTACGGATCTCTGGTGCAGCTATCATATCGACTTTACGCTCGTCCTGGTGCCGCTGGATGAGGTGCGTGATTAGTGGTGTTACCCTACTCTCATGTTTATACCAGATGCAGCGGTCAGTATACGGCGGTTGCTGTTTTATGTTTTCGGATAGGCAGGTACTGCTGTTCTGCTGCTTCTTTATACAGCACCACACCTGGTACTCGTACTCGTAGCCACGTGCCAGTATGGACTACGTGTATTATAGCAGTGGTAGAACATAGCCTATAGCCTGGTACTGCTGTACCTGGTAGATGACTCTTCTTGGTATGGCGTATGATGTTCTGCCGCTGCCGTGCTTTGAACTCGTGTGTACGTACGGACGTACCTGGTACCTGTTACCTGGTAATAAATACAAGGCGCTTCGCTCCGCGGGCGGCCTGCGCCGCCCGCTGCGCTCGCTCAGGAAGGAAAAGTACATCAAATTATGCGAAGCGGACGGAGGTCCATGATTGAATATATATTTTTTTACGACAGTACAGCAGTTCAAACTGGCGACTTGATAATGCCAAGAGTCCCGCCGCCCATTCTTCAGGAGAAGACAGCTCGGACACCACATTTGCTTCGCTACGCTCGCTCACTTGTCGTATATACGTGCATACCCCAGGTAGGGTACTTATTTTCTTGTTTTTATATGCTGTATGTCTGTACTCGTATGTACGAAGCACAGCACGGCAGAGCAGCACCGCAGAAACAATGAAAACCAAAACGAAAAAATCGGGAAGAAAAAAAATCCACGTCCCCTCTCGTGAAATAAATTTCTGCCTGATTGGAACACCTTACACCGGTCAAAAATAAGAGAAAAAAAATCGAACAGCAAAGCTTCTCTCTCAGCCTCGTACGACGCCCGCCCCTGTCGCGACCATCTCGCCACCGATTCGGTCCGGGTAAAGCTTTCCTCCCTCTCTGCCGCAGTGAGCCCCGTCGCCCGTCTCGCGTGAAGCCCGGTGCTCACCGTGGACCTCGTTCGCCAGCTCGACAATGTTGGTGCTCAGACTTCGTAGCTCTCTCTGCGAACTTCAGCTTGGTCGCAAAAATAAGCACCGCTTGAATTTTATTTTGCATTCCCGAACGACCCTTATAGACTCCTACATACTCAATCTAATTCTACAGCTGGGGGGCAGACAGAGCCCATTCATGCGTCCCTCGTGTCTCGAGGCACACGCGACGCCTAGCCACGAAAACGGCGATCGCGCTCCTTGCAACCCCCCCTCTACCCGCCACCACCCGCTGACACCCGCAACGGTGCCGCGTTCGCCCGCGGTGCCGTGCTCGGAGTACACGCATGCACACTTGTCGCAGCAGCAGTGTGCGTTTATGGCGGACGATATATCTGAAAAGTTGGCCCCGGACCTAGCCTGATGCTGCTGTAGGTGCTGCCAGATCTTCCTTGGTACGTGTATTCTGTACCGTACAGCGAGCAGCAGTACCTCTGTGCCAAATGCCGAAACTGCTCGGAAGAACCGCTTACCAAAAAATGGCAGTAAACGAGGGGATGGGTCGCTATCATCCCTTTTGAGCAGACCGCTCAATTTGCACCCCTTTGCGCCTCCTGCTCTATCGCCTGATCACTTGTTACCCGCCCAAATGTATCAGGAGTTTCATTCCAAATACAGTAGTATACTAATTTTTGTGCTGGGGCTGACTGGGACAAATATTTCAGGAGACATGTTGAGCAAGCAAAAACGTGCGCTGTCAAGGGTAGAGGGCCGAGTGTTCCCCGCTAAAACCTAGTATTTTGGCGTCAGTCAAGGCATGTCAAGGGTAAATTTGCTGTTTGTCCATTAATTGTCAAGGGGTGAAAATTCTGTCTCCTGACATCTTTGGGCTAGGGTGCTGCAAAATAGAATATCAAAACATACACAGGTATTTTCACTGCGAAATATGGAGGCGTTCTACATCAGGGGCCAGCACGCAAATCTCGGAACCGCAAAAAACAAAAAAACACAAACCTAGGGTCATTTTGATCACCGCTGAGACCCTGGTACCACCGGTATTGGTATTACTGGTGTGATGATAATGATGTTCTGGCATTAGCTCTTTTCCTTGAAATCTTGCCCGTGGGCACGAAACAGGTTACGAGTAAAACCAACAGAATGCATCCGGATGGGAAAAAACAACCATGTATGGGCATACCCTCCCTTATCACATGCAACCAAGTAATACCAGGAATGTATCCATGGTATCAATAGTATACATATCATATGTACACCCGAAAAAAAAAAGAAAAGGCAAAGAAAAAAAAAACAAAACACGAAGGGTAAAAGCGAGTCAGAAAGAAAAGAAAGGAAAAACAAAAGAAGGAAGCTTAAATAAAACAATCATGCGCTTAGGGCGCAAGGCCACTCCTGAGCGGGTACGGCTGCTGTTTGCTGGTACAATCAGTCCTATGATATGTCCAGCTGATGGGCCAGCATAAGGACGACACAGGAAGACCAGACGGCATACAAGACAACGAGAGGGTAGTTCAAGGGCAACAACAAACCAAATTAAAAAACGAGTAGTTCTTGAACACAAGAGACACCAAAAAAGGACTGAGTGAGACGGACGAAGGGGGGCTAAAAATCGAAGAAGGAAAAAAGAGAAAAAAGAAACTCACCTGCAGCAAACCAAAACAACATTTAAAAACTAAAAAGGGACGCAGCCGACGCAGAATGGCAGGGCACGGGGGGGGGGCGTCCACGTCCCTGATTATTTTCAACACTACTGCAAGATGTGCTATTGATACGTATCACATGGAAACTCGTCTTTTATTGGGCATTTTTCCTGGAGTTCCACCCTTTCGACGACGCGACTCTCGACACGGGATCATCACGTGCCTGCGCTACGTGTCACACTACGAGCAACAGCGATCGGTTCTTCTATGTACCTATTAATAGAACGTTGTTTCATGCCATTATGGACGGACATGTAAGGACCGCTGGGGCGTAAACATGAAGCTTTAGCGGTCCTTACATTTCTGTCCAGAATGGTGCAGCAGTATCAAAGAACATTAACCACGTTAGTACCGCAGGGACAACTACTTGGAATTTGAGTGATTTGTCCCCAAAATCGGACTGCAGTCCGAAAAAGGCTGACAGCACCAGCCGCCAACGTCAATACAACCAACTACGAATACTATGATGAATATATCAGGTATGCATTTTCCGTTTTCTTGTCGTGATCGGAGTAGATACTCGCATTTTCTTCGCTGTCAGTCCACGCATCTCGTCGCACCGCCTCAACTTACGCGCGGACGCCAAGGTTTGTGTCGATCCGACGCCCTTACCGCAACCAACCCAGACACACATTTACATACCAGGTACCCCGGACTGTGATCGGAGATGACGCGAAAAATTGCTTGTACCCCTCGCCAACCGGCGGGGGGCGGGGCGATGGCTCGGGCGGCTTCATCTCAATGTATACCGAGAGAATCAACGCAAACATTGTGGGCGTTGACACAGCCAGTAAGTAGACTGGCTACTGGCTGCGCCAGCCAGTACCTAGCGATACGACTAGAGGTCTAGTGCATGACGCCATCCTCGGAGATCTCGTCTACCGAGTAGGTCCCTGATTTTTTGTATTTCATCGCATCTACATGCCAGGTATTAAATTCGCCCTGCTTCTCCGGCTCCGTCCCTTTCGTATCTGAGATCCGGGGTCACACGTAGCGAGCACCCCTCCCCCCTCCCCTCTGCGGTGTGTACCTTCATTTTTATCGCGGGAAGAGTTCAGCATGTTCTTCCCTCGTCGACTCGCGTCGAATTGTGCATGGATACACGCACAGGATACAGGCTTGCAGCATGATGGTCCCTGCTGATAGGATTCTACAATAAACAGCTCTTCATGAGCGTTCGCCAACAACCAGACTTCGAGATACAGCTTGAGTCATGTAAGCGTATACCCTTTGTCAAGTCTATACGGATACCATTTTTTTTTTATGAAAGCATTGACGCCCGCGAGTCACCAGGCTGAGGTTTACCCTCTGCCAGTTTACTCGGAACTTGCAGGACTTCTGTACCATCTATAGCCAGGACTATCTGGGAACAAGCTACGTCCGAATTGAAGAGGTCGCTTTCAATATCAGCACTGGCACACAGAATATACCAGAAAAAGCACCAAAACCATTAGTAGTACGTTCGTACAACGTTTTAGTTTTTTTAGCTTTTTTAAAATGTTTCGGTTTTTCTGATCACGAGCGGGCGTCGACACAAGCCAACCCTAGCCCTAACCCTAACCTTACCCCAGCCTAAGGCTACGGGCAGGTCTAAGTCTAATACTTCATGCGGTGCGTTGTGTGAGCCACCACCACGGTAAATAATGCCGTGGTACCAAATATATACTGACCTTAAGGCCGCGTCGCCGCCGGTCGTTTTTATTAGTCCCTATCCCCTCGTTTCTTCCTGTAGAAGAAGCATACGTACTGTAACGACAACCGCCGACATAAAATCAGCGGTCGCAAGTGTTTTTCGGTCGATCGCCCGCAAATAATATATATGCGAAGCATGGTGTACTGGTACTGGTATGTTTTTTTTTAATGTTTCAGAGCGGGGCTGAGTTTCCCCCGACCTCCGATGTCAGTGTGTACGAGGTACTATTAATACGAAGGTACATTCTGCCTTCAGCGAGCAGCGCTACACCATGAAACTGGCGGTCGTCGGCAAGAATAACTTATCGAACTGCTGCTTTGTGATGCGTGGTGGTTGAGATTTGCTCTTGTCAAAAGGGCTGCTCCTGTTTTATTTTACACAAAGGTCCACATCAAGCAGCGTTCGAGAGACTTGCACCTACTACCTGGAACGACCATCAAGGCCAGATAAGAAGTTGCTTTGTGGTGGTATGTATGATGCAACAGACAGCGGCGTCCAACTAGACCCCCCGGAAACAAGTCGCCGCAAAGTGGGGTTCCACCTTACCTTGAACCGCTCAGCTCCGCTCTGCATCTGCTGGGTTAGGACAAACACCTGCGGTAATCTGAGCAAGCCTTGGAACCTTACTGTTGTGCCACCACCCTTGAACAACCTTGCGCATAGGCTATTTTAATCCAGTAATATAGGATTAAGTATAGCGCTTGACGCTGAGCGAAATTTCTTATTCCAATTTTCTTAGCGTCCCCCAAGACGTGCGCCTTATGTTCTTATTCCAGTAGGTTGTTTCTTATTCGTGGGCCTATCCTGTACTTCACTGTTAACAGCAGGCGGGGAGAAACACTCATACGTCGCATGGACCATGTACAAGATGTGGACCTATACTGCTGTACTTCATCAGCAGGTGGGGAGAAACACCCATACGTCGCATGCACTATGTACAAGATTTCGCCCCGAACTTTGGTCCAATCTTGACGCGCGGGTTTCTTTCTCAACGAGGTATCAAATATTTCTCCTTGCCAAAAATCAAGAAAACGTCAACTCTAAAACCTTGACTAAACTAGCGCCGGGATAGGGGAAAAGTAAACCAGCCTACTCTAAAGCAAAAACCTATATAATGAAACATACTACAAAAATGTTTGAATGAAAAACGAGGGAATGGGGGGAAAAAGCTCGACATGCGACGTTGAAATGATTATTCGGCAGTACGTACCTCTCAGATTTTGTTTTATGTCTTGGATCCGGCTCATATTGGGAACAGCCGCTGACGGCGTCAGACGTAGAAGCAACTTACAGAGAGTATACCACCATGGTACTTCTACATGTACTGTGTGGCAGTGCGTTCTGGGCGCGTCCTATCATGTACATTTCCAGCCGAAGTCAAGCAGTATACGAGTACCTGGTAAAATGCATCTATGAACTACAACATCAATGTGAAACATGGTGCTCGTGCGGAGCATGGAAAAAGGAACGGAGACAATATTTTATTTTGTTAGCCCAAAGAGGTAGGAAACTGGCATTAGGAAACGTGGCGTTCGACGAGAGCCCTGAAAACAATTATGAGGAACGCAGCTGGATTGCCGTTTAGGAAGTAAAGCTGGTGCGTGCACACAAAAATAGGCATTGAGCTTCAACCCCAAATTAACGTTTCACTGAGCTGGCCTTAACTGTACTGCCGTAATACAATCACCCCGAAGCTAATTACCTCACCGCCGTCGACAGACGACGGCCAAGGCAGCTGCCGGCATTTGCCCATACCATCCATACAACGACGGTATCTCAGCTATTTGGAGCCGCGTTGTGATTACCGTATCTGTTTAGGATATTTTCACACGTCGGACAGATCACCTCACGGTAGCTGGAGCTAGCTCTCTAAGGAGCTAGCTCACCGGTGAGCTACGTGAGCTATAGGAGGGTAGCTCATCTGTACATGTTTTCAAAGCTTGAGCTATAGAGGATAGCTCATCTGCATATATGTCTAGAGTGAGCGATAGGAGCTACATGAGCTACTACGGGGGACCATAGTTAATAGGACCTATGGTATACATGAAAACCAATATGTTTACCTATTTTTGATAACATTTGGTCCTAGTTGCTATGGTCCCCCGTAATAGCTCATCTACCCCCGAGATGAGCTACAGGAGCTACATGAGCTACACATGGTTTCCCTGGCTTGAGGTATAGGCGGAAGCTCATCTGCACATGTTTTCAAAGCTTGAGCTATAGAGGATAGCTCATCTATACGCATTTGCCCAGACTGAGCTATGGGAGCTACATGAGCTAGCTCATCTGCCCCCGAGATGAGCTATAGGAGCTACATGAGCTACACATGTTTCCCCGGCTTGAGCTATAGGCGGTAGCTCATCTGCACATGTTTTCGAAGCTTGTGCTATACACGATAGATGAGCTAGCTCATGAGCTGTTCTGGGTGTGGATATTTTGTTTCTGATCAAAGAGGGGATCGTGTGTTGCTCTACCAGTTTTATCGATCGAAGCTGGTTTACTCTTTTAATAGGGATGGGTCCTGGTAGCTCCAGCCAGAGCCAGCACAACAGTATGTACTGGCTACGTCAGATCCCAGTACACTGGACCCGAACAGTGCTCAAGCCCACACCGGTTGCGACGAAACCGCATTCCCCGTCCCACCTCGCGTGGTTAGGGAATCTCGCCGAAGGCGCCTCCGGAGAGCCCCGCTGGAGGCGCCCTGCCGGAGGTCCGTTCTTAACGTTTGGTTCAAGTACTGCAAAGCTAAAAAACACCTTGCTTTTAGGCTATGTTTCAAAGGCAACCAGTGTTCGGTGGTAGATAGACTACTGAAGAATGGGAAAAAGTGGACATACTGTAGTGTCTGATGGTACAGGAGAGATCCACAGAATTCAAGCCACCAGTGGTTGGATGGCTGCATCCATCGTGCGTACGGTCTCCCTTCACCTGTCCTGCTTCCCCCCCCCTCTCTTCTCTTTGGCGTGCTCTCTCAACACCGCGCATTTTGATACGTTCCGTTATTTTATGAGGCGTGATTGTGAGACGTACGTAAAAGGTCAATAGACTGGCGACCATGACAGCTCCCTCAGCCAGTGTAGTAGTACTGACGGTGCATACTGGACCAGCGGCCGGCCCTACCTTTTGGCCTTCCTCACCAAGTTTACTGCAATCGTTGATCTGCATGGGTACAAAATCCGACCCCTGTCCCCTTTGATCCTACTGTAGCGTTTACAACTCTCAGGAACTTCTCGGTACATTAAGCTACTACAGCAGCAGTACACTACCAGGTATGTAGTTGCTGTATCGATTTTCGATGCACTGTCTTTGTGCCTCGATTCCGGCGACGGCTTGGATGGATCAAGGGGCGAAATATAACTCCACGTAGCTTACGGCATGTTTTGCTGCAGATATTATGCACGCAACAGACTTGACAAACTTGTCTATTCCGTTGAGATTATACCACTCTTTGTATTGGACTATTATTAGACTACCAGGTACCTGGTAATTCCACAATGAAACACGTGGTCTACTCGTAGACCCCAAATAAATCAAGAGTATGACACAGCAGTACTCCATAGCACAGTATTATACTACGGCAACGTTCGGCTTATGCGCCTGGACTTTGCCACGTTGCTGCCGCCACTTGAGCTCGAGATCGCTGATGCCCAGTTGATAATCAATGCCACGTTTGTTTGTTTTATTTCGGGGTTTGGATGTACCGCCGGCTTCTGTTATAGCACTACAGCAGTCTATTAATAGACTGTAGACTGTAGACCTACCTGTTTACCTACAGTACATGTACAATACTGTAGAGAGAGTGCCTGGCAACGGTATGGTTTTTAGATTTGGCGTCGCCTTGGACTGGAGCAAATGCATCGATCAATAGACTACAGCAGCATAGTACTGTCATTTGCTCTCCGTTTTTCACCTTCGAGGGGCCCGCCGTAAACGTCGATCCAGGCCCGTACACCCTCGGCACCTTTGACTGCCTGCACAATTGATATGATGGTGCGGTGCACACAGCAGCATCGTGGGGTGTTAAGTGTTGGGCATTCACAGGAAGACGCGCGACACAGTTCGTCGCACAACTGCAGTGCTACGTATATAGCTCTTGTTGTAACATTTACCCGTGGAACAAAGTGCAGCAGCTATCTGTCCTTCTTGGTTTTTCTTCTGTAGTAGCGGTCTTTCTGATCTCCCGGCGTCGTTTGTATTTTGAATAATTTCAGATTTTTTATGTTCGAATTTCTTTTTGCCCTTAGTTTGTGGTCTTGCCTATATTGTTGTGCTCGCGTACCCGGTACGCTGGCCTTTCACTTGATTTACCCATGAAGTTGTGGACCTAATGCAATAGCCGATATAGCCATTCACCTACTACTGCGGTCTGCACTCGCTACAGCGCCGAGATAAGTCGGCACTGCGGTTGTACAACGGCAGAGTCAACCAACTTCAGATACCAAGCAATACCCTCACGCACGATGCAAACTGTGTTGTTCGCTGTGGGTGATATTCTGATATGCGTATGCTCTGTGTACAGGCAGCAGGTACGGTTATATGTGGTGAAGGGGCGCAGCAGAGCGATCAGTACAGATTTCGCAGGGGCAACGGCTATTTTGAGGTGTGTATTATCGTGTAGTGCTTTGCTTTGTGGAACCCCTGTACATACACCCCAGGTGGTATTTCTTACCAGGTACCAGGTATGTACTTCTGCTATCCTGATCTACGTGCAGTAATTCCAAGTAATTTGTCCCCCCGAAAATACGTGCAAAAAGAGAGGCGAAGGGTGGCATCTACATATTATGTTGTCGCCTTTGACTGACTTCGCGAGATAGACGGGTCCATGAGCGTCGAGGGTCTCGGGCCGAAGGAATGCCCGAAGCTGTGCCCAAGTTATCGTCTCGGAGACCGTGGTACCCCGCGAATTTGGTGGTGAGCTCCTGCTGCTCTCGGCCCACAGCAAGGTACTAGTAATATGATACCACATACATGAAACTTAATATTGACCTACAACAGTATGTGTATTTGTCCCTCATCAAGCGCTTGGGTCACTCTTGTAAATACATCTGGATACAGCTCGCAACGAACGGTGTTTGAACACGTCAGAGGCAAAGGGCCGTGGGAGTCTTTCGCGACAGTGATGAAAAAAGAGGATTTTGCGAACGACTCGCGAGGGGGCGGAGAGAACTTCCATAGCAGCAGCCGCGACGGGCAAGATCTGACCTATCTCCTCATTCATTCGCGATGTATCTGCCGTTGTTGCAATAAATCCCCCTCGCCGCCCGCGTTCATCAATGTAAAGCTAGCTTTGGTCGGCAGCCAGCCAGAGAATAACCGGACTAGGGTAGTTTACCAAACTGAAATCGTTGTACATTTTGGAGCGTTGCTCTGCGTATCTCCCTCGATGCAATACAACAGCCGCGCATCGAATAGCGAGGGCGGGTTTCTGGCCTGCCACGATGCACGCCGGCAGCCATGCCTTGTGCCCATCTGACCCCCGCGATCTCGCGCACGTTGTTTCCTCGCTTCCCTCTCTCTGCCTACCCTTTGTATTTTATCAGTAGTACGCGCAGGAGGAGGAGCTGGTTGTGCGTTCTCACCGGTCGTCATTTCCAACGCGCCCGAGGTGTATGCCGAACTCGCCCCTCAGCACTGCGAAACCCAGATCGTAGGCCGCCATAACTGCAGCAAACACCCCTCCGACGTTGCGCAAGGGTCAGACTAGCGAAGACGAGAAAGATCTTCCGTTTCGCACTGCAGATTATGGGTTGGTTTGGGCTGTGAGCCCGCCCTTCCGCCCGCGGAGAGAGAATGAGAGCTGGTATGATTTGGAGGCGTTTCTCATTCTTCATTTTAAAAGTTAGCGCGATGGTTGTAACGGTTCGCAGGGAAAGCAGTGTTGTCGACGAGCATTGTTGCCCTCTCTGGTCAGACATGTGATGAATCTCATCTGTAGTGTTGACCATGAGATAGTCTGAGGTTTAAGCTGAGGGGGCTCACGGAGTAAGTACTACATGGATTAAGCTGGATGGGTATCATTGTTTGTTTGCGCTCCAGTTTCGTGCTCGTCCGGCACAGATAATTTTTTTCAATGGTGATCCTGTATACATAGCAAGCAAGCGTTCGTTGATTGTGGGGTAATGTAGGTACGTACATACCTGTTTATGTACAAAGTGTAAGGTATCATTATTCAGTGTAGATAAAAAGGAACATACACGTACGTAGCAAGTCCGAGTTAGGGGTCCCTCTAAATTTTGCCTTCCGAGACCCCCAACAGGCTTGGGGGATGTTGGGGGTCTCGAAAGGCCAAATAATCCCTTAGCTCGGAACGGAGGTACCGGTAGGCTGTCATCCTTGCTGGCGGTTGCGCTGGGGTTCGAAGTTTGCTACGTACTTGGTAACTGCTGTACTTTGTCATGAACAAGACCTTTTCTGAGTCTTGTTCCGTCGCCGAAAATGCGAGAAGAGCGCGAGTCGACAGATGTAGATATAAATCGACGAGCAATGGGAATAGTGCTACTGAACCCCGAGCGCGAAAAAAAAAAAAAACGCTCATATCGGGGGGGAAATTGGACGACACTTACTTACTTGTGATCATGGCTACTACTGTGGTATACCAGGTAGTCCAAAAGGCCGCTGAGGGTGAAACCTCTCACGAGTTGTGAACTAAACAAGCAAAAACTCGCACACGCAGATACTAGATACCTGGCACAGTAGTAGTAGGTTCCGATCTCCTGGCGCATTGTACGAGCACAGCCTTCAGGGAGACGTACAGTGCCTGGCATATGCTTGCAGTGATATAGCTATATACTCACTCGTATTTCTCCGAAGTAAGGGCATATGGCAACAGGCAAGAGGTACAGTGGTGAGTAGGTGCCATGGTGCTCCATTCCTGCGACTTTTCGTTGTACTTGATTGCACGCGAGCCCGGCAGTAAGCAGAAGGGTATCCCCGAATAGTTGTGTTTTGTTTAAGAGCGAGAGTAACAACGTGGCCTACAGTATATACGAGTCCTCCTTTTTACGGTATCAGTGCACCTGTTGAGACAATAAGCAATACGAAAAGCAGGCTGAGACATACAATAAAACAAGAAACTCGGCGATCTTTTCACTAACGTGGTGTAGAACGCACCTCGCAAATAAGAAATCCGGCGGAGAGGTTAGTGGGTTCGTGAGTCGTTACGATCCACTTCTATTAAAGCGACGTTGGTGACGACCATGAGCTGGGTTGTACGTACAACAGCCCGTACATAGTAGCCCCACGCGCATCCATTTGTTTCACGTCTGTTGTTTCGCCTCCATTTCAGAGCACTGATATTATTATTGCAGGCATATACATCTTCTCCTTTCGCAAAAAAAACGTGACGTTTCTCTTCCCTCCCGTGTTTACCTGTGACGACTCTGTTCCAACTCTGGGCAACGCCACCGCCAACCCAATTTCGCTTGGGGGTCTTTCTTGTCTACGGCTGAACTAGCAGCATTGCCCACAAAAGCTATGAGCGACCCGATAACGACCCCCCCGCCCGGCTTGCGCCGTCCACAGTTGTCTAGGATGTGAAGCCAGGGTGTGCTTCAAGGCTGGTCGCAATGTGCTGAATCTTGGCCGACCCACAAGGAGCTACCCCTCGCACCTGTACCACCGGGCATGCAACGGGAGACAATGTTAACCGGATTAAATTTTTCAGTTGCCTGAATTGCAGGCCGATTGGTGGTAAGTCGTCATGTTCGTCCTTTATTTAGAAATTTGTATTTGGTTGTGGCGGTCGACGTAAGAAGTATATGTTATAATGCTACTGTATTAATAGAAGCAGGACAACAAGGGGACATAAAAATGATGGGTGTAATAAGGTTTAAACACAGTGTATATGTCGTGCGCCAATGCCTACCAGGTACGATTCAAAAGGTTAGTTGTAACCCCTCTGCTGGGCTTGAGGACACAAGCTCGACACCCTGAAGGTAGCAAAACGAAAAGTACCTACTGTGCCTTTTTCCCGTGTCGTGAAAAGAGCGAGAGCGTGAGTTAGCAGAGCTCGATGACAATCGACAAGCAGCAGGAATGTTGAACCTCTTTCGCAATAATAATATTGCAAGAAAGTACCGGAGGGGGGCGTAGACCGGAAGGGGGCGTAGCGAAGACAGTCGCGACTACGATTTTTGCCGATAATGCCGCTGGGAGTAAACTCGCAATTTTTGAGCTGGAAAGTAAAAGTGATGATTCAAAAAATGCAATATTCGTGTCTAGGCAGCATGCGTCGACACGGCTGGTTCAAGTTAAACGATGGAAACGCATCCCCCGGCCAAAGCCCACGCCGTTGTTTTAAGTCTGACCGTGAAACTCTTTACACATATTCCACGAGTCGTTTTTTTTTCGAATTTTTTTTCGTTTTCTTTAGTTATTGTCGTGCAAATTTAGATCCCTTTAGACGAAATATTTTTGGCGAAAGAAAGACCGAAACTGAGGTCAGTCCTCAGGAAGGTAAATACGACGTGCAAATTTCAGGGTCTATCTCTAAAAAACGGCGTGGAGATGTGGAGTTTTGTGCGGAAAAAGTGCAAGCATTAGGCATATCCTCGTAAATGCTTAGTTTCAGTTTAGGATCGATTTTTGTGGCCATGTATTTTGCTTAATATTCAATATACGCAAGGTCAGATATTCGTATTTTTGAACGAAAAAGTGTACAGACATGCCTTGGAATACCTGGAACCAGATAAATATATCCTATGTAGACGCCTGCCTGTTACTGGCCGTATTTAAGGCCCGTGGTTGGTCGGGACACATTTTCGCCACAAGCGCCAGCCCTAAGACATCAACCAAAGACACTGTCAGGTCGGGGTCTTCCGCTGTTCATGGCGGCCAGTATGATACCACATAGCATGTCCCATTCGAGTAGATGCTGCTGCCGGCATTCGCGGGTGAGGGAATTTCCGTCTTTTCATTTGAACCAGGCGCGATCAGCAAGGGTAACTGTGCAAGTTGTCCTCACGCTGATGGGGCAAGAGTGGAGGAGGCTTGTGGTGGGCGATACAAATATTTCGGGTGCTTCGATAGGAACAGTATATATTCGCTTAGTTTCCTCCAGAGTAAGACATTGCTAGTTTCGCGTGAACGCCAGCAGAACGCAAGAACACCGCTGACTTGCGCCCTATCAGTCTTCGACTTTGAGCCAAGAGGTCCACTTGCTTGCCGGCAGGGGAAAATACGCCGGCTACGTCTCAGTATGGTGGCAGCAGATAGGTCATTGCTACGTGATTTTGAAGGCAGCCTGCGGCGATGGTTGACACCGCAACAGCCTTCAGGATCTATGAGCAAGTGCAGAGATGTAGGGAATTCTAGCCACCAAAAACTACACTACAACAAAAACATGTCAACTTCGGCGTGCACCAAGCATTTTACGATTATCCACTACAACGAAAAAAGATGCCACCGATGAGCCCTCATCTAGCCATATACAAGACGTGAAGCTCACCGGGCACTTGGTCAATATGCTGTTGCCTGTGAGGCGCAAATGGGGTTCGTTTGGTCCTCGAGTTGGTGCTTTAAAGCCTTGAGAGTCTCTTCAACAGCAGCCTGGCTTTCGGCCTTGGCGTAGAAGGAAGTTGCAAGCTCTTCTTGCCGCAAGACCTGATACTGCTGTGACATTCCCTTGCAGCGTTCATTGCCCTTACTGTTGGAAACGCTGGAAAGGGTGAACGCTGAGAACACCGAAAGACAACAAGATCTGGATGGCTGTTCATCCTTCCGCAGGACCTGGTCAACAGTCGTCCAGGTCTTCGTGTCTTTGATGTTATCGGTTTTCAGGCTTGCAGCGTTTTGAACAACAAAACGGTGCGGAAGGCTGCAGGGAAATGCCATTAGGAGACGAGTGGGGGGGGGGGGGGGCATCGACACTCCCATGAAATTTTCCTGCAGCCTTCCTTTTCCGCAATGGTGAACGCCAATAGCAGAACAGTCTACAAGGCCTGGGGGGCTGTTCATTTTGCCGCAATACCTGGTGAATAGCCCCCCGAGAGACCTCAGGTATTTGCTGTTATCGGCGCTCATCTTTACTAGCGTTTTGAACAGCAAGGACGACGATAAGGACCGCAGGGGAATTTCACAGGAGACAGGCATTGGCACTCCTATGGCATTTCCCTGCACCCCCCTTATGTGCAAGAAGGCTCTTCACCACGCTAGCGAGAGTCAACATTGACCACGCGAAGGATAGGAAGGACTGGCGGGTTAGGCTTCCAGGCCTTCCTATCCTTCGCGTAGTCAACGTTCACCCACACTAGTGTGGTGAACAGCATTGCAGGCAAGGGGGGCTGCAGGGGAATGTCGTGGAGGATTCGGGGGGGGGGGGGGGGGGGGGGGGGGGGGGGGGGGGGGGGGGGGGGGGGGGGGCGATTGATTACAACGAAGCAAACGGTGAGGGATGGCTGCATCAGGAACTTCGTTGTCGGCAAACCGAAGCGTGGCGCAAGGGAAGTTTCACTAGTAAACTTGTCGACCCGCACGACAGCAAGCATACTGACAAGTCTGGGTAGTGTGGCCAAACATTCCCTCGGGCGCCTGCGTGGTGATGGTTGGCGTGCGGCTCGATTTCACAAGACCACGGCGGCAGCAACAGTAGCAGTGGAGACCACCGAAGCGCCCAGAGAAGAACAAGTTTCGTGCAACGGGCGCCACGTTGCAATCAGTGCATCGTGCGGACTCATTGCGGTGTCGACACCCTCGTTCTGGCTTTATTCCACTTCAAACCGTCATAGTATTGATCGGGTGTAGCTACACGACACGATGGCGCGTGTAACAGCCAATACAAAAAAATACCGGAAGATTAGTATAATTTTGGACGGCGATAGAGTCCATCACCCCTTCAAAGGCCAGGACACCACTCTCGAACAGAGGCGGTAGAGCTACCGCCGAAGGCTCAACACGTGCTTGCTTGGCGTATAATAATTAACTGCCAAGGGCTACTCTTGATCATCGGGTGACGTCCTGGAAAAGAGCTGACATCCGTACCGCCTGTCCGTGGCGTCTTCCTCGTGGTGTGCGTAGCCCCAGGTCGGGGGGTACGGCACTAAGCGGCTGAGGGACATTGTTAACAACCACGGCAAGGTCGAGGTAGGGAGGGTGTTGATCGGTGTAACGCTTGACCAGCAGCGCCCTTACCTTTACCTTCCCGTGGACGTTGTACGATATCCTGTAACCTCTTCAAACTGCAGCCTCCGATGCTGGGCTGCGCACAACACGATGAGGCTGTCAAGGGCAGGCGGCGGCAGATCTGTCAGATATTTCCCACGGACATCGTTTGTCGCAGGCGAGCACCACGCCAATCAAAACCCCGTCGGGCATGGCCGGATCTATCTGTTGCATTTCGCCGTACCCTCCGACGCTTGCCTGCGCACCCCACGAGGAGGCGGTCAAGGACAGGAGGTGCGTTTGTCAGCTCTTCTCCGCGACAAGCGATGATTTTTGTGAGTGGCCTTCGCTTTGGTTCTGAAGGAAGCATGCTGCAAATGTCGCGACCTTTCGTAGATCATGGAACATGAAGGTTGCTACTTCGTATTGCTCTCTTTATTGGCGCCTCAGTCGCATCTCCACGGCCTCCGTAGGGGAGTGGCGCCTTGGCCTTTGTAGGGGTAATGGGCTCTATTGTCATCCAAAATGCTATTGATGTATTGCTGTATATAGTCTATCTGTACAACTGGAGCAGATTAGCAAGGGGCACTGCCGTCAATAGTCACTACATTTCGCTTCAGGCGCATGGAAAAATGAGGCAATCGCCACCTTCATCGTTTATGATCAGCGAAAGGTCACGACATTTATACAGCAGTTAGTGAGTGGTATGTTGGTCCCTGGTACCTTGGTATCTGGTAGATATCCGCACGTAGCACAGGACATACGGAGTGAAAGCCTGCCGACAAGCCGTGCACCAGGTACACATCATAATCAAATCGTCAGATCGCACCACACCCGCTACGAGTGATCGCGTCTTTAGGCCGATGACACCCTGCCCTCCACGTCGGGTATTTACTATCAATCGGCTCTCTGCTGCTGCAAGCATGGTATGAACATCCTCTCCAATGATATGAGGTCGGATTCCAATCCTAAGCGAGCATTGCCCTCTCCAGCAGCCAATAGGTTGAAGAAGGGAGGTTATTGTACTGACTGAGCTGTAGTCTGATTGTGAGCTGCTCTGAATGCATCTCCTTGGGGGTTGTCTACGAAATAGAGCACGCCAGTAAGACCAGACTGCTGTACATTATTACCAGTGTAGTGAAACTGCCACCACGAAACGAACGGGGAATGTCAGGGCGGGATCAGCTTTCAAATCGATACCGTGGTGAATTGGCGACTACAGCTGATCGTACAGCAGTAGTTACAGTAGTATACCGTTAGTCTAGACTATTGTGTAATTTTGTGGCGCTCACGTTGATCCCTGCAAAGAACCCATCGTTCATGATCGACAACTTCAGCAAAGAAAGAAAGAACACTACAGGTACCATCATAGTATAGGTGACTATTAAATAATAATACCGGTAAAGTATCTCGGGGACGCCCGGGCGAACGAGCGCGCTCCATCTCATGCGTTCTGCTCCCATCTGCCGTGCTACACCTCACCAATCCACTTTGAATCCCTCCGCATGCTGTTGGTTCCTCCTAGGGTCTGTCGGACGAAATAAATCATTGCCTCTCACAAAACGGCTCCGGCCGGAGGCCCCCACCTACTGGCGTTGCATCAACAAGGCGCACCCACATGCCTTAGCTGGACTCGTTCCGAGCGTCCCACCGTCCGGTCCATCCCGTCGTGTTCCTTGCTTGGCTTTGGCAGAGCACACCGGGAGATTGATGAAGACCCCACGTCTGCAATTCGCTCGCTTCGATATCATCACCAAGCACACTACGCCCCCAAAAAGTTGATAGGCGATTGAGTGATTGATGTGTCTGGGGCTTCTTCAGGTGTGTTCGGGCGGGGGGGTCAGTCCTCGCCGAAGTAGGGTCGCGCCACCGCTATGTGACCAGCTGGCGTGCATCGCATGACACACGGAGCAAGGCGTGCTTTTGTTTTGTGCATGTTGGGGCCGGTGGGCCATGGCAGTAATATGATCACCACTGCTGTCTTGATACTACACCCACCTACTATTAATAGCTGTCTTGTGTAGCAATATATATGATCTTCGGATGCAGCCAGCATGTTCAGTTTTCTTCAAGCATAAGGAATGGTTGAAGTTCAAGATCTCCACCCTTCTTTGTGAAACCATGAAACTGCTATTAATGCTATATTGTACTCGTACACTCGTACGCACAAGCTAAGCTGCATGCATTCACAAGGACCCCCTGTTTTCGCTACGAGTGTCGCTGGCAATATCTACCCGACTCTCAAAACATCAATAATTCGGGGGGAAAGTTATGCCCCAAAATGTTGGAAGTACGGCAGGATACGGCGTCATCGAGTTTTAACGGATACCACAGCCGGTATTGTGTACGTGTACGTATATACTTGTGATGTATTTTGATACTCGTATGTATGAATGGCATGCAGGCTGGTTGAGCCTAATTCAATTGATTGTTCGGAGAGTCGGAATTTCGCGCCGTTCTCTGGAGGTATATCTTGAAAACGTGGACGCGATTCTATATAAATATGAGCCCCTCTCAACTCTCAACCCGTTAAACGAACGGTGATTTATTTTTTTCGCCTACTATTCGGAGGTAAATTTTAATTAATGCACACGAAGTCATTAATGAATAAATCTCACTCACCCGTATACTCGTTTTATTATAGGTAGTGGCCCCCGCTTGGTAAGTTCACAAAATAAAAGCCTGCGACACATTGCCAAGTTTTTTATTCGTTTGATCCCAAATTCATGGTGATAACAAGAAGGGGGTTTAGCCAAAATCGGGTATAGTTGGCCAACTTTCGGCCAAAATCAGTTGCTTGCTAAAAACAAGTACAAAACATACGCCAGGAGCCCTGCCACTCGCCAGACTGACATTATACCTGATTTTGGCTCGAAAAGGCCAAGGTGTACCTAACTTTGTCTACTCTGTCTAGCTTTCAACTATTTTTGGCCAACTTAAAATCAATCAGAGAGACCACATAAATACGTACACTGCTGTTTTTGCTGTGCGTATGCGTCTGCGGTCCCTCGATTGAATTCTTGTATATCAACTCTGTACTCGTACATACGTACGTATTTGTACATATATGCGTACGCTGGTTTCACTTTTTTTTCTTTGGGGTGTACGATGTTCGAGAGAAGTCAAGATAACCGGCCTCGTCATGGTCGACAGGCGCATCCAAACCTTCTACAACTTGTAATCGTCACTGCTGTGAAGAGCCCGGGAGGGTGTTCGCTTGGATCGTTCCAGCAGCGACGGCTACAAGTTGTGGAGGGTTAAAGGTAGTAGTAGTACCGGGGGGGGAGCTACTTTGCCACATCTCATGCGGCGACTTGCTCTCTGGGTTGGCTGTCGTTGCTGTGCGGTTCAAGGCGTTACACGCCCAGTGGCATGCTTCCGCCCATAACGACGCAGTGGCCGGGAGTTGCGCGCCGGGAAAAAACTCGTAGTTTGTTCAATTAGTTTTTGTGATGTGTTCTCTGTTGTTTTCTTTAGTCACAGGAGTCATGTTATAGCACCATAGACACACACGGCGATTCGTCTGCATCACCCCGCGTCGAGGTGGTCTCAGGTTTGTTGCGGCAATATCATTTCGTGCCGAGCACAGGCGGTTCCGCGAGGATGGTCGAGAAGCTTCAAAGCCGTCAATGGGGGGGGAGCGCCAGAACAAATCCTCTTGGCGCTCCCGCCGTGGAAAAAAAAACGAAGCGTGATGGCTCTCTGCAGGATTAAGTGAGGCCCGTGGTACCTATCAGCCTATATCCTGAAGAAAGCAAAACAATTCAGATTGTGGAGGCCACACGCTTGATGTTTAGGCGCAATACTTTTTTAAAGGATTTTCATGGACGAAACACCGCTCGTGACGCTCGTTTTCACTTGGTTTTAGTATGTACCCGATTTTGACCCAAGTGGATCAGGTGTACCTGATTTTGGCCACAGCCCTAAAATACACCAGGTACTGTATTCAGTTTTGCTAAAGCTCGAAACCGGGTTTTTTAGGCTGTCAGCTACAGGGGTTCAAACCATGGACCCATTTAAACACGCAATTGGTTTCAAAATGAGCCCGCGTCGGGTACTCTAAGGCATGTGTGTACAAAATTCCGAGCAGACATTCGAAGAACTGACTGAGTGTTGATCCCCAAAGTCTATCCTATTCTGAAACTGTGTAACTACCTGGTACGAGGCTATGCCGTGAATCATGTCTAGTACACCTTTTCCGCACTATCGTCCAGACTTCCACGCCGTGTTCTTGAGGCAGACCGCGACAATTTGCACGCGCGTCGTATTGTATGAGCCCTTCCCGCACCGTTGCTGGATGCTTTTTCCCCACCTTTTTTAATTCGCTTGAAACTTGGGGTTCCAATTCCCAGGAGGCCCAAATATCGAAACAAATCCGATTAAAAATAATTAGGCGAAAACAAAGCAAGTAGACACACCTTCAGTAACGGTTTTGGCAGGGGCTCATAGAACACTTGAGGGTCTTAATCGAAAATACCAAAATACGACGTCGATTTTGGACGGGGGGGGAAACCTGGACGTTCAGCTTGAGCCAGCCTGTTCTGCCTCAAAAGCCACCCGCACAGTAGCTTGTTGGCTTGGTACAAGAAACTCAAACGTTAGCTCCTCTCGAAGAGATGTTATTTTGTATCGCCGGGCAACATGTGCACTTCATCACTTACAATGAGAGAGGCCACCGTTTTATTTACAGATATAATATTACATCACATCACTGCAGCTGTGACTCTGAGAATACGCTCAAGGGAGCCGGTCAATGCCCCAAGTTATCCGAAGAGGTAGGTACTCCCACGGCCGCCACGCTGTGCTCCTACCTTTCCCACGCGCCCTTTCCTAGACGCCGCCCCCACTCGCCGCCGTCTCCTCTCCCGACCATCCTCAAGCTTGCCCTTGGCCTTGAGCTTATGAAACGCAAAAATCGCGAGGCAGACAAAAAACGCACCGTTGACGATGGGTACAAACATTCCTACGGCAACGGCGTTTGAAATCTTGTAGTATATGGCCCCGCACACCACGGCCACGCTAGCGGCACCCCACGGGAATGGGGAGTCGGTCCTGAAGGACGGGTCATCGTCAGCATGATCTGCGTTGCCACCGTCGGCTTGCTCCTGGTGTCGGCGATTGTGGAGGCGCTTGAGTCTCGCGGCCGCCGCTGAAGCCGCTGAAGTGTTCGCCGCCGTGGCGTGCAGTCGAGAGAGCAGTACCTGTGAAGAAGTAGCAAGAGTGATGGTGGAAACATGTAATATACGCAGCCATCATAGGGAGATACGGGAGAGGAGGGGGGCAAGCTTCGTGTGTGAAACACGAAAAATCGGCGAGGGGGGGGGGGCGGAGCGGCGGGGGTGTACTCATTTGTTGCTTGCCCTGGTCGTTTGACCATTCACCACGCATCCCTTCCGAGATGGAGGGGGTAGAATATATATAGCGGTATACAATGAACACGTGACCCAGGCGATAGTAATTTCTGGGCGGAACATCGCGTTCTCTCGCCCTCGATTCGCGAACGTCTGTTTGCCTTGCGGAAGTGCCAGCACCAGTTTCTTTGTGCATTGCGCTTTGCTTAGCGGGGTCACCCACACACTAAAAAAATTAGCTAGGATTTCGTTTGTCGGAGAATATATACCTTGTCGAAGCGTAAGATAAAGCTAAATTTAATCAACGCGCGCTCGATGAATACATCCCCTGGTGGGCTACCTGGGGGACTAACATAACTCCCTTTGCTAGTGTTTCCCTCGTCTCGGTATGATATGCGCGCGATTGCTCTAAGCCGTCTGATATAAACGTGGCTTACCTCAGCTAGGCCAGTTGTGCCCGAGACCGTTTCGTGAAATTCCTCCCGTTGGCAAAGCTGGGATAAGTTATGCTCGGCATAGAATAGCGCCAACCCTCGCAAGATAGGAGCATTGACGAGTTCGGCCACTTGCAGAGCCTGAACCAAAGGCAAGTGGAAATGTCAACTTTGAAGTTTTTCAGCAGCGAGTTGCTCAAACGGAGTCGGTGGGCTCCTCTCCGGAGGGCGTCACGAAGCAGCTGGTTTGACGGACGGCTTCAGACGAACGACAGACGCCGACACTGAACGTAGCCGGAGCATGTGGGGGCGAAAAATAGCATATGGCGGCTTTTCGAAACACAAAGTTAGTTCCTTGTTGAACATTATGTCGGTGCAGCCATACGATGCATCTGTTGGAAATTGCCCTAATGCCAAATGCCGACCGGTCTCCGGTAAGCATCAGCGCGTCTCAACATAAAAAAGACGATGGGGTTAACCCGTCTCACAAATGGCGACTGCACTACAAATTATCGTCAAAATACTTACCAAGTAGAACGCCTTTTTCCTAGTATACATGGGTGGGGGGTTGGTTCCCGTTGCGAACAGGTGTACTATCATCGTCCGTAACGACTGTGCTTGGTTGGCGTGTAAGAGCAATTGGCTTCGTCCTTCTGTTTTCCATGGTTGATACAGAACACTCCCCCGTTTTGGAAACAGTGAGCTTCTTCATACGACCCTTTCTCGCTGCTTGTTGTGACATGGTGTTACGACCCACTTTACACGCTGTAGACGCGTGCTCCTGTGATACGGGTATAGCCCTTTGCGGCCGAAGTATTTCGGACCGACGAGGCAGGCATCCTCAACTAAGCTTCCCAAGATCGTTGGATTTCTTTTTGTTTTACAACGTTATCGTTTAGATGTGCATATTATTCTTATTTATAGCAGTAGGTCATGGAATTGTTCATCGGATTACTGTAATAAGCATACATACGTAATATCTTGAAAGTCAGGTTTCGGCTAAGTTGCGGAGGTCCTCAAGTGAGGAGCCTCAGAAAATTATCAGAAAATGCAGGTACTATATACCCCTTCCGTAGCACGCGTCTTTGCTGGAAATCCGCTTGCTGCCCCTGCCGCCCGGTCCCTGCTTTTTCTCCCCATATCGCTAGGCCCCTGTTGGGCACAAGCTATCTACCAGAGCTATCCTGCGACACACTCATTTGCGAGCACACCGTGTTCCACACCTGTAAACAATTGTCAGCCCTGAGGCGGAGCATACTCTGGCAGATGCGCTTCATTCCCATAAGGCGGTACCTGTCGGCGGAGATAAGGTCTTCAAGCAAAGCGTCAGGGCCGCTGTCTGGCAAGACCCCTGAAAACGTAGAGGCGGTGTTGACGGGAGGGGGGAGGGGGGGAGGGGGGAAGTGACGGGCGGAAAATTCCAGACGAACTGATATGGCGGTTTTCTCGGTACGGCTCAACGATTCCGACCCCGAAAACAAAAACGCTCCGGTTGGTGGTCACGTGAATGAAAAGGCCTCGACTACTACTCTAGACGACCTCGTTTTTTTTTTTGTCTAGTACATTTCGTTCTGCGGAGGTAGATATCATTAGGCGCGTTGCGTCAGATGCAATCTGTTCCCTACAGTGGCTACCCCAGATGAATCCTTCCAACTAACAAGTGCACAGCAGTCGATGGTCACCTGTGTACAAGAAGAGAAGAAGCCGGACAAAGCCGGAGTACGAATCGGGCACAACGATCTCAGCCACAGCATCCGCCCCTTCTTCGATGCTTTTTCCGCTAACGTTCATCTGGTCTCTGTTTAAAACCCCATCCGTTTGGTTCAAAACACACATGAACATTTCAGGACGGTGGGGGGGAGGGGGGAAATGAGGGGTCATCGAATCACGCGGCCTTCCGGGCTGCAGTTTTTTTGTCAACTCAACAGCCATGTTTTTGGTCTACGTTGACACACGCATCCAGTACTTTCAACGCTGGAGCTGGCTGCAGGATTGGGCACGGAGATGGGATCTGGCACAGTTGTTGATGCGCTTCCGCTCGTTGGGGAGGCAGGATGAGGAGCGGCCGACATGACGGTTGCGTTGAGGTATCGAGTCCAATGTCTAACACAATTGGCGTTCCTTTGCGAGCAACCGATTGAGCCAGAGGCGCAAAGGAGTGGTCGGTTGAAAACGACACAGTCCAAGGATCTCAGAGCCTTCACCAAAGCAGTAGTTTGACCACGACGGAGGCACAATTAAATCCAAACCCTAACACATTAGGAGCCAGATAGTGAATTAATCCCATGACCACAGCAACAAACAATCGTGTATCTAACCGAAGTCGCACTCTTACATTAAACCAGGAGAAGATATTCAAGTCGATCCTCCAGCGACAAACATTCGTGAATCTACCCAGGAAACACGCCTACATACATACCTAAAACGAAACATTGCGGCAAAGTACTCGCTCCCACAGGACAGTACCGCCCTGTGCGCATACACGGGCCTGTCGCCCGCTATGAATCTAACGTCCACGTGCTCCATTGACCCCAACGCAACGCCGAGGTCGCCGGCGAGCGAAGGTGGCGGTATCACCTGTAAACATGCCCGAAAATCATGTTCATGTAAGAGCCAGGACTAAAGCGACCTCACCCTAGGCCGATCCATCGCCCATAATCAATTGTTCGTGGCAAATCGCTACTACAAGAGTGAAAAATAAAACAGCTAAGGATGAGGGTGATGGTGGCGGGTGGAAATACCGCTGGCGCACTGATCTCGTGGAACTTTGGAGGTGCTAGAAAACGTTGCTATCAGCGACTCGTTTGATACGCACAAAATAGAACTCCCCCAAATGCATGGCAGATATTAAGATCAGCTGGTGTCATTACTCGGGGTGGTCATTTGGAGTACGCCGTAGCTACGTACGTATAAATAACATGCTCTAGGATTTGCTTTTGTAGTCGCTCCTCTTCGAGCCAAGTGCATTCTCTGACCCCAGGTCAGAGCATAGGTTCCTTCCACTCCCTGGAATACCTCGACTTCTGCGTTAGTATTTGGTCGTGTATTGGGTCCTTCCCTCCTAACACTCGTTGGCTTGCGTCGAAATGTGCTTACGCACGCACTATAGGTGATTTCCGCACGACTCTCGTATTGACGTGGACTACAGTCTTCTAGCGATACAGAACTACGCGATGTTGTACAAGCAAGTCAACAGGAAATTGAATAGATTGTGAAGACGACCAAGAGGTTAAGCGCCTACCTGTATACAACCTCCAGGGTGCGTGACACAATCGGTTGGAAATTTCGTTGTCACAGAGGTCGAAAATACATGCTACTTCTGTAGTATTGCCGGACACTCCCTGCTGTCGATGGGCCTCTGGGCAGGATTTATATCTACCATACAATTGGCCAAGAAGCGAAATCGGCTGAGAATAGATCTAACAGGGGCTCAGCAACAAACGAACTATGTACAACATGAGCATAGAGGTAACAAGAATATATTGCAAGCAATACATCGCTCCCAACCACCCCAGCTGCTCCATACCCTACGTCGCCCACCTGACTCCAGTCCGCCTTGTCGCTCGCCCCGATCCCAGGGTCTGAACCCAGTGATATCGCCTCCGTGCACAACGCCTCTAGCCTGAGAACTCCGTACGACTTTGCTGCTGCGCGTAGATCATAGGGTAAGGGAGAATCTAGATCAAGCGAGCGGCGCAGCTCTCCTGTGTAGATGAACTCGAGGAGAGCGCGAGCGACATCGAAGCGAAGGTCTGGCAGGAGTAGCTGAAGGGGAGCGTCGCCACCGATGTTGTCTCCCGGCCGCTCTTCCTGCGTCAGTTGTGTTTGGTTGTGGATTGGTCGCGCGTGCAGGAACTATGAGTTTGGACGGGGCACAATCCGCCATTATGACTGAAAGAGGACGGCTATACGGCAGTATGGCTCTTCGCAGACAAGAGTCTCGATGTCCCTCGCTGGCCTCTACTGTACGTTAGTACTGCCTGTGCTGTATCCGGCGATACTTTGTGCAAAGCACCACAGGAAGCAGGAGGGTCGCATTTGCTTCCTCAGTTCTACATTTGATATCCTTCGTCACCTCGGCAATCATGTCCCTAAGGACTGGCGATCGCCTGGCCAATACGACCCGGTGCGCGTGGAGGTAGCTCCCGGCTACCAGCAGTTCACAGTCCACCCATCCGCTGACACGCCTCGTCGTTTCCATGTTCCCACCCCCTCCCCTCGTCTCCATCCCCGTCTGCCCGCAAGCTTTCAGTTAGCGCGGATCCATCGTTGTTATGGGGGGTGACGCTCAGTTCTCATGGCAGTCCGGAACAGTTCCATGCCAAGGGTGTACCCAACGTGATCGCCTGGAAAGACAATGGAGGCAGGGAAGCGACCCGCGTGTGCGTAAAGGTAATCAGTACGGCTTTCTAGCTCACATTTTTCTGGTGCACCAGGCCCCACCACCACCACCCCCTCCCCGACATAAGAAAAAGGCAGAGCGTGAAAAAAGTAGAGGCTACAACGGCAGTGGCGACGAAAGACGACGCAGGATGCTTCCCTAAGTACATTTCAGAATAGATGCGCTTCGTTCTCAGAATATTCACGCGCGTAGAGCCCTCTTGATGTCCTTGCACCACCTTGATCGGGCGCAAATGTGTATAACTATCTGGCTAATAGCATGTACATAGAATCGGTGGGTCTCGCTCAAAACAAATGCCTACATGGCAAATATCATACACGATGTCGGTGTGTCTCACCCGCGAGGAGAGCGACCACGTGGTGTCCACCACAGGCTACCGCCGCCACTCGGCGCGCCGCGATGGAAGGGAACCAAGAGGAGCATGCCTCCCTCGGCACCGGAGCAGGCCCCGCAACGGCCGATAGCGCCTGCACACGAGCCGCGCGGTTGATTTCCTCTCCGATTAGTCGGACAGATTTCGTGAGTGCCGCCCTGGTTGAGGGTCGGGAGCTCTCACGATCGTTTAACGTCTCGTGGCTAGCCGTTCTATATCAGCGGTGTTTATTTTTACGGTTGTTTAGAGGTACCCCGACGAACCATGGAATCGGAACCACAGTGTCTGCCGACCTGAAGTGATGGGATGTGAACATAAAGGCTTACTCGCCTTGTCCTATTGTTATGCCCGCCATCGTTCACTATCACCGTTTGTTGTGAAGTTGACGGCAAAACCGCGTATCAAATCGCGTCATGCAAGGACTACGTCGCCAGTACAACGCGTTTGGCTCCGTGAGTTGATGGGCAGCCGACCCGGTATCAACATTTAACCTGTCTGAAAAAAATGACCCGCCCTCGACTCACCACAAGGGGATCAATCCCCTCTGTCCCCTTCGAGCTTCGTACTAATCCTCCGATTTCCCTCAGCTTCGTTCCCTCAACGTTCTCCTCCAAAGTCGCTAGGTCTCCGCCCGCCACCGCCGCTCCCTCTCCACACAGAAACATCCTCCCATCGTCGGTCACAAACACCGTACAACTGAAACCAGCGGTAGCAGCAACAACCCTTGCTGTTACCCCCTTTTCCGTTGGACGCACGCCCTCTCCGTTTGAAGACCCTGGCACGGTTGATCGTGGCGGTGGCATGGGCGATGGCGAGAGAGAGACGACTTCGCGTGGCACCGCCCACCCATCGGCCTGCGCACGACGGGCGCGGGCGCGGGAGACCTCGCGTTCGCGAGACAGCGGGATGAAGGAAGACTTCTGCTGTTGCTGCTGCTGATGATGCGGTGGTGGCGTGGGTTCTTGGCTGACATTGATTCGGACGTGTTCCGTCGCGCAAGGATCGTTTCGCAAGGAAAGTGGCGCGTTGGTGAACATAAATCTACATGCCGAACTGACCATCCCTTACTCCTAGAAAATAAATTGGAAACAAGCAATATACGCCTTTGTCCAGGACGTGAGAACTGCATGCTTTAAGAAGTAAAGATGCGTCTAGCCCTGTACCACCTCGTTGCCAGAACCTTCTATTTCAATACACCGCAAGAGACCCCCTCACCCGACCCTTGGAGCCCAACTCGTCCGCATGGAGTCTCACCTTCCCCCTCCAGCAAGCCCCATTACTCGCGCCTGAGCCTCCGCCGCGACCACCGCCCCGCCCCATGGGCCTCCGTACCCCGCTTCTCCGTGACCAAGGCATGCCCTTCCTTCTGCACCCCAAGTCCAGGCGGCACCTTGAGAGTCAACGGCGACAGAGTGCTCCTGGCCGCAAGCAATGTGGACGACTCGTCGTAGCTTGGTGTTCCTGCTTCCCGAACAACGGGTCAGGAATTGGGGGTCGAATTGTTTCGCTGACGTTGATCCTTTGGCCAAAACGATCGGATTAATTTTTATACTGGGATGTCCGTAAGGCGAAGAAGAGGTGTTTTGATGGGACGCCTAGCGATCAAGGGGGAGGGGTTGCATGGCTTGTGGTAAGTGTGCCCTTTCTCGACCACGCACGGTGCGTTATATACCTTAATATCGACTCCTTACTGCTGGTGGACGCGCACAGCTCGATAGCGCTCAAAATCCGGCTGCATAAAGCAGTGTAATAAAGCACCTGCCACCCGACTGCCCCTCTCCCCTCCACCCATCCCTCCCTCCCTCCCGTGCTTCGCACCTCGAGCAGGACCCAGCCCCTCCAGCTTGTTTGCCCTCGAATCCTACCCCTACCCCGCTGACAGGCGCCACGGGAGTGTCCATGGAAGCCGTTGAAGGATCCCCGAAAGTTGGGAGTTTGACGGGCGTCCAGGAAGAACGCAGCATGTCTGAAAGGCTGGCAGTCGATGTACTAACGCTCGTAGCAGCTGCTTGAAGCTTGATCCCTCGTCGATGCTGGTCTCGCGCGGAAGGGGTCACCAGGAACCCCAGCTGCGAATGTGTGTTGGTTTTGTTTCCAATTGAAGGTGAAATGCCGCGCCGTTTGTTTACGCCGTCGGCATGTCGATGTTTTCAAGTGTCCGACCATTTCGTGTTGTTTCAGGAGGGGCAAGCGAGAGAGCCGCGTCGGTGGATTGGGTGTCCCAAGTTAAAGACGTTGCCGGGTTCGTTCCCGGTATAACTTTGTTTTAAGCTCGCTTCACAATCTCCCGAGATATCGCAAAGCGGCAAGACTTACTCCATTCTCTGTCCCCCGTCCTCAGATCTATTTCGAAGTCGCCTGAGAGGTGTCTTAGGACCCACGGCATGCAAAAATATTCAATACCAAGCCTTTGAAAGCGTGTAGTAATGTCAGTATTGCCGGAACCCAAAAAAAACGGCGTACGAGGTAGAAACGCTTTTGACTGGCGGCAGTACCGACCACACCGAAACAAAAGGAAGGAACACACTCTGACATCAGCCAGCGAGGGGCTTGCGGGGCGGTGTCCTCGCAACCGGACACCATACAGAGAGCAATGCCACTGTATCGGGGGGGGCTTATTATTCTCTCCGCTCTTCACGTGAGGAGCTCAATATCTCACCCGAAACATTGCCTTCGAAAAAGTCTGTTCGCACCACCCGACCATCAGTTCTACTGCTGTAGCATGCGCTACGTGCCCTAAACAAATGTCAGGTATACTACAGTACAGTGGTAAAATTAATCATACCAGTGATACTAGCGGCATACTACCGTAGTAGTTTCTCGCTTGAAGAGCTCATCAACCGGTCGGAAAAAAAATGTTGAGCCACAAAGTGGTACGCCTACCGAAAAAAATAAGAGAAACACACCGAAATCAGTTGGCGAAAGGCGTACCATCATGTATGTGTGTGTTGGGGTCCTGCGTGACAGAAATTCCAATAAATAGGGCACGCCACCGTTGCGTGGTTGCTCTCTTCGTCACCTGGCCCGACGCATTGTGACCCCACGTGTACACCTCCCCGTCCTCGGTGAGAGCCATCCCATGCCACGCTCCGGCTGCCACCTTACAAACAAAGTCGTCCGAATGACCATTTTTGTGGCACGGGGTTTCCAGGGTCGGAAGGCGGAGTTGGCGATGGGTAGCACCAAAATGAGCAAAGCTAGAGGGGCGGGAAAACGTTGCGCCAGGTACTGTATATCCACTGTATCTAACTTGGAATTTCGGAGATGCAGTAGTGCAACGCTGATATGGCATTGTTCGAGCTCAGAGTCCAACGACACGCACGTGGAGAAATCCATCTGATAGTGGTGATAGGCTGTGTTGGCGTCGGTTGGCAATGACGCTGTAAAACATGCTGCTCACCACTTGAGCTAGACAACCAGGGTACCTTTTTTTTTTTGGCGCTCGGTCACAGCTGGTGGTCGAGTTAAATCACTTGTGCGAGGTGAAGAAACTTTCTTCCGCACAAGAGGAATGATCGTATCACGTAGTGTTTATGGTAAGGCACCCAAGAGGCGGTTACGTAGTTCTCCCATTGCTGTCTCTGGAAGTGGCCTCACCAATAATGAAATCAACTCATTGAAGCTGTCATCCATACGCAAGTCCGCCTCACAAGCAGTTCTTAGCAAGATGCAGTTCACCCTTTGTGCGACTCGCCGGACACCTCACGGCGCTTCGCGCTTGGTGCAAGCAATGTCTGCCTGGTCAGTAAAAACCCGACATGCGTCCTGGCATTGTAGGGATGCGAGGGTCTATGGTAATACGACTACGGCCATGCATGAGATCGAGGTCATCTCTGCTATCGAGTACATCACTCCCTCCCCGTCCAAGGGCACACAGTGTTTTCAAGAATGTGCGAATCTTGATCCGCGTGTTGCGTGCTGAACAGCAGCCCAAGCTACCTGTAGCATCAGCATTGGGGCCCTTTTTTACTTCACCCATCCCGTGCTGACCCGAATGTGTTCGCACCCCTCCCCATCCCCCGTTAGGCTATTCCCCCTATGAATACTCGCGCGCACCTGGACCACCGGCGCACCCCCAAGTCCCGAAACCCTTCGAGGGGTGACCTGAAAACGGGGGACTCGCTTCTTGCCCCGCGTCGTGCGTTCGGGGGGCATTCCAAGGCCGAGTCGACCCCGAGCCCAGGAACCCCAGGCGAAAACCTGCTACGAATGAACCCCCGGCCTCAAGCATTAAACATTGTATGTAGTTGGTGTCGTTGAGGAGGAGAAGAAACACCGAACCTCGCTGTCCGGGAAAGGTAAAACTCCAGACAAATTGAGCACACGGGAGATGGATTCCTTGAACAGAGAAACAAGACGGGGACGATCTGCCCTTCTAGAGAGCCGCAGTCAGCGACGAAATTTGCATGAAACCTCTTGTGTTTCTTTCATAGGGCACGTGCGGTTGTCCACTCAATACGCACGGGTTGACGTGTTCATGGAAGGTGAGTCCCTTCCAACAAAACACAAATGGGAGAAGAGCGCCTTCCCTGTCGGTCGCCGTTATCAGTGCAGTCGACTTTCTAAGCTTTCGTTTTGAAGGGTCGTTTTTTTACACCTTATGGCTGTTTTGGCATCGACCCACAAGAGCCCGATACCTTGTCTAACAGGGCGAGAATCTCCCCTAGCCTTTTATTCCAGATACCGCACGACAGGATGCGCAGACAGGCTTAAACGGCCTGAGATAGGACGTAAGCCGCCCGCCAAACGGATCGAGCGAGTGTTTCCTTAATTCACAGGGAGCGGCGTCAGTCTCGACCGCCGAAATCAGCGAGGCGGCTACGAGGCTGCTACAGGCGAAGCCACCAACACCGCCTGTACGCAGGTATCATGACGTCGCGAGGGGTGTAGCGATGTACCCCCGACAAGACCAAAAAGGCCTCGACGTTATTAATCGTGCTTTTTTGAGGTCCGGCTATGCTAGTCAGGAGATTGTTTCTCGGTTTCCACGTACACCCCTGCCCGCATTTTTATTACACCTGTTATAGGTACCAGTACGGGGAAACACCGTTGCGCGTAAAGGAAAATTCAGACGGATTTAAGGGCGAAAATATTGCTCGCCTTGCCCCCGTTTGTAACGGCCAACGTAAAGCCTCCTCCGCAAGAAACCGACGCCACCCTTGAGTTGAAGCTTGCCGGGAGTCCATGTGCGTCGCGGGCCCCGCCTCCCGTACCATATCCCCCCAGGGTACCCATCTCCCTGGAAACGACAGCGAAGTGGTCCACTAAGAAAGCTTGTAAAACACGATGAACAGAATAGTACAGAGTGAAAAATATAGCAGAACTAACCCAAGGGAAAACAAATCGTGGGAGTGGAACAGACCATGTCCCCGCGCTTCAAATTCCCGATCTATTTGCCGTTTGCGTGCTCGGAGAGTTTCAAAACACATAAGCGCCAACGTTTAGAGCACTGTCTTTTTCTGCCAGCACGCGTGCTTTAGGGTATTTTCTTTTTTTTGGTGGGATAGGCCATGCCCCCGACCTTCAAACTCCAGACCTGGTTGTCGTATGCATGGTCTACAGTTTGACGCTTGAAGATCAACGATTCGAACACTGTTTTTTTCTACTATTTATAGTAATAGAAATATGTTTTGTTTTTTTCTTCATGTCGGGCCGCCGTACCATATGCCTGCAGCAACAGCATGTGATGTACGCCGGATACATTTTCCGCACCTAGGAAGCAGCACTGGCGTGAGGGATGCGGAACCAGCTGCAGCTCCTACTCCCCACGTGAACAGTCGCCCATCCACGTCCACAGCAGCGCTGTGGCAGCCGATCAAATCGCTCCCAGCAGAGGCCTGGCACAGCTTGGGTGGGGGCATCTGTTCCGCAAACCTGTCAGCAATACGAACCCGGACGGGAAGGAGGCGCAGCAAGCGCGGTTTGAGCCTCAAACCTTGATAGCTCTCTAAGCTAAGTCGCGCGTGTCTGTCAAAAGACAGGAGGAACATTGGCACAACCGTGTTGACTCCTCCGTGCGCGCATGGTCTACCCTCTGCCCCACATCATACATTCTGGTACTGTCATGCCTTTGATTTTCACGCCCCCCCCCCCCCCCCCCAAAGGCGATACAGGAAGGGGGATTTATATCCAAAAACATTCGATGTAATATAGGAAAAAAACGTGTTGGGCCCTCAAATATGTTGAAGGTATCTCTATCAGGAGTAGGAACGATGCTCCGTCTCGAAGGGGTGCGTGGTCAATGATCGAATGGCTAAGGTAAGCAACAAATGAGAACGCCGCCCCCCCCCTCCTCCCCTAAATCTCGAAATCGTACTTAAGGAGTTGTTTTTTATTGCTGGGGTAAAAATATTATCCTGAGGCTAGACAGGGCTGTGCGTTTATGAGGGGATTTTTCCACGATCTTCACTCCATCAATATATCTCAACATCTTAACTCTAGCGGGGGTCTGCAACAGATTTAAACAACAGGTGATGTTTGTTTCGGTGCCCCCGCGGTCCTTCCCCCCCCCCCCCCCCCCCCCACCTTTCGTCCCCTGCCTGAGTAGAAACCACGAAAAAAATCTTACCACTCAACCAAGCGAAACGTCTCGCTGTTTTCTCGACCTCCGAGACCCAGGGCGCCGTCAGTAGCGTCCCCTGTAGAATACACAGCGCCCATTCCCGTCACCAGGAGAGTGTGCCTGGGCGAAGCACACAGAGGAATATTTTTTTCAGGAGTGCTCAAGGAGATGCTCATTCCGTCCGAACGATTGCCGATATACGCCGGAGAGCGCGTCTGACCGAAGCATACCGAGGAGGAGGAAGAGGAGGAAGAGTGTGCTTTCAAGAATACTCAAGGAGGTGCTCTTTTTTCTAAACAGTGCAACAAGCAATGGCTCTGGTCCGAGATCGAACCCTAAATTGAAAGGTGGGTGCCGGTCCGGTTGGCGCAAGGCTATCCCCGCAGAACACACGAGAGAGCACGCCCCCTGGTGGCGAACTTCCGAGACCAACTTTCTCCAAAGCATGGGTGGGAACGAGAACACGTCGTAGACGATCGCTATATAAAATGTCAAATATTTCCATGGACGCGTCTTTGGGCGTTTGCACCGTTCCCATTGTCGAGAGAATCAGCTCCGAAGTTCGTCCGGGGTTGTTTGTTACCGTCGGGGTTATACGGTAAGCGCGCCAGCGCTTCGCCAAGGTCAAGGCCGATGATCGCCAAACCTCGCTACTGCGCGCCTTGCACTATACTGGTAGGGGGCGTTCTTAAAAAGGATGTTGGGGGCAAAGTGAGCCCGCGCTCTCTTCCTCCTCTGGGAAGACGGCGAACAAAGCGTGAAACGGCACCGCTTCCCTCGTTCCAAGCTGCGGCCATGTTTGTCGTAACCAGTCGGTGGTTCAAGGCACCGCGATCTAAGGAGATCGACTATGCTCGACAGAATGCCGCGCAGTTCGTTCTTGCGAGTCGAAAAGCAACGACAGTTGCAGTGGGGAGAACGGTCAGAGAAAGGGAAAGATAAACACCTCAATGACCAAGGAAAAGGAGCGCCAGTACGGGGCATCGACTTCCTGATCCACCTGGCAGATTGAGGCTACGTCAATCAGGAGAATCAAGTTATGAGATACATAGGTTCACACTTTGCATGGATTAGAGAATTTTTATAGCGTGGGCTGAAATACGTCGCTGGGCTGGTGTTAGCTCTGCAATATGGTATTCGTATGGCGTCAGCAGCAAAAGCTAGATTATACGTATATTGCTTGCCCACGGTGGTTACGCTGTATTTTCAGCTTCCATTCACCGTTTCTTTGCCGCACTGTACAGAAACGGATATCTAACTTTAAACCCAAGAAACTTGGTGTTAAAACGGGACTGTAGTTCCACAAGGGTTATTTAACGTGGTCATCGGTTAGCTCGTGAACTCCAACAAGCTAAACGCATACCTTAACTAAAGGGGGGGGGGGGGGGGGAGATGCAAAGTAAGAAATAAAAACGCGTGCTGCCACAAATTCAGAAACCCCTCCCACTCTAGAATCAAAAGCAGATGTTATATCAGACCCGACGCTTCTACCTCTCGCTGCAAGCCAAGGATACTATCCTCTCGCTGGGCATCAACCCACGTAGCTCCAACTGCCGGGGCAGCAGAGCCGCCGACGTGTCACGCGGCAGCCCTAAGCACCCCTCGGCATTGTCCCCCCACGCAAACGCCTCCAAAGACTTTGAACACTTCTCGGAAGATACGCCGCACGAATCCTGGGGGGGGGGGGGGGTCGGGCCAAGTTGATGGACGAGTGGGGAAGGTGGTTGCTTGGTCAAAGGCTCGTTTGGGCACTTCCACCCGTGGTGACATCTAACACCTGCTCAAATTCGAGGAGATGTGTTTCTACTCTCTAGGGCCCCTCCAAACACTACGACGCTTGAAGTGGAGGCGAGGGGTGGAGGGGGGGAGGGGGAGTACTCGATCTCATGCATGGCCGTAGTCGTATGACCATAGACCTTCGCATCTCTGCAATGCCGGGATGGAGCACGTCGGGTTTTCACCGACCAGACAGAGTTTGCTTGCACCAAGCGCGAAGCGATGTGAAATGTTCGGCGGGTCGCATGGAGGGTGAGCTGCACCCTACTGAAGAGCCGCTTGTGAGGCGGACTTGAACATGGATCACAACTTCAAGGAGTTTATTTATTTCCCGGTGTGACCACTTCCAGAGACAGCAATGGGGATACCATGTATCTGCCTCGTGGGTGCCCTATCATAAACACTACGTAATGCGATCATTCCCCTCGTGCGAAGTAAAGGTTCTCCACCCCGTGCAATTGATCTAAACTCGATCGCCAGCTGCGCCAAAAAACAAACGGTACCCTGGCTGTCTAGCTCAGGTAGTGAACAGCATGTTTTACAGTGTCGATACCAACCGACGACTACCCAACCCATACATAATATAAAGGGGGAGGGGTGATAACTTTGTGTAAGACGGCGGGACTAAAAGCCGGTCGAGACGAAGCTTTGAGGGCACATCGTACGATCGCAGGGGGGGGGGGTTGCATTGCGTTTCCGTTTACTTCAGTCGTGCTGATTGGACAGGCATCTTCTGTAACTGTCGCCGATGTTCGGGGTCTACAACGTCGTAGACGCGGAAGGCCGAACGACCGACAACGGAAAAATTCCCTAGCTAGCCGAGACGTAACAATTGTGCTAGACGCCTCACCCCTAAGTCTCTCCCGCCGCCGGCAAAAAGTCGTTTCGTGACTCTTGCAAGCGAGACTCCTGTCCGTCGAGCAGCTCCACCGCCAACGGATCTAGGTGACGTCGAGCGCTCGCTCCTCCCGTGGGAGTCAGTTCTGTATCCGTCGTCAATGCTCTGACAAACGAAACGATGAGTTCACCGGGAGCCATACCCCCGGGTGCGAATCAACAATGAGTTAACAAGATTAAAATTCACGGATCAGGATGTCTATTTTTACAATTGAGGCTATTCCCGTTGGCTACGCCGCTCGATGGTTGAGGTGGAGCATAGTTACGCGCGTGCTCCCACAGACCAACCACATGCCGTCAATCCTCGCGTGCTTGTTTGATACGCTCCGTGCACAACTACCACCGCGTCTTGTCTTGCGAGTATGCACGGTGACACGACAACCGAAAAAAAACTCCTACTCGTAGACAACGGGTACACATGCTGCCGCACCTCGCGTTGTTCACCCTCCTCCGAACCGGAACCGTTTCCAGAACCATCCTCGGAGCTTTTTTCGCCTCCTTCTTCCCTTCCATCGCCCGGCTTTTCTCTCAGTCCATCAGGGCGCAGCCTCAGGCATACGTGGCCGGCGCACCATTCTTCCGCCTTCTCGGCACCCGCCCCCTCCTCGCACCCAGCGTGAACCGAAGGTACCACCGCGATGGGTGTGTCCACTGATGGGTCTGGGCCGTGACCGGCAATGGCGCCGGCCTCGTTGGCCCTTGCTTCGTGGGTATCGGCTTCGCTGCCGTCAGCCGCGGCAGGAGTATCTCCTTCCGTGTCCCTCGCCTGAGAGAAAATGTCTCCGTTGTCGTCTCGGTAGTTTTCGGTCTTGTGGTGCTTCGGGCTGTGTTCGCCTGCACAAATAGTTCCCATGAAAGGTTACAGGGAGGAAATACTACGGTTATATATACGCCGTCTTTTTGACTGACTGGTGGATTGGGAAAATCGAAATTTGCGAAAGTTGGAAAATTTGAGATCGAAAAATGAACCTACGGCGGCGGTCCAACGTTGAAAACCTGTCGGTATGGCAGCGATGGCTTGATGCTGCCAAAGTGTGCGTGCGCCGAGGTACCGCAGGTCGAAATGCCTCGCGTGAAGCTACGACAACTCACACGACCAATTTCAACTAGAGGGGATTGTTTTCGTTCCGAAGGTGTTCGCCAAAACCAAAAGTAGTAAAATGCGGCGAAAAAAATATTTGAACAGGACAACGATTGCAAGACTGATATGACAGCGCACGAAAGGTAAACGTTCCTGGTGTGCCGTGCGATGCACGCACGCTCACTTCGCCCTCAGCGTCTCTCAGCTAAAGCGCCGTCAGCGCCAAACCACACCTGTTCGTTCCAGCGTGTGAGCCTTGCAGTAGTTGCACGTCAAGCTTCCTACCCAGCCTTCGACGTCAGAACCGTCATTCTCCTGCCGCAACGTCAGCAGTAGCGCAATCGGATAGGAATAGGAGATGCCGTGGGCGTTCCTGGTCGAATGTGGTGCCGCTTTTTCATAGGAGCAGCAGACTAGCCCTGTAATGCGTGAATAGCACATACCTGGTACCGCTAGTACGGTGACGGCGAAACCCTGCCTATGGCTTGATATTGCCATGTGCTTGCTTCTCGTACATGGGCTCGACACGAAATATGTATCTATGCAATGCATGGCCTCGCACCACCCAGTTATCCAGCAGCACCGCAAAAACGTCATGTGAATGTACCGCCTCGAACAACTATTGTTTTTAGTGCCCGTGACGAACGGTCCCGCCACAAGAAAAACGAGGCCAAACAAAACCTGACAGAATAGTCATCCCGTGCTTCATGATGCCTACCTACTTCTAAAGTCTCTCGGCAGCGGGGGAGGCGTTATTTTACTGCAGGAAAATAGTCCCGTACCTAGCATGTACAATACAACGGGACCATCAAGGCACGGTATTCCTCTAGAAATGAGGGTACCCCACCTCCTGCCTGCTCGCTTGTGTCTGCCGTCGGAATCCCACAAATCCACTCCGACTACGCCACCCTCGCGGTGCGCTCCGCATTTTCGAAGCGGGGAGATTTCCCGGCGATCCCTCTCCTGCCACGCCTGCTGAGTGGGAATGTCTCAGCCAGCCCAGGCGATACTTGTCTTGGGTTTCCACGGCAAATCCGGGGCCGAAGTAGCTGCTTCCCCACCTGAAGCAGCGAGTGGTGTATAGTTCTGTGAAGGTCCAATGGTTGTGATTAGCGGTAATCACGAGAAAAGTTCGCGTTGGCGACGCTTAGGCCGTGTTTAACACCTTCTACAATCTACCTAAGACCAACACGGCGTGGCGGTGACACTTAGGCCTTATTCAGCACCCCCTACAAGTCCACCCTACAAGGGTGAACGCGGCATCGCAGCTTCGCCTGCCTGACAAGTACGCGCTGGTTTAGTTCGTCGCGTGGGCAAATCGGTTTCACATTTCTGTGGGCATGCAGCAACGTCGCTTGTGCGCGCCAGAAGTGTAAGCCCGAATAGCGGAGCTTCTCTACATAACAACATTGGATAAGCAAGAATTATGTATGATGTAGTTCAGCAATATTGCGTTCATTCGCGCACTGCGACTTCCGTGTGCTGTCGTGCACTATGCCCCCCGATCTCCAGCGGTTGCTCCAGCCCGGAGTCGCGCCCCCCCCGACACCACGCACATTTATTTCATGGGGATATTTGGGTACAGCACAAGCACCATCAGTCTCAAATCCAGCCGCGCTACTCCATAAAATGGGGAAAAAAGAAAACAAACAGTGCGCGACGGTGTTCTGCACAGGTGCCTCGGATGCCACACTTAGTACCTCCTGACCCCGATGTAAACCGTCATCCATCGAACCCTCCCGCTGCCACCGCCGCTACCGCTGCCGTCTAGACCCGGACGCCGGTGGAAGCGGATCCTGTCCCCCAACCCCCGCAGCGTGCACCTCGCAGCTGTAGTGGTCACAAATTCGCTCGTCGCCGCCGTCAGCGCCGCTACGCGAACTATGCGCTTAGCCATCGAACGCACCTACAGCACCGCGTCGTGTTTTTTTTTGCCGGGCGAGCAAGGTCAAAAGGAGTCGTTTCGTTGTTGTTTTTAACGCTTGGAGGGGTCTAAGCCGAAATTTGAGGGGAATCGTCTTGCTCCAGAAGGGCATTCTTCTATGCAGTCCTTCGCGTAATGGGCGATAACATACTTGCAGATTGAACCGCGAAACCTCAGCAGGGGGGCGCGGCGCATCGGTTTCACGATAGTGACCGTAGGACTACTGGCGCTCGATATGCACGCTACCGCGCAGTACGTTCATGGAAACTTGATCGGTGTTAGCAATCGTGTCGCGCGGTAACCGAAACCGCAGGACGCGGGAGCTGAGCGATTTCGGCCGGCTTCGAGCGGTGTGTTATTGATTGACCCAATTTGAAAGCAGCCCAGCTCTTTGCCTAGGCGAAGAATACGGTGTACATGCAACAGCTACAGCCGGCCGTGAACAACCTCTCGAAACGCGCATGACTGGCATCGTTCGACTGGCTGCGACCGATCGAGTATGACACAGCAGTGCAAGCACAGCACAGTCTCAGCCAGCGGTGTAGAAAGGGGAGGCGGTTGTCCGCGACCCCCCAAAAGAGGCAATACAGGTTGGGGACTGGAGGGCGAAGAATAAGCGGGAGCATGGATCACCCGCCGGGATCATCGCTGGAAAATAGAAAAAATCGCTAAGCCTCCTGAAATACATGTACCGCGACTCAACGATCCGTTAAAAGTTCATCCTATTGTGTGGTACCAGTACCTCATATTCCGTCAGGACACCATCCATGCGTCTAATGCCCCCCCTCAGCCTCCTCAGTACCGATGCGAGCTCTTCCTTCCTTTGGAAGTGAATTTCGTCCAGCTCCTCCTCTTTCACGTTCGCCCTCCTACCACCGCTGACCTCGCCCTCCCTCTGCATGCCCCGTCGAGTGCGGCGTGGTCCGCGGCTAATGCCAGCGCTGTCGTCGCCGTCTTCGTCGGTCCATTGCTCTTCGTCGGTTTCAGATTCGCCGTCGTCGGCTTCGGAATCTTCGTCTTCGTCGTCGCAGACGTGACCATCAAGGGTTTGAATGGAGAAAAACGGAGGCGTGCCTCACTGATTCCGCCTCTGTTAGTGCCGCGGCTTGTGGAGAGGCGCGGGTCATCCTGCGGGGGTGCATCGTTACAGCGTGTGGGTTGTCAAGTCTCATGTCAAGAGGAGGGAAGAGAGAGAGACAGATCCGTTAGACACCGAGGTAATTATAGGCAAATAGCATCTCCGTTTCGACAATTCGATTCTCCCCCCCTCTCACGCAGCGTCAGTAATGTAAGCATAGCCGAAGCAACGCCGACAACACGCACGATACAAAAGTTAGAGGATACATGGTATCTGGCGGAGACCAGCATCACCCAAAGAGAAAGCCTATCACAAACATGCGACCAAAATTCTGAATCCAAGAGCAGTGACGCCATGTCAAGATAAGAGTACTTTACCTGGCTCGCACCACCACCGTTGCCCCTTCCCCCATTGTCGTCGTCGTCCTCGCACCACATGCTGGACAACACCTCCCCCATCGACGGGTATTGAACTGGTGCTTCGGGGGATGTCTCGGGCGCCGCCGAGGATGATGGTGCAGGTACGACAAGCGTAAGGAGGCTTTCGAGATCGATCGGTGTGGGCGGCCCTCCGGATCGGCGGGACTGTCGAAGGGACGGAATCCCGGTGCCGCAGATATTAACACACGGTTGGGGGTGGGTGGTGGGGGGGTGAGGGGAGGGGGCAGCAGATTTTTCTGGAAGTTTGGGGATACGGATGAAACAATCCATCAGATGTGGGGTTTGGCTAAACTGATCGTCGGTTGTGTTCCAGGGAGCATTGATTTTGGAGGTATGATATATGTGCGATCATGGCCATGTTCTCAACGGACTCCCTTGAGTTGCCGAGTATTTTAGCCTCAATGTTTTATGATCATTGCGAGGCGACACCCACGATGTCGCAACGACTTATAGTGAGTGTGCGTGAAATTGGTGGCAGACACCAGGGACTCTCAAGTGGTCTACATAAGCTGCGGCAGTTGCTCCCGAGCTCTATAGTCTAAAACGTCAATTTGAATAATCAGCACCGCACGATGGCCTTCTGTCTCGTTTGTACCTGCGAAGAAATGAAAACCCACGTTCCAGCAGCATATGTTCGAATACGGCAAGGAAACCAGATAGAAACCCACTCGAAGGTACATCGACGCGTATGACCCATTGACGCTACTGTAGCAGGAGCGAGATATACGTCAGGGTACCCGGCACATTGAGCTTGCTTCGGCCTACCATATGCGGGTGTTTGCGGCCTCTTCGAAGCTGTGGAGGACCTTGAGGTTAACTCAACTGCCACTTTTCCTGCCATTTATTTTGGGGGATTGGCACGTGCAGCACGACCAAATGAACGCACGTGAGTGCTGCAACAGCAGTACTTTAAACAGTGCCAATAGTGACCCCCCCCCGATTGAGAACAACTTTGTCCTGCAATGCTTGCTGAGGAAAAGCCGAGGGCAACGGCTGATCTGTCTCACCCTCGCCGTCCACGCAAGCATTGGACAGTACTAATGTAGTTGTCGCACTCCTAACCGCCACCAAGTATTTTTGTTGTATCATACCCCGCACGCTTTCCTTTCGAGCAAGGAAAAAAACGGCAACAAGCATTGTATCCATGCCACCTGCCCTATATAGGAACGGAGAATTTAGTTCAGCATATAAACTGCCCATGTCCCGTGCCCCAGGAAATGGTATATATATGTACAAACTCGCACCTGCTCCTCCTCCTCAGCCTCGACGTCTGACGGAAGGAGGGGCTCCCGCGCGAACACCCGCTTGGCTAGCCCCACCCGCAGACCCGCCACCGTCACCACCCGCACGCGCGCCCCTCCTCGGTCACGCACCTCGGAGGGATCCACAACGGCGGGGCCGAAACGATCCGCGAGCATCTCGAGGGTGACCGGGCGCGAATTCTCGGTTGTCCTCTTGGTCGTGCCAGTGCTCTGCGGGTGTACATGAATGGTTAGGGTCCGGGGGGGTGGAAAGGGTTGGGTGGGAAGTGAGGTGTGAATGCGCTGCTCACGAAGTGGTTCTATTAATAATAACAATCCTGCTGTATTTCGCCCCTTGAAGGGGTGCCAACACTGAATATTCAGCGCCACGGGGCGTTCCCATCTGGCGACGATGCCCCTCCTGACCACAGCAGTGCTTCGGCAGCTCCATAGCTGGAGGGCATGACTGGTGTCATGACTTGTGCTACCGCATACGCCAAAAGCTGGCGCCGCTAAATATGACAAATGCCGGAGAGGCGCTGCCTTTTCTTCTGTGGATATCTCGTCGGACTCTATAAACACAGAAGGGGCATTCTATAAATAGTAATAAGTGGATTATAAAGCGTTAATAGGTACCCTTATTCAGCGCTCGACTTCACAAGCAGAGTAATGCTCGTTTGCGCGAGTGCCAAAATGAAGCGAGGTTGGTTCTACTCCTGAATAGTGTAGTTGTGTGTTAATGCCTGATACTGAACAGGTCAATATATAGGGTGTTTTTCTTTCTTTGGAACCATCGACCCTTTA
Organism: Macrocystis pyrifera; assembly: GCA_031763025.1. Lineage (NCBI taxonomy): Eukaryota > Phaeophyceae > Laminariales > Laminariaceae > Macrocystis > Macrocystis pyrifera. The sequence goes on along the minus strand of JASSKH010000032.1, from coordinate 5,364,467 downwards.
CCATTTTGCGCGCAAATATATGAATCGTGGATGCAACCGCACATATCCAACTGCAGCTTATATTTGTCTTGAACCAATCGGGGGTAGCATAGCCATGTGAACCGACTGCCACGTATCGTGCAACTGATCGCCCGCGACTAAGCATACAGCCAGCACACAAATACACCACAGTTCGGCGCAACTGGTTGCCCAACGCCACAGCGTACGTACAACTATGTACCACAGCAGTACGATAGCAGCAGTGACACGAAATTCAAATTACAGCGTAGTTCTTCAACCACCAGGTATCATGTAGTAGGAAAGTCACATACAGCGGTGATATCAGTTCAGTTCCGTATTTCAACGTAAGAAAGGTCTCACACATTACCTACCTGGTACAGCAGTAGTACTTTAGCTCAGACAGCTGCAGAGCCATACGCACTACTTGTACCTTGGCGGCCATGAGTCGAGACAGAATGGCGTCGAGATCTTCGCGGTGTTTGAGCATGTTCCGCATGGTCTTTAGCCCCTCCTCACGATCAGGAGGCGACGACGCCCCCCACAGCCGCGTCAACTGCGTCGGCAGGTCGTCCGACCCTGCGTCAGCCTGTGGCCCTCCAAACCCTTGTCCGTCGTCTTGCTCTTCTTCGGCACTTTCTAAGCTTCTGTCCTCGTCGGTTATAGTGCTGCTACCGCCGCGTGCACCGGGGCTGCCGGGAAGGGAACTTGTTACCGAGGAGGCACTCCGATCGCTTTTTTTGGATGTTGACTGCCCGGGGCTTCTTGTATCTTTCGGGGAAGATTCCCCGTTTTCTTCACCGTTGATGGATCCCGCTATTGATAGCCGCGGTGGACTTTTGACCGGCCGCTGCTCATCAGAGTGTATGCTTCCTTGGCCGACGCTGGTAGTGGCATCCATAGAAGACCGATATATCGCCGGTGAATCGCCGCCACCTTTGCTGTGAGTGTGCTTGTCAGGTGGCCGTTTGTGTAGTAGTTGCTCTCCTCCAGCGGCGTCGATACAGTTGTTGCTCGTTGCCTCGTCGGCCTGGTGGAACACAGCAAGCTGCGGGGGGTCATCCACGCTGGCGAGGGCACCCCCATCCCCATCACTGCTTTGATCACGCTGTAGATTGTTGGTCTCGTGCTTGGCGCTTGGTCGTGGTTCTCGCGAGGCCACCTCCTCGGTGTTGTTGAGCACCGGGTCTTCCGCTTCTCTCATACAGCCATCGATATCCTGCTCCAAACCAGGATCCATTCCGACCCAAAAAAAAGAAGAAATAAAGATACAGCAGCCGCGCGTGCAACGGCCAGTCCTAGCCCTTCTCGGGGTCAAGTTATCCTTCAAGGAAAGAGCGGTCACGTGTTTAACCGGGCTCCTAACCCTGTCACCCTCAAGCCTGCATGGTGGGTCTCATTTCCGGGCGCGAAGAAGATCTCACGACGGCAGAACGTTGTACCACCTGTGGTACGATGGTACACGCATATTTTTTGCAACATTGGAGTTCCAGAAGATACGCAGGCGCCTTACAGCCGGGGTCAATTTCGTGCCAGGAACATGATCATCAGCCAGCCTGCACACAAACCATAGGACCTGGGACCATGAGCTCTTCGGGACGAAGGTCCTTGCTGCGTCGGGTGGCAATAGCTCTTGGCCTTCTGTTGCCCAGCTTAGAACAGGTTTCCAACGCTTTTGTCGTCGGTGTTCCGGCATCAAAATTGGCAGCATGTCGAGAAAATGCTGCGACAGCATCCAGGGCAAATCGTTTTAAAGCATCGTGCCAACTGCCACCCTCGGATTACGGTGGGGAGCGGCGAACGGAGGAGTTGCATCGCCAGCGATATCGAGGGCAGGTGAGTTGCCGTGCTGTTGGCAATGCGGACATAGAGCCTGTTGTCGATGCGCGCACAGAGAGTATTGGCACGAGAATGGCTCCGGCTTGGCCATTGCGTCTCTCACTCGGCCCTTGCCTTCTTTTACCACTCTTCTCTACTGCTGCTGTGTGACACGTACCGTGTGGAGTCTGGTACCACTCACACCAGTATCTGCTCATACCTTGCACCTGTGGTACAAGCAGTACCTTGTACGTAGTCTAATCTGGAGCTACAGCAGCAGCAGTACGTGCCCAGGTGCACTCTGGGTTCCTCAACCTCCTGCCTACACGACGGGTATAGTATTCGATATCACCTCAACTTCTTGGTCCGTCCTGTCCTCTACGTACTTGTACTTGCAGTACTTTGGGGTGCAGTAGCAGCAGTTGTACGAGTAGTCTTGATGCGCAGCCTTTCGGGCCGACGGGACAAATACCGGTACAGCCATACAAAACCACAGTACGTAAAGAGTTACTTACAGATATCTTTTTCTCTGAGCGTGCTCGGCTGGTACATCCCTGGCCTCTCAAAGCTCCCCCACTTGGACACCGCCTCCTTCTACTACTTGCCGGCGAGAGCCTTTTTTCCTTTTTTTTTTTTTAGTTTCGTGTGCGTGTGTGTGCCCAGAGCACGGCACCACGGGCGAGCCCGGCACCGTCGCGGGTGTCAATGGGTGCTGGCGGGTAGAGGGGGGGTTGGACGGAGCGCGGTCGCCGTTTTTTTTTGCTAGGCTTCGCGTGTCCATCGAGACACGAGAGAAGCATGAATGGGCTCTGTCTGGCCCCCTCGTATGGAGTCGGTTATGTTATGTACGGGTCTATAAGGGTCGTTTTGGTCTGCAAAATAAAATTCAAGCGGTGCTTATTTTTGCGACCAAACTGAATTTCACAGAGAGAGCTACGCAGTCTGAGCACCAACATTGTCGAGCTCGCGAACGAGGGCCGCGGTGAGCACCGGGCTTCACGCGAGGCGGGCGAAGGGGCTCACTGTGGCAGAGAGGGAGGAAAGCTTTACCCGGACCGAATCGGTGGCGAGGTGGTCGCGAGGGGGGCGGGCGGCGTACGAGACTGAGAGAAGTTCTGCTGTTCGATTTTTTTTTTTGACTGGTGCACGGTGTTCCAATCAGGCAGAAAATAATTACTTGAGAGGGGACGGGGATTTTTTTTTCTTACTGAAATTTTCGTTTTCATTTTCATTGTTTTGGCGGTGCTGTACCGTGCCGTGCTTTCTCTTTCGTACATATCAAAAGAAAATAAGTACCCTATCTGGGTTATGTACGTACGTACGGCATACGGTGTTCGGTTTGTTTCCCTGGATGCAGCATGGAGCTCTTGGCATTTGCAAATCGCCTGTTAGCACCTAATTGTGTTTGGACCGTCTGTTCCGTTTCATTCTTCCTCGTGAGCGAGCGTAGCGGGCGGAACCGCCCGCTACGCGAAGCGCTTGTACCACGTACAGCAGTAGTGGGCCCTCTACAGTTCGGGTATGTGCCAGGCAACAATGCCGGCACTCTAGCGGCAACCGGCACTAACTACTCCGCACACTGCCACACTGGTAAATCCCGTCTGTGCAAGTGATTTCACCGGCACTATAGCAGGTAACCGGCACTACGTACTCAACCGGCACTAAAGAGGACGACCACTCTCTGTACTATTTTTCTGCTGTACGCCGATACCAGGTATTGTGCGACGGTATGATTTTACCGTGTAAACATCAGTGATGTATGTAGATCCAGCAGTGCAACCGCTTCCAGTACTGCACGCCTGACTACTGTAGGAGAAACGCCATGTATTTTTGACTGGGTTGATATGTGCGGTGGGAACCTTGTAAAATTTGTACGTATGATACATAATCCGGTGGGACGAACTGGCGAACGCCTGCGTCGCCGAAGAGGGCAGCGATGTCAGGCTCAGAAGTAGCCTGTCGATTTGCACTGCTATAGATACTGCTGTAGCAAACAGCTGTGTGCTGTGCGACGAAGGGCCTGCACCGTACCACGTACACCATACAGCACACTACTACTGGTACTTTACCTGGTACCTATTACATGGCACTGCTGTACCTACTGGAGTACTCGTATGCGATGTCCTCCGTGTGTAAGTTCGGCAGCACCAGAAGAAGTTGCGGCACGCGATACAATTGCCGACGAAGTCTACTTGTCGGCGTGTGTATACCCACCCCGTTATATAGAATGAGGCTTTTTTAGCCATAGGTTAAAAACTGAAAACGGCTTCGCTCGGCCTTGCCTCGTTACACGGTGTACTCCGCTCGCCCCCAATCCCGCCCAGTATATTGGCCAACATAGAAATCAATACCAGGCACAGTATATACATCTAATACCTTAGGATGAAGTGTGGCGCGCGAGACCGTCTCGTCTTGTCGCTTAGGGAGTCCAAAACGCCGATGTGGGCACGCTACTATTACGGGCGACCATAGTTTATACGACCTACGGTACACACAAACACCCATATATTTCCATATTTTTACTAAACATATTTGGTCCTATTTACTATGGCCCCCTGTAATAGTAGCAATAGTTGCACATCAGTGTGCAGGAATCACGTACACCGACAACGACCCGTGTCTTCTGAATGCCTGCTGGCTGGGACTTTTTCTTTGCTTGTTTCACGTCCTGTTCAGGAAAGCCCCTGTCCGTGTCGCCTTTGAAAAGCGACATCTACCCATCCATCCATCCCTCCATCCCGTCCATTTGTTTCTTGCACTGGTCTCTATGCGAAACTAATATTGTTTTTTTGTCGTAGTTTATGGGCACAAATCTTATTAATTCGAAATCACCCAACCAATAACCCGACCAGCCAACCAATCGATCTACCACCTATATACACCGCCTCGTCTTTCCCGTTTTATCTCCCCCCAAAAAGGTCGATCTGACTCGCCGTACCTTACCGTGTACCGCGCATAAACGCTTGCCGATATATTCGCCGACGCTCCTGCTGCTGCTGCTGTTGCTGCTGCTACTGTTGATTTTGTCATGTTTGTGTTCGCGTTCGCGATCGGCGACTCAAAGACCTGTACACGCCGCGTGGGACCTGCCGCTGTGCCGCTCCGGAGCGGGGTGTATGCATCCGAGGGTGGTGGCCCCGACCAAAGCCCCGGAGAGGACGGCGACATGGGTATGGCGCCCGTCGACCTCGACCAGGCCATGGGATCGTTCTCCCCCGATTGGGGCAACGATACGGTGAGCGAATGGTACTTTTTCGCGCCTCAGGAGTCGGCCTTCTATGCCTACACGATACGCAAGAGTGTCCTATCGCCCTCCACGCCACAGACAGAAAAAAAAATGGGGTAGCTCTTGCTAGGGACTCACGTTAATGTTTTATAGCTGCTGTCATCTGCCATGTGTGCTTGGTTGAAAGGTGTCGAAGCGAAAACGAAAATCGGAGATTTGCTTTGGCCGAACGGCGCAGATCGGCGGCTTCATAGTTTCCGTAGGATCTCCGGCTTCACCCAGCCCAGAAGGGGCCCCTTTTCGTTTTTAGTGGCTGTGTAAATTCGTAACTAACCGCCCTACTTCAACCCCCCCGCGCCCTTGTCCTTCCTTCTTTCCTTCCTCCCTTCCGCCGACCTCTGCAACGACCAACCAAATGCGCCGGCGCTCCCGGCGCTGAATCAGGCACGAAACGACCCGAAAAAACACCTGATCAAGGGGTCGGTCATCGCCGCGAACCAGACAGTCTTTGCTTACCCGATCGACAGCTTCCCGCCCCTGGCCAACAGTGAGGTACGGCAGTGTTAGGCAGTAGACATGTAGGCGCATGCCCTTACTAAGGCGTAACAGTAGGAAATCGTAGAACCGCAGGCGCCGTTGTGAAACGGGCATGTCATTGTGGGGGTTATGATTCGCATGTTGTTGTTGCTTTTATCGATTCACGTCATTGCCACACTGTAGTCTGTGGTCAGAAGACAGGACGGGCTCAAGCGTTTTCGAAGTAAATAAAATCTACGAGTATAGAAGACGAGGAATATAATGATGGGTACAGAGTGGCCCGCGTGCCCACCTTGTTTTTTTTTTTGGGAATGGGATGCAAGTTAATACCCGCGTCGCGCCCCCCCGCGCTCTGCGCCGCTTGCGCGGTAAATAGCATCCATCCAGCCAAAGGTACGTAGAACGGCTGACTCCATACCGGTACCCCGGGCCTCCCTTTGTCTCGAGTATATCACACGGTAGCGCCACTTTTGGTCTCTGTTTCGTGGCAGTTGTTTAGGGTGTCAGCAGGGCTCCGGAATATGTTTTTGTTGCTCACGTGCCCCTTTGCATACGCAATACGCACGCCACAGAGAGAAATAATAATATATGATGTATTTTCGTATTTTCTCTGCCGAAGAACTGTTGAAACGATGCACCCCCCCCCACCCCGTCGCCGCCGCCGCCGCTCCGCATGGACCGCCCGGCGGGCACGCTCGATGCCAGGTGTATTACAACGGCACTGCCGAGAGGTACTGGTGGAACCAAAACTCGGACGCTGTGTGCGTGTACGTGCCGGTGCCCGAAGGCTTCGATCCCAAAACGGTGGAGTTCACGGCTAAGACGAAGCAACTTTCACTCAAATTCGGTGGGGAGGAGGTGAGAGGGCGGGCCCCTCCTGTTTATGCGTTCCCGTTGTTTATCTTCGCATTTTGTTCCTTCGGTCGTTGTGATCTGTATTAAGTTACAGTGAAAACGATGCCAATAATGGCTTGTGCTGGGCCACGTATCGCTTGTACTATAGTGGCTTGTCAGGGTCGCCTCTGTGTATAGCGTGTAAGGTGGTTGCTTGTTATGAGTAGGGACAAACTTTGTGTTTTTTGTCTGTTTGTTGGCCTGGATATTCCACTGCTAAGCCGTCGGCAACCCCCCCTCCCCCGTCGCGCACGCCCTTTTTATTGCACGTTGTCCTCTGTCCTACATCAACCCCTTTGCAAATTACCCCCAGCGTTCGGATATAACCCGCTTGGAACTAGAGCTGCGCCGTCTTTTGTTTTCTGCTTCAAACGTTGCTCCAAACCGTGCGCTTGGTATGACTCCAAATCCTTGACTTCCTATTTCGCCACGTATGTTGCTGTCTCGGTTGTTTTTTTTTTCTCGTGCACGGTGTGCAGGTCCTCTCCGGCACTCTTTTCTATCGGATCGACGGGTACGAGTCCTTGTATGTGGTGGATTCTCAGAATGATCCGCCCTACGTACAGCTCGAGCTGTTCAAAGTCCGAGAGTTTCAGAACTGGGAAGACCTCATAATTGAAAAATCTGGCTTCTCGCCGGGAGGAGCTCAGTGAAACTTCTAATCGCTGAAACCGAAGCATTCGATTCTTGAGACACGAAACAGGGTACTCTGGTTGGTATGGCAGAGCTTAGTTTAATAGATTTGTGACTAGGATAGCAGTGTTGACTCGCGTAATAATCGAACCCACACAATGAGACCTCATTCTGGAACCATTTTTTTATGTGATCTGGGCCACGAGGCTTGCATGGATACTGCAGCAGAGTGTGGGAGTCCTTTGCTGCAATATGTGGTGCGCTGTGCCGCTATTTCGACCGTTGTGTGTTTGACTCCGACTGTTTTTCTTCCGTTCCGCCGACAAAACGTGCGCATTAGACGTGACTATTTTTGCGAGGGCACTTGGGGAGATTTTGACTCTCAGTTTTTATTTCAATTGGGACGGAAGCAATTTCTGGTGGAAATCGGAAATCGGTATGGGAAAAGAATCGCTTCTGCAAGGATCGACCCGGCCGTCTACCAGTCTGTCCAGAAATACACTGCAGCAGTAGTGATACATCGGATTGAAAGCAGGGCCTTGTCTGACTCGGACTTGCTGAAATGCTCCACAACCGTACTGCCTCAGTCGAGCTACGACAGAGGTCAAACCTGAACGGCTTGACGGACATGACAAGAATGGCAGTCAGACGCGGAAAAAACAGACTCAGAAGCCCCTTCACCCCTGTGGAATTGTACCCACGATTTTTTTTTTAGGACAAACTACTGTACTTGGAAAGGGTGTGGGATTATGTCTTGCTGTTGTATACAAAAGGTTTAACCCTAAGGTGAACGAGGCCGCCGAAAACAACCTTTGTGGATCATTCTTTCGACACTCCGTTTCTGCCCCAATGGAGGGTGGCATTCCCACTGGAGACCTGACCTCCCCTGCTCGCGTCAGCTCCGGGACCTGTGTCGCCGTACCAGCGACGCGCCGTTGTATCACACGGGCGGTGTTGGGCAAATAAAAGCGTCGTCCACTTCATTGCCACCTCGTCAGTGACCCCTCTTTCCGAAGATCGACGTACATGGCGCCGGTCGAATAAAAAATTGCACTTGAAGAACATATTAATAGTAAATGTTCGGCTGCCAATTCCCTACCCATTTTCGTAGCTTCGCCCTGTGAAGGTCGCAAGTGGGAAACACCTCTGCTGCGTGCATAGACACTCACTGGCAACAACACCAACGGAAATTTACTTTGGTCGCCGCACTCAACTCTCACACTACAGCTAGCTGTTCTACAGTATGTACTCGTACCGGAATCTCTAAAGACACATTGACGGGTTAAAACTATTAATGAACTGTCAGTCGACACATATTTGAAGATGAGCGACTTGGCGTGACATACAAGTAGATGTATGTTGTTACTGGTAAGTGTTGTTTTACCCGTCAGTTGAGAGTTTTGAAACGGAAACATCTTTTTTTGTTCTGCCTTGTCTATCTGTCTGTCTTTCAGAGCAAAGCACTCCCCACACCTATGATATCACCTGTGAGTATGTAATATAGAATCGCCTGGGCTAACCCTAGCCTCGATCTAAATCCCCTCTTCTCCTTTTTTTCCCTGGGCACTGGCGGGAGACGGGCGCTGCTGTGTTTTGGTCTCGTGTGCTCGATGGATGGCCGACGCTCACCAATAGAACGAATGACAACTGCATGCAGTCAGTCTCGGTGGCGTAGTTTTTTTTACCACATAGCTTGTCTCTCTCTAGGATAGAAGAATCGGCACGGACACTGGTTGCGCTGGATGTCGACGGCTAGAAAGAACGGTTTAATGTGAAGCACACACAGTCAGTAGGGTCAGGTCAATAAATTAGTGTCGAGGTGGTCCAGGCACATACTCACTGAAGAAGAAGGAAAACAAACTCAGTCAGGAATTTCCATCACACTGCGGAAGGAGTCCATGAGTGTTTTACAGGACAGTGCTGTATCCAAAGTATTTTGCACCCGGAAAAACCGACGTCAAATAACCGCTGCGAAAATATAGGGTTTCCCCGTGAAAAAAAAACGTCGCGAAGATCGTCGTCTGGGGAAAAAAAAGACGTCTCGAGGTTACGCCGCTTTATTATCCGTAAAAATACGAAAATCTGGGAATTTTACCACGACGAAAAAATCTCACGAGAGGTACTTTTACGGCCTGTTTTTTTTCGTCGTGAGGATGAACAGCTGCGAACAGACCGCACCCAGCCCATCCGCCCCTGCTCCATATATATATCCCAACCTTGGCATCCCTCATCTGGGTCGCTGAAAGCAATCCACAGCAGCAGTGTAAACCACGACGACAATACCGCTTCAACGTGGGGCCGGCCGGCACCGCAGGAGATACTGCTTTCTGTTTGGGTGCGACCCATCTACAGCTCTGCGCTGATCGCCAGTTGAGTTTCTTGTCGACGGTAACATGTCCTCGGGTGCACGCAGCAAGGGGCATGCAATCACACCAACAACGAGCGCAAGACATTCCCTTCGTACTTGCACCCCGCAGAACCTAGGCCGTCGCGAAGGGTATGGAGAGCCGCAGCATGCCGGACTGGGGGTGGAGGGGGGTGGCGTTGGGCCAGTGAGGGCGACCGGGAGCAACGGCTCTTCTGTGCGTCTGGGTGATAGTTTTCAAATTGGCTCGCTGGGACTCTCACCGGAGTTTGTAATTTGTGAGCACGAGGGGTGGGGGAGCTGCTGCTGTCACAGTGGTTGGAGGTTCGAGCGGGGTGGAGGAGGCAGATCACACAAGGACGAGGATGAGCAGGGGGGGAATAACGCAGGCGGCGGTACCGCAGCAGGATATATATGCTTGGGGTTGTATGTAGCGGGTCATTCGGAGCATATGGCCTTCGTATGATGTACGAAGCTACATGTACGGAGGATCGCTGCATCGCTGCCTACGTGATTTTGCGTTTTTTAAGATGTGCTACTGCTGTGCTGTAATGACCAGGCACGAGTGTTTTACACCAGGTATGACACCTGGTAGGAAGTGCTGTTTGCTGTATGTACTCGTACGTGCGGCAACTGCTGCTGTACGATCTTCAGGCATCCAGTAAACAACACACACGTGATTGGACCCACGAACGGAAGGGGTGTACAATGGCAGCGCAGCTTGCAAAGTTAAGTATCAACTATTTATGAATCAGTCGAACTCACAGCTGACGTATTTCAAAATTTATAAAATGGCAGTAGCGCCAGTTTTGAGCAGCTGTTAGCAAAAACCGGGCCTTCGTTGTTCACGAAAAGGCACGAGCGGCGAGATCTCCATAACTTTCGCAGACTACTCGCCAAACTGTCCTTCAAACGTCACGGCGAACTTCACGACGATATTTTAGAAACTGAGACGACGTTCTCCGCGACGTTCTTTCACGGCGTTTTGTAAAAAATACGGGGAAACCCTATAATACGCTTGAAAAAAACCTGCGGTCAAGGAAAGATAATATTAATAGTAGTATGTAGATAAGAGTTTTTTAGTGGACACAGAAACTAAACTCTGTGTACAATGTGCCATGTACGTAATATCATTGGCATTCCGCAACAACAATTGTTGGGGAGGCGTACAAATTATTACTTACTCGGGGGATTTGTCTGTGAGAAGGGCGAGCGGCTGAAACGTTTTAAATTGGAGTTTTAAATTGGACAACTTCACGTCTGTCTGTGTCTGCATTCGTAGACGTGTTGCACATTGATCGATGAAACGGCGGCTTTTCAGTACTATTATTTTATAGCACTCGTGCAATATGTTGGTCGGCGCTGAAAGCTGAAGCTAAGTATCGATAAAAGGAGGTCGACTTGCTGCAGATGTTCGCGTTCCTTGAATTATGGCATGTACCAGAAAACCACGATACCAGCATCCCCGTGCCATCTACGCGTACAATTACTCTTCTGCTCTTGTCCTCTCGTCGTCGTGGTTGTTGTCGTTCAGAATTCAGAATTTTTATTGAAAAAAACAATGTGTTGAAACCGTCGCAAGTAAAGCAGCAAACTCGATGTGGAACTCCGTTGATTCAACTGCGCTGCGTTGCTGCGTTCTGCTGTAGTAGTTGGACGGAAGTTTCACGGGCTTAGTGCCTCCCACCCTCATCATTATTGCGCTCTACCGCTAGCATGAGACTCGCAGCTCCGGTGCGACACCTGCTGGCTGAGGTTTTCGTCTTGACCGCTACGATCGGCGGCTGCAAGGCGTTCGTCGCGCGCCCGTTTCTCTCCCTTACGAATGGCGGAAAGTCCGCCCATCGGTTGCACAAGTCTCAGTCGCTGTTGTCATGTGGGGTAGAGAGCCCCGCGCTTCCCCCTGCGTTACATCTTCGCTGCTGCAGTGGGGAGGTGCGACGGCGCACGTATTTGCACGATATGACATCGTCTTCCGCGTTTTCCCACTGCGTTCGTGCTGCGAAGAGGCGAAGTAGTACAGCTCTCAATCTCAACAGCTCCGGGTCGGGAGGGGTGGGAGGAGGAGGTGGAGCAGGAGGGGGAGGAGGAGAAGGTGGAGGAGGGGGACAGGGGCCGGGGACACAGCAGCTGTCCAGGCAGGCCAAGCTGGCGATTTCCGTCCTCATCGATCTGATTGGGATGTCTTCATTCGCCCTGCCGGGCGTAGGCGAGGTAGGCGTGGTGGTTGTGCCCTGTGATGTGCGGCCGGTTTCCTTGATTTATTCAACTTGTGAAGTATTGCTGTACCAGGTAGATACGAAACATGCTGCACGTAGACGTAGACGAAACATGCTACTTGTACGATACTCGATATCGAATGATCACCATAAATGAAATATACCTTTGATAATCCTCAGCCTGATGCGATCTGTTTTTGGTCGGCGGATCTCTCCCGCCTCTGATAGTATTCTGCGCGGTTTCGTCGCCGGGGCGTGCCCCCTCCACGCCTGAAACGCCCGGCGTCCGAGGATCTGCCCGCTCAACGCCATAGCGCCCGCGCGAAGCCTTGACGTTGAGATCTACGAAGGAATCCCCGAAAATCCCTGCCCTGTCAGTGTTTTGGCCCATGATCTCTCGACAAAGTGTATGCATTCGCGTGGTTCTTTCCGGCGCGTCCTCTCCGACCTCCGACCCATGGTGAGGGTCAACTACCCTGCCGGCGTCGCCATTGTGGGGGCCTGCGCGGGTGGCTGTATCTGGGACATCGCATCGATGGAACGCCCCGATAGTACATGCCACCCAGGCTTAATTGAGAACTGCCATACAAAAAAACATATGCCAAGGATATATGAGAGATGTCTCAAGTCACCTACAACCAGCAGCACTTATGGTGTGTACGCTATCGTACGGCAGCAGCAGCAGTGGAGCTGTACTACGTGGCTGCGGAGATGTACAGCTGCAGCAGTACTGCTACAGCAGCTGCTGTGACGGCACCTTCCTACGGAGCTGCGCTGTCAGTCATCGCGTCATCGCGTACTCCCTGAGTTAGAAGTTAGTTACACCGCCTTCTATTAATAGGATTCCGCCGCTTTTCGGTTATTCGGCAAGACATCGTCAGCATTCTGCCGCCTTCAACTCGCTGCTGTTATGAAGACATGCGATCATCTCACACTTTCTCAGAGTGGAGTGCGGAGCGCACGCTCTCAATCCCTCGGCATCGAGTCGCAGCCTCCTCCTGCTCCTCTACCTTACACTCCCTTCACGCGAGTCTGCGACCGGCGGCCGTTCAGGCCGCCGGCGTAGCCCCTTGTATGTTTATAAAATAAAAAAGCAAAAGGTGATTATACGATCGCATTATCACGAGCCTGGGTTGGGTGTTGAGGGCGAGTTGAGAACGAGCCTGATGATGCGAGCTGTCTGTGATACGTAATGCGGCTGTTGTGCGCTGGTTATTTTGGGGTTCATATTGTGTAACAGACCGTAATACTACACCTAGCAAGATCAACTTCAACTGGCATCAACCTTGCCGCCCGGGTTTCGTTGTCCTTCGTCACGTCTGAATCCGAACCGAAAATGGGACGTTATCATCGGAGGGTTTTTTCCCCTAGAATTTCCATAATCTCGATGTTTTTATTACTCGGAATTTCTTGTAACTTCCAGATTTCCTGATTATTTTTTCCAAATATGTTCATACGTGAAATTTAACTTTCCTAGTAAATTTCCCGTTATTTCATAGATCGTGACTGAACGCCTCCGTATCTTAATACGTACATTCAAAGTGCCAAAAATTCCGAGAGATAGAAGTTCTGGTGAAAAACTCTCCGATAATAAGGTCCATTTTATAGGAGCGTTTTTTTTTTTCAGAATGTCGCAAGTTTGGAAATATTTGGACCTATGTATCAAGATACGGAGGCGTTCTGTCACAATTTGTGAAAATCTTCACAAGCTAAAAAATTAGGAAAGTTGTATTTCACAAAGTTGGAAAAAAAAAATCAGGAAAAGCTGCAAGATTAAAAAATTGCGCGAAAAAACTATGCAAAGTATGGAAAAAAAAAGCTCTCCGATAAGAAGGACCCTAAGCGTCTGTTGGCCTCCGTTTGCCTCTGCTGCTACCTACCGTATTACCATAGAACTCCCATGATGAGACACAACACACAACACACCCCCTCGGACGCATTTTACAGCTGGTTTTCTCGACAGTGGGGAAGGTGAAGAAACGCCGAGCGATGCGCGTGGAGACCTTTCCGAAAAGCCACCATGTTCGTTTCGCGTGCTTCCCCTCCTGGGTTTCGAGAAATGCGGCTCGGAAATTCGTGCCAAGGGGTATGAATAGGTTATCTTGCGTGTTATATTCGTCCGGGCTCGTCCGGTCGCCGTTCCATGTCCCCGGCGTGATGGGCGGCCCTCTCGCCCTAGTGCCGCCATCGTAACAGAGCGTAGGCAGGCACACTCGGGCTCGGCACGAGTTTTGCTGCAGAACAACGTATATTTATGCAGAGCAGCACTTGAGAATACAGTACTCATATATATTACGCATTGGTTTTTCGATGGGTGCAGTCGTTCTGGTGCTGTCGTGCTGCTGTTGTTGTACTCGCACCTCGCATCGTCGTTTTGATCGCAGCGCGCCTTATCCTCCACCTCCACCCAAGCTTAACCCTTTCAAGGCTGCAGTCCCGTTTTGGGGACAAACTACTTGGAATTTGACTGGTTTGTCCCCACGACGGGACTGCAGTCCTAAAAGGGGTTAACCCGTTGAGGGCTGCACTTTACGTTTTGGGGTCAAAGTAGATTTTTTTTGGAATATATGTAGTTTCGTGTATGGTTATGCGCAGAGCAGTAGTAAAAATCCAGCGCTTCCTTCGATGCTGCGGTGTAGGGAAGGAATCACGCCGGCTTTTGGTTTGGTTTTGAGTGGGGGCCGGTTGACCTGTTGGTGTCGGCGCTGCCGCCGGTGCTTGTGCTCTCGATCATACTATAGTCACGGGCGGAGAGAACCGGTCGGTGATATTTCTGGTGTAGTGTTCGTGTGGTATGGTGTATGATAGTGCCCACAGAGACATACATGGGCTTAGTCGGTGCTGATATGAGACAGCACGCGATCGGAATAGCGGTTTCAAGGCTCGACCAGCGCCGCGGAGCATGAAACTCGCAATACCCCGCCGCAAACGGCCGATCAAACTACAGTTGAAGAGACCACCCGATATCAGCAGTGTTGTACGGCAACAACGCTGCTGTCGTCGCCACCATGGCTCGTGTTTATCCTCGCGAGGTCTCGCTTCGAGCACCGAAAATGGAGCTTGAAACTTCTGTCGCACGGAATACGCTTCCACTATAAAGTTCGTTACATGCAATGCGCGCTTGGTGACAACGGGGGGGAGGGTACAGCAGCAGTTGCGTCGCGATTGCGGAGAGTTCCGGGGGTGTATTTTTTTTTTCACTGCCCAACAAAGAATCGGTCCACGTTTCGGGCACGTTCGGTGTGAAGAGGCTGGACATAACGCCTGTTTATCTATATAGAAACCTTGCGCCTCATGGAGGTCTGCTTCACGGCTCGCGGAAGTACTGCGGTTTCGCGTTTCGCAAAGTATTTGTGCATGGCATGTATCGCGTCACTTCGAAAGAATAGCGAGAGCGGGCTCTTGTGTTGTTTGCTGTCGAGGGGCGTACTGGAAGAAGCTGCAGTATGCGTCTGAGAGTTACGTATTGCCATTTTGATAGGTATGTTGGCCGTACATCTTAGGGTGGCGGTTGATGCTCTGCCTGAATCACTAGCGCCCCGGTAACCTCAAGAATCAATCGGCTGCGCCCTCGATACTCGTTCCAGCGGGCCCAATGTGGTTTCTCCTCCCACCCTCTGCTGGGGCCAAGAAAAGGCATGTTACCCGTCGATATTCGATCGGTTTCCGTTTATATTCGAACGGTGTGTATCGCTGGCAGGCGCCTTCCGCACCCAAAGCGTCTCTCTCTGCCGGTAGACTTAATACCAGGTATCGCTGCAACACTGGCCCTCGCACGCGCGCGACATGCCAGCGTTGTGGGAGGAGTGGCTACACCTCGCACGATCACCGCTAGGAACCGAAGAACTCCGCATGCGTCAGTTAACCCCTATATACAGAACTACACCCCACGTTTTTGGCGCAAAACATACTTGAAATTTGTGTGGGATTTTATTTTGCAGTGTGGCAGGAGGGTTGAGGATCGATAGTGGTGCGCGCCCTCAATGGCCGCACGAGATGCACCAAACGTTCGGAAAAGAAAGGGCTCTTCACGGGTCATGAGCCGACCCGCGGGCCTGTCAAGGGGCCAGGAAGTCTTGCAGCATGCAAAGCCTATACGTACGCCATCATTCAATAATTTTTTTGAAACTTGAAACCAGCTGAAACCTGAAACCTGAAACCTGCAGCCACTCCACAGTACCAATACGCAAGGTAAAGGGCGGACCCAGCTTCTCTCAGTCTAGTCATGTGTGTGGTGAAATCTCGCGGGTCGGGTAGGGTCACCCTTACCCGACCTGGCCCGCGAGGTTTGACCTGACCCGTGAACAGCCCTGGAAAAATAAGCTACCTTCTCTTGCGTCGTCAGATCGCCCTCCACCCTCCTTTACCCCCCGTCTCACACCTACAACGTTTCGCTCACTTCAAGCTGCGTTTCCCCCTGCGCGTGCTGCGTGCCGCAAACACCCTTCCCCGCCCGTGCCACACCGGAAAATAAACGAATCTATCCATTGAAGCTGTCATCAATATGCAGGAGAGTCCGCCTCACAAGCGGTTTTTAGTAAGATGCAGCCCACCCTTCATGCGGCTTGCCAAACACCTCACGGCGCTTCGCGCTTGGTGCAATCAATATCCGCCTGGTCGGGGAAAAATCGACGTACTCCGTCCCGGCATTGTGGGGATGCGAGGGTCTATGGTCATACGACTACGGCCATGCATGATATTGAGTGCCCATTAAATCATTTAATTGATGCTGTCATCCATATGCACAAAACAATCCGCCTCTTAGGCGGTTCTTGGTAGGATGCAGCTCACCCTTCATGCAACTCACCCAACACCTCACGGCGCTTCGCGGTTGGTGCAAGCAATGTCTGCCTGGTCGGTGAAAGCCCGACGTGCTCCGTCCCGGCATTGTAGGAATGCGAGGGTCTATGGTCATACGACTACGGCCATGCATGACAATGAGTACACCTCCCCCCTCCCCCCCCGTGCACGTGACACAGGCCACCGATCTGGGGTGGGCACCGATCAGCTCAGCGCTGATCCTTTACCTGTATGGAAACAGCATTTTTGCAGGTGAGATATCTCTCCAATGAGTACAGATAAATTCATGTTTCGTCATTTTTCCGCACTACGAGTATGACAGGTATCTAGTTTCAGCACATCGGGTATTTGATACGTGTTCTTGTGTTCCCCTGTTGACCCTACGTTATTTCCCGGGTGTTGCTTGCGATACCGGGATCTCGGTCTGGTGGTGTCTTAGTTGGCATCACGTCGGCGGTCAGCTGATATCATTCTCACTTCGTAAAACCGTTTCAGATTGCCTGGAAGGGGGTCCGGCCAGTTGCACCACTCTCCTTTCGTAATTTCTTTTTTTCGCGACGTTGCTTACTCAACAGCCGCGCGCAGTGTACGAATTGTTCTTGAGTGTACGATGTGGTCTTGGGCACGGCTTGTGTCTGAACGCGGTGGTTCCGTGCTTTGCACATCGTTACGTGGCACTTTTGTTATTTAGACTTGATAACACCTAGGCTCCGCCTTTCCGACCTCCCCTTTCTCAAAAGTTGGCGGTGTATGCCATTTTGTTTTTCTGCGCGTTTCTGCGTTGTTGTTTTCTGCGGGTTCTGAGTTGTTCCGGCTGCTGCGTTGGCTGATGTATGGGCTAGAAGGAGGTTTTCACGCCTGGTGGCATGTATGGTATTTATTGTACGCGCAGGAGCTCGGGGTCAGCGAATTTTTTCGAAAGATAATTTGCCCCCCATGTAGTCTTCCCGGTAGACACCAGTACTTTTGAAATTGTATTTATAGTCCAGCGCTAAACGCTGGCCCGAGGTAATACAGTTAACCCCCCCTCCCCCCCCCCCTGCGAGGCAGTCACATAGTAAACCCATTGCTGTCTCTGGAAGTGGCCACACCAGAAATTAAATCAATTCATTGATGCTGTCATCCGTATGCAAGAAAATCCGCCTCTAGAGCGGTTCTTGGTAGAATGCAACTCACCCTTCATGTGACTCGCCGGACACCTCACGGCGCTTCACGCTTGGCGCAAGCAATGTATGCCTGGTCGATGAAAGCCCGACGTGCTCCGTCCCGGCATTGTAGGGATGCGAGGGTCTATGGTCATACGACTACGGCCATGCATGATATTGAGTACCCCCCCCCCCCCCCCCCCTGCCTGGCCTGGCTACTACCCCGTTTACTTTCCTTGTTTTTTTTAACACGCAGTGGGTCCAATGATCGTAACGATCGCTTATTTGCATCGCCTCGAATGGTTTATTAACAGTCTTTTCCTGCGTTTGTGGCGTGGGTCGCGTGCGCTTCCCCCCCCCCCCCCCCACTCAACCCTCCGGGCGGTCAGGACTCGCATTCGTGGAAGAGATTCTGCCGGGCTTCGACGTTATCCCTACGGCTACCATTGCGTGGTTCTTGAGTGAGTTGCTGTCTGACTCAGAAGAGGGCTGTTTCGTGGTGTTTGGTGCTCGATATGGTTCATGTCCCGGGAGGCTCGGCCAGCGCGTTTGGTCGAATTTGTTTTTTTCAAGTGTGCCGAAAAAACAGCATCGGGACGACACTGTACTCGTAGATGTATTCTATGTCGACTTTGTACGTAGTTGGCTCCAGTCGATGTTTTGGTCGATGTTTGGGTTGGGAACGTGGGCGTAACCCGGTGCCCCTTCGACAGTGGTGCTGCTTTCATCGTGCAACCCTCGCATCTCATAATGGCCTGCCAACAGTAGGAAAGCTGCCGTCGGATGACCCTCGTATGCTGGCTGCATACAGGTGGTCGCTCGTGCGTGTGCTGCCTTTGCTAAATGCTTGCTTTGTGTTTCCTTATGAAAACGCGCCCTTCGCCTGTGTTCTCCACCTGCGTGTGTCCACCCACAGCCAACAGCGAAGTTGGCCAGAACGTCACGAATGCTGCGTCGGGAAAGACAGGAGACCCCACCAATAGAACGGCGTCTTCCGCTCCGCTCCGCCGCCCCCGCCGCCGCCTGCGTCGAGAGCCGACGCCAGCCCGGCGAAGCGGGGCAGCCGTAAGGTCGATGGCAATCTGGTCCAGTCCGGTGTGATAGACGTTGATTCTGTAGATTGACTTGTTGGTTGTCGAGGGTGAATCCTGCAACAAGTACCCGGGACGGATCGACGCGTATTGTGCTGTATTTTTCGACGTATTTCTGTGTGAGGTGATAGCGGCACGTACTGCCCTTGTGTGTTGAACTTTTGCGAGAGTTCTGCTGTGAGTTTGTTGTTATAGAGGCCTCGCGGTTGCGCGGTAGGAGCTGCTAGGTGTACATAAAAATGATTCGCGATCAGGGTAGGGGTGCATCTTAGATGCGTAGAGCTTTTTTTCAAGGGCTTGGTTTGCGAAACGCCTTGGGCGGCGTACTTCCCCTTAAAAAATGCCCGTGGCGGACGCTTAACTACTACTGGTAGGTTTTAGTGTGGATGACGTCGGCCGTACGCCCGTGACCCTTCTTCAGTTCTTGGTGGCGGATTGTCTTTAGAAGTCTCCGCTCGCAGGGGCTAGTTTTTTAAGGCACAGCAGTGGCGGCGCTGTATCGGGGGCGTAGTACATAGTCGGATAGGCTTGCCTGGGGTGTCGCTCGGATTCCCAAAAAAGTGGGGTTTGGGTTTCGTGAACTCAGCTTTGACGGGCTGCTTTTTCCCCACGAACGCAAGCGAGGATGCATAAATGTCGATTTGAGACGAAAATTGGAAAACAAATCCTGGGAAGCGCGTATTCTCCGTGTGGACTGCGATTTCTGCGGAAGGAGCAGGTAATACCGGTCAAGACAATAGATCACCTTGGTTCTGGGGGCTGGGAGTTAGGTGATATTCCTTGTTGTGTTCAGCGCAGTTTATTTCGGAAGTTGGTGAACATAGCGTGTCTCGGAAGGCGAAAAACCAGCCGTGACCGCGAGCCGAGAAAAACATGGTCTTGAGGTTTTCCGTCGGTTAGCCTAGAGCCCTTCGTTTTCGGCAACGCTTATTATTTTTAGTAGGTCAGCCTCGGCCCTGGGTCCAGATAAGTGCCCCCCGACATCAGCATACCACAACTACTGGAGCCCACCTTCACCCCCGTGGTGTACCCTCTTTCGTCCATATCTGCCGCAAGCGACCACATTCAAACACAGCCAACTCTTAAAAAAATCTGCGTCTCGTCGTCAGCAGTCGAGCGATCATCGAGGCTCCCGCTCCCGCCTCGCCCTCGTGTTATATTTTGCGCCTGCACGGGACGCTGTGGTTTTGTGATGGGGGCCCTACCACTCGCCCTCCATCAGCCACAGACGAGAAGGCGATCACGGCTCCATCCCGCATTTTGCCGACGGCTGGTTGCTTGTACAACACTACAGCAATTTGGCGACCGACGCAAACGACATAGCCGGTCGCCCCGGTAGTCAAGTGGTTAGCTTCAAGTGCCACTACTGTGGCATTGGTACCCGAGTTCGAATCCCACCGCCGTGGTGAGATTTTGACATAATTTGCGAAAAGTATAATGGTACTAGTTGCTCGGAGCGCCTTCGCAGCGTGGGTAGGCACGATTCGACGAGGGAAGAAAGGGCTGCAGTCCTTTCGTGACAAAAATTAAGGCGGTGACCGTAGTGGGGAGGGGGGGGGTAGAACCTACTTAGTGACCTCGGATCTGAGTTACTACTAGGAGGGACAGACGGAAGGAGGGCGAAGAGAGTAAAAAGGGGGTGGGAAAATAAGAAAAAAAATTGATCCGCTTATTTCCTCGATGCATCTGACTCAAAGAGCGGCTTGGTTTTTCTCAGCGGCTCTCGTGGTTTTGACGCCGTTCTGCGACTAGCACCACAAAAAGGGCGTCTTCTGGTCGATGGTCATGCTAGGGTAAAGACCCTCGGAAGGTGATTTACCGGAAGGCGCCATTTTGACCTCCCGAGTAGGTGGGACGAGTACACGAAGGATGTCCACACCCGGCGAACCGTTGAACGAAAACGACACCCCTGTTTAGATAAATATATGGCAGCGAAAATCAACGAACATCGCAAAAGCAACAAAAAAAGGTAAAGCTGCTCCAGCGCTCGAAATTGGTAAACGCAACGCAGCTATATACGTTTTTTGCTAGATCAAGAGCTACGTTCATATTTATGGCTGGAATAAGTGCACTGTACGCATGACCCCAGGCTCGGGCCGAATGCCATCAGAGCCAACGGGAACTGAGTACCAGGTACAAGGTAAGTCCTCACCTGTGGTACAGACGCGGACAACCGGAGCGCGCAGAACAGGTTATCTTATCGTGGTATCGCGGCAGGAGAGTCAGGGGGGTGGGTGTACTCGATAGGAGAGATGTACTCGATCTCATGCATGGCCTTAGTCGTATGGCCATCGACCCTCGCATCCCTACAATGCCGGGACGGAGCATGTCGGGTTTTCATCGACCAGGCAGACATTGCTTGCACCAAGCGCAAAGCGCCGTGAGGTGTTAGGCGAGTCGCATGAAGGGTGAGCTGCATCCTACTAAGAACCGCTTGTGGGGCGGACTCACTTGCATATGGATGACTGCTTCAATGAGTTAGTTTAATTTCCGGTGTAGCCACTTCCAGAGACAGCAATGGGAGTACTATGTAACTACCTCTTGGGTGCCTTATTACCTTGAGCACTACATGGTACGATCAATTCCCTTGTGCGGGGTAAAGGTTATTTATGTCGCACAAATGATCTAACTGGACGACCATCTGTGGGCGACCGCCAAAGAACAAAAAAGAACAAAAAAAAACCGGTACCATGGATGTCTAGCTCACGTAGTAAGCGGCATGTTTTACAGTGTACATACTACTGCTGTGTAATGTTAACACTGCGCAAAGGTGAAGCGGCGTCCTCTTGTCTTCGCTTGCAGGCGTCGGGCGTCGCTGATCGGCGTTGGGATGGCGGGGTGCCAAGTCTCCGCTGGCCAGGATGCCAAGATCCAGGCGGATCTCCAATGATTCGGTACGAGGTACCTGGTACTTGCTACGAGCAGAAGAGGCACAATTCGACCGCCTCGCTATCTCCATCATGATTGGTTAAAATATATAAAAACGCCACATGCGGTACGTTGGAAACCCCGCCCGCAACACGACTAACGACAACACCCCCTCCTTGCAACACGGGAACACAGAGAGTATGGAGACGCGTGTGCCACCCGGGTTGTACCTGGAACCTCCATCATTCGACATCGATCTCGACGACTTCGCATTACTGCCGCGCCGCAGGATTGAGGCCATCCGTCTCCTCCGTGAGGGCCAAGCCACCGAGATTTCGAATGGGAGCTGTGAACAGCAAGCGCTTACAGCAGGCAAGTAAACGAAGACGCGCACCGCGGATCCGCTGTGCTCGTTGCTGGGTCCGCTCAATACCATCCCGATGCTCCCACTGCGGCAGCAGAAGAAGCCTGTCGACTAGCAGGACGGCAGGATCTGATTGTATACGCAGCAACGTTCACATCATAGGCCAGCACCCCCGCACCCCAGCTGCACCCAACAGACTTGCTGGGCGTCTGTGCAATATCTTGGGTCGGGGGTGGAGAGTCTTTCCCCGTCGCCGCATGGGGGCGCCTGTCTGCGTTTTCGCGCCAATCTGAGTCGTTCGGTAGTTTAGACGCGCGCGCAACCGCGACCCGAGCATTGCTTTCAGCCCACGAAGCCGAGCATCGGCCGGTTTGGCTGAACTTCTTTTACCTCGGACAGCTGGTGATGTGATTTATCAGGAACGTACGTGCACTATTGAACATTTACATGGTAAAATAGGAGTTGAGAGGGTTGAACCAATTCGACAATAAAAGGTGACGATCCGAACACCAAAGCTTCTGGCGGTACGTAGTAGGGGATGATACAAAATGGCTAAGCGTCCGAGGTTTCAACGCAAGGAGGCGTACAGCCGGGGCGCAAACATAATCCTACGTACCTTTACCGCTGGGCACTCAACAATGCTTCGTAGACCGTTTGATAACGCCCAAAAGTTGCTGCCTTTGTTTTGGTCTCTCTCTTGGGGCTACAAAGGTGCACGTAGTAGTCTACGTACCTGGTACGAGCAGTAGCCCCTTTCTGGCGCGCAGAATATCAGGCACATCGACAAACATGAAGGCATTGAAAAGCAAGGAAGGAAGAAAGAGTCTCGTGTTCTCTCCGCCGTGTTGACCCCGACTCAACCTCGTCCAACACGGCCGCAGACGCCAGACTGTTGCTCCTCCACGGACACGGCGACCGCCCCTCGGAAGCTCAACACCACCGAGCGGACTTGGTGAGCCACTTCGTCCTGAGGCTGGCCTGTTGCGGTGGCCGCGCCGGCGAGGGCGAGAGCAAAGCAGGCGGAAGCGAAGGGAGAGGGGGAGGGGGGGGGAGGAAGCGGGTGGATGGAAAGGGGGGGGGCAGGGAGGGGGCGGAGAGCACCACGATCGGCGATGGGAAAGGCGTGAGTGGTTTGTGCGCGCCGAGACGGATCTGTTTGAGGCACGCCTCCACTGGCATCTCCGGGCGGTGCCGATAGAGCGGGCCGGAACGGACAGGTATGAACACATGCTGTAGCGATTTATTTTTTTTAGCATTGCATGTTTCAGTTTCTGGAGCGAAATATGTCGGCATAGCAACATGTCTGTGCTGCGTGCATCCGATTCTGTTATGTGGTGTCCTGTCGTGTCCTGTCGTGTCCTGTCGTGTCCTGTCCTGCCCTGTCATGCCCTGTCATGCTCTGCCCTGTCCTGTCTCCAAGTTGTTATTAAAAACCATGGTCGGCTGCATGATTGCTTGCTCCTCCGCGCGGTGGACGATGGTTGCCCTTCGCTCATCCCCCCTCCCCTACACCCCCGCCCGCCCCCACCTGGTTTGCTGCTGTTTGTTGTGTACTATTGCGGTATGATAGGAGACAGGCGCAAAGCCTGAAATGGAACCCGCTTCTCTAAACGACCGGCTCCAGGCTCTCCGCGTCGTTTACAAACTGGGGTGGCTGCAGCCGGTAGCAGACGGCCTCGACGACGCCAGCGCCGAACCAACCAGCCTGCGCGAAAGGGCTGATCGCGGAAGCACTGACCGCGAAAGCGCAGGACGCGGGCGTGCTGATCGCGAAAACGCTGGTCCCGAAAGCGCTAAACACGAAATCGCTGATCGCGGAAGCGCTGATCGGGGCATAGAGC
Source organism: Macrocystis pyrifera (assembly GCA_031763025.1). Lineage (NCBI taxonomy): Eukaryota > Phaeophyceae > Laminariales > Laminariaceae > Macrocystis > Macrocystis pyrifera. The sequence continues at coordinate 5,340,669 of JASSKH010000032.1, read as the reverse complement.
GTAGCAAGGTGAAACGCCCGCGATGGAACTCCTTCCCGTCCCCACAAGAGGCGGTACCTCGGTCGCGCTTAAAAAACACGGGCGCTTACGATGGACGCGCGGGCATTCCTCCCCCCCCTCCACCATGGGTGTCGGGACATCCGACGCCGCAGGCGTCGTATGGTAGTAGTATCGGCTACGTGTCGTGTCCGTTCGAAAAAGTGCTTCCGATGGTCAGGTCGCGCCGGGTGCTCCTGCGGGATGGAAAGGCGTTGCTTGCACCGGGACAGGTGCCGGCGGCGGTGGTTCAGCACTTCAAGGAGCTCCTGAGGAAGGGGATGGCAATCGCCGAGAGGGGTCTGCCCGGGGTGGAGAGGGACGAAAGAGTCAAGGGGGTTCTCGCGCAGGTGATTGAAAAAAAAAAAATGCGGAGTTCGACTTGAGCACTTACACGCTAGTTTTGTTTTGATTTGTTTTGGAAGTTAGTTTGTGTTTTTCCCCCGACGTGTGGGGCGGTGCGGGGCGATTCGGTTGTACCCCAAGGTGTGACTTCTCGTGAGGGCTGGTGTGCAGACCTGTGCCCACCTTCGGCTATTAATGGTCGAAGTATGCTGTTAGTAGATCTATACACTATATCCCTAACCCCGACCGCCTGAGAAATCGTCGGAACGAAGATGGCTGATGTAGTGAGGCGTGCGTGTGGACTATCATACCAAACATTTTGTTTCGTCCAAGCTGGGCCAAGTCGTGAACACCTCATAAGTACTGAGTTTTTATTACTTCCGGAACATGGCCCCCTATATATATATATATATATATGTTGCTCCCGTTCTCGCCGTGTCTCGCTCGCACTGGCATAGTTTCCCCTGGTTTGCTCTGGTTTGCTCTGGCTTGCCCTGGCTTGTGCTGGCCTACCCTTGCTCGCCATTGCCTGCCCTGAATTGCCTTGGCTCGCCCTGGCTTGCCCTGACTTGCCCTGACTTGCAATGGCTTGCCCTGGCTTGCCCTGGCTTACACTGGCTTGCCTTGGCTTGTACTGGCTTGCCGTGGCTTGCCCTGGCTTGTACTTTAGAGGGGGAAGATACAACACGCTATGGAATAGCAACGATTGCCCTTTGCCCTCTTGCCGGTGCCCCAATCATTTGTTTTGAATGCGGATGAGAATCCGACTGCTGGTACATCTGCCTCTTTAGCTCTAACGCACTTACAGAACTATTTTTTGACACCCCCTGGGGTACGCAGTACCACAAACTACTGCTGTTGTTTTGTTTTGGTTTATGTTTCCTGATTTTCTTTTCATTTAAGTTTGGAGCGTTTTCTTGTGACCACAGTCGAGATTACGAGGATGACAGCATCACTACCAACAATGACGTCGACAACAGCGACAACAACAACAACAACAACCACAACACTCAACACTCACTATTACTATGTGGTACACAGCAGTACATGTGGACAAATCGACCCATGGGAGTTCTTCCGCGCGCTCTCGTTTTTTTCGTCGGCCAAGCCGAGTCTCTTAACCTGAAATCTCACCTGCTACTATTAATAATGTTCAAAACGACTTTTGATATTCAATATGCTGATAGTAACCAACGAGCAGTATTAAATTGTAGAGCAGGGCAAGGGTTGCCCTGCTGTTCCCTAGGTGTTACCATGTAATAAAAGGTTGGACGGAGGTATGGAAATTCTCTCGCGATTCACGACATAGATATTTGCTAGGTAGAGTTTTACTTGTTTGAAGATGCTAGATTTTTTTTTCGTTTTCGTTTTTTTTGCCAATTCTTAACGTTTTTTCCTCGGTTTGTCCTTTTTCGGTATTTTTCTAATTCGTGAGGTATTTGTTCAGAAATATAAGCTACGCTTGGCTATTCTTATGAATACTTACGAAAAGGCTCAGGGACCATGGTAGGGGTCAAGAAATATATATAAAAAAATATAAAGATGTTTTTCTCGGGCGAGCTACAATTCAAAACATTTGATAATAGTGGGAAAACAAGAAACAGGAATGCTGGTCCAGTCCGAATTTCTTATTCGTGAAAGGTACGTTTTATACCGACTTCAGTATAACCGCTATCAAATTTCGTATTTTCCTGTCATTTGCTCTTACAGTGGGCTCCTTTGCCTGTATTCTGGTAGAGGGCAAGATTTTGTTTCCAACGAGCAGTATTAAATAGTACCCTGGTGTGCTATTAACAAGCAGTATGCCAATGATGTTCAATATGCCAACAATATTCAACATGCTATTAATGCATTAATATCCTATACGCTAGTACAGTAGTGTCCACTACGCTAGTAATACTCAATGCGCTATTATTAACTACTACAAGAACGGCCCTCTCACAAGAATTTCTTTCCTTTTTAGTTACTTTTTTTTGGCAGTGGACCGGTATTGTATGCTTCCAATATCCAATATGCTTTTTTTACATCCAATATTATTAGGTGAGGAGAGATATCGACAGAACGCTTCGCGGTCGCCACCAAGAAGCCGGCGACGACCCTCGCGCGTCGATCGCCATCACCAGGGAAACCATCGACCAGGTCGCCGAGAAACACTTCCCCCTCTGCATGCGGCGGACGCTGCATGTCCTCCGTCGAGACCACCACCTCAAGTACGAGGCGCGGGTTCAGCTTGTCAGCTTTCTCGGCAACGCTGGAATGGAGGTGACCTAAAACAAATCGCGGGAACGTTTGATTGATTAATTGACGTGCACTATGTACGTAAACCCACTTTATTTTGGTTCCTCCCCAGTCACGTTTTTTCTCGCGTTTTACGTAGGTACCGGCATGAGATGTAACCGCCAGTGATACGGACCGATTCTGCTTTAAAGCTGTCGGTGAGCAGAGCTATTGCGAACACCCGGTAGGGTCTGTCTACTGGAGGGGCAGAATTCGTTCGTCGCATAAACTAAGTCTACCCAAGGTATAGTATGCCTGATATCCTCCCAAACCTATGGTATTTATAGTATACCAGATGAAGTACCAGAATGTATTGTGAATGTTTTAGTTGGTCCGTACATTCGTGATTCGGGCAGTAGCCCTAGATTGTGGTTCGAGTTATGGTCCAGGGTTACAGAGGCGAGGTTGGGATCGGTCGTGACTTGTAAAAATAGACGCCCCAAAAAGCGCGGTTCAACAGCTTCAACAATCGTACCCCAGGTAATGTACCTACAGTAGTACTTTTGCCCGGTAGGTTTAGTGGGCAGACAGCCCTGGTAAAGGGAGCCCATTGTTCTTCTTTGGTCAGTGGTGGTCGCCAGCCGATAGGAAGGCGGCCAACGTCGCTTCGGCAAGTCTTGTGTCCGCCGTTTCTGCGTATGTATACAGCTTGTTAGTGTGCACACTGAACGGTACGGATCAATTCAGTGTTATTGTACGCTGTCTTAGCGAAGGAAACGTGGGGGCTGAATGGTACGTATAGTAGGTATATGGTGCTGTTGCGCTCTACAAAAACTCGTGTATCCATCGTCGTCCCCTGCTTGTCCTATTATGGCCTTCTTGTTCTTCTGCTGGCTTTGGTTGTGTGTGTTTTATTTGATTTTTTTTGTTCTTATTCTGATTTTTTTGCCAGGTTCACGAGCTGCTGGGGCTGTGGCGAGAAGAATTTCCCAGAGGCATGCCGCCGGAAGAGTACGCGCGGAAGAGAAATCAGTTGAGCAACAGCGAAGAGCGGCAGCGCGGCAAGGCACGGCACTCCGCCGTGCACGAGCGCGGAGTATGCCGGGGGGTATAAAATGTATCTTACGGTGTATGAATATGGGACGCATGTCACAATAGATATAGAGTTGCGCCTACTTTTTTTTCTGATCCACTCTCACTTAAGGAGCTTCATTTATCACTCACCCAAAAATAGAATTTATGATACCGCACCGAAAACAAAAATATGTACTTTTTTCACGCGCGATGAAAAATCCCGTGGGCTTTTTTTTTTTTCAAGGTATATCACGAAAAACGTTGTAAGAAACACTACGTATCTGATCTTTATTCCAACGAGAATAAGGCGTGCCTTTTTCGGCGCATAGTCCCTCAGTGTCCTCAGGAGCCCCTATCGGTCAGAGACATGCCTTATCGGGTGTGTAGCTCCTCAGTGCCCTTGAGGAGCCTATTAGTAGTCAGAAACGTGCCTTGTTGGGTAGTGCCTCAGTGCCCTTAACCCTGCTAGCACTGCAGTCCCGTTTTGGGGATAAACCGCTCGAATCCCAAGTGATTTGTCCCCAAAACGGGACCGCAGTACTAAAAGGGTCAAGGAGCCCCATCGGCCAGAAACGTGCCTTGTTGGATAGTTCCTCAGTGCCCTTAAGGAGCCCCATCAGTCACAAACATGCCTTGTTGGGTGTGCAGCTCCACAGTACCCTTAAGGAGCCCCGTCAGGTAGAAACATGCCTTATTGGGTAGTGCCCTTCACCCTTTTAGTACCGCAGTCCCGATTTGGGGACAAACCACTCTAATTCCGAGTTATTTGTCCCCAAAACGGGACTGCGGTACTAAAAGGGTTAAGGAGCCTATTAGTAGTCAGAAACATGCCTTATTGGCTAGTTCCTCAGTGCCCTTAAGGAACCTGTTAATAGTCAGAAACATGCCTTACTGGGTAGTTCCTCGGTGCCCTTAAGGAGCCCCATCAGTCACAAACATGCCTGGTTAGCTACAATAGTTCCTCTGTGACCTTAAGGAACCCCATCAGTCAGAAACACGCCTCACTGGGTAGTTCCTCAGTGCCCTTAAGGGGCCCCATCAGTCAGAAACACGCCTTATCGGGTAGTTCCACAGTACCCGTAAGGAGACCCATCAGCCTGAAGCATGCCTTTTTGGGTATCATAGTTCCTCACTGCCCTTGAGGGGCCCCATCAGCCTGAAACATGCCACATTGGGTATCATAGTCCCTCAGTGCCCTTAAGGAGCCTATTAGTAGTAATAGTCAGAAACATTATAGGGGCAAAAGATGTGCCACGGTAGTAGTGGTCCCTCTATATTCCCGGTTGAGTACGTAGTGCCTGTTATGCGCTACATCGCCTGTGGAATCCCTTGGCGCAGGCGGGATTCACCAGTGCGGTGGGCAGTGTGCGGAGTAGTTAGTAGTTAGTGCCGGTTACCGCTATATATTGTGCCGGTATTGTTGGCTGGCGTAGCCCACACACGGCACTATAGAGGGACCGTACCGGCACTGCTGTGTGAAAATATATTCCGCCATCGTAGCGGTGCGTTTGATCAAAACCCTTTTATTGCCACAGTCCCGTTTCGGTGACAAAATACTTGGAATTTGAGTGATTTATCCTCAAGACGGGACTGCGGTGCTGAAGGGGTTGCTTGAGTCGGATGATACCAAGGACCACAAGAGTGTCCCCGGCGAAGGCGGTAGATCTCTCAAGCGAGTGGTCCTACTGCTGTAGGTAGTTTTTTTTTTTTTGCGGGAGAGCGACCGTGCTTGCGGCAACGAACACCGAGCGTCGAACGAGGCGGTGTTAACCGGACAGCAATAGGAGTGGACGTGCTCCGGCGTGGACGTTAACTTATGCGTGCAGAAGGAAGCCAGGGCTACCGTTTTTTGTTTTTTTTGTTTTGCTTTTTCAGCAAAAGGCCTGAGGCTGTCTTAGGGTTGTCTCCCGTTTTATTTTTTTGTCCGTGGCATCATTGCGTATTGTCCGGCACGGTTGATTGTGCCGCGTCACCTCCCGTAGAACAAAAGCAAATCTCGCAGGTCGTGATTTTTTTTTTCTTGCATTTTTTTTTTTTCCGGGGCATAATAAGATTAAGCTTTCATGTGCTTCTGAGTCCCCTCAGACATTCCGTTGCGCAAAAGAGCAATTTCTTGTTTTGTACTTAGTACTGCGTACGGTCTTTGTTTTCAAGGCTGCGCTGAGTAGGGTATTACGTATTCGTGCACTCTGGGGTACACCGGGTACCTAAAAAACAGTGTTCGTACCCTATTTCTGACCTTACACGCTACGGCCGGGGCAAAAACCTATTTTTTCTGAGGCCCCTCAATACCCGGCGCAGTGCCCCCCCCCGCCAAGAAACAAACAAACAATGACACGGAGCTTGAGATACTGTAGAAGGAAAGGTGCAACCAGGCGACCAATCCGCCTCCGCAGAGGTAGCATAATACACCAAACCAGTCGTATCCCAGCGATAATGGGCGTTTATTTATTTGTTTGTGGAGAAGCCTCGTCAGTCCGTCAGAAACAGTTTGGCCGAAAAAAGGTACTGTTGTACCCTCATCGTAGCATGCGCCTGACCCAAAAAAAGGTATAATACTCGGCTCGGGTAGATACCCCGGTATCTGCGAAGTGTATTTACACCCTAAAAAACACGCACCCTCCTTGTGTTGGCACATGCTTATGGTGTGGATGATGCATGCATCACTTGGGGGAGGGGGGGGGGGGTACGTGCGACGGTGGCGCCTCTCTCCCTCGAGGAACTACGTCAAGTTTAAATTATGTTCTAGCACAAGTTCACAAAAATCTGGTACGATACACGATAATTGTTTTACCCCGGATCTCCAAGAGGATTGGAAAACAAAAAACAAAAAAACGCTCTTCCCCTCCCCTCTTCCCCCCCCCCCCCCCCCCCCCCCCCCCCCCCCCCTCCTCCAAGTTTGGGAGGTACAAGGCAGAACTAGAAGAAAGGATAGAAAGAAGGGAAAGGCTAGCGCTAAGAAACAAGGTGGAATCGGAAAAACACTTAGAGATATACGGGGGATTGAGGGAAGGAATAGGAATGAAAACGTATTTGCATGGCGCAATGGACTTCGCGAAAACGCTGAAACTGCGCTTTCGTGTAGGGGACCTGGACCTGCCAGAAAGAAGAAAGAGGTACACCAGTAGCCGGGAAGAGGAGGAAGTAGACGCACAGATGTACCCGTGTGGCAAAGCAGTAGAAAGTAGAACTCACATAGTAGGAGAATGTGAAATATACCAGGAGGAACGGGATGTGTTAGAAGAGGAGATGAGGAAAATAGACGAATGTGACATGGAGGAGTTTGATACAATGAATAGCAGCGAGAAAACGATCGCTATCCTAGGAGATAGATGGTGGCCACAGGAGGCCAAACAGGAAGGGGATAAGATTAGCAAAAAAAAACTATGTAATTTATGGAAACAACGTAATGAGCGCCCAATTGTTGGAGGTGTCTCTATTAGGAGTAGGAACGGTGCTCCGTCTCGAAAGGGATGCGTGGTCAATGGTCAAATGACTAAGGCAAGCAACAAATGAGTACGCCCCCCCCCCCCCCCCCCCCCCCCCCCCACCAGGTACGAATACAGCGTGAGACACCTCTACGGCCTGGAGGGGAAACGAAAGGCGTACAGTCCTCGATCGTGCGCTCAAATCGCATCCCTCGGCGGGGGGGGAGACTTCGGGGCAGGGGGCTACGGCCACGGATGCCCGTTTCGCGCCCACAGCCAACGGCAAACGCGAGGGAGTTATCACAAAGGCGGCGACGGCGGCTGTGGAGGGGCGGGGGCGGGGGCGGGGCGGGCGGAGGGGCAGGGGCTTCGAGATTGAAGTCAACAATCCGTGAAGGAAATACCTGCATCCGCAGCAGGCGCGCAGACGGCAGCAGCCTCCATGGCATGCTCGAGGCGCAGAATCTCTCCCCGGTTGACATCGAAGACATCGTTGGTCCTCTCCAAGATGGTGGGGATGGGGGCGGGGGCCGCGCGGCGGGTCCTGGGGCGGTGGGAGCTTGTCAGAGGCATTATTTGGCAACGCATCGAGGGAAGCCGGGATATGGCGTGTGGGGGCTGGGTGGGGGGGGGGGGGGGGGGGGGGGAGGAGGCGAGCCCCAATGGATGGCTGGCATCCTCGTCGCGGGCGCAGCAGCCGCAATCACAATCGCAATCGCCACCGCAGGCGTTTTTGACACAGGAGGGCGACCAAGCGGGGTCGGGTTGAGGGAGAACTGTGCGGCATAATAAGACGCTTGGCGTTTCAGCTTGCACAAAACTGTAAAAAATACATAAGTTCTTGATGCTAAACCCTTTTAAAACCGTTTTAGGTGCTGCACTGCGCAAAACCATACCTGGAACTTGAGTATCTGAGTCTACAGTAGTTTCTTCAAATCATTCTGTCCCGCAATTCGGAGTTCAATCGTAAAGGGGGATTCATGCCTATATATCCCCCCCCCCACCTGGGAGTTTGCTCCAAGTTTAAGATGGGCTTATTGAATAGTTCGCACTTTAGACAGATCAGATAGATCATTCCCGTTCGATGGTCTAGATCCTTCGAGGCAGGCGTATTTGATGATCTTGTATCATCTACAGCTCAGCAGCAGCTCATGTTTGCCGGTGGGACCCGTGTAACGAACTTTACATGATCTGTGAATAAAACAACACATGTTTCCTGGTTGGATGTGTAGTACACATGCAGCTCCTGCACACAACCTCTCACGCCGGCGGGTGAGGAGCTGAATGGTCTGCCGTAGAAATATTGATAGATAGATGATGATCTGTCTGATCTGTCTGATCTGGCTGGGCCAAGTCGTCAACACGACGGGGTTGAAGTGGAAGTACTCTCTACGCTGCCCGTTCGGGAGTACTGATGAGGAGGATGATCATGATGATGAGGATGAGGATGGTGATCATGATCATGAGGATGATGATGATGATGGTGAGGATGAGGAGGATGATCATGATGATGAGGATGAGGGCGGTGATCATGATGATGAGGATGATGATGATGATGATGGTGAGGATGTTCTCACATTGGCTCACTCCCCTGAAATCCCGCCGGCTGTGTCACGAAACAGGCTGCAACAAAGACAGATACCTTGGTACCTGGTACTGTGCCTCGGGTGAGCTGTACGAGGGCGTCTTTGTCTTGACGGGAGGGCCTACTATTTAATATAGTAAGACGCAAATATACAGTACAGAGCGTGTCCGTGGGAAGACTTGTCTGGGGTGCACAGCATGCTGCTGCTGCTGCTGCTGCTGCTGCTGCTGCCGCTGCTGATGTTGCATCGATAGACCACCTGTGCTTGAAGTATTGCGCAGTTTGGCCATTTTGTTGTGTGGATGATCGTGGTTGGAGATTCGAGACCCGCTTGCTTGCTCTAGGTGGGGAGGTAGACGGTTGGGGTCGTTGCTGTTGTCTGTATGGTTTTGGCTCTGCGGAGCCTTTTGTTGACACTTTTGAGAACATTGTTGTAGAAACAATACACCTGGTACATTCCTTTTTATTACGGGGGACCATAGTAAATAGGACGAAATATTGTTAGAAAAAAATATGTAAGTGTGTAAGTTTTTGTGTGTACCGTAGGTCCTATTTACTAGATGGACCCCCGTAATACGAAACCATGGTTAGATACTGTTCACCTGATGGATTATTTTGCCGTGGAAGGTTTTTTTTTGCTCCTGGCAGTTTTATCTGGGTGAATCCAGAACTCCGAAAAAAGGCGTTTTTTTTTTTTTTTTTTTTTTCCGACGTACCCTCGACTAAGTGGCAAGCAGTACGCAGCCAAACACCACACGGCTTATGAGAGGTCACCGCTATACAAACATTCGCGGCATCAGTCCACGAAAAACTTGGTGGCATCGTATGAATTGACATTCGGAGTCACCGCACGGTAGGGGTTGCGCTTTTTGGGCGAAAGGCTTCTGACCAATTCGGTTCCTTACGTGAGGAACTACCAGTTACTGTAGGATGAAAAATTTACTCGTATATCCGATTTAGGACTAGCCCGTACAAGTGCCGGTCGGATGGCCCGAACGAATTTCTTCCAAGGATTTTGTCGGGTGAGATATTGAGTTCCTGATGTGAGGGGCTCAGGAACGACGGGAACACCCCTACTGTGAGATGGCTCTATTTGTCTTGCGTTGCCGTCGATAGGCTCGTAGGTACCTGCCGTGTAAGCAAGGCTCGGACGCTTTGATTGCAGTGCCTATTCACCGCTTGTTGTAGGTACAGACAGTGCACACGGACGGCTTGGACGAAGAAATGGGGCTGCCTGAACAATCCGCGCCGCCTCTGTCCGCCTACACCCCACCGGCCTCCTAGGGTGGTAGATCACAGCCGGCGAAACAGGGAGGGGATAAGATTAGCAAAAAGTTTCTATGTAATTTATGGAAACAACGTATTGAGCGCCCAACTGTTCTGTTGGAGGTGCCTCTATTAGGAATAGGAACGGTGCCCCGGATGCGTGGTCAATGGTCAAATGACTAAGGCAAGCACTAAATGAGCATGCCCCCCCCCCCCCCCCCCCCCCCCCCCCCCGCCCTACCAGCCTCGCGCAGCCTGTCTATGTCGACAGACTTGCTCGCGCTACTGTACCGAAACGCAAAATAATGGATACGCGCAGCGTCTTCCTTCTTTCCACGCTGTCGGTGCTGCTCTTCCCCAGCGTCAACGAGGGTCTCTGAAACCTAAAACGCGTTGTCGTTGTCTGTATGTCTGACCTTACTATACTTCTTGTTCGTTATCTGGTCTCCTTGTTTCTGTCCAGTACGGTCCAGGTACAACTCTCGCGCACTGGTATTTTTATTGGTGACTTCCACTTCCAAGACCCACCCAGAGCCTTATCCCCACGCGTCTGTGCCCGTCAAGTCACGCCAGCCATGACTCTCGCTCGCGGCTGTTTTCCTCCTGATACCCGGCCACGACTTTCGCCCACGGCGTTTTCCCTTCGGACACCCGACACCCCCCCTTCCCCAACCACCACCTATACCCACGCTACCGCCCCACCCACCCATCCATTCACTCACCGTTGATACGCCGTCAGTTCAACCAGGCCCTAGAGATGCTTTCATTAATCCACCGCAAGACGTTGCGGGCCTCTCTCTCGCTCTCTCTCTGCCTCAGATTTCACGATGCCACAATAGAAAGTGATGTCATTATGTACATGGCCGACCTGGAAAAATCTACCCTAAAGTGGTGTATACGACACCGAACCCTTCTAGGAGTTCCTATCTCAAGAGGGGGGGGGGGGGGGGAATAAACGGACGGAAAACCAAACGACAGATAGATACGCGAAACGATTTACGCCGCGATAAGAGAGCAAGGCACCGCATGTAGCGTGCGTACTGGGCCCAATTGTTTGATACATTGAAATAAACAGCTTCATTGATCGGTCGATGATGCATGGGCCAAATGGCGCACCCGGCCTGCCGCCGGGTTTTCGGCTTGATGATGCGTTTCCACAACTTGGGCCAGATCATCTACAGACCATTCCCACGGCATGATCTACTGTAGTAGATCGTTCCCGATCTTGTGTGACCTGGCTTGCATGCCGCCACGTGGGACCCCCCCGTGTAAAATCTGTGCGATCTATTGCGGGGTCCATAGTTAACAGAACCCATGGTATAGATAAAAACCTATATATTTACCTATTTTTCCTGACAAAATTTGGTCCCATTCACTATGGAACCCCGTAATAGAACAAGAAAAAAAAACAAGCATTTCCTGGGTTGGATACGCACTACGAACGTATGCAGATCCTGCGCAAAATCTCTCACAGCGAACGGTAGTAGGTGAGGGACTGCAAACAGTAGTAAATGATCTACGAGTTCATACAAAGAGTAGATCTGACGCTTCCTACGATAGAGGCAGCACATTTCCGCTATTTTTTTTTTCTGAATGACGGGGCTCCTTAACCCAAAATCGTCGGATTGCCGATCTTGTTTCGAAAAATGACGTTTTTGCGTAGTTGGGCCGTATGGTATTTTATTCATCGGAATGCAATTAATTTGATTTTTTTTGCTGACCGTCAGTTTTCGGGCGAGGTGTGGAACTCCTTAAGGTCAAGTGAGGACCCTCAGAAAGTTAAGGGTGAACCTCTATCGTAGAACGCCTCATTGTGTTCTGTCCGAGCTGTGTACCTTCCGTGTGTGTCCGTACGTCGTCCGTGTTGGCATAAATTTCACTTTTCATATAGATAAGAGACACGGGCACTTCCTTCGGGATTTCCTTGGCATATATACAATATATAATAATAGGCAGAAGACCACACACAGCAGTAGTGAACAACTACAACGTAGGACCATAGCAAATAAGACCAAATATTGTTCTTAAAAAAAAGTCAATGTAAGGGTTTTTGTGTGTACCGTAGGTCCTATTTAATATGGTCCGCCCCGTAATAACACTGGTTCTTTGCGGAATAGGTCTGGCTGGGTGATCGGGTGGGTATGTATGACGGGGGCGAGAACACGAGGAACAAACAAACAAACAAATCAAAAGGCCCCAAAAACAAAAGGGCGCGCGGAGAGAAGAAGCTGAAAACTGTGGCCTACCTGCCACAGGTCGGTGTGTATCTATCTGTCGCGGCATGGGCTGCATCAACGGTTGGTTTCGGGTTGTTTTGAGGAAAGGGAATTATTCGAAATGAGTGAGTAAACAATGTTAGCGTTGGATATCATACATCGATATCGGAATCGATTTCGACACGACATACCGAAGAGCGAAGAAAAAAAAACGATACGATTTCGATATTGATGTAACATCGATAACATCGAAGCTTTCGTTCAGTCTGCATCTATCTTCAATGAAAAACACGGGGATGCCAGATGCACTGCAGGGGTAAAAAAGATCGATCGATTACCCAGCCCAGGGTAATTCTTGCAACACTCTCCCCCCCCCCCCCTTGTGCTGAACGGCGGGATCTTCGGGGCGTCGGTATACCGTATACCTGGTACGGCCGTGCGCTGACCTACCCACTTCGTTTCAATACCTAGCTGGGGAACCAGGGATATGTGGTTTTAGCGACGCACGCGCAAGCGTTTCTATAAAAAGAAACCTTCGAGAAGTGAGATTCGAACCCGTGTCCTGCCGACGACGCCAAATGTGAAGGTGTTACCTACCGAGCTACAGGGGTAAAAGACCGTCCTGTTAACACAAAGCACCTTCGATACGTATTAATAGTCAACACCGCCAGCATCGCATACTATTATTACGGGGGTCCATAGTTAACGGGACCAAATTTTGTTAGTAAAAATAGGTAAATATATAGGTTTTTATGTATACCATAGGTCCTGTTAACTATGTACCCCCATATTAATAGTGCTGTGGTGGATGGTTTTTGATCGGCGAAAGACGGACGGACGCAGCAGCAGCAGAGCATCCCCCGTATCTACGACAATCTTCGTACCCGCTCGTCAAAAGAAAAGCGTGACGTCGTGTATTATTGTACGAATCCCAAGCGACCATGTGGTCTCCATCCATAAAACATTCAACGTTCCAAGCTTATAAAAAAAAAAAAAAAAAACATTAAAAAAACTGCGACCACGAAAGAGGCCTTTCTCCGACCACGCCCTTCACCGAAAACACGCGCAAGTGAAGAAAATGTGAAGTGCTCCTGATATGATTCGTGAAACTTTTTCTATCGGAGGAAGTAAGTATATATATACTTGTACACTCAACTCACCACAGCAGCAGCACCAGTGCAACAAATAAGTGCACATCTTTTTTCTCCCACGCACACTTGTGTCGGTTTTGTCTCAAACGCTAACTACGCACCATGTATCGCTCTCGAAACGCCTTACCGCAGCAGACAGGAAAAGTAAACACCCGGTACTCGTACGTGCTCGTGATGATGCCGCCTCAGCCGTCCCAGTCCACACTGGGGACGTCATTTTCTTCCACCAGCTCTCAGAAGATAAAAAGCTCGATTACATCCTATCTGTACGATTTTGGGCGGCTGGCTGAATAAGGCTCTCCCGGGTGGCTACTTCCACCGCACCTGCTCCTCTCGGGGGTGAGGTCAGGTGGTCGGGTCAACGTACACTGGCCCCAGGTTTTAACAGCAGACTATTCTGATGTTGCAACGGGAGCTATGGGTTCAATTGACGACGCCAAATTTTCACGTGGAAGCGTGGTGAGCTTTCTACGCGTTGTTGTATACCAAGCCGCAGGAGGATAAAGAATAAATAAAATAACATGGTGGACAAATCACTCGCCTCACAACGTTGGTCAAGTCACAGAATCGACTCTACCTGGTGTCAATTACCAGCAGCATAAGAAAGAGTCAGCAGCACTGCTGTTCGAAAAAGTCAACAGCACTGCTGTTCGTTGTTGCGGTGTATGTAGTGTGCAGTCTCATTTGTTTTTTTTTTTCAAAATGAAGCAAGCGGATTCAGGCTCTATGCTCTACATCAAGAATCTATATCATGGTGTTCGTTACCTGACCATCCATGAAGAGAAGAAAAAATACCACACCAAGCACCTGGCAAACGTCGCCACAACAACGAACCTGCCTGCCGTCATGTGCGTGCACCCCGCATGCTCAAGACACAAGCAAGCAAAAACTACTTGTACTCCTTTGGTGTCCTCGTGCCACTTTATCATGTATCATAAATACTGCACCACCACCTAGAAAGTCCCCCAATCAGGATTTCCTGAATGAAGACGTGAGCGAGTCGAAAACAACAGAAAACGCAAGGCTGTTCAAGGGCCGGGTCAAAAATCGCGGGTCCGGTCGAATCGGGTCACCCGACCCGACCCGACCCGACCCGACCCGACCCATGAACCCCCGAATGCCTCCGGACCCGACTCGACCTGACCCGTTAGGGTTTGAAGACCTCCTGACCCGTGAACAAGCCCTGCAAAAATGGGGTGTAATGGGCGACGACACCCCTGGTTTAACCTTGCTGCGGCAAAATCAGACCTCGCTCCATAATGTATGGGAGGAAAAAACAAGCAAAAAAAAATCACACCAAGAATCTATCCACCCACCTGTTTTTGGTACACAGCAAAAATTTGGAAAAAGAAAGCAAGAGAGCTATCACGACAGAAAAAGAGAAACGCTCAGAAGACTCCTCTGCTCTATATTATCGAGTTCCATGAGAATAACCCGGGCCGATTAACCCCTCCCGACAAAAGCAAGCGGTGCTGCTGTGTGCTTTTGTTGAGCGTGATTGTTTGGTTTGCTGGTTGGCTGGCTCCCGTTCATCTCCCCCCCCCCCCCCCCCCCCCCCTGGCCGCGAGCGAGTCCTCCGCCTCTCGTCCTGCCTAGAGGAAAAATCGATCAAAAAATGTCTGAAAACAAACGATACGCGTTGAAAAAAAAAAACAAACTACTGTAAACGGTTGCGTTTCTTTCGTAAAACGTGTATGAAACCATTTGTTTCGGACCGTATATCAACCAACCAGGAAAAAAAAACAAAAAAAAAAAACCGAAAAGGCGAAGCAGGGAGAGATGGAAGAGCGAGTCCTCCTTGATTCGGTGCCGCCGTGTGTGTATATGCAAGCGGCTCGCGCGATTCACATCACACCATATAAATAACAGCCTTTCGCGCCATCTGCAAGTAACATACTGTGCTGAAGGCTGAACACAAAACTCAATCCATTCCAACCCCTGACTCTTCGGACGGCATATTATATTTGTCACGAATCCTTCCCCTCCCCCCCCCCCACCCCCCCCCCCCCCCCACCCTCCCGGCACAAACGCTTCTTTCTTCATCGGCAGCACCCTTGTACTTCGAACACCACAAAGCCCTGCCTTCTAACCCGCCATGCCCCCCAGACTATGGACATAATTTACTCCTTCGTGTACAGGACTCATTAACGTACACCCTTCCTCTCTCCCTCCCTCCGCCCCCCCCCCCCCCCCCCCCTCCCTCCGCTCGCGCTCGCGCTCCGCTTCAATCTTCCTTCTAGAGGCGGTGGCTTACAGACACTTACTCGAGTCCAATCTGATGACGCAGTTTCTAATTATTCTTCGCCCGCTGCTACCACGGCTTTAAATGAATGTCCGCACACTTGCCTCCTCCCTCCCTCCCTCCCTCTCTCTCTCTACGGCGCAAGCAAGCAGACAACGACAGCCTGCCGCGAGACTCTTCCTCTATATCTCTTTTTGATCGAGCGTTCCTTTTTTCGTGTGCTGAAAAATACCTTCAGGATGTTCCATGTGATTTTATGCTTCGCTACAGTGACACGCCGAAAATAGCAACTTGGCAAACGTGGGACGACACCCGCAACGCTAACTATGGATAGCGTGCTCTTCTGTGTGTTCCAAAACTGTGTCCCGCGCTTTGGTTTGCTTACGCCTGCTTGGACATACTTACGCTGCGTGAGTTCGTGCGTGGGAGGGTGAAGTAAAGGTAACAAGAGGGGCATGCTTCTAACGCCACCAGCCCACCCACCCACCACACCCATCCATCACCCCCCCCCCCCCCACTAGGGCAGGCAACAAATGAGTACCCCCCCCCCCCCCCCCTCCCCTCCCGCCCCGCCCCCCCCCCCCCTCCCCAATATCCCAACCTCGTTCCGCACTCGAAAACGGAGAAGAAAACAATAAACTTCTCACACGGCTGCCCTGCTGGCCTAGGAAAATCAGTCGCGGTTTGGGTAAAACATGGTCCCATAAGAGGCAAGATGGCACGTGGCGACCAACCAGAAGTACCAAGAAAAAAAAGAACGAGAAATAACCCAAGAAAACAACCAAGAAAAAGAAGAAAGAAAAAAAATCAACGACGGTCCAACGAGAAATATCAACGGCCACTAACTTTTCACCAACGACTTTTCAATGTGTCCCTCGGATCGTTAAAGTATTATATCTCTTCCCCCATGAAAACCAGTCGAACAAATCAGAATCGAAAATCGACCGGTTACCGGTCGTCGTTTGAAACTAAGTCCACCGAAAACAACCGAAAACAAAAATCCGTCAATCGAAAAAAAAGAAAAGTCGATGGAAATTGACACCAATCAGTCGGTCAACAGATCGTCTCTCTTCACTTTCGACTTCGTTACTTCCAACTTGACTACTGTAAATCCGCTTCAGTTCCACGTAATTCAACTAAATTATTTTTTTTTTCCGTTCAAGCGTTCAAGTCTCAAATCAGTTTCGTTTCCACGCGGTCAATCTAAACCAACCAAGTCAGTGGAATCAACCAAAATCAGTTTTGCCATTCAAGTGTTCAGTTTCAATCCGATTCGTGTCCCACCCAATCAACCAATGGAATCGATCAATCAACCAACCAACCAATCAATCAATCAATCAATCAATCAATCAAAAAATCAATCAATGGATGGAACCATTCAATCAGTCGATCGAATCAACATAAATCAATCGGTTTTCTTGCCGGCCCTTTTGACATTGGTGATGCTCTGGCGGTACAGCTTCTTCTCTTCCAGAGCCTCGGACACGGCCGCCTGCCCGGCCGAGATGCGAGCGATGGGCACACGGAAAGGGCTGCACGAGACGTAGTCGAACTTCAGCGAGTGGAAGAACTGGACCGAGTCGGGCTCGCCGCCGTGCTCGCCGCAGATACCGACCTGCAGCATTTCAATAGTGCAGTGGCGAGACAGGCGTGCCAGGATCGAGAAGGGGGACGGCGGGGGGGGGGGGGGGGGGGGGGGGGGGGGGGGGGGGGGGGGGGGGGGGGGGGGGGGGGGGGGTGGGGGGGGGGGGGGGGGGGGGGGGGGTGGGGGGGGGGTGGAGCAACAAAAAATCAGTTTCCCTGTCACAAGGATCATTTTTGGAGCCAAGCACTTGATACACAAAAAAGGCCGTTACAGTGATGCACTTATTGAATCGTTACATTCGAGGTACTTGGGGTGTTTTTCTAGCTGACCCTAGATGCCCACACGTCCGCCCGCCCGCCCGCAATTCATCCAAGTTTTGCGCACACCAAGCGCGCGCGAAGGATCGAGAGAGCGAAAGAAATCTATAACCCCGATTGGGACTCGAGGGCAGCAACTAGAACCTTGATCCGTGTCGCTCATAGGTCATGTTTCTGAGGGTGGGAGCCGCAGAAACCGGCGCCATCTAGGACATTGTTCCCCGGGTTGGATCTGTACTAAGATACATCTGACAGTTATACACGGACACATCCTGCACAACATCTGGTCAACGGTAGGATTTGATCCTAGGTGATCCATCTGTACATGATCTATCTGTACATGATAATATATATATACATATATTCCTGATCTGTAGGCTGTAGCCCACGTGTTTCGCAGAGGTAGGGTGGAAGCCGCCAATACTTTCGCATGATTCGTACTACGCAGATGATGGACGACAACATACCATCAATACTCCGTCCCCCAAGAAACAAGGAACGTGTGCGTTGAATTATTGACATGCACACGCTGCTCCCTTAGAACTAGGTGCAGAGCGGTATATCATGACGGCTTTCAGGATGGCAGTCTCACTTCGGCCACAGTCCACCCAAAGTCCAAAGTCTAAGCACTTTGACCTCGCATTTAGGGACCGCAGCTCTAAAAAGGGGTCAAGAACCATAACGATCTGCAGCGGTAGTAGACTGAAAAAAAAAAAAAAAAAAAAAACCCGAGAGGTGTGAAAAAAAAAGCGTTTTAGATGCGGTTGCCGTGACAAGCAAAAAAAAAAGTTTAATGAAATGTCAGTAAATTAGTATGGGTGCTTCGACGAAGCGACAATATTCATTCGCACGCATCCGAAAGCATTATAAAAAAAGTGTGACGGGCCGATCTACGATGGCAGCAAATCTTACAACCGCAAGTCCCGCACTACCCGGGAGAGATGACTCTCCCGGGTGGCTATCTCCACCGCACCTGCTCCTGTCGGGGGTCAGGTCAGGTCGGGTCAACGTGCCCAAACTCCAGGGGTAACAACAGCCTGATCTGATGTTACAACGGGAGAGAGCTATGGGCTAGCTAGATTGACACACGACACGAAATTGGAACGTGGAAGTGTGGTGAGCTTAAGCTCTATTTTTACCAAATCCGCCGGAGGATAAAAGAAGAAAAGAAAAAAGCCCGCCCATTTTGTGGGAGAGACAAAAACGAGCTGGGAGGGTCCGTGGCGAAAACAAATGCAATCCGTGGCGAAAACAAATGCAATGCGCGTAGTGACCAAGGGCCACCGTGCGAAAAGCAACGCAGCACGGAACGGAAAACATGCACACACCTCGCCTCGGAGGACTTTCTGAGTTTTTCGAACAACGGAGAGAGGGGGTGCAAACGCTTAGCGACGCATGCTCTCCGCATCTTTTCCAAGGGAAATTTCTAAAAAAAAAAAAAAAAAAAAAAAAACTTTGCAAAGCCACCATTGTCGTCTATACGTACTACTGCTGTGTGCCACCACTATTGTAGCGAACTTTCGAGAGAAAATCGTCCGGGAAATTCATCCCGGCGGATGGGGTGTTATCTTGAAGTTAGTATGGCAGGGCTCTTCACGAGCCGTGACCCGACACGCGCGGGTGGGGTTGAGAAGTCTCAACATCTCACAGAGAGAGGGTCGGGAGGTTTAAAAACTCTCACGAATAGGGTCGGGATGGCCCGCCCGCCCGACCCGACCTGGCCCGCGAGGTTTGACTCGACCCCGTGAACAGTCCTGGTTGCAAGTTTTTGAAATCTCACGGGTCGGATCGGGTCGGGTCATGAGGTTTCATACCAGGTATGTATACCGTATAGACTGCGTACCTTGGTGTCCGGCTGCTTCGCGCGCGCCTTCTCGAGGGCCGTGCTGATGAGGCCCCCCACTCCCTCCTCATCGATGCGGGCGAAGGGGTCAAAGTCCAGCAGCCCCTGCGCAACAAAATGCGAAACAGTACAAAAACCCCCCCGAAAAATCGGTTGGGCTGGCTGCGCACTCACAGCTAACGTATACACCAGGTATACATTATAGTTTGTAGTTGTACTGGTACGTACTGTACCACAAAGTACGTACGTACCGGCAGTGTTTTCTTCTTTTAAAAAGAAAAGCATTGTTAAACCAAGCGCTCACAGTCGACGTGTAAATGGCGCTCCGTACCACAACGGTAGTAGTACTCCTACTGTAAATGCAATGTAAGTGTTTTTTTTTTTTCCAAAGAAAAAACACTTGCTTATGATACTGTGAAAAACTAATGTTTTCTTCTTTGGCGGGAATGTTTTATGAGCCATCAACGTCGGAGGCTCATCTCGCACATTGTTCAGGACGAAATGGTCCAGTTGCAATAATAGTATATAGCCCGATTCGAGTCTTTTCGTGTATACCAGGCAGGAAAAAACCATGCCCATGCCCCGCTACAGCAGTTAACAACCACAGCAGCATACGCAACTAGATTCGGAGCACAGCAGCATACGTATCACGCTATTTATGTGTCCCAAAAAAAAGAAGGTCCTAGGTGTTCACGCCATCAATAAAAAAAAATGGTCCAAACAATCCCCCTTATTTTGGGAGAGACTAGTGTATGCCCTTCTCAAGTGTATATATATATATAGATACAACTATAATTACGATTTTTGAGGTCGTTGTGACTTGCTGGCTCTTCGCAAACAGCCCTTCTTCTTTGCAGCCGAACAGCAACCTTTCTTCCTTCTTTGAAACAGCCGAACAGCCAAACAACCTTTCTTCTTTCTTCTTCGCCAAACAGCCAAACAACCTTTTCTTCTTTCTTCCTCCGCAAACTGCCAACCAATAGCTCTTCGCACGGCGCCTAAAAAAAGAGGCGTCTCGCCTTCGACGAACGGCATAGATAGGTGCAGCTGTCGGCGGCCAAGCTGCTGCTGTCGGTGGCGAACCTGCTGGTGCTGCAACCCCCGCCTCTCCCTTCTCCACGCCCCCTAAGCACACCTCCCCCTCGTCGAGAGGCGCGTGGTCCTCGCCTTCTGGCAAGAGAGCGGCAACGACAAAGACCGACCTGGTGCCGGCTGTTGTTTGCGACCAGTGCACGGACCAGCACTTACTTGGTCAAGAACTCCGCGCCTGGTGGCAAAAACGTGGCCTTCGCCACCAGCAAGGATCTCATGTGCGTGGTGGCGGGATCATCCTGACAGGGCATCCGACTGCGAGTTCTGTGCTCGCCCGATCAAGGAAGGGACTGTCTCGTACTCCCTCGAGACTGCTGACAGTGGTGAGTGTCTTACGTCTATTGTGCATGCTGTATGTTGCCGGTACGTTTTTTGGGGGTTTTCAATTGCCTTTTTGCATACAATCCTACGTCAAAGCGTTTATTTATTTCGTCGGCTCCTCTTACACACAGTGCACGCGAACGCGCACATGCACAACTGTTTGCGGGACGTGAACGAAGGAACGGAGGATTCAGCTGTCGCCGTCACCGCTGCACCGAACGACGTGAGTGCTGCTGCTACTGTGGTGCATTTTCGGTGCATACACACGATTTCTGTGTGTACATGTTTTTTTGGTGACCCCACGTACTCATTTTTTGCTCGTTTTCGGCTGCCGCTGCTGCTGCTGCTGCTGTCGGCGCCACGACGTGAGTGCTGCTGCTGCTGTGCACCTGCTTCTCCTGTGCACTCGCTGCTGCTGTAGTGCTGATGCGTTGTTGCCGTGCTGTGCACTTGCTGCTCCTGTGCAATTGCTGCTGCTGTATGTAGTGCTGCTGCGTTGTTCCGCGTGCATCATGCTGGAAGCGTACATATTTTCGGATCGTCAATTCCGTAGGTTTTGCGATGGCGGCATACCAGGGTACATGCTTTTTTCCTTCCTTACTTTCATATCGTTGCTATGCTGCTGCTGCTGCTTCTGCTGCTGCCAACGCTGCTGCTGCCAACGCTGCTGCTGCTGCTACCAACGCTGCGGCGATTCGTTGCAGCTTCTGCTGCTGCTAATGCTGTGGCTGCTTTTGGTGCTGCTGCTGCTGATGCTGCCGCAACATCCACTGAATGTTCGTACGTATGTACTCGGATTACTGTCTTTCTTGGTCGTTTTTGTACTCAAATGGTTCCTTTTGATACGTGAATTTTTTTTTGTCGTTTTGCTCCTGCATTTTGCGTACGTACTGCAATTTCTCGTTTTTGGCTTGGTTATTTTCATATATATCGTTGCTATGCTGCTGCTGTGGTGCTGCTGCGTTGTTGCCGTACATCATGCTGCACTTGTGTGTGTACATATTTCGGTATTGTCAATGAAATTCCGTAGGTTTTGCGATTGCGGCATATGCTAGATGGGTGTATCTCAGGTTCGACCTGGGTCTGCAGCAAGCTTCTCTTTCGGTAAGGTGTAGCGTGGAGGACACGCCAGGTATAGGTGAGGCTCGGCACGGTCAGCCGAGCAGAAGTGATCATGAAGCATGACGCAAGTCATCTCACATGACAGTCATCAGCAATTACTTGGTGATGGAGGCTGGTAATTCCCCGCCTCAACTATCATCAGATCTACGGAGATCTGCGGCCACTTTTAGTACAAGAGTCAATATCCACGATAACGGATGAACCACTGACTGTAGAGTAACGACCTGAGCAGGTACATACATTTTTTCTTCTTTATTTTCATATCGTTGCTATGCTGCTGCTGCCAACGCGGATTATTGTTTTTATTGGCCATTTTTCTACCCAAATGGTTTTTTTGATACAAAAAAAAATATTTGGGTCGTTTTGCTCCTGCATTTTGCGTACATACTACTTTTTCTCGTATTTTGCTATGCTGCTGCTGCGTTGTTGCCGTACAGCATGCGGAGGTGGGTCTATAGTGAGGTACCAAAAATACTTTTCGGACGGCCTCGGGGTACACACTTTTTTTCTCCCTTCTTTTCATATCGTTGCTATGCTGCTGCTGCCAACGTTGTGGCGATCCGTTGCTGCTTCTGCTGCTGCTGCTGCTGCTGCTGCTGCTGCTCTGCTTTTAGTGCTGCCGCAATATTCACTGAATGTTTGTATGTACTCGGATAATTGTGTTTCCTGGTCGTTTTGTGGCGCTGCTGCGTTGTTGCCGTACATCATGCTGGACATGATTTGTGTGTCTATTACACTTAAACTTGTGCGTGTGTACATATTTCTGTGTCGTCAATGATTTTTTTGTGGTGCTGCTGCGTTGTTGCCGTACATCATGCTGGACGTGATTTGTGTGTGTACTACTGTACTACACTTGTGTGTCTACATATATCTGTATCGTCAATGAAATTACGTACTTGCTGCTTCTGCTGCTGCTGCTGCCGTCGTATAGCAAGCGATTACGTGCTGCTGTTGTGCCGCTGTAGAGTAGTACAAATAATGAACACTGCCCCCCCCCCCCCCCCCCCCCCTTCCCCCTCCCCCGCCATTCCCTGAACGCCACTCCCGCCCCGCGCACCCTATATGTTTACTTCGACCAGGTCCGTGGCAAGTGCTACAACTGCCGCCTGACGGACTCCACCATCAAAGACGGAGACATCATCATCAAGCGCAAAAAGACTCCCTTCCATTTCGCCTGCTCCAGGGCTTCGCGGAATTCCGAAGCAGTACACCAAGCAGATTGTCGCCATCTAGGACGAACGAAAGGAAACAAATTGTTTCCCACATTTCCCAAAATCACGATTATTTCTTCCTACACATATCCAACGGGTTCAACAGCGAACAGATCCACATTCTGGGCCTCCCGCCTCGTTACTACAGCATCCTGGAAGACTATTGACATGTATATATCATGTCTCATCCAAACTCCTATGCTGGCTACATCGAAATCGCGGCCGCCCAGCAACTATACAACATTTCCATAACCGTTGTCGTTGCCGGCACTGCTGCTTTCTCTCCTGTCCCAAACCTTCTTTTAAACAACAGCCTGTATGTTGTATATCATCCACATGCCAAGCACTGCTCCACTCTCTCCCCACACTGATGAAATATGTTATTCTTATTATTATTAGACGAGTGTCATTCTTACTCTTGCGTCACCCGATCTTACGTTTCACATTACATTCATAAATAAACGCTATCATTACATCCTTCATCGTTTTTTACACAAATACATTTAGTTTGGTTGGCTTTGGGCTATGTCGCCAATTAATTGCAGTTATATGTACACGAAACGACGGAATACCCACTCCGAAGGAAAGCCTTGTATATAATATATATATACAACCGTCAAGCTGTAGGTTCGAAGTACAGCAGGAGCATTTCTACACAAATAAAAAGGGGGGGAAAAAAAAAGGCCGCTGAACGTATTTACCACGACTGGTGGGCGAAAATACAAGCAGCGTGTGATCTCCATTTACTTTGTATCCGAGACGGAAACGTTCCCTTCAGAGTTGGGGAGACAAGAGTGGTGCGCGCTTCCTGCTGCTGTACGTACGTAGGTAATAAATAGATACGTGCTGCACACTTCCGATTATCACTGACCTGCTCCTGGTAGCGACCGATGAACTTGATAGCGTCGTCGCGGGAGAATCCCCACACGCTCTGGGTCAAGTCCTGGAATCAACAGGCCATCGGAGCAGAGCACAAAAAAGCCGGGTCGTCGGGCGCGCGCGCGGGGCGGGGGGGGGGGGGGGGGGGTACTGCTACATCATGCATGGCCGTAGTCGTATGACCATGGGGGGGGGGGGGGGGGGGGGGGGGGTGGGGGGGGGGGGGGGGGGGGGGGGTACTCATTTGGCTTTTGACCCTAAAATGGTCGGCGGGGGGGGGGGGGGGGGGGTGCGCTAATCATCATGCATGGCCGTAGTCGTATGATTATATACCCTCACATTCCTACAATGCCGAGACGGAGCACGTCGGGCTATCACCGACCAGGGAGGGGGGGGGGGGGGGGGGGGGGGCCGTACTCCTTACCTGGGGGGGCGGGGGGCGCGTACTCATTTATTGCTTGCCTTAGTCATTTGACCATTGACCACGCATCCCTTTCGAGACGGAGCACCGTTCCTACTCCTAACAGAGACACCTCCAACAATTGGGCGCTCATTACGTTGTTTCCATACATCACATAGACACGTTTTGCTAACAGTATCCCCTTCCTGTTTGGCCTCCTGTGGCCACCATCTATCTCCTAGGATAGCGATCGTTTTCTCGCTGCTATTCATTGTATCAAACTCCTCCATGCCACATTCGTCTATTTTCCTCATCTCTTCTAACACATCCCGTTCCTCCTTGTAGATTTCACATTCTCCTACTATGTGAGTTCTACTCTATTGCTTTGCCACACGGGCACATCTGTGCATCTACTTCCTCCTCCTCCCGGCTACTGGTATACCTCTTCCTTCCTTCTGGCATGTCCAGGTCCCCTACACGAAAGCGCAGTTTCAGCGTTTTCGCGAAGTCAATTGGGCCATGCAGGGGGGGGGGGGGGGGGGGGGGGATTTCGCGGAGGAGGTGGAGATAGTGAAATCTACTGCATTAGTGATGGGGATAAAACGAGAGTCAATCGCGTTCGATACGATGACGCAAAACGTGGAGAAACAAAGTGATGCGAAGCTGAAATAACACCAAAACACACAGACTCCTCGGTCAATCAAGTCCTGGAGACACATGCGGCTATGTACACGCAAAACACGAGGTCGCGGGGCGGTCGGGCGGGGCGACGGCGACGGCGACGGCGGGGGGGGGGGGAGGGAAAGTAGCCGAGTGGTAAGATCTGTAATACCAGGCTAGGCTAGCTACTAACAGTGATGTTATACTCATGAAACGGAAAAATCAACTTGGTCCGAAACAGTACAACAACAACATCCCCACCACTTCACACCACCCCAACCCCAACTATCAACACCATCATCACCGCCACCATCCTAACCCCACCCTAACCCCACTACCCCCACCCCCACCAATCTGTTGTTGCTGCTACTGCTCATCATCACCGCCACCACCCTACCCCCACCCCACCCCCACTTCCCCCACCCCCACCAATCTGTTGTTGCTCTCTACTGCTCATCATAACCACCACCACCCTACCCCTACCTCACCCCCGCTACACCCACCCCCACCAATCTGTTGTCGCTGCTACTGCTCACGTTAGTGCCGAAGCTCATGAACTCGACACCATGCGTGCCGACGACCTGGTCCGCCGTCTGGCATGCGCGCGGGAGTTCCATCATCGTGCCGATGGGGATGTCCAGCTGTAAAAATCCACAGACACACACCACACACCCAACACGCGCGAGCGAGAGGGACAAACATCGAGAGTGGGCACCTCGGGCTCAGTAGGCTGTCAATGTTCACCATGCATGCGGTGCGGACTCAAGGGCGGATAGGGGCGAGGGGGGGTGCTTGATCATCACATAACACCCCTCGTCAACTACTAATAGTTTTCGGTCGGAATCTATGTCAGTCGCTTTCCGGAGGCGTTTTCCGGGCGCGCCGTTCAGCAGTGCACTCCCGATGTGGGAATAAAAAACACTTGGGGAGTTGAGAGTCAGATTTAGGTCTCTTAAACAGTGCACTGGTAAAACGCTCAACAGGGCTTCCTCAACTATAGGAAGGCTTGCTGGGTGCCAGTCGTTTTACGGAGGTGCCAACTGTTCCGACGTGGTTGAGTTTCCTCATTCGCAGGAAGGCTTGCTGAATGCCACCCCCCTCCCCTCCCCCTCCCCTCCCCTCCCCTCCCCTCTCCCCCCCCTCTCCTCCAAACACTTCTCACCTTAACTCCGGCCTTCTCGAGCTCGTCAGCAACCGCGGCCTGGATCTTGGGTACGATGAGCCTAAGCTCTTTAGCGGTGGACACCACGGGCACCATGATCTCGGGCTTCGGGTCCAGTCCGGCCTGGGGGAGTAAGCGCGACGACGACCACGCCCATTACAAGACAAGGGGGGAAAACCGGCAAGAGAGGTGGTTGACGGGGAAGGAGACATGATTGTCAGAAGTGGTGATGGGTGTGGGGGTGTGTGTGTGTGTGGGGGGGGGGGGGTTGGAGGAGGAGGAGGAGGAGGAGGAGATCCATCCGGGGAGGAGCTTCGAAGACCGCCGGAAAAAAATGCATGTGTTTTTACGTTTATTTTTGACATACGCCACCACTGTTACCGGGGGCCATAGTATACAGGACCAAAATATTGGTAGTGAACACAGGTAAATACATAGGTTTTTGAGTGTGCTGTTGGTCCTATTTACTATGGTCCCCCGTATTGGTGAAACGGCAACAGTACGAGCTACGCTACTGCTACGGTGATGGCAGTAGTTCATACCGAAGGGTGTATCATTGCGGGGGACCATAGTAAATAGGACCAATTACTGTTGAGTAAAAATAGGCAAACATATAGGTTTTTATGTACACCATAGGTTCTACTAACTATGGATCCCCGTAATAGTAATCAGTAGGGTATACATGGTGCGTTCCCATTCTACTGACGTTGTCCGACAGCAACTTTGACCGCTTGGGAACAGTTTCGCGCTGTTTTTTTCTGCTGTGCTGATGGCACGCAGGTTCAATCAGAGCACACGTCATGAAAGGTACTGTACCTTCTTATGGTGCTGTGTTGACAGCGCGCATGTACGAGAACAACAGGCCCGAAAACACGTCACAACACGGTAACAATGTACCTTCCCGCCAGGTATTCTTGCTGTGGGGGAGGCACATACATTGCCTAAACGTCATGCAAAAAAAAAGGTGCTTGTACCTTCTTATTGACGGCGGCCGCCGCGGCGACAGCCCTAGCCTGCATCTCCGTGATCTCCGGGTAGACGACGGACAGGCGGCAGCCTCGGAAGCCCAGCATGGGGTTCACCTTCCAAGTGGAAAGCGAAAAATGCGAGACAAAGAAAGGGACAAGGTTATGGTCGAAGATGGGCGACATGGGGGTATTTATTCTCTCTCTCCAAGCAGACGAAGACCGAAACCCACCCGGAGCCAAAAGCCCAAAATACAAGACGTCATGACCTCATACTGAACAAAATGTATACTTATATTTGACACTGCACGCGTTTTTGTGCGGCAATGTGCTTGGGGATTAGAGTGGACTTAGAGGTCAGCAATTTGCTGACCCGATGCGACAACGTTCAATAGAGAGTACCGGGGACACACCAGGTAGTAGGTACACATTTGGTGGCAACATACCCGGCAGCACCCGCCCACCCCCGCCCCTGCCTGGTCGCTAAAATACCGCACCGTTACAATACGTCCCATGGTTGAAAAATCCTTCTCTTGTTGCTCACTCACCTCCTGCAGCTGGGCTACTCGGTCTTGGACGACCGAAAGCGGCTTCCCAACGGTGTCCGCCAAAGCCTGGAAAAAACAAAACAAAACAAAAAAAAACAATTGAGATTTGCAAAAACAACGAATGGGCCCGAGAAGAGGGGGAGGAAGGGGTTTGTGCGTTTGTTTGTTTCGCCGGCGTTCGTTTTGGGCGGTTCTTGGTTTAAGACGACACCGTATTTGATTGGTCGATTGACTTCAAGTATTGCGGGGGACCATAGTAAATAGGACCAAATACTGTTAGTAAAAATAGGAAAATATATGGCTTTTTATGTATACCATAGGTCCTATTAACTATGGACCCCCGTAATAGTAATTAATATACATGCTTTGTCCACCAGCTCCACCAAAAGCTTGGATATGTCGGATGAGTTAAAGAGGTCATAAAATAACCAAGAAAAAGAACTCACAAGCGACGCGTACAACAAAGCCGAGCCGAGCAAGCAAAAAAGAAAACAACACAACAACTGACAACAACCAGAACGCAACAACCGCAACATCAGCCACAAGACAACGTGGCAATTGCCTTTACTTCACCACTAGTACGGCTCAAACTCGTCGGAATTTCGACCTCTCAAGAATGTGCTAAAACGCCTAGCAAGGTGATACAACAGCCCCCAAAATATCCTCGTCACGCGCAATACGTGACCGTCAATCCTGGGTAGATTCAGATGCGAACAGACAAGACAGCCACCACAGCAGCAGCGCTGATCAGAGGAAACGCATCGCACGGACACAACACGAACCTGCATGTCCTCGATGGAGTGGGGGAGGAACTCGTGAAGAGGGGGGTCGAGAAGGCGCACGGTGACGGGCAGGCCATCCATCTCCCTAAAACCCGCGCAGGAGGGAGGCAGCACGGTAGAATACGAGTATCGCAGAACAGCCGGCGGGGGGGGGGGGGGGGGGGGGGGGCGTCAAGACAAAGCAAATCGCTGGCTGGGGGGGGGGTGTACTCGATAGGAGAGATGAACTCGATCTCATGCATGGCCGTAGTCGTATGACCATAATAGACCTTCGCATCCCTACAACGCCGGGACGGAGCACGTCGGGTTTTCACCGACCAGGCAGACATTGCTTGCACCAAGCGCGAAGCAAGCGCCGTGAGGTGTCGGGGCGAGTCGCATGAAGGGTGAGAGAGCTGCATTCTACTAAGTACCGCTTTAGAGGCGGATTTTCTTGCATGCGTACGAAATGCTGGGGGGAGGGGGCGTGGGGGGGGGGGGGGGGGGGGGGGGGGGGCTTTTTTCTATTGTTTCTTTTCCTTTCGTCACCTTTTTCTTTTCCAGCTCTACTCGTGGAGATTGGTGTCCTCAGCGACACATTCGGGATAAGCCACGTACGGAGGCCAACACACAAGAAAAAAAAAAAAGGCTCAAGGCTAAATTGCTGCGCACGGCAGAGTTGTTTGGCGCGGGGTCGAGGAAGAAAAAAGACAACAGGTCAACCATAAATTGCTGCCCGCGCACCGACAACAAGTTCCCATTTACGGCTTTCACGGGGTCAGCTCGGTGGTCTGCTACAAAACACGCTTGACAAATATCCACCCGAAGGCCGGGTTTTTTGCTTGTGTAGCTCGGCGATTTTCAAGGTTTGAGGTCCACACGGAGCAGGACAAAACCCGCCCGGTATATTCGCTGGCGGGTGGTGGGGTTCCACGTGCAGTTAAGTTCGCTCGGTGCAGATCATGGGGCGCATATTCCGGGTAGACGACACCGATCGCGGCAACAACAGAAACGTCAACAACTACCACCTACCGGCCCTACCACCACCTTCCCCTCCCACCCAGCGGTTCTCAGCAGGATGTCGGCTCACTCTTCATGCGACTCGGCGAACACCTCGCGGCCCTTCACGCTCGGTGCAAGCAATCAATGTCTGCCAGGTCGGTGGAAACCGACCTGCTCCGTCCCGGCATTGTAGGGATGCGAGGGTCTATGGTCACACATACGACTACGGCCATGCATGATATCGAGTACAACCCTCGCCCCCCCCCCCCGCCCTCCCGAACCTCCCGGCATTGTAGGATGCGAGGGTCTGTCGTCGTACCAACCACTACAGCCATGGCATGAGTACCTCCCCCCCCCCCCCCCCCCCCCCCCCCCCCCCCCCCCCCCCCTTCACACATGCCTCCCCCTCGACAAAACTACCCCTGAAAAAAAAAAAAAAACCCACTTGAGGATGCCGGTGATGTCCTCGCGCTGGAACGCCGCCATGGTGTCCAGGTGCCTCACTCGCTCCTCCTTTTCCTCCGACACGATCATCGCGCGGATCGCCGAAATCCTCTCCGGGTCGAAGAACATGTGCTCCGACCGGCACAGCCCGATGCCTTGAGCGCCGAGACCGCGCGCCGTGGCCGCCTGCTCCGGGGTGTCCGCGTTCGTCAAGACCTATTACAACGATACACACCGGAGGAAAAAAAAAAAAAAAAAAACAGAAAATAACAATTTTAACAAAAGACAAAAACAGAACGGGGGAGGCGGGAGGGGGATGGGGGGGGGGGGGGGGGGGGGGGGGGGGGGAGAAAAATTAATAAAATACTGGCAGAAATCAAGGAAGAATACAAAAAACAGAAGGATGCGACAACAAGAAAAATGTATTTACGGACAAGGGCATAAAGACAAAGCTCCAAAAACAACAAACAAACAAACAACGCGGGTACATAAAACTGGAAGACTGAAACACCCCCCCCCCCCCCACCGTTCTCTCGCGTCGCAGCGACGAGATGCGGGACGACGAGGCGTGATCGTTTGTCTGCACATCGCCCCCCCCCCCCCCCCACGTCCCGTCCCGTCCCGTCCCACTGCCACCTCTTCCTCCCTTCCCCTCCCCTCCCCTCCCTCCTACTGCCAGCGAAAATCTCGCCTTGAGCTTGCGGGCTTCGTCGGCCCACTTGAGAACAGCCTGGAAGTCCTCGTCCTCGGCCGCAGAGCGTCTGTCGACCGTGCCGAGGTAGACTTCTCCGGTGCTGCCGTCGATGGTGATGATGTCGTGTTCCTTCAGCTCCAGCTCGCCGAGCTGCGTGTGTGGGTGTGGGGTGTGTGTGCGCGCGGGGGGGGGGGGGGGGGGGGGGGGGGGGGGGGGGGGGGGAGATTTGTTGATGGAAGGTGAGTTTCGAATTGGCACTATTAATAGCCTTCATATTTTGCCACTACATTCGCGCTGGTTACCGCCTATGATACCGGCAGAGAGCAGTATTTTGCGCTAATGCTCGTGGCACCACCTGTTGGTTTTTGACATCGAGCGCTATTAACGCTACGGGGGGCAATAGTTGATAGGACCTACGGTGCACGCAAACACCCATATATTTTCACATTTTCACCAACAATATTTGGTCCTGTTTACAATGGCCCCCCCGTAAACAGCACTCCTACAGCACTCGAGGGCAAGGCATTTGAGACAGCACCAGCACCAGCGCCAGCACCAGCAGTAGCATAAACACTACAGCGTAGCATATTGGCACAAAACAATCAACGCTGCCGCTGTAGCATTCACATCATCGCTAACATGATGCTACTCTCAACAATACTTGCTCTAGCATTGGCATCGATCGCGACGTAGGCTAGCTGATACATCAAACGCGCTATTAATACCATCACGAAGTACACAACGCCTACTATTACGGAGGACCATACAAGGTAAATAACACCTGCGGCGCACACAAAAAACCTATATATTTCCCTATTTTTACTGGACAAAATTTGGTCCCATTTACCATATATACTAGGTAAGGGCCTCCGTAATATTGTTTTGCTGTAGAATACGAGGGCGGAAGAACATTTGACACTCTCCGATACACAGGCAATTGTTTTGTTAATAGTTGATGTCACTGGTGAACAAAATCTGGCGCGCGCATCGACGTTTGTTTTGTTTTGTTTTGTTTTGTTTTTATGTGTGCCACTGGTGTAAAAATCTGGCACGCAAATCGCCAAACAGTCACACACAAACGCCACAACTACTGTTGAGATTGGCAACATTAACAGCAACTTCCCAACACCGCCACCAACACAGCACCAACTCCCCACCCCCAGCACACCAACAAACAGCGAACAACGACATCATCGCCACCAACACCACCACCAACACCACCAACAACAAAACAACAGCAGCAGCAACAAGGCAAGAGAGGCGAAAAAAAAAAGCAACAAAAAAGAAGAATGAAAAAAAGCAAACGCGACAAGGCAAAAGAGGACGAAAGAAAAAAAGCGAAAAAAAAAAGCAAAAAAGAATGTCGGCGGCGGCGGCACCTTCAAGCTCTTCCCCGCGGTGTCCACCTCCGCCGCCGTGCAGCCGCTGACGCAGCACTTGCCCATCCCGCGCGCCACAACCGCAGCGTGAGACGTCATGCCTCCCAGGGCCGTAAGAACTCCCTGCGCCGACTTCATGCCGTGGATGTCCTCGGGCGTGGTCTCCTTTCGCACGAGAATGACGTCCTCCCCGATGTTGGCCATGGCCTCCGCATCGTCGGGCGTGAACACGATCTTACCGGTGGCAGCTCCCGGGGACGCCGGGAGTCCTTCCCCGATCAGCGTCTGCGGGACAACGCGTTAGTCGTACACAATAATTGAGTACGAGTGGCAAAATTGACAGTAGCACTACTGCTGTAGAAAAGGAATTTGAGATTCGAGGAACACCAGCCAGCAGCCACCACCCCCCCCACGCTGTCTCGAAACCGATAAGCGGTCAATGGTCAAAAAGGCAAAGCAACAAATGAGTACCCGCCCCCCCCCCGCCCCGGCCCCCGCCCCCGCCCCCTCCCCCTCCCTCGCGCTTGGTGTGCAAGCAACACCTTCCTGGTCGGTAAAAAAAACCGACGTGCTTCCTCCCGGCATTGTAGGGATGCGAGGGTCTATAGCCGTACGACTACGGCCATGCATGATAATGAGTACACCCCCCATAATCCCCCCCCCCCCCCCCCCCCCCCCACCCTCCCCCATAATCGACCCCCCCCCCCACTCCCGACATAGTACACCACATTGCCCCCCCTCCCTGATACACCAAACATCCCCCTCAAGCATAATAACCGCACCGCTCCCCCCCCCCACCCATGATACACTCCCCCCCTCCATAATTTACCGCACACCCCCTCTCCCATAATAGACCACCCCCTCCCCCCCCTGTAATACACCACACCTCGCCCCCCTCCATGAAAAACCACACCCCTCCCCTCCCCAAAATAGACCACAACCTTCCCCCCCTTCCCATTGATACACTACCCCCCCCCCCCCCCCCCCCCCCCCCCCCCCCCCCCCCCCCCCCCCCCCCCCCCCGCTTCCCTCACAATATTACGGGGGCCCATTGTAAATAGGACCTACGGTACACGCAAAAAACTTATATACTTTCCTATTTTTACCGACAATATGCGGTCCTGTTTACTATGGTCCCCTATTTGGTCCTATTTGCTATGGTTCTCCGCAATAGTACACCCCACCTTCTTGGCGGCCGGGTCGAGGGTGGGGTGGAGGAAGAAGTCCATCTGGTTCGCGGGGATCCGGAGCAGGGCTTCGGCCTGGGTCAGGGCTCCCTCCTTCACCATGTCCACGGCGATTTTGACCGAGGCCTTGGCCGTCCGCTTACCGTTGCGGCACTGGAGCATGTACAGCCGCCCGTTCTCTACCGTGAACTCGATGTCCTGGAGAGGGAGAGGGAGGAGGGGCAGCTGCAGCAGCAGGAGGAGGAGGAGGAGGAGGAGGAGGGGTTGGGGGGAGGAGGGAAAAACGAAAGAGGAGGAGGAGATGGTGGTGGTGGTGGGGGGGGGGGGGCAGTTGGAGAAAGAAAGGTTGGGGATGCGAGGTAGAGGCGGGGAGAGAGGAGGGAGAAGGGGGGGGGGGGGGGGGGGGGGAGGAGGGTTGGGGGTAGGGGAGGTAGCGAGATGGGGGAGGGAGCAAGTTAGGGGTGGGGGGGGAAGGTAAAGGGGTGGTGCGAGGGGGGGTGTCGGCGGGTATAGAGAAGGGGGGATGGGGGGCGGAACGGGGCTCCGTTCTCCCAGGCAAGGGTATGAAGCGGATTGGTTTGATGTTTCCCTCGAATGCTTCTTAAAAAAAAAACAACTATCTGAGGTAACGTTCTGGAAGGACTTAATTGTTAACACTCGGACGTGCTCCCTCCGGCGTTTCCCAGACGGAGAACAGTTTGTAAGGAAACGCGTGAACGGAAAGAAACCGGGCGGATGGCGATCTACTGTAGGCTCGTAAACAACGCACGCGGTACAACCAAAACCCCAAAAGCGACAAACACAACGAAAAAATTGGCACCGACTGCAAACGCTAGTACTACTACTACTACTACTACTACTACTGCCGTACGAGAAACACAAGACCGCCCCACCGACCGAAAACACTCATTTTCAGCTCAAAACATAGAAAAAAAAAACTATACCGCAGGAGGAGAGAGTCGTGCCTTCCGTTTTCTCCTTCTTTTTGGTCTGTTCGACTCCCGAGCATCGACACACATCCATCGCCTTCACGAACCACCACCGACCACCGCCGAGCACAACAACAACTTCAACTTCCAAAAAAAACTTCAACTTCAACTTCAACTTCAACTTCAAAGCCTACCATCACTGCCACTACCCTCCCGTCCCCAACAGCACCGCCCGCTACCACACACGTCGGCCACGCTACAACAACAACACCCGACACCACTCAAAAACCGCCACCACCAGTATACGGGGGGCCACAGTAAATAGGACCAAACCTTGCTAGTAAAAAATAGCGAAATATATAGGTTTTTGTGTGCACCGTAGGTCCTATTTAATATGGTCCCCCGTAACAACAACAGCACGACCACTACCACCACCCAACACCACCACCACCACCACCACCATCGCTCTACCTGCATGTCGCCGTAGTACTTCTCGAGCTGCTCCTGGTACTTGTACAGCTCCGCGTAAACCTCCGGCCACTTCTCCGCCATCTCCTCCAGGGGCTGGGGGGTGCGGATGCCGGCGACGACGTCCTCGCCGGCGGCGTTGGGAAGAAATTCTTCGCCACGCGTGAAACAAACCCACAAAAGAAATCAAACCACAAAAAATGAATCGAGGGAACCGGAGGGATAACAAAAAAGAAATATCAAAACGAACGAACGAACGAACGAACGAACGAAAAAAAAAAAAAAAAAGAAACAGGGAAAACGAAATATGATGAAAAAAAAAAAAAAAAACAGCCGCCTCTTCATTATTTTGTCCATGCGTAACTCCTATGATACAGTGAAGCGAAAATCGAGTGAGTCAAAGCCATCGGACGTCAAAGCAAGCAGTTGGAAACAGAAAGCACAAGAGCAAAAAAGCAAAAGCAAAACACAACGACATACAGTAGTGTCTCCTTCGAGCTTGTGTGTGATCTACCCGTGCACGCCTCCTTCCTCCCCCATCCCCCCCCCCCCCCCCCCCCCCCTCCCGCCCCCCCCCCACCCCCCACCCCCCAACCCCACCCCCCCCCCTCACTCACTCACTCACTCACTCACTCACTCACTCACCGCCAAAGAACTTGTTCTCTCCTGTGGAAGGGTTCCTCGAAAACGCCACCCCCGTCCCGCACCCGTCGTTCATATTTCCGTAGGCCATGACCTGCACCGACACCGCAGTCCCCCACTCGTCGGGGATGCCATTGTACGAGCGGTACCGGATGGCGCGGTCGTTGTTCCACGACCTAAAGACGGCGAGAACGGCCCCACGCAGCTGCTCCCGGGGGTCCGTGGGCACGTTGGGGTTGAGCTTCTTGAACTTGTCCACCACCTTTTTTAAGTTTATTGTTAACAACGTTTTGTATGCGCGCGAGGTGTGGACGGGGGGGGGGGGGGGGGGGGGGGGGGGTTTTAGGCCCTGTGTTGTGTATTCATGTCAATGCATGGACGTAGTCGTATGACCATGATAGACCTTCGCATCCCTGCAATGCCGGGACGGAGCACGTCGGGCTTTCACCGACCACGCAGACATTGCTTGCACCAAGGGCGAAGCGCCGTGAGGTGTTGGGCGAGTCTTATGCATGAAGGGTGAGCTGCATCCTACTAAGAACCGCTCTAGAGGCGGATTGTTTCTTGCATATGCATGACGGCATCAATGAATTGATTTAATTTCTGGTGTGGCCACTTCCAGAGATAGCAAGGTCGGTGGAGGGGGGGGGGGGGGGGGGGGGGGGGGGGGATAATGCATGGCTGATGGCTTTTACCTACAATATTGTACCGAGTGGGATGAGCGAAATAGTCAGAGTAGGTAATTACTAATAGTAGTACACGAAATATTCGTAACAAATGTGTCATGAAAAAAAAAAAAAAACATGTCGTACTCGTAGCCTTAGCAAGAGTAGCAGTAGCAGTAGCAGGGGCAATAGAAACAGCGTCAACAGTTGCAGTGCCTCGCTCGAGACAACCATTCGTTAGTCAGCGGTATCAATTCGATTGCATCAAATTTGCTTCAAAGTCTCTTCCATGCAGGCGAAGCAGTCATCCCCCCCCCCAGCCCTCCCTCCCTGACAAGCGGCACACCCGACCCACCTCCTTCCAGTCGTGGGCTTCCATTTCGAGGTCAAGCTTGACCCCCTTCTTCTTCTTGATCTCCGTGATAACCTATTAATGAATGAACACAATCATAACCGTAAAATATAACCAATCAATATTATCAGCATTGTCCTCACCGTTATCAACATCGTCGTGATTGCCATCCATTATCATCAAATATTTTTTCCCCATCCCGTCTAATACCTTCCGTCCTCTTTTGCTCCTGCCCTACGTCTATTACGGGGGACCATAGTAAATAGGACCAAATATTGTTCGCAAAAATAGGTAAATATATAGGTTTTTACGTATACCATAGGTCCTATTAACTATGTACCCCCGTAATAGTCGTACATCAGATCCGGGGTCGCACAGCAGTAGGTTCTTCTCCCCCTTTCGTTTCGCTCGACGGTAAGACCCTTTCAACTTTCATCGACAGAAGGACTCAGCACTTTCTCCGCTCGTCGACTCGCGTCTAGTCGTGCCTAATGGGACCACCCCTGCTCCGAAACAAAGACAATGTGCACGTTCATACATGTTCTCGTCTCTTTTTCTTCCACTCATTTGTCCACTCATTTGTTCGTGTTTTTTTTTTTTGGTCACCTCTTCGAATGGCTCCTTGTCGAGGTTCATCACCACGTCGGAGTACATGTTGAGGAAACGTCGGTACGTGTCGTATGCGAATCGCTCGTTGCCCGTGGAGTCGATGATGCCCTGTTTGTTGCGAACAACGCACATTTTTCAAGCAGAGGTTGCGCCGACGAGAAGAGGGGCGGGGGGCGCGAAGGGCGAACGTACAGGGAAGGGAAGGAACGGAAGGGGAAAAAAAAAAAAAAAAAAAAAAAAAAAAAAAAAAATGTCTTAAAGTGAAACAAAAGCATTGGAAGTCTTTTTTTTTTCTTCTCTGAAGGCATAGTGTAGTCCAGGTTACTACTGCAGAGCTCCCATGTATGCTATACCTGGTACTTCGTACTGGTTTGTATATACAACAGTACCAGTTGTTTTCTACTGGTGCAAGCCAACACATGTTGTACGGCTGCTCGACATGTTTTTGGTGCTTTCGGTTCAGCATGTGTGGTTGCGACCATATTTTGTGACGTGCACTCATACCACACAAACAAGTTTCAGCTATCATCAAACACTACTGTATGACAATACCAACGATGCCATCACCACCACCACCACCACCACCACCAACAACAACACAACACCATCACCGCCAACAACACCAACACAGACATCATCAGCGTCGCCGGAAAGCGAAAAAAAAACTCATTAAACACGGTCGGTGCCGCCGCTCACGCCAACCGGGTGCTGCCGGCGACATACCGTGATGCGTGCCTACTCAACATCGAGGCTTCATTTACGGCAACACCACCACCAACCACCAAAAAGCACCAAGAAGCACCAGAAAACACCAACAACAACAGCAATACATCTATCCACGTAGTATACCGTAGCTTTGGACAAAAAGAGGAGTCGGCGCCGAAACACGAAAGAGGCGTGTACCGCACCTGCACGATGTCGTCGTTTAGGCCCAGGTTGAGCACGGTGTCCATCATTCCTGAAACATGTCGCGAACGTGACGATGGGGAGATGAGGGCGATGACGATGACGATGACGATGATAGCGATGATGATGATGATGATGATGATGATGATGATGATGATGAAGGTGATGATGATGATGACGATTATGATGATATGATGATGATGATGATGATGATGATGATGATGATGATGATGATGATGATGATGATGATGATGATGATGATGATGATGATGATGATGATGATGATGATGATGGTGATGATGATGATGATGGTGATGATGGATGATGACGACGACGATGATTGACGACGATGAGATGACGACGAAAGGCCAAACAGCGCGGAGAAGCAAGGCGCACATCGAACGACGACGGCAACGATGGCAGCAACAAGAAGAGACAAAAGCCGAACGTGTCGAAATAGCAGGCAAAGGATGGGCAGACAGTACAGCAGTCGTGTGCCCCCCCCACGGAAGAAAAAAAAAAACACTGGCCGCCGTCAGCACTGCAGCAAAAAAAAGCACCAGGTACACGTTAAATAGCTGTCGCTAGCTACGTACGAACTCGCGCACCAGAAAAAACTTCACCTATCGACCATTTTGTGAGCGTAGGTTGATAACCTAGAAAA
Source organism: Macrocystis pyrifera (assembly GCA_031763025.1). NCBI lineage: Eukaryota > Phaeophyceae > Laminariales > Laminariaceae > Macrocystis > Macrocystis pyrifera. The sequence goes on along the minus strand of JASSKH010000032.1, from coordinate 5,302,302 downwards.
TATCATCCACGGGTCTCGGTTGGTTGACGTCATAGAACCCGCTCCAGGCAAAACCCGAGCAAGGTCCCTATTTTCTGTGCGCACCCAGCCTTAGCGGGAGGTGCGTAATCTTGAATGTAGAATAGCAGGGTTTTTCACAGGTTGCGATCCCGACCCGCGAGTCGGGTCAGGATTTTCTTGAAATCTCACGGGTCGGGTCGGATCGGGTCGGGTCGAGTCCGGGCCGGCCTGGAGATTTTCGGAACTCTCACGGGTCGAGTCGAGTCGAGTCGAGTAGAATCACCCATACCGGACCCGACCCGACTTGTCCCACGGAGGTTTGGCCCGATCCTTGAACAGGCAGTATATACCTCTCCTTCACTCGTAACTGCCGGAAAACAGTGCGGAAGCTTCCTGGTACCAGGTATAGGGAACCAGCGCCATCACGAGCGCGCTATCCGCAAAAGATGACGAGGTTTTCCTGCTAAGAGAGAACCAACACAGCACCTTACCATATCGCGAACGCGCGCTCTCCCTCACCAGGCATGGAGGCCGGAGCGCCCGAGCGCACGGAAACGAGGAGAGGGTTGGACGGGTCTCCGAACTTCTTGCCCGTGTCGTCCTCGAGGACCTTCAGCTCGGACTCGTAGTCCAGAGCGGCGGGGAGGTTGCCGGTGCCCTCCTTGAAGTACTCCAGGCAGGTCTCCGTGGTGATCACGAAAGCCGGCGGCACAGGCAGGGACAGCTTCGCCATCTCGCACAGGTTCGCTCCCTTTCCACCGAGGAGCATCTGCGATTCATTTTGACGATTGTTGGTAGTTTTGGGGGGGGGATTTTTGGGGAGTAAGGGGCCTTTTGACGATTGGGGGGGGATTTTTGGGGAATAAGGGGAATTTTACTTTATTTTCGTTGGTGGTGGTGGTGGTGCGGGGTGTTGGTGCAGTGTTAATGTTGGTGTCATCACGCGAAGTGCTGTTCATGATGCTGGTTACTTTTGAACTGAGAGATGCATTTGCGGATTGTTGGGATATTTTGGGGGTTTTTATTTGGGTTTCAAGTCAAAATCAGGTACATCTGGTCCATTTTGGGCCGAATCAGGTACACTGTAAAAACAAGTTAAAACACACACACGACAAGAGCATCTGCCATATTGGCCAGCCCCATATCGCACCTGTTTTTCGGCCTCTGTTTTAATCGGCCAAGTACACCTAGATTTTTCCACTGTCTAGCTTTTAACGTCTATATAGCTTTCCAACTGTTTTGGGGGGAAATTTCGTGATTTCGAATTATCTTTTGCGTTGTTTGTGTTGGGTGTCAGAATTGGTGTCACTACAACAAGTGCTGTTGCTGACAATACAACTATCAATAGACGTTATTACTGGTAGCGGTGTTGGCTTAGGTTGTGCGTTTAGGTTTTGGTACTGTGTTGGAGGGAGCGATGCTGGCGGTAGTTGTGGGTTTGGGTGATGATTGTGAGGGGTCGTGGTTGCATCCTTTGCGGTTGCGGTGAGAACCGCGGGCAAAAGGGGGCAAGGCGAGGTGAGGTGGGGTGGGGGGTAAAGTAAACTTGAGTGATGGAACGTGAGCCCTAAGATATATTGGGAGGCTGGTGGTTCCGCGCAAAGACACTGCCGGAACCTCAATGCACAAAAAAGGAGCTGAAGGATCTGCCTCAACGCACAAAAAAGGAGCCGAAGGATCTGCCGTCGTCGAGCCCCTTTTCGGTGTGTAAACGAGGTTCCAGCAGCGTCTACACGCGAGACCATCCCAGCCCCGGAATGCAAAAGACTCCCGCGCTGGCATACTGTCGTACCCACCGCCACTCGCGCCTTGCTCCCCCTCCCTCGGATCGCAACATCTAACGAGCCTCCCGACGCGGGATCACGTTGTCGCAGTTGCGAAGAGCCTGGCACGGTTCGATAAATCGACAGCACATACGCAGTACCATAATATATATATATATATATATATATAATTTTCTCGCCGCAGCGAAAGACATCTCGCAGAGCTCTCTCTCTCATCACAATCTGACACAGCACGATATTTCGGGGGGGGGGGTAGGATAGGCTATTCACGCACTGCGCATCGTTTTGTGGGCTAGGAAGCAGTTCCTGGCGGGATCAAGGTACGGGCGTAGACCCAACCCAACCCTTAACCCTAGCCCTGGCCCTAACCCAAACTGGACCATAAGCAAAGTTGCGCCACTTCGGCATCGAGCGAGAAAATTCCGACAAACATTCTGAACGAGCACTTTTAATGCTTCCGAAGTGCGGACCACGCCTGCTGCTCAATTACCACGAAAGACAAAAATAATACCCGTAAAAAAATCCATGCTATCAGACTTTAAAACCTACTGCTGATTTCGTAGGCAACACATCCATCCGAGCAAAAACTCTTCGACGTGTACGTATCGAAGTCGGAATAATTCTGAGGTTTCTCCTCACAAACAGACTACTATTTGCGGGGGACCATAGTATTTTTTTTTATTTTTATTTATTTATTTTTTTTTCATCATCACTTTTACTTTCCAGCCCACTCGTAGGAGGTTTTACCCTCGACGATCTTCTGGACAAGCCGTGGTCACAGGTGTCGTCCCTTCTCCCCCCCGGTACGTGCCTTTAGTTTTTATCGCGCATAGGGTTCAGCATTCCCACTGCTCGTCGATTTTCATCGAATGTACAGCTAACTCACGCTCTCGCGCTTTCCGCTAATCAATTTTATGCAAGAAAAAGTCCCTACGAGCATGCACTCGGTGAGACTCGAACTCACGAAATTGATCTTGATAGGCTCGCGGACCACCTACCAAGCCACCGGGGTGTAACTAGGACCTATGGTATACAAAAAAAAAAAAACTATTTATTTGCCTATTTTTACATTTTTACGAACAATATTTGGTCCTATTTACTAAAGTCCCCCGTAAAAAAACAATACACGCACACGGCCAACAACCGTAATTCTTTTCCAACTTTTCCGACGAGACTTGGAGCAGTAGTGGCTTCACCACACCCTCCCTGGACCGCTGTGGATGACGACGACGACACCGGTCGCTCCAAGTATTTTTGCACCAAAACAGCAGAAAATCCTTCCAAGCAAAAAGGACCAATAGGCACCAGATACTCGTACCTCTATTTTGCTGTACTATTAACAGTACAGTAGTTAATAACTGCTGTACTCGTACGTATACTACAGAGAGCAAGCAACAACTTTTTTTTATTTTATTCCTAAAGCAGCAGTACACATACTACATACAATGCACGCGTACACACAGCAGTACACACAGGGAATACGGCGGTATGAATACACCTGGTACTGCGTACATACAGGTGCAGAATACACACATTAATAGACTACATATATATATATGGTAACATCAATGCATACATAATCCATATTAATATTAAATAATAGAACAATGGCATGTCCTTCGTACCAGGTATACCTCCGGCCCATCATTGATGGTTGCAGCTTGGGGGGGACATTTCTTGGGTTTATTTTAGCCTGGCGCAACCAAGGATCAAGAGCCGATATCAACCAACCATTATCATACGAATGATCATCACTCAGATTGTATTCGTTCAACTTTCGATTCAACGTTGAACTTTTTAAAGGCAGGTGGGTTTTCTTGTGCATGTTTGTGGACAAGTGGTGCCGCCGTACGTACGTAACGTACGTACGCCCGAGGAGTGCTGTTCATGAGAGCCTGAATGCTTCATGCGTGCATGTTGTGTGTGGGCTTGTTACGCTGCTGTCCAAGGAAGATGGTATCGGTCACCCGCCGGAGTTCGTGCAGCCAGCACCATTGTTTACGGTGTGGATATATAAAACATGCAACACGCAAAATATTACCTGGTACTCAATTGTGTGAACATTAAAATAAGCTCAAGATGTCAGCATGCATGTCAAAAGTACAGGATGCGTATTTAAAGCGCAAAAAAATATGTTCGTGTAGTCTTCCAGCCATGCAGCAAGGGAGCGCTGTAGACACCTTAGATTACTTAGTGGAACCTGAACCCGCGTTTCAAGAGACAAAATACTTGGTCTTAGAGCTCCGTCATTTTTGCAGTGACGCAAGTTCGAAACGGGTCGCGATCACCCTGCCTTGGCTGCGCGTAGAAGATAACAAGTGGGTACAGCCCCGCCCTTTTCTTTCTCGGACACGACCAAAGCAAAGCAGGGCAAAGAAAGGCAAGGCAAGACTGGGCAAGACAAGATGGTATTTCGGGGGGCTATACAGGCAGTAGTAAGTAGGACCAAAAATTATTAGTAAAAATAAGAAAATATATAGGTTTTGTGAGTACAATAGTAGGTCCTACTTACTGTAGTCCCCCGTAATAATAATGCAAACATCCAGTACAAGCACATGCCAAGAGGGGCCCGTGCGAGCGCGGGGAGGTATTTTGGCGTACAGGTACTACTGTTTGTACATGTAACTGCCACGCATCAGTGTACCAATCAGTACCTGGTATCTGGTACGGTATACCAGGTACGTGCGTACGCAGTAGGGACCAGGTGAACTACAGCAACAATAGTAAATGCAGGTTGTCTGCTCTCGTCGCATACCACAGAACACGCCAGATGACCACCCGCCCCGCCCCCCCCCCAAAACGATTTCCCAAGCTGATTTTCTCGACGATGTGGAGAGTGAAAAAACAAACGCCTACGAAGCGACGTGCCCCTCTTCCGTCTTTTATCCTTCCAAAAAAAGACACCACCAGCACTCAATTCCCCTCTTGTATGTGCCCTCCCTCGAATGTTTTTGGGAGAAAAAAATAGTCTCGGAAATCGTTCCCACAGGCAGGTGTGCTGCGCAGCATGCCGCCTTACACTTGAAGCCCTTCTAGGACTGCAGTCAGGGACGAAACCAGTCGAATTCTTAGTAATCTGTTCCCCTAAACGGGACTGTGACTGCAGTCGTCCCAGTGTACTACGTTCGTGTCGTCATCCTTCTTCGCGTTTAGACAGGAGATTGTTCATGTTTTCATGGCTGGCGGCGCGGGCACATCATTCATCCACGACAGACAGCAGACTATTCAGTACTATTAATAGACCGGTTTCAATTCAACACTCTTGACAACCTGGCACTACAAGCAGTAACTGCTGTCAACTCTGTTGTCGTCTATCTCACAGCTAGTCTGGTCCCTGAACGTGAGGAACTTTCGTGCAAACAACAACAACAACAACAGCAGTAGTAGTCAGTCAGTCATTTATTACGACTTGGGACAGGTTGGTTGGTTGGTGGGGGTACATATATGTTCCGGCGTCCCCGGTGGCTTGGTAGGTGGTCCGCGAGCCTATCAAGATCAATTTCGTGAGTTCGAGTCTCACCGAGTGCATGCTCATAGGGACTTTTTCTTGCATATAATTGATTAGCGGAAAGCGCGAGAGCGTGAGTTAGCTGTACATTCGATGAAAATCGACGAGCAGTGGGAATGCTGAACCCTATGCGCGATAAAAACTAAAGGCACGTACCGGGGGGGAGAAGGGATGACACCTGTGACCACGGCTTGTCCAGAAGATCGTCGAGGGTAAAACCTCCTACGAGTGGGCTGGAAAGTAAAAGTGATGATAAATATATATATATTATATATATATATACCAGGTAAGACTTTACCGGAGATTAATATTAATAGTAAGACCAGGTACATCGGCTCATGTCACATGAGACAAAAAAAAACAAACTATTACTTGGAATTTGTATGAGATCGTTTTCGCACCAGGCCAAAAGATAAGACCTAGCAGGTATCGGAGACTCGTCCGTATGTACCTGGTATTGGATATACGACTTCGTTTATTGGCTTGTTTAGTTATTTTCGAAATGGGTACAGGGGTACACCCCACTTACTACTGATATTAATATCTACCGGTATACAGAAATATCACCACAGTGCAGTCCCGGTGTCTCGGTATCAACGATAATGATAAACGAGTACCATGGTACATCGGACAGCAAAAAAAAAACGCATGTGTATTCACGTCTACGTATAGCGTGTGGCGAAACTGTTTTCTTGCCGTCGCCATCGACGCGAACGTGTGCTCGACCCTCGACCCTCGTCCCCCCCTCGCCTCCGGGCAAACAAGCCTGGTAGATTCAAAACCATCACGAGTAAACAAGTACGTTGCTCATTGCGTCAGGCAAAGAAAGACAAAGAAAGAAGTGGTGGAAACGCATGGAACGGACAGGTGGGCAGAGCATCGCAACGCTCCCGACTCGTTCGAGACTCCCGAAGCTATCATTCGTATATACTCGTAAATACATGGTATTGAAAAAGTGAATATTGTTCGTATGAAAACGAATACATATTAATACTATGTGAAAAACGAGCTGTTTTATGTTTCAAGCTTGTACGTCATCTACCATCTACAGTTAGCAGCACGTATCGCCTATGTGATGTGTACGACTCATGCAGACTACGTAGGGACGTGGGGCCTGTTCTCTCTCAGGCCAGTGGGGTGTCAGGTACGTATTTTACGAGTTTCCTTATGACATCATTAACTATACGTCGGCGATACCAATATCGACCTTGCCTTGTTCATGCATCCACATCCATGCCGAAGCAGCAGAACATTTCCGGAGAAAACGGGCAATACAACAAAAATGCGGAACAACCATCGAGACAACATCACAAAAGCAAGTCAAAAGTTGAGTATCAACTATTTCATCAGTCGAACTCACAGCTGACGTATCTCAAAATCTATAAAAGCAAGATCAAACAAACCCACGCACGCACGAACGCCCGAAAGGATATGGACAGCAGTAGGCATTAGGTAGGGCGTCCATGGGCAGGGGCAATCATCCACGATGTTGCTGGTGTTGTTCCGAGGGACTAAAGATCAAGTGCGTACTAGGCTGTAGCATGTACGAACACCAGAAAAAAAAACAGGCCGCCCGGAGGAGGGGGGGGGGGGGGGGGGCTGTGGGTACGTGTGTGCGCGCATCATAGATCTCACCTTCATATCCTTGTTCCCCTCGTGCAGGAGGTACACGCGCTTCACGTCATCGGTCGCTGCAGATCCAGATGGGGCCTGAAGGTATAAATGGTTCAACACCACAACGCGCCGCAAGCAGCAGCAGTAGCAGTGCAGCCGTACGTGTCAGGGAGAGTCGACGAGTTGGTTATCTCGTACTCTTATGTATTACCAGGTATTAAATACTACCAGGTACCAGGTACCTGGTAGCATTTTTTATAAAACAACACGATTTTTTCACCTGCCCTCTATTACTGATTATTTACGGGGGACCATAGTAAATAGGACCCACGGTAAACACAAAAACCTATATATTTTCGTATGTCTACTAACAAAATTTGGTCCTATTTACTATCGTCCCCCTAAAATAATACTGGTGGGTACGTACTTCGAAGTTGTACGCGCGAGAACGAGGCAGAGCAGGCAGAACAAAGGTGGAAGGCAACGTTGCAGGCATTCTCAGATGCAAAAAAAATCCCATAAAAATGCACCTACAATCCGTCAACAGGCAAAGTGCGCAAGCAAGGCCTTCCGTCGGCACCGGGAGCTAGAGAAGAGAGAGGCTCCTTGTCAACCGCAGCCCCTCCGGATGAAAGGAGAAGGGAGGAGTTACCGACTACCTTTATACCTGTCTGCGCTTTTGCTGCGGCGGCAGGTGGGGGAGATGCGGGATTGTTGGGATGCTTGATTGATTTTCCATTTTCATGCCGAGCTCAGTCAGCGGAGCGAAAAAGTATCACACAGCATACACAGGGCATACCGGGTAGCTTGATGCATCTATCGTAAGCGCGATAGGCATCCATAGACAGACGACTTGACTCACATCCGCCTTGACGCGGGTTGCTTGCGACTTCATGTTGAGCGACGACCGGACCGATCTCCTCCTCCGCACCGAGGAAGGCTGGTGGTGCCGGCGCACCGCTGATGCTGCCTCGGCAAACCTCAACGTGGAGGAACCAACATGGCTTCGGCCTGCGGCAGCGGAGGATATCTTCGATGAGGTGGGCACAAAGGCTTCGGCCTGTGGGCAGCAGCCACCGCCCACGACGGCGGCCGCGGCGATGAGCGGGATTTTCATGTCACTGCACTTGTTATTTGGTTCCTACGCGCGATGTCAAGCAGCTGCTGCTGCTGCTGCTGCTGCTCCTGCTGCTCCTGCTGCTGCTTCCCTTGTCCAGGTACAAGAGTGAGTGTAGACGAGATGCGGAATGAATTTAGGGGTGATGTAGCTGGTCAATAAAAATGCGGGCCAAAAAAACAAAGAGAAATAAAGAGCGTTTTTCAGACGGGGCCCGGGGTTAAATCAAACCGGGGTTCATAAGAGCGGCAGATAAAATGGTTGAATTTTGAATTTTTGAAAAAAAAAACGGGACCTGGAGAGGTCCAGATGAAAATCAACAGCACGACAGCACAGAACACATCGTAGTCGTAGCAGCTCGGCGCAGCAGCTGCGAAACCTCTGGGAGCCCTGCTCGCGACCGATGGGCTCCATCTCGCAAGGTGACGATCGACAACTGCAACACCTGGCGCTGCACACCTATAAAAGTACCAGGTACAACAATTACCACTGGTATCTCCGAAATGCCGGGATTCGGCCAGTCGGGTCATTTGGTTCCGATACGTAAATCAAGTTATTTTTAGGTCCCATGACCTTGTTCCACAACTATTAATACTACCAGGTACCTGGTATTATATAACATCATCGTTATAACTCGTGTCGACTGCTGACTGAGTGGCTGCTGAGTGGCTGCTGACTTGTTGACTCTGTTAAGCGAACGTATCACGAGGATAAAGTATGGGCATACTCACATACAGAAAAGCAGCAGACGACCGCAGAGGACCGCAGAGGCCCTGTACAACGCTCTGCATCGATCGGTGACACAACGGAACGAGAGAACAAAAAAAGAGGTGTTTGCAGCCGGCGGGATATTTCTAGCCCTTCCTTCTCTTCGTCAGGAACAATAGCCCGCCGCCCCTCCCTCCCCGAACTCTCAACACACACATCCATGATACACGTAAACCGCCCCGGGTAGGTATTATTAAGGTATCGTACCTGATACTGACCGTATTATGTGATGCTGCTTACTACGAATATAATATTAAATGCACATTTTTCAGGCATTCCACCCCTTTAAACAATACAACTTGAAAAGGGTATATGACAAGGTTTGAGGCACGCCTCAGGCATGTATATGCCCAGCTACATACCTACCAGCGGATATCTCAGCGTGTTTCGCCAGCGGCGTGCCTATCTCCACGTGCCTCAAAACGCCTTCAGCTAGGGCCTGCTTCGAAGCATGCTTGACAATAGTACATACAGCAGTAAGAAAAAAATGTATTTACACTGGCCTTAATGAGATACGTAGTAGGCACACACACAGTGATTCAGGCACGCCTGTTTCAGGAAAAAGGCGGTTCAGGCATTTTTTTCAGGCACGCACAGACCCCACATTTTACATCCCCTTTCCCCTGATTAGAGATTTCCGGACTAAAGACGTTATATTTTTGTGCCTGCAAGAAGAGTGCCTTTAGGCGTGCCTGGCGAAAGATAGGAGGCAAGATAGGCACGATAAGATATCGTAGTTCAGGCACGCTTGTTTCAGAAAAGGTAGTTTAGGATTTTTCTAAGGTATGCCCTGAACGCTAGGACCTACTTCGCAGTATAGTAAGAAAACAGTTGTGGCTGTAGCAGCAGTTGTATGCACTATACACCCCCAAGAACGCCGCGAAGGCGCGTCGCGGCTCCCACCAAACCAAAACAGACCTAGGACACTATCGACTATCAATAATAAGCATGTTGTATTTGCGCCCACCGTCGAGCAGGGGGGCAAAAACAATCCGCTCTTTTTCCGAGGAGTACGTAATAATACATGTATATAGAACCGGTTGCAGATCTCTCTGAACCAAAGACGCACAGGTGCGTTACTACTCCTCCTGCTACGTCACGCCACTGCTGCTGTATTTCTACCGCCAACGACATGCTAGCTCCTCTACGAGTATCCCGCCAAAAGTATTCCAAGAGTGGTGTCCGAAACCGTCGTGTACCACTACATACAGTAGTAATGCCTACCAACAAATAGATGAGAGACTTGAGATGATCGCCGCAAAACACGCAAACAGCAGCAACAGCAGTGATCCATAAATTCTTATGTACCAAGTACATCAAGTAAGAGCCCATCTTAACGGGGATCGAAAGCTAAATTTCGTTATTGTGAAATAAAATTTCAATTTCAATGAATTTTAATTTGATTTCGGAAAAAAAAAAAACGTGTTTGTATCCTATCGGGAAACGGTGCATTCATTATCAAACAAAAAGGAAATCGAAACAACCTGGAATAACGCAGCGCGTCACACGACGCCCAGCCGACAAACAGCGACGAGCGTAGACGAGAGCGAAGGTTTGCGTTGTCGCGTGCGCGCCGCCGCAAGCATCTTTTCTTTTTTGGTGGCGCAGGATAGGAAGCAATTATTCTCAGGGTGTCTTGGGTGGGCGGAGGGAGCCCTCAAGCGCCACGTGCGGAACAGCAACTGTGGTGCAGCTATCGAGGTCTCGAGCGTATCCTCTGTTTTTTGCTCGTTTGCTCGGTTTTCGTGATGATTGGCCGATCGAGCAGGCCGAAAAAAAATGGGCTTGCGGCCATGATTTCTTTTGAGGCGCCACCGCCGGGGTACGATGTGATATGGTCTGTGGCCGTGGGCGCGGCTATTGCTCCGGTCGCCAGTCGTTGAGGTTCGCGTTGTATCGCCTCGACGGTGGTCACCGAAGCGGCCAAGAATCACGCCAGACTCCACCGGGAGTGTTGACCCACCGTGAACATGCTACATCAAGGCTGATCAATTCCCAAATTCGAAACTGAAATTAGAAAAAATCACCCGAAAAAAGCCCCAAAAGACTTTTCACTCAAATTGATTTTTTCTAATTTGCCCCTTCGAACCCTGCCTGGTCATTCACTCTTCGGCCAATCAGATGCAAATTAAATTAGAAGAAAAAAAAATCGAACCAAATTGAAAGGACCAAAAGTCCTCGATAAGATGGGCCCTAAGACGAGGATACTTCATGACAGACCGAGACTTATGGAATTTCCGCTGCAAGCGGCGGTATTTTAAGCAAAGCTCGGGGAAAAAGAAACTTGAAAAAAAAAAATGCAGCCACAATTTTCGGCACCGCACCGGTTCGCCAGCCGAAACCATAAACACCAAAAAAGCACTCATGAAAACATCTACTAATGTAGTGCTGCTAAAACCTCCCCGTCTGTGCCCTCAGCGCGCGTCGCGCTAACCAAGCACGCACCAGCAGGCGTTGAAAGAGAAGACCGGGAAAACGCTGCTGCTGCAACCAGTCCCACCCAGCTGACCGAGTGTACTTCGGGTCCATGCTACTGCTGTATGTAGGATACGGCAAAAAATCTACCCGGTAGTCCTGACTACTCCGCAGTACGGCAGTTCTGCAGTACTGTGCTACTCTGCAGCACTGTAGGTACAGGCACGCTATTATATTAGGAAAACCTTAACCAACAGGGGGGGCAGCGCAGATTTCACCTCGCTTTAACCGCCCACTCACCCGCCCGCCCATCGCCCGCTTCAGAGTTCATCGCCTCCGGCCGTAGATCACACACTGCCCACCTTCGCCAATCCCTACCCCCCCCCCCCCCCAGCGCGCGCGCGCCAAATGTACCGCCGCGCTGCGATCGAAGATCAGCCGGCACGTCGGAGGTGCATACTGGGCATCTCCGGCCGCGCGGCGAATCGAAGCATACACCAGTCCAATAATCGATCTATCTCGGGACGGACGGATTGATAAATTAACCAAGCATCAATCAACCACTTAACCAACTGACAAATCAATCAACCAATAAAATACATAATCACTCGAGCAGTCAGTCGCTCTCAATCACTTCCATCAATTGATCAGTCGGGCCATCAATGAATCGACCAGCGCAACCAAGTCAGTGAATCAAATCAACCAGTCAATCGATCAACCGGTCAAGTAGAAAAACAATCAACCACACGATGTGCCTCAATCAATCAACCAATCAATCGATCAGACGATCAGTCAATCTGGCGACCAAATCAATCAACCAACCTGTTGACCGATCAACCAACCAAACAATAAATCAAACCATCAATCGGTCAGTCAGCCATCAATCGATGAACCAAGAAAAAAAATCCCTCCACCCACCCAACAAACCAATCAACCAACGAACCAGTCAAATCAACCAACCAACCGACCAATCAATTAATCGATCAATCAATCATTTATCCTTCTTTATTGCACCGCCTGCACCGGCGCCTGTTCCCCCGGCCTCCGACTCCGCGGACGCGAGCGACATAGCCGCCGCGCACAGCTGAGCCACATTGACCGCCTGCTTGCACACGCACGCCGGCAAGCAGATGTAGTAGCAAACCTGCGCCCCAAAGCAGCAAGAGACATCATAGGGTCAGGCGCAGGGGTTTGCTTCAGCAGAGCCTGGGAGGCGTGTTCTGAGAGAATAATTCGGTCGTTCCCAACGAACGCAAAAAAACAAACAGCACACACACACGATTCAAGACAAAAAAACAGAATCGAGATTCGTGACATTTGACAGCTGTACATTGGCGTTATGTTACGCGTTTAGTTTCAATCGTGATCGTGACACAACATTTTTTGTAGGTGTTTTATTTTTTTTTTTCGTTTTTTTTTCTCGATGCCACGAACGATCCCTGACAGACGCTACGATTCGCGCGATTAAGGGTCGTTTTTACTTCAAACCAATGTATACAAACGAATCGACCCTATTAATAATCAAACTATCCTGGGCAACACGACCACGGGGCAAGAAAAAAGAGAACAACAAAAAAAAACGGGAACTTAAGGGGGGGGGAGGGGGGGTGGGGAGCACAGGCGCGCCTCGCAAAGTCGCCCGCGAGAGGAGGGGGGTGGTAGGCGAACCTTTACTGATTTATAAAAGGGGGAACAACCAGAAGGGAAAGGAATGGGTGCGCGTTCGTTCGTTTTCGTTTTCGTTCCGAGACGGAATCGAGCTCAACCAAAAAAAAGCGCTCCCAACGCGTCCTCTGTCAAAAAGCCCCCGCCCCCCTGCGCTCCCCGTTCAAAGCATCGTCGCGGGGCCAAAAAGCACACTAATGCACACGGCAAAAGGTAACGACGAAAACGAGTGGGGGTGGACCGTTCGTGTCCCCCGTTTCGGTTATTTTTAATTTGGCACACGATTTTTCTTCGTGGATGAAACGCTATCGTCCCCTCTTCGGGGTGGGGTGGTTTGCTTGTGGCAATACTAGTGTTTCGATAAACGGGTTCATGCTATAGGTAGCGGTCGCGACGTGGCAGCTGTCTGTCTCTCGCGCGCGAGAGGGAGAGGGAGAGGGAGAGGGAGAGGGAAAGGGGGAACGAGAGGGAACGAGAGGGAACGAGAGGGAGAGGGAGAGGGAGACGGAAAGGGGCAAGGAGAGGGAGAGCGAGAGGGAGAGGGAGAGAAAAACCCACCGGCCAGAGCGAAACAAAAGCAAACAAGACAAAATTACAAGACACACCACGCCACGCCACACCACGTCACTCCAAAACACAAAAACAAACGAAACGAAACCAAGAATATTCAACCCGAAACGAAACGAAACCAAGAGTAGTCAAACGAAAACGAAAACGAAACGAAGAATAATCAAACGAAAACGAAACGAAGAATAATCAAACGAAACGAAACGAAACGAAACGAAACCAAGAATAATCAAGTGAAACAAAACAAAACCGTACCAAGAATAATCAAAAACCCAAAACTTACCGCGTGCAGGGTGATCGTCGCCCCTCCCGCCACCCCCATTGACAAGTTCGCCTCCGGGATGAAAACCAAGAGGTACAGCGCCACGTAGAACAGCTCGGTCCCCACGCAACAGTACGCGAAGAACGCGTAGCAGCCGTAGAACAGGCGCGTGATCACGTTGCGGTCTGCAAGGGTATCGGCGGCCTTGTGATGCCGCCCCGCCGTGCTGTTACAGCAGAGAGCGCAACGGAGGAGGCGTATATAGCGCGCGGGGGGGGGTCGGGTCAACGGGGGGCGGCCTTTAGCCCTTCAAAGGAAAATGCTTGAAACAAAAAAAAAAGCGAGAAGGGAGCAATGGGGGGGGAGCGGAGAGGGGTGCGAAGAGAGTGGGGTAGCCCCGTAGATTATGATACCAAGGAGATGGTGGAGTGAGGACCGGGGAAGGGGGGGGGGGGGGTGTACTCATGTCAATGCATGGCCGTAGCCGTATGGCCATAGATCCTTGCATCCTTACAACGCCGGGACAGACCATCTCGGGTTTTCACCGACCAGGCAAACATTGCTCGCACCAAGCGGGCAGGCGGGGAGTCAGTAGGGGCGGCATTTTCACAATCACAAGGAACTGTGCTCCCGAGGTAGACACGGGAAACATAACATGACAACGAGGAACAAACCGGCGGATCGGAGGGCGTGTGCGGAGTGCGGGGTGCCGGGTCCTGGGGGGGGGCGGTATTGGACCTTTTAGAGGCACCCTCTCGGCGTAAGCAAGGTATAACCACGATCACAACATCACAAAATCACGCATTCACAAAATCAAAGGCACTATTCTACACAGGTGTAGCAAAATATAAATCCCAACCCCTGTTCCAACCACAAATCACGCACCACAAAATAACAAATCACACAATCACAACATCAGATCGACTATTACGGGGGGCCATAGTAAATAGGACCAACGATTCGCACAAAAAAACTATATATTTTCCCTATTTTTTTCTGACAATATTTGGTCCTATTTACAACGGTCCCCTGTAATACCTGGTGTGCAGTATACACCGGTATTGCACAATAACCAATCCCACCTCCTATCCAACTATAAATCACGCACCACACATGAAAAAAAAAAAAAAAAAAAAAACGAAAACACAAAACCACGAATCGCAAATCGCGCATCACAGGCCACCTCCTATCCAACTATAAATCACGCACCGCACATAAAAAAAAAAAAAAAAAACGAAAACACAAAACCACGAATCGCAAATCGCGCATCACAGGCCACCACGGAGAGCACACATCATAAAGCGCAAAGCACACAGCACAAACAGCACATCACAAAACCCCCAAATCACAGATCACAGACAGGCTAAAAGCACAAAAAACAAAAAAAAAACACCATTTACACAAAATCAGAAAAATCACGCATCACAAAACACGTGCAGAGATCTCTTACCTCTGCACGTGCATCCAATGGCTGAAGAGGTCGATGAACATGAGGAGCAGGAATACAAACCCCGGGGTACCGCCCCCGTAAAGCCTAGACAGGACCATGAGCAACCCCGCCGTGGAGCAGCGGTCCGTCACCATGTCAAGCACGGCGCCAAACTGGGACGCTGTCAGCAAAAATTGATGGAGAATGAGCGAAACGGGGAAAAAAAAAAAAAGAAAGAGACACAATAAACGTTGGGTGTATATCCAACAAAGAGCTAAAAATCTTGTAAATCCGAAGAAAAAAAAAAAACATCCAGGGGAGTCACCGATTTACGAACCTGTAGGAGATCAAGGTCATACCATACACACCCTGCTGTACTGTTGTACATATCACACGCAGCTTGTAAAAATACCAGTTTCGACGATTTTTGCTATCGCACAGTCTATATATGCGTAGCTGAAGGGGGTCCTTTTAACTTTCCATGAAGCATCAATAAAAGCCAGGCGGGACACAGAGGCGAGGGAAGCTGGTAGGACGGGACGCAACACAAGGTTCGCAGGGAGAAAGGGTGTGTGGAGAGGGGTCGAAGCCGGGGGGTGGGGGGTATAATGACGTACTGTGTCGTAAGGCCGGGGGACGACGGGTGGAGAGGGGGGGGGGTGCCAACAGCGATGGGTGGTGGAAGAGGGGGAGAGAGAGAGAGAGAGAGAGAGAGAGAGAGAGAGAGAGAGAGAGAGAGAGAGAGAGAGAGAGAGAGAGAGAGAGAGAGAGAGAGAGAGAGAGAGAGAGAGAGAGAGAGAGAGAGAGAGAGAGAGAGAGAGAGAGAGAGAGAGAGAGAGAGAGAGAGAGAGAGAGAGAGAGAGAGAGAGAGAGAGAGAGAGAGAGAGAGAGAGAGAGAGAGAGAGAGAGAGAGAGAGAGAGAGAGAGTACGCGTCGTTCAATTCTTCGTTTAAAAAAAAAAAAATATATATATATATATATGCCAGGTAAATATAAACATATCTAACGTTTAAGCCATCCCACAGTAGGGGTGCACCCGACGTTCCTGAGCCCCTCACATTAGGAACTCAATAACTCACCCCATACAATACATGGAAGAAATTCGTTCGGGCCATCCGACCGGCACTTCACTTGTATGCGCTAGTCCTAAAACGAATATACGAGTAAATTTTTCATCCTACAGTAACTGCTAGTTCCTCACTTAAGGAACTCAATTGGTCAGAAATATTTCGCCCAAAAAGTGCAACCCCTACCGTGGGGTGTCCCGTTTATCCTTTTTTTTCCTGAACATAAGAACCTGTCTCGCGCTCAGCGAGTCTACCACGGTTTTTGGTCGCTTCTATTATCTTTGCTTTCTTCGCGTTCTTTGATATCTTTGCGTGCTCGCTTACCGTGCCACACTTTTTTTTCCCAGAAAAAAAAAAAAAAAAAAAAAAAAAAAAATCGGAAAAAGAAATCGATTTTGTTTTTTCAGCGGCTTTGGCAGGCTCTCTTTCGCTTTTTTTCACCGGCTCGTTGAAAATTCTTTTGCCCTTTCGGTTATTTTTTCCTTTTATTTTTCTTTCGTTTCGTGTGCGTGCGTGTACTCGGAGCACGGCACCGCGGGCGAGCCCGGCGTCGTTGCGGGTGTCAGCGGATGCTGGCGGGTAGGGGGGGGGTGTGCAAAGAGTGCGGTCGCCGTTTTCGTGGCTAGGCGTCGCGTGTGCCTCGAGACACGTGGGAAGCATGAATGCGCTCTGTCTGGTCTCCATTTGAAAAATTAGATTAAGTATGTACGAGTCTATACAAGGGTCGTTCGCGATTGCAAGATAAGATTCAAGCGGTGCTTTGTTTTGCGACAAAGCTGAAGATCATAGAGAGAGCTACGCAGTCTGAGCACCAACATTGTCGAGCTGGCGAACGAGGGTCACGGTGAGCACCGGGCTTAACGCGACGCGGGCGACGGGGCTCCCTGTGGCACAAGAGGGAGGAAAGCTTTGCCCGGACCGAATCGGTGGCGAGGTGGTCGCGAGAGGGGCGGGCGGCGTATGAGGCTGAGAAGAGAAATTCTGCTGTTCGATTTATTTCTTTTTTGACAGGTGCAAGGTGTTCCAATCAGAAAATGATTACATGAGACGGGACGGGTTTTGTTTTTCTTCAATTTGCACCTGATGGTTTGGGCCCTCTGTTCCGTTCTATTCTTCTTTCTCGTGAGCGAGCGTAGCGAGCGGAAGACGCGAAGCGTATGTATGTGGCGTCCGAGCTGACTTTTTCCTGAAGCATGGCGGCGGGACTCTTGGCATTGTCAAGTCGCCAGTTTGCAACTACAATCATAAAAAAACTACATCCAATCATGGACCTCCGTCCGCTTCGCATAACTCGATGTGCTTTTCCTTTCCGAGCGAGCGTAGCGGGCGGCGTCTGCCGCGGGCGGAGCGAAGCGCCTCGTATATATGTATAGTTCTCGCGCCCAGTCTGGGCACTGCGCGAGCGTGGTGGAGGCGAGGCCGCCCCCGACACAGCAGTCGGGCTCGGGGATCACGATGAGGCAGTTTCGTCCCGCAAAGTGAACCTCATTTCGCACTTGCGCGAACAACGCAACAAAATACGAGTAAGAAACGCTGAGGAGCGCTGAGAGAACAGGGCCAACAGTATCGTACTCCTAGTTAAAATATCAATATCCCTGGTATACTCTGGCTGTAATCCAAACCACGAGGCTTCACTTCGACTCCCGGTTGTCGGTATCGCACATCTCTACGGTCATACGACTACGGCCATGCATGATATCGAGTACACCCCGCAACCCCCCCCCACCCCCCCCCCACCCGGTTACGCCGCGGGTGGTCGCTTCCCAAGCATCCCCACATCGCACAAACCACCGATGGCCGCTTCGTGATTCACTGTAGACGCTTCAGGAAATATATTTTCCTCATTTGCACGATAGCTAGTGCTGCCGGATCGAAGCCCTGCGGCGTTGCATGACCCACAGCAGTAGCGTCACATTTTCCTCAGTTGGATCCGTACTGTACGCAATCAATCCTGTACAGCATACTGGTATATCATATCGTCAGGTTGGGTTCCAGATCCAGATCATGATCAGCCCCGATGCGTAAGACCATTTCGGCAGGCGACCCCACCCCCCCCTGCTGCCCCCCTGACCCGCCAGCACTGCCGCCACCGCTACCACCACCGCTACGCGCAAGCCGACAACCACGATCGCTCGCGGGGTGGGAGCGATGGGAGGGGACACGCACGTGGTGGGAACCTCAGCCTAGAGATGGCCGCGAGCTCTGGCCGCTGCTGCTTCTGGTAGTATTGGATATCGAACGATATCGATAACATATCGATATCGGAATCGAGTTGGATAGGATACCGCCGAACAAAAAAAAATCGATACGATGTCGATACTTAATACATACCTCGAAGCTTTCGTTCAGCCGAATTTGCACAAAGAACACGCGGGATGGCCAGGGGGTGGAGGGCGGAGCACGTTCGATACGATATATCGAAAGCCCGATATTTCGATATGTCGAAGCTTTCGATAAGATATTTCAACACTGCTATAGCTTCCGGCGCTGCTGGCGCTGCTTACATTGGTTGAATGCCCTGGCGACGGCGCCGTCCACGGCGTCTCCGGCGAAAGCTGCCACATAGCACAAAAAGCTGACCGGGGTTTCCAAACAATCAGCAAAATGGGGAAGGGGGGGGGGACTCATGTCATGAATGGCCGTAGCCGTATGACCATAGACGCTCGCATCCTCACAATGAGGGGCCGGGGGGGTAGAGAGCGGCAGGTTGGGGGGGGAGGGCCAGGTCCAGGGGTGTACTGGACCATTAACATACTGCACTACTCTAGGTGCCTGATACTGTATGTCATACGTAT
Organism: Macrocystis pyrifera; assembly: GCA_031763025.1. NCBI lineage: Eukaryota > Phaeophyceae > Laminariales > Laminariaceae > Macrocystis > Macrocystis pyrifera. The sequence continues at coordinate 5,283,311 of JASSKH010000032.1, read as the reverse complement.
ACCTACGTGTTTTGGGTCCTTTTGTATATACGAATGGGTACACTGAATATAGCACGCGGGGGGAAAGGCTTCCTGGCCCCCTCTCATTGGCCAGCGCTCCATCGTACCTAATACAGGCTGAAAAGGCCGAGGTATACCTGTTTTGGGCTACCCAAGCTGGGCTATACCCACTTTTGGCTTCAAGCGTACCCAATAATTGGCTCAGAACGGAACCCATTCCTAGCTGCTGAAAGGCGGCCAGGGCCGTCGGGACTGTACTGTCAGCCAGGTCACCCGACCTGTTAACACAAAAAAAAAAAACGCAGAAGAGACTCTGCTAAATCGCCTTTAGCGGTGGTGTCAATCTTTATTTGTTACACGGAGTACCGCACACCCAGTATATAAGAAACGCAAGAAACAGGACTGATGGCCCAGACTAGCAATAGATACTCGCAACTCATGAAAACACCAGAAAACAGAACAAAAAAAAAAAAGCAACAACCAGCAGGAGTTTTCACCTAGCCTTCCAGTTGGTGTCGGCGAGGTAGTAGCTTGCGAGGACGGCGATGATGCGCGCGTACCCTACCAGCGATGACGTTGCACACAGGGGTTTCGTCGGGACAGAAGGCGGGGGGCGTTGGGGGGGTGAGGGGTGGCGAGAGGTAAGGCGGTAGGCAACCAGCAGGGTTGCTTTCAGTCCCACAGCAGTCAAGGTGAACGAAACGCATGGCAAGATGTGTTCGTGTATCGAAGTAGTAGTAAACGCGAGGCGTGCCCTGCTTCCACCGAAAAACACGGGGACTGTTTGCCCCCTTCCCCCCGCCCCCTCCCTTCCTCCCTCCCTGCTTTCCTTCGTCCCTTTCTTCCTCCCTCCCTCCCTTCCTCCCCCCCCCTCCCTGCCTCCGAGACGGGACCGGATAGGTCGCTGAAAAGACCGCGCGCGTGTCCCGTGCGGCGTTTATAAACTCGACGGATGACGCGAGGTGGGGCGCCCCCCCCCAATCTCCCTCCCTCCGTCCCTCCCTCTCTCTCCCCCCCCTCTCTCCGCCTTGTTCGTCCGGATGCAATGGTTGGCCTTAAGGACGAGTGTGACTACCCGGGTTTAGGTTGGTCGAGCTCTCTCTCCCTCCCTCCCTCCCTCCCTCCCTCCCTCTCCAGTTCTCTCTTCGGAAGAGAAGTTCATTAATGAATAATGGATGGATGGACGGATGGATGGATAGGCGTGCGGTAAAATACTACATGCTGCAGGGAATAGAAAAAATAACTCCTGGTCCGCGACGCCGGGGAACAGGGTCGAAACCCCTCGGATGTGTTTGTGCTGCTGTTGCTGTAAACCCGTGCAGCACGGTGCTGGAAAAAACGAAGGCGGCAAGGTCGCGTAACCTCGGCGCCGCCGCCGCCGCCGCCGCCGCCGCCGCCGCCGCCGCCGCCCCGCCGCCGCCGCCGCGCCGCCGCTGCTGCTGCGGCCGCGGTTGTTGTCGGTGCTGCTGCTGCTGCTGCTGCCGCCCGCGCGTCAGCAGCAAGTAGTCATATTCCTAAACTACGGGATACAGTGTGACAGCTGGCGTTTGCTTACAGTTCGTATTACGGGGGACCATAGTAAATAGGACCTATGGTACACCCAAAAACCTACATATTTACCTATTGTTACCGACAATATTTTTGGTTCTATTTACTATGGTCCACCGTACCAACAGTATATCAACACTCGTATCCCACCACCTACAAAGCACAAGCACCAGCTACAACACACGTGGCGTCAAGCACATGCCCAGGATATACAACAGAAGTCACGGTAACCACACTGCCCCCCCCCGTAGTCATGCCTGCTGTGCACGACGAAACCGCTCTCCACAGCAGTTGTGGGAGTGTGGACTTTTGGCAGGGAGTATCACAGGCGCGCGCAGCCTCCAAGCTCGCCATCAGCAACTCCACAGAGTCAAGACGAATCAGAATCGTACAAAATGGTTCGAGGGACAGCCCTCGAGGGCCTGCGGCTAACTCTCCCAATACTATCTAGACCAACACGATTCCCCGGGATCTACAACTCCGTCGGGGAATCCATGATGGTGTTTCGTCGTGGTACTGCGTTTTCTTGTTGTGTCATCGCTTATCGCCATCATGCAGGGGCAAGTGTGGTTACCAGCAGTATTAATACTCCTACCAGGGGAGCACGAAACAAAAAAAAAAACGAACGCCACACGACCCTTCTTCAAGAGCGCTAAACAGGGCGGGTGTACTAAAACCAAGAAACAAAAACCTTGGGGGGGGGGGGGGGGGGGGGGGGGGGCGTACTCATTTGTTGCTTGCCTTAGTCATTTGACCATTGACCACGCATCCCTTTCGAGACGGGGGGGGGGGGGGGGGGGGGGGGGGGTACTCGATAGGAGAGATGTACTCGATCTCATGCATGGCCGTAGTCGTATGACCATAGACCCTCGCATCCCTACAATGCCGGGGGGGGGGGGGGGAGCCATTTTGTCCATTCGTACGTAAATCCCAACACTCCGATTTGTTCTTCATCTTGACCTTTCTAGGAGTGTGGCGTCTGGGACTCGGGACTCGGATCCGCGTGCTCCCCTGCTGCTGCTGCTGCTGCTGCTGCTGTGTCTATGTTATACCAGGTACCTGGTATTATATATTGTCGGTGTGTTGTGGACATCTACCGCCATACCAAGCGCCAGGTATACTCGAAGTACGCATACTGCTACACCTGGTACAGATCAGTAGTGATATACGTACATACCACAAGTCTACGTGTGCGCGTGTATAATACATACCACTCTGACCTGAAATATAGGGACCGTAAGCATGTCATTATTATGTCCAAAATTTTCTTATATTTTGGTTACAGATCAGTAGTGATATACGTACATACCACAAGTCTACGTGTGCGCGTGTATAATACATACCACTCTGACCTGAAATATAGGGACCGTAAGCATGTCATTATTATGTCCAAAATTTTCTTATATTTTGGGTCATAGGCAGGTATGTGCGTCGCGTTCACAAGTACTCGATGCCCTTTTAGGACTGCACTCCCGATGAGGGGACCAAACACTCCAATTTCAAGCAGTTTGTCCCCGAACGGAGCCGCAGTACTAACAACAGCGGTAAAAAGGCCCAACACCGCTTACCGGCAAGAAACGATTCAATGAAGCGTCAACTACATCCCACCGGTATGGTACCTCTGGCACGTACCGGTATCACGAGTGCTACTGCTGTGTGCTGCCGCTGTGTGCTGCCGCTGTTGCTGCTGCTGCTGCTGCTGCTGCTGCTGCTGCTGCTGCTGCTGCTGCTGCTCCCGCTGCTATGACACGCAGTCTCTAATCTTTGTGTTTTGTCACGTGGAAGTGGCTGTCATCCTGGGACCCTGCCTGAGTTTCTATTGATTCGTTTTCCTACCTACTACTGGCCGCTGTCGTGTACTCAAAACCAGTATCACGGGCTAGATTGCGGCGAAATACCTGAAACGTCTGAAAAAAAACAACAATATCGAGGTACGGCAGTGCAGGCTCGGCCACCTCAGTCTGCTGTCTACTACCTGGTGTGTATTATTAATAGTGTTCCCGCAGGAAGCCCCGAACCTTGTTTTTGGAGGGTCTATACTTATAGCGGCGTTATCACGAGCGATGGCGAGTTTTTAATTTTACCGGAGCCTAAAAATAGGTTTGCCCCATCGAGATGGCTCAAGCCTTTTTTTACTCGAGTAAAACATATTTTTTAAGCGGGGCAATCTCCCAAACGCAATCTCCAAGAAAAATCTGGGGGGTGCTGCGGAACAATCTTGCGGTGCGCTGCGAATACAGCAGCCACAGAGGAGTAACAGAGGTGAGCGACAACAGCGCGGTGTCACGGCGGGGGGGGTCATCCACATAGCAGTACGAGCACAGGCAGCAGCACAGTCGCCGCTCATGCCGTACGCACCCAGCGTCGTGGATAACGGTGCTGAGGTCCCTGATGTGCACTGCTGGGCTGCCTACGATTTCTACTCAGCAGCAGCAGCAGTTGCATGCAATGTAGCAGGCTGCATGCAGGCTACTGCCGGTTCTCAAGACAGGATCATTGTTTGTTTACTTTCTCTCAGGTACCACACCGAGCTGCCGACACTCCGCAGGATTGCGAAGCCCAAGGCAACTCTAACTTAGGCGCTCGTGGCTCGACGCCACGAGGTCAGGGCCGCAAGAGATGCTTGAACGCGCTGTTCGTCACCCGATGCTGCCCAGTGCCAGTGCCACCCGTTTGTTGACCTGTGTTGTCTTTCGTTTCACTTCATTCGTTTTTGCGATTTTGTCCTTTTTTTCCGTTCACGCTGCTCCCTTCTTTTCCCCGACTCGAATTCGACTCCGGACTAATCGTTGTTCCACTCGAGTTCGTCCCCAGAATTATATCATTCCTGGTACGCCAGTGCTGCCTGTACGTATATGTACGAAACATAGCATGCTGCAGCAGTCCCTGCTGTGTTTGAGCCTGATCCCTGGTCCCGATGCCTTGCTGTCTTGCGTGTGGCACTACAGCTATACCGTAGCCCGTATAGCGAATTGGAGCCTGTCCCGACATCTTCTGTATCGTGAACGATTAACAACCACGGCAAAAAAAAAAACGCATTGCAAATGTCGACGAGACAGCAACAACTACAATACCACCGCCCACCATCCACCCACGCACACAAGCTGACCGTAGTTACAACTATCCTGCTGCGCAAGTTACTCGTGCTGTGGCCACAGCAACTCGTACGACCTGGTTCCAGCGAAAGGCGAAACATGTTCTCTGCAGGCTTTCGAACCCTGGTTTTTGAGGGTTGGACAACGAAACTTGGGGGCAGCGTTGTCCTTTCATTACATTACCGACAAAGTAGGAGGTGGGTTTTTTTTTTTTTTTGTTCTTGTTTTCTTGTTTTCGACGGAGGTGCACTTGCGTTTTTGGGGGGGATTTTTCGCCGATTTTAACCCCCGACTGGCGCACAAGAAAAAAAAAGGGAAAATAAAAGAACACCACATCCTAGTTTGTTGGCATTGTAATGATGAACAACCCTGGCACATTTCGTATTCCAAATATCAAAACCCAGGGTGGAAAAGTGAATATTACGGGGGACCCTAGTAAACAGGACCTAGGCTACACACAAAAAAACTATATATTTACCTACTTTTACCAACAATATTTGGTCTTACTAACTATGGTCCCCCGTATAAGCGTGAATTATTCCCTTGCTAGGGAGGGGCGTCCGTGAAAAAAGAGAAAACGACACACCACACCCCCCAGAGTTCGAAATGGAAAACCCTTGCAACCGTTGTGATCACATGTGATGAAATAAGAAAATGTTTTTTGTTTTCCATCTTTTCATTTTCATCACTTGGTTCTAGTAACCCCCCCCCCCCCCCCCCCCCCTTGTCTAGCGCACAAAAATCTGTGACGTTGCTTGGAAAGTTCACATTTTTTTTTTTCCGGGCGCCCTTGCCCCATTACGGGGGGGCATAGTAAATAGAACCTACGGTACACACTAAAACCTATATGTTTCCTTATTTTTGCTAACAATATTGGTCCTATTTACTATGGTCCCCGTTATAGGGTTTCCCAAGAGCGCAACACCTAGTACTTTGGCAAACGCTCCTTACAAAACCTTGTACAACAACCTTGTAGAACAACCTTGTAAGGCTCGCAGGACAAAACAAGTGTCGTACGTACGTAGGGGCGTCTTCCCCTTGATGATGCCATCATGTGAATACGCCCAGCGTCGAAATATTCGGCGAATTTGCCGATATAAAAGGCCTGACCATAAAGTATACCTGGTACATATTTGAGTACATCAAACTAAAATCCATATGAAATAATTCCTCCCCACGTAATACGAGCAATGCCCATATTTCGCGAACTACAACTCGCACGCCAAAAATCTCTACAACGATGTGTTCCCCTTGTTAATGCGTTCATGTGGGTATCTTGAGTGTTGGGGAAAAAAAAAACGTACGTAGTTCGTTTTTTATTGCCCGAAGGTGCAACCTGACGCATTTTCCTGGAACTAGCTCGTAGACTACTTCGTATGCTTGGTAGATATATTTTTCTTATTACGGGGGACCATGGTAAATAGGACCTACGGTACACACAAAAATCAATATATTTCCCTAATATTAGAGTGTCTGCGCAAAAGAACTAATATTACGAATTTTGCTTATCTATTCCCCCGTTACCGACGACTAATCAACTATCCTAATCAAATTTGCATAAAAATGACGAAGTTATGCATTTTTGGATAGCATATTATACTAGAGCCATATTTGTATGATATGAGATTCGACCGCTGCATTCTGTTGGCCGAAAACTCTCCGGGCGCTTTGGATTGGCCAAGCTTGCCCCGAGAGTGGCCTCGGACCCTCGGACCATGTGTCTGCTACCGGCGGAGTTTTGCGAGAAGAATTGCTGCCGCTGATGCTGCGTGCCTTTGCTGCCTGCTGCTGCAGCAGCAGATACTATTATTAGGTAGGTGCTGCTGCTGCTGCTGCTGCTGCTGCTGTACGTCACCGACTACTGCTGCTACTACTGCATATAGTGTGCTGCTGCTGCTGCTGCAAGTGCTGTTGTTGCTGGAAACACAGCGGCAATAAGCAAGCACTGCGGTGAGCAGGCGCTGCTGCAAACAAAAGCGCTGCTGCAAGCGAGCGCTGCTGCACACAAGCAAGGTCTGCTGCAAGCAAGCGCTGCTGCGAGCAAGCGCTGCTGGAAGCGAGAGAGCTGCCTCAAGCAAGCGCTGCTGCGAGCAAGCAAAAGCGCTGCTGCAAGAGCTGTCGCAGGCGCTGCTGGTGCTGCAAGCACGTGCACCCTTGCCGCCACGCCCCTGATCTTCGACCCCTTTTCGGCCAGAGAGGACGACGAAGAAGGAGGGCGATCTTCTCGTTGTGGCGGCGTTGCTTGCACAGCGAGTGTCGAGGAGCGCAAGATAGATCGCACTTCTGCCTGTTAGTGCTTGCTGCTGCTTACTGCTCCCGCAGCTGCTGCTGCTGCTGCTGCTGCTGCTGCAGGTGGGTACTGCTGCTGCTTGCACGACTTCTTGTGTTCGGCTCGTTTGGTACAAAAAAAAAGTGCTGCCGCTGCCGCAAGTGTTTTTTTTTCAAACATAAGAATCCAATTTTTTTTTAGCTGTTTTTCGTCTACGATTATGCGCATGCCGAAAGGCTTTCGATTATGATTACCTTTCCGACTGAAATCCTTGATAAACAAAAATATTATGCGCAGACACTCTATTACTAACAATATTTGGTCCTATTTACTATGGTCCCCCGTAATAGTGCATGAACGATAAAACGTGCCGTATTGTTCAAAAGTTTCTATTGCCCAAGGTACGCAAGGCACCAAACGGCGTTCAAGGTCTAAAAGGCAAGCCTCGCTGGGAAGGACAAACCGTCGTGGGGACAAACCACTCAAATTCCAACCGTTCCGGTGGGCCATACTGTAGTTAATAGGACCTACGGTACACACAAAAACCTACCAGGTACCAGGTACCCTGGTATGTATTTACCTATTTTACTATTGCGGGGGTCCATAGTTAATAGGACCTATGGTATACATAAAAACCTATATATTTACCTATTTTTACGAACAGTATTTGGTCCTATTTACTATGGTCCCCCGTAATACTACTAGTTTGTCCCCGAAACGGAACTGCAGCCCTAAAAGCCTTAGCGACCAGGCCCTAATTCCAGCCGTCTCCATTCTCCACTGCTGTATAATTAGCCACCTGTACTCGTACAGCAGTATTAAGAGTAGTCAGTCGGATTTTTTTTTTTTTTTTTTTTTTTTTTTTTGATCCTCCTTGGAGATCTGGGTAAAAAAAGCTTACGCCCAACACACTTTCTTATTTGTGTACCGGTTCTTGTCCATCTGTAGAACACAGATTTAACATGACACTCCACCAGTGTTCATGTCATGAACTTGCCGGACCTCTTTAGTCGACCTCCTTTAGGTTCGACCAAGAGGGTCAGTCGGAAATGCTGCTGTCGGAAATGCTGCTGCTAATGATGTGCGAGTGCTACACTCAATTACTGCAGCAAAATCGTCAAGAATCATCCCAGAGGTGCCCCTGAGGTGACTGCATTATTATCTTGCGCGATCGTACCGGTACACATTACTCTGCACCCAACCGTGTCCGGGTCCTCGCAGGAAGAACAGGCAAGATGCGTTGGAGCACAGCAGTACTCGCAGTCATCAATACCAGGTAGCCTATGTACAGACAGTCAGTGGTTGCTGTTGCTGTTGCTGCTGCATGCTGTTGCTGGTGGTGTGGCGAACAATAGAGAAGGCCGTCCAAACTGGTTCACTACGTATTAATACGAGCATTCACGGAGTAGAAGCAGTTTCCTGTTGCTTTAACCAAGCGTTGTATGTATGTACGGAGCACAAAACCTATGTAGCCTAAGTTTCACACTATAGGCACGGTGCGTTGTCCTGTTGCTCGTGACTACCTACGGCACCAGTGCAATGACAACGAACAACCTGCTGCATTGTATCATACCGCACGTGACAACACTGATCCTCTGTACAAGGTACATCTACTGCTCCTCACTGCCTGTAATCCTTCGGCGAAAGGGATTGAGGTCTTGGTTTAGATCACCTTTTCGCACGTTCAATTTCGGCAGATATTCGCTGGCCTTACGATGCAATCAAGTTGCTCACCGATGAGATTCGGGTAGAAAAGTAGAACCTTCAGAGGGGAAGGGCCCGCCATGGTCCCAATCGCCTCCGGTCCAACGCTGAGGGCTCCAGCAAGCAAGGCTGTTCAGGTGTTCCGCGGATCGGATCGTCGCTGAAACTACAGGAGTTGTATAGACCTGAAATGCGTTTCTATACGGGGACGTGCGGATTGAATCTTGGTAGAATCTGGACGTTGGGACACCGCACTGACTGGGACTTTTTTGCTGCTTTACCTGTGTTGCACTGCCCACAAAAACGGCAGAGCTGGGGGCCCTTTTTCCAGGAGTGCCAGGCGCCTGGCAAGTAAGGCCCGGCAGCGGCCTTGCCCTTGGAAGCCCCCTTCCCGCCGCTGTGGTTGCTCTGGGAGGCTTCCTCGACGATCTTCAGGAGTTCCCCACCTCCCGGCAGAAAGAAGACGTAAAAGGCCGAAAGCAGGCACCAGGGGCATTTCGAAAATGATTTCGGGGGGAGGAGGGACCAGAGACGGTCAGATATTCAGCGAGAAGCGCATGAGCTCGTTCACTCATCATAGCCTGAGGTCGTTATTGACGATTTCGCACCTAACGCTCCTAGCTGTGGCGGGTCGACAGGCTAGAGTGGTTATTCAAGGCGTACGAAGGTCGGCGGACGCGGCCGTGAACGCCGCGTTTAGGGTAGACAGTAGACAGTCGATCCAGGCACGAGCGATCAGCGGCGGCGGCTGGCGACAACCCGACGGACAGCACCCCGATGAGAGTCGACCGCACAAGCTCGAGGCGATCGGCGATTATGATCCACCCCTCAGTGGACAAATTCGTACGTGGCCCAAACACGGCAGCATCAAAGTCATTCAAAGAGCGAAGCTGAGCGGCAACTTGCGCCGCTACGTTGTCCGTCACCCCCACAAAGCTTGAATGTCGGCCGGAAAATCGCCGAGATTAGGAGGGATGCGACCCCGAAGAATCCAAAGCATGTGGGAGCCAGTCTTCTTCCAGAGAGCAGGTTCGTCAACGAGCTGCGAATTTTGCATTTATTTACGCTCTCGTGCGTGGCGGCCGTCCCGTACAGCGTCGTTCTGAACGGCCTGGTTTTAGCGACGAGCTGTTTCAGCGCGATCTTAATAAAGTGGGTGCAATGCGCCGCGCAGGTCGACATTGGGTCTTCAACGCTCGACAACGACGCCGCCAAAATCGTCGGCTTTGACGAGGCTGCCTGTAGATCGCCGCGAAAGAGACCGAATTGGCCGCCAACCCACTGGGCCATGTCGGCCGACCGGACAAAGTCACAGGCGTCGGCGGGGGATGACCCAGCGACCGCGAGGCGAGCTTCAGCCGCAGTTCTCCGGGACTCGGCCTCCGCTTGGGCCGCAGCAGCAGGGGCGGCTGTGGCTTCGTCCTACTTCGAACCATCATCAGCCATCGCAGATAACAACAGCAGTAAGTCGGGCGAAGTGAGTAGTCCCGAGATGCCATCGCCAGTGCCAAACCGAACAGCGAAGAAGAACAACAGCAGCACCCTTTCGTCCACAGCAACCAGTCAGTCTTACCACACCTTCTTGCCATTGGACTGTCTTGACCCTGCCTCTCTGCGTCCTCTCGTCTTCTCGGTCGGGAGTCAACTGTTGCAGCGGAACTGGTCTCACGAGGTGCACCTTCTACTAGAAGAACGAGTACAACAACCCGTCCGTGTCGATTGATCAACTTCTCCCGACTGCCGACCACACCCACCACGACGACCAACAACACAACAACCCGTCACCTGTTGTTGTTGCCCAGTAGCATAGTAAGGCCAAACCAGCGCGTGAGGTGCACATGCACCGTGTACTCTTGGCTACAGTACCTGTAGTTAGTTGCAAGTAAGTGTTGGAGCCTACGACGCATCATCGAGGATAGATAATAGGCAGAGCTTGGTGTGCGGGAGCATGTATGTAACCCGACTCCCGAACACGCCCACCGATCAACGACCGACTATGATAACTGCCACCATGCAAAACTGCGTGAGGTGACACATCCGGGCTGTACTCTTGGCTACTACTGTACCTGTAGTTGCAAGTGTCGGAGCCTACGACGCATCATCGAGGATAGATAGGAAGAGCTTGGGGTACGGGCGTATGTATGTATCTACAAGGCGTCGCTCCGCGGGCGGCCTGCGCCGCCCGCTACGCTCGCTCAGGAAGGAAAAACACATCAAATTATGCGAAGCGGACGGAGGTCCAGGTGGTCCATGATTGTTTTTTTCATGGCTGTAGCTATTAATAGTTGAAACTGACGACTTGATAGTGCCAAGAGTCCCGCCGCCATATGCTTCAGGAGAAAACAGCTCGGACGCCACATACGCTTCGCGCCGCGGGCGGTTTTCCGCTACGCTTGCTCACATGCATGTCGTACGTACGTGCATACCCCAGGTAGGGCATACTTATTTTCTTCTTTCGATATATATATATATATATGCTCTGTGTCTGTACTCTCGTTCGTACGAAAGATAAAGGGCAGCACGGCACCGCAACACAGCAAAAACAATGAAAATCAAACCGAACAATTCTGAAAGAAAGAAAATCCCCGTCCCCTTTCGTGTACTAATTTACTACCTGATTGGGACACCTTTGACACAAATCTAAAGAGGGGCGGACATACCTTGATAGTAGATCTTTATGGGGGTTTTGTGTTCGACGCCTGAAGCCGACCCTCCGACCCCAACCCTAACCCTAACCCTAACCCTAACCCTAACCCTATGCCAGTGGTCAGTGCTGGGATGCTGTGCTTGTTAAGACTCTAGGTTGGCTCGGCCGGCGTGGATGCTGAGCTTGGGAAGACTCTAGGTTGACTCGGGATGACTCGGGATGCTGTAGCTGGCAAATACTCGAAAGTTGATCGAGCTGCGTAAAACATACCCCTAGCCAATCAGAGTGCCTAATTAGCTAGCCCAGGAAGATCTACTATCAAGGTTAGTCCACTATTGGATCTAAAAGAAAAAATGCAAAAAAAAGAAAAATTCAAACGGCAGAGCTTCTCTCTCGGCGTCGTACGCCGCCCGCCCCTCGCGCGACCATCTCGCCACCGATTCGATCCGGGTAAAGCTTTCCTCCCTCTCTTCCACAGTGAGCCCCGTCGCCCGCCTCGCGTAAAGCCCTGTGCTCACCGTGGACCTCGTTCGCCAGCTCGACAATGTTGGTGCTCATTCGGGGGTATACCTCCCTCTTGTGATTTCAGCCCAGTCGCAAAAATAAGCACCGCTTATCTTACAATCCCGAACGACCCTTAAATACTCGTACGTACTCTATCTAAAATTCATAAATAAATGGAGGCCAGACAGAGCCTATTGATGCATCCCTCGTGTCTCGAGGCACACGCGACGCCTGGGCACGAAAGCGGCGACCGCGCTCCTTGCAACTCCCCCTCTACCCGCCAGCATCCACTGACACCCGCGACAGTGCCGGGTTCGCCCGCGGAACCGTGCTCGGAGTATGCACGCACGCACACGAAACGAAAGAAGAAAAAAGGAAAGAATGACTGAAAGTACGAAGAGAAATGGAGAAAAAACGAAGACCCGCTCGAAAGGTCCGGCAAGCAATAAAAGGAGGCGATTCCCAAGTGGGAGCTCTGAGAGGCCAGGGATGTACCAACGGAGCACGCTCAGAGATCGAGATATCTATAAGTAAGTACATCTGTAAGTAAGTACAAGGCGCTTCGCTCCGTGGGTGGCCTACGTCGCCCGCTACGCTCGCTCAGGAAGGAAGCATCAAATTATGCGAAGCGGACAGAGGTCCATGATTGAATATCGTTTTTTTTTATGGCCCCTGTAGTTAGCTGCAAACTGGCGACTTGACAATGCCAAGAGTCCCGCCGCCATGCTTCAGGAGAAAACAGCTCGGACGCCACATATGCTTCGCGTCGCGGGCGGTTTTCCGCTACGCTCGCTCACACGTCGTATATACGTACATACCCCAGGCAGGGTACTTATTTTCTTCTTTCGATATGCTCTGTGTCTGTGTACTCGTATGTACGAAATATAAAGTTAAAGCACAGAACGGCACAGCAACACAGCAAAAGCAACGAAAATGAAACCGAAAATTTATATCCCCGTCCCCTTTCGTGTAATAATTTAATACCCGGGTGGAACACCTTACATGTGAAGCGGGGACCGCTCTAAGGGTAGTGGTAAGGGACGCAGGTTGTTCTGGCAGCTGGAAAGCAGTGCTTCGCTTCTTCTGATTTAGACCTTATTGATGGCGAGAGCTGAGGAGGTGCTCTGGTAGAGAAGTGAGAGGTAGGGGGCGGGACTCGACGCCCAGATATACTCGTCCCACCCCATGCCACAAGCTCTCCTAAATTCCTCTTATCTGATGTACTCCTACAGAACTTTCCTATGGCTACCGATCGTTCTTCTGCTAATATAAGAACTTCTCACTTCGTAGTCCTATCTGCGTCAAGGAACATTATTCTCGTCTAACGGGCTATCCGCCCTAGGGAACATTCCTAAAAGAACGTTACTCTCGACTAACGGAATATCCGCCGGGTTAATCCATTCTTTGGATTATTGTCGTATTTGTGAGACTAGAAGACTGCAACGTATTCTCTATATCTATAGCCCATGAATACTCTACTCATATCACATTAGCCCACCTGAATAGTCGTATATGCAGACCACAAGATGATCGGAGGGTGATGACAAAGTTCATCCCAAACGGCCAGGAAAAAGGTGGTCGAAGATGCGGCTATTCGAAACAAACGAAATGAGGCTATAGATCCCCCCACACCTCGTAATAAGACCCAAATACTGCACCAGTCAAAAAAAGAAAAAAAGAAAAAAAGAAAAAAATCTTACAGCAGAGCTTCTCTCTCAGCCTCGTACGCCGCCCGCCCCTCTCGCGACCATCTCGCCACCGATTCAGTCCGGGTAAAGCTTCCCTCCCTCTCTTCTACAGTGAGCCCCGTCGCCCGCCTCGCGTGGAGCCCGGTGCTCACCGTGGACCTCGACGCAAGCTCGACAATGTTGGTGCTCATTCGGAGTACCTCCCTCTTGTGACTCTCAGCCAGGTCGCGAAAATAAGCACAGCTTGAATATTATCTTGCAATCCCGAACGACCCTTAAATACTCGTACGTACTCTATCTAAAATCATAAATGGAGGCCAGACAGAGCCTATTGATGCATCCCTCGTGTCTCGAGGCACACGCGACGCCTAGGCACGAAAGCGGCGACCGCGCTCCTTGCAACTCCCCCTCTACTCGCCAGCATCCGCTGACACCCGCGACGGTGCCGGGTTCACCCGCGCAACCGTGCTCAGAATACACGCATGCACACGAAACGAAAGAAGACAAAAGGAAAGAATGACTGAAAGTACGAAGAGAAATGGAGAAAACAAAGACCCGCTAGAAAGGTCCGGCAAGCAATACACGGAGGCGATTCCCAAGTGGGAGCTCTGAGAGGCAAGGGATGTACCAACGGAGCACGCTCAGAGGTCGAGATATCTATAAGTAGCTCTATAGTTCTATAACAACGGAGCACTCTCAGAGATCGAGATATCAATAAAAGTAGTTATATGTATATGTATCCATGTATCCTGACTCCCGACCACGCCCACCACAACGATCAATGACCAAAGCTGCCACCGTCTGGTTTTGGGGTTCTACACTATTTGACCTTGTCGTGGGCATGCCGTGGCATTGCCACGGTACCGCCCATGGCATACCATGGCGTCACCACAGCATCCCATGGCGTGGCATAGGATTCCATGGTACGCCGTGGGGGTTGCCATGACATGCCATGGGTAGTACCATGGCAACCCCCGCGGTTACCGCCACGGCACTCCATGGCAACCCCCACGCCATGTCATGGCAACCCCCACGGCACTCCAATATCCACGGCACCTAGGTTGGGGTTGGGGTTAGGGCTGTGGTTAGGGTTAGGGTTAGGGTCCCATGGTATGCCGTGGAGGTCCGTGGAAGGTTCCGTGGTATGCCGTGGAAGATGCCGTGGAAGGTTTTGCCGCAGGTGGTGCCACGGCATGCCACAGCATGTCGCGAAAAAAGACAATTATTTTTGCCTGCGCCACCACCACGCGCCGCCGTCTCTGCTGTTGTTCGAGCTGTGCGGTTGGTATTATTTTGGATCGACAACAAGCTCGTCACAATTTCATGGACGTATATAGTGGACCCAAAAGCTGCGTCACAGTAGCAGGGTGTCCCCCGCGACCACTTGAGAGCACAGCAGTAGCAATAGCAGTATAGTTCCTTTGGTCGTCCTTTGCCTCCACACCATACACATCGCCTATATCTAGCTGTGCAAACGTTGCTCGGCCGGCATTGAGGCGGACGAAAATCTACTGAAACGCCTTAAAATCGTTTAATAATAATATTTGGGTAATGCTATTTGCGACACCGGTGTCGTAATTTCTTATTTGCGGTGTCGCAAATAAGCAGCTTATTTGCGACACCGCGTCACGTTCGCGGCACACACCTCAGATTGGCTCCGCACCGCCAGAGATGTGTTGACATGGTGCAGGGCCATCATTGAAGCTATCGCATGGCCGAAACGGGCCAGGACTCGAGGAGATATCTGGCCTCTTGGAGCACCCGCAAAACGTTCAGATCGGTGTCGCAAATAAGCCTTATTTGCGACACGCGTGTCGCAAATACCGTATTTGCGACACTGCGACGTGGTTGCCGCACGCGCTCCGGATCAGCGACGTACTACCAGTAGAGTCTCAGTAAGGTGTAGGGGTACCATTGAAGCTATCGTGTAGCCTAAACGGGCCAGTACTCGAGGAGATATAGGGTATCCTAGTACACCCAGGCTGATGTCGTTAATAAGCCTTATTTTGCGTGTATCCAGAACGAGCCCATTACAGTAGTAGATAGATACTGCTGTGTGTTGTATCCTGGTCATCCTGGTGCACTGTCAGAGTAGTCAGACTGATGTCGTATAGCCGTATTATTGACGACATCGCACGACGTGCGTCGCGCGCGCCCCGTTTAGAGCTCGGACTATACCACTGTACAGCATGTTTCCACGAGTACATCGATCGTTAGCCACGTCATCGTGAATCAATGGATTTGAAATTAACTTGGTTATGTTGTCGCGCCGTGTTCTAATAAGTCGTACGTACTATAATTGAGAGCGCTGGTATCATTCAAGGCGCCGGGTGCTCTGTGTACGCGTCTATTAACATGGGCACAAATGAAGGGCACATAAGTGTGTGCATGCTGCGCTCTGTATATGGTTTTTGTACTTGTCTGTGGATGCTATCGAAATAGGAGGGTGTATGTCATCTACAGCAGTTACTATCATAGTATCGCAGTAAAATCGGCGTTCGTTCCGTGCAACCATCATCACCCACCAATGTGGTTGTTTAATTGCCCTTGAACAGTCGTGTAAAAGCGCCTATCCCTCACGCGTTTGCCAACGCCTATCGTTCTGCCGCACAGAACTGAACAAACTTACTTACAACTTTCGAAACGCTGTGCAGAGTTTTTGTCGGATTAGTTAAGGTAACGAACACACCCCATAGATGAACAGAGGAGAGGGCGGCCATACTGCAGCTTGCCTAGCTATGCGTCATGTTCGTTGTACGCATTCGTTCCGACACATTATCCTGCTTGTTGTTGCACCAACAGCAGTCCACAGTATCCGCACTGCTGTAGTATCGACACATACTACTACTAATAAAAAAACTAAAGGAAGTCTATATCAGAAAGCACCAGCAATACCGTCCCCCACATGCAAATAGGACGTCCCGGATGATGGCTAGCCCTCCAGACAGTCCCCAAGCTTCAGCAGACGTCTCCTCCAACAGCCGCAAACAGAGCCAAAGCACGGTGGTAGTGCTACTCTCTGTTTCTTGTGATCCGTGTGTTTCCTACTATCCAATCGTGTCGTTCGCCGGCCCGAGTTTGCCTTGAGGACAGCTCTAAGCTGTTATACCATACGAGGCAATTCAAAATTCGTGCCCTATTCCATGCAACGGATGAACTTTCCCGGGGCACGCCGTGAGCTGGGCGTTCTTCTATGGCCTTGTGGGCGTCATTGGAAGGATGTATTATTACGGGGGTCCATAGTTAACGGGACCAAATTTTGTTAGTAAAAATAGGTAAATATATAGGTTTTTATGTATACCATAGGTCCTGTTAACTATGGACCACCGTAATATAATGTTGTTGTGTTGCTATACAAGAAAAGGGTGGGGTTGTACTGGATCCGAGCGGCCTTGCCCTGCCGTGTAAAGCCACGCTGCTGCACCTGTCCCGACAAAACCAATACCGCCTTGCAAGGAACCCAGCACGCCATACGTGCTGTTGTTTTGAAGGACTTCCGCATTACCGATCGGAGCCAACATGAATCACGTGTGACATGCAATGGGTGAGCGATGAGGCCCAAAGCGATACGCGCATTCTTGAATAAGCAACCAGGAATATAGAGAAATAGCACGTATCAACTAGGCACCCCAAGCCGCACATGACCCCGGTAAGCAAATGCATTTGTTCCACTTTAAAATACCCGTGAGTAAGGTAGGTCACTGACCGCCTTGCACTCGCGCGTCTTGTTATTGAAAAGAAACCCATCAGACACATGGCAGCCGGTAACCGTTAAGATTTTGTACGTCAAAGGGCGTAGAATGCGTGAGTTAAGGTTATAATCGTCTTGCCCATATCGATGTCGTCAAGTTTGCTGCTCCCTTCCTCCTACATGTTTCAGTACGTGGCTATCAAGAACCACGGCGACCTCAACGACTGACCGCAGCACATGCCTTCCCATGCGCCTTTTCTGCTACTCGTGTTCGGGGTGTACCCAGGTAGATGTCAGGGCATACCAGCATCACTTCAATACTGTAGTGTTGACCCAAACAATGGACAACTCTATGGACGGGTTGCACAAGAAAGAACGAGCTCTACGGGCGATGGAAGTGGTTGCTACTTCTGGCTTCTTGAGAAACAAGCGGGGCTTAAAACAATCGTGCCTCGCCGTGTGCAACTTGTGCCGTGAATGCCTCACGTTGCGGTGCTTGAAGCTACCCTCAAAGGCGCCGCGCACGCTATTGGCAGTGGTCTGGCCGGATCTCCATGGCACGAAGGGCGAAGGTGCCTCTAGAGTACTGCTCCCTAAAAAGGTGTTAAAAGTGAAATGGCACTTCGACGACCCCGCGACCACGGACCTTGTGGAAGACGAGGAGGAGGAGGAGGAGGAGGAGGAGGAGAAGGCGAAAGAGAAGGAAGATGCGAAAGAAGAGAAAGGAAACGAGGAGGAAAGTACGAAAAAGCACCAAGTCGGGCTTGGTGCGGTAGCCGCTTGTGACATAGACTTGAACAAAGTTCGGTGGCCTGAAGACGTGAGGGAGATCTACCTCACCGGACTCAATCGACCTGTGGGTGGCGTGATCTGGCCCGATCGCTTGGAGGTATTGGCGTTTCACATTCCTTGCGAAATTAATGTGGAATACACCGTAGATGGCACGACGGGAAATTTCGACAGGCCCCTCGACGGGATGACCTTTCCGGGTGGTCTGCGAGAGTTCCCCTCGACGGGATGACCTTTCCGGGTGGTCTGCGAGAGTTATTCCTGGGTCACGCATTCAACCAGTGCATCGAAGGCGTCACTTGGCCCAGGGGACTGGAGCGGCTCTCCATTCCCGGGTATAACCGTCCTATCCATGCCGTCCAGTGGCCCCCTGGACTAAAAACGCTAGAGTTTATGAAGCCCTATGAACTTGAGTTTCAGCGGTCGTCGGACCCCATCCACTTTGAACGGCGAGATGGCATATTCTCCCAGCCCCTGGGATCGTTCCTACCCATGAGTCTTGAGACCCTGTGGCTTTCGAACAGGTTCGACCAATCCCTGCGCGGTGTCAACTGGCCAAGCGGGCTGGCCTTGTTGGGACTCGGTGTAGGGATATCGGAGGAGTCGCTCGATGGGACCAAGTGGCCCCAAAGTCTGCAAACATTGGTGGTTGCGGAACTGTGCCTCGGCCTTCAAGATCTCCCCCCATGCTGTGGAGTTGTCGGTGTCTTGCGACGGGATATTCCGGACAGCAGCGATGAGGACGAAAATAGTGTCGGTTCCTCGAATATGAGTAGCGACGCCGACTATCAACAAGTCAGTTCTAAGAGCGATTTCTTGGTATTTGTTGCAGCACCGGAAAAATATGACAAAAGGCAAGGTACGACTGATACGAATGGTGCATGGCGGTTGACCGCTCAGTGAAGTTGGCTTTTTCTGGCGGCGGCACGAAACTCGCACGCTGCAGCGAGTGGAGGACAATCGAAGGATCAAGACCTACCGCACTGTCAACGTTTCGTGTATCTGTTTTTAGGTAGTTCGGTCATTGTGAGCTCGTTAGTCTGCGCCTCGCTTCTCAGCAAGTTTAACCGCGGATTCGGAGCAACACCACCGCGTTTTTTTTTTCGCTACTGATGTATTCGGTGGAAGGCGGGGTCGGAGGCGTGCTACGCTAGGGGTACGAACAATTTTTAACCCCATACTGTTACTGGGACTGACCTGGCTCCTTAACCCAATATCGTTGGAATGATGGTGTTTCACGATACGATTCGTGATGTGGCTGACTACTAATATTACGGGGGACCATAGTAAATAGGACCAAATATTGTTAGTAAAAATAGGGGAATATATAGGTTTTTGTATGTACGGTAGGTCCTATTTACTATGGTCCCCCGGGACCATATTAAATAGGACCTATTGACGAACGACGCGTGTCTATGCACTTAGAGTTGGACGGTCGGTGCGATGCGGTTAATTTCGTCGTTGCGTACGCCCCAACTGATTGTACGTACCAAAGATGCCAAGCAGAAAGGCGTGTTCTGGCGAACGTTGGAGGACCTGGTTGAGCAGATTCCTGCTAAAGAGCGTTTGGTTGTGCTCATAGATGCCAATGAGCGAACTGGGGGGAGGATAGAAGGGTGCGGTGATGATGAATGTAGGGTGCTCGGAGCATACGGACGAGATGTTCGTAGCGATAACTGCAAACGGCTTTTGTCGTTCTCTACCAGTTGCAAGCTAGCGCTCACCAACACAATTTTCAGCACGCGCAAGGGTAGGATATTGCATAAGTACCACGGCACCAGCCTGAATGATCGTGAGCGAATCGACTACATACTAACTCGTCAAGTCCACCGACCTAGAGTACATAATGTTACAGTCGTCCCACAGCCCCCACCACCTACCTGCTAAGGCTGATTCAGACCATAACATCGTGTACAACAAGGTCCGACTTAGTGGTCACTTTTCGTCTAACCGAAGATTGCTGAAACCCCCGAAACGCCGAGAATTCGACAGGCAGCTTTTCCTATCCGATGGAGAGCGTCGACACCGAATAGTCGAGAGGGTCGTTTCCACTCTTAACCAACCTACCTAGCCTCGTAACACGTCTGGCATGGTTGAGTTTTTCACCACAACTGTCATGAATGCTGTTGAGAAAAAGAGGTGCCACCGCCGAAACGGTTGGTGTGAGACTCCCGAAACGTTGGCCGCTTTCAAAGTGGCATGGACAGCGAGGGAGGATGCGAGACAGCTCTTGCGTGTCTATCCCCGAGATAGTACAGCGTGGAAGAAGTTGAGATCCGCCTGTGCGAATCTGCAGCAAGTGGTCGCCGCAGGAGTCACAATGCGTATTTTGAAGAGTACCTCGCTGAAACCGAGGGATTCCTCGCGAGTTCCGATCAAGGAGGGTTCTACAAGCACCTGAAGAGTACGGTAGGGTTGCCAGGTACGAAAGCGAGGAGTGAACAGTTTATCATGGACGAGGATGGCACGCTGTTGCGGGATCAAACGCGAATTCGTCAAAGATGGGCGGGGCACTACCACAAACTATTGAACACGAAATCGCTGAAACTTGACCCCACGATCATCGGCCTAGTGTCACCACGACCGCTGAAACTATCCCTTGAAAATGAACCATCCATTGACGAGATGATGGAAGCAGTGAAGGGTATGTCAAACTGGAAAGCCGTTGGACCAGATGGTCTCCCGGTCGAAGTACTGAAACTTGACCACCCCGCTTTCGTGTAGTATTTTCACAGTATCCTTGTTAACGTTTGGGTAACGGGAGAAGTCCCTCGGCAATGGAAAGATGCGATCATAAAAACCCTTCACAAAAAGGATATAACTGATTGCAACAACTACAGAGGCATTTCGCTTGATGCTCACGCAGGTAAGGTGTTGCTGAAAATCGTTGCGTCCCGTCTAAGCAGCTACTACGAGATCGAGCATATACTTCCTGAAGAACAGTGCAGCTTCCGCCTCGCACGGTCGACAGTCGATATGTTGTTTGCCGTGCGCCGGTTGCAGGAGCTCGGACGGCAGAAGAAAATCCCCCTGTACATGTGCTTCATCGATCTGCAGAAAGCGTACGACTCTGTCGACCGAGAACTGTTGTGGGAGGTACTCACACGCCTTGGTGTACCAACCAAGATGCTCAAAATCATTCGCAATTTTCACGAAGGCATGCGGGCTCGCGTGCGTGCGGATGACGGTGAACACTCGGACTGGTTCAATGTAACCCAGGGGCTGCGGCAAGGCTGCGTACTATCGCCGTTACCGTTCAACGTGTTTTTTCGCCGCGGCGATACACATCGTGCTGGTACGCCTCAGCAAAGACGAATGCATCGCAAGGGATTTGGTTCATCTCGAAGAGGACAGAGTTGTCGGGAAAAAGGAACCGTTGGCATGCGTGCAAAGGGCTGTGTGGGGCATATTGTATGCAGACGACGCAAGAATAGCCTCGAAGTCGGCGCAAGGCCTTGCGAGAATGATGACAGTCATCGTGACTGTCTTCGAAGTAGTAGGTCTCACGGTATCCGAAAAGAAGACAGAGACGATGCTCCTACGAACACCGGATCAGACGTTTACCACCTCACCGCTCGCGATCGAAGCTGCAGGTCAGAAGTATAAACAGACGACCGAGTTTTTATAAACGCTGACCTCTCCTTCGAAATCGAGCGACTAATCCGTCTGATGCGGGCATGCCTCAAACGGTAAGGTCCGGAACTAATCGATAGGACGAACGCACCGCTTAGTCTGAAAGTCCGGATGCTGAAGGCCAAGGTGGTTGAGACCTTGCTGTACGGTTGCGTGACGTGGACCCTCAATGCGGACCACTTCGCCAAGCTTCGATCAGCCCACCACGAAGTCCTTCTGCGAGTCATTGGCTTCCAGCGCCGACTACGCACCGACCACACCACCCTCTCGTACGCGAAGGCGCTCAGGATAACACGATGCGAAAGTATTGAAACGACCATCCGTAAACGGCGGCTCTTCTTTGCGGGGGCTCTGGTGCGGCAACACGAGGGGCGATTGCCCAACCGGTTGATGTTCGGGACGATCGCTGGTGGGGAGAGCCCGAAACCAGGCGGGCAGCTCAAGACTTGACCTAGGGCCATTGCTGAGGACCTTAGAGTGTTCAAAGCCACCGAGGGATCAACGGAAGACTCCCCCTTAGTCTTTGGAGTTGGGACCGCACTGTGGCCCACTGCAGCAAAACAGACGAGAAAGTAGTACCGGGGAATCCTCGAAGCAGCTGAACGGTTCATGGGCAGGTGGCACGAGGCTGAAGCAAAGCTGAGTAGACAGCGCCGCGCATCCGCTGCGGGAAGTGTTAAAGGGAACGGGGGGAGGGGTAACAGCAGGAGGGGTAGAAGGAACACCGTACAAGTGTATGGGGACAGGGGGGGGGGGCGGGAGGAGTAGAAGGGAAACCGCGGTAGAAGAGAGTAGCAAAGAGACCGGAGACAGGGTAGCAAGGTACCAGGCCGACTAATAGGTTGGACTTTTCTTTGCTACTCGTACCGCCAACTGCTGCGGCCGTTCGGTATGTATTGGCTAGGTGCTTTGATTTTTTTTCCATGACTTAACTTTTTCCTATATTTTCCCCTTCTTATCCTTATGAAAGAAGTACTACATAGTGGGTGGGTGACGAGCATATTTTGGCCCACTCATTCTCTTTTTACGTGTTCCCCGGGATGCTTATGTCCCATATTTCCCTTTTTCCTTCCCGTTTCTTCCCCCTTGCACGTCCATTTTGGCTCATGCTCGGGGTATGTGTCTGAGCTTTGGCTTCGCATTTTATTTATTTATTTGGGATTCTCCTCCTTTTCTTTCTCGGCTTGGTTTCTTCGTTGCTTCTCTTTCTTCATGGTGTATTTTGGCTGCTGGCGTGTGTATGTATGTTGTATCGGCCGCACCTAGTGCGAAGGCATGGTATTGCGTAGGCTATTAATGCATTACGGTGTGTTATCTCTGTGTCGTAGTCTGTGACCACAGAGCTCGTATCTTTCTAGGGTGAAGAATCAGCACGGACACTGGGCTTGCTGGATATCGACGAGTAGAAAAACTGTTTAATGTGAAGAACACACACACACGGCACACGCAAAAACCTATATACCAGGTATATCGCTAATTTTATAGACAATATTTTGTCCTCTTTACTGTGGTCCCCCGCACTAGTCGTACAGCACGTCGACTAGGACCGTAGCACGCGTCGTCACTGAAGCGAGCAAGGCTATTGTTTGGTCGTCTCGCTATTCTTGTTTTACGCCTTTATCTCGTACGTTTCTGCCTTGTTTTTTTTTCTCTGACTCCCGTTGTTTCGGTCCGGTTGTCTCCTGGTATCACTCTCAGGGTTCTAGTTTCCGACTTGAAATCATTTTGCCGAGTACAACCTATACCACGAAAAGCACACGTGTGGCCGGGGGGTTAGGCAGGGGTAAACGCTTTGAGCTTATTCTAGCATAGAGCAACAAACAGCCGTCGATCGCGTGGCGAGGTCTTCACCTCGTAGTAGCTGACCTATCGTCCGTGAACGTTAACCTCCATGCGCTCGGTCATGCCGTGCCCATTATGTGTACGATACACCAGGCACGATAGTAACTACACGCTCGGGTATTCGGTGGCGTGCATTCGCATGATGGCAGAGGCGCGCGGCGCAGGAATGTAACTGTCTGTGGAGCGAAGTCGCTGAGCCCGCGGCTTACTCGGAACAATCTTTGTCGTCTCTAAACACCGTACTGTAACTCTCATCCGTTCCTGTGCTCGATGGAATGTTCGTTTTGGCTGAGTCAGGGTGGGCCACACGCGTGGTCGTGTCTTGAAAACCGAGCGGCAATGAGTA
This sequence comes from Macrocystis pyrifera, assembly GCA_031763025.1. Taxonomy (NCBI): domain Eukaryota; class Phaeophyceae; order Laminariales; family Laminariaceae; genus Macrocystis; species Macrocystis pyrifera. The sequence goes on along the minus strand of JASSKH010000032.1, from coordinate 5,259,555 downwards.
ACCCGGTAAGTGCACAGTAGGTAATGATACCGGTGACCTGAGGAGGGCTGTGTCGAACATGGGCGTGAAATACCTGCTGCCGCATCTTGAATGAATCCTTTGCGAGGGGGTTGGATTGATTTTGGAGATCATGCTGACCTCGCTCGAAAAGCGTTGTCCGCTGGATGAATTCTCGGCGGCTTCGAGGTGTAAAACTTGAACTTTGGACGCTTTCAAGTGCACTCAAAACCGAAATAAAGCGGGCCAAGAATAACAACGACCTCGGTTGTACTGGCGAATTATGTGAGATTAGAGTAGTGGTGTGTGACCCCCCAGACCTCAGACCTGTGATCATGGACACGTGATCCCCGGAAACGAGCTACAATACGCGATGGCGTGGTAGCTCGTTTGTATCCGGCTACACCGTCATCTCGAAAGAGCTCCCTTGTGATTTTTCTCCAAACACACACCCCGTCTTTGTCTGTTTAGTCTTTCAGACTGACGTAGTATCCACCACGGGCGTTGGGGAGTTCGCTTGATTAACTTTGCCTCAGGGTCAATCCCATCGTTAGCCTGAGGTTCAAACTTCCCCGATCTCATAATGTTTTGGACCCAGTCATTTATTGCACCTGAATTGCCATGATCTGTTATCGTCAACAGACAAAGAGAGGCCTGTGAAGAACCTATCAATTGGCCAGTATTACACCCCACGAGCCTGTACGAGTATATACTTCACGCATACGACCGCTGTAATACTGTTGCGCTAGGGTACGCAACATGAAACAGGTAAATGCTGAGGCCGCGCAAACAGCACTCTCTTCCAACTGGTGCTCTGTTCCCTAGGTTTATCTGTTTTATCCGCACACTCTAGACACCCAGTCCTGATGCACCCGCATAATTCTTATTGTCTCCGAACATTTACTATATATTGACATTCGAAACCAGAACAACGAACGCAGGCCAGTGGTACTGCGCTCGCGCAGGCTACACGCAACTTGTACGGCCGGCGCGCCATGCCTCCAGATGTCTCCGGCGACGTAACCCCATCGCGCTCGACTACGTGAAAAGTACGATTGGCTTGTAAAAAAGACGCAAGTACCGTGTAACCATTGTTTCGAAGGTGGACCATTTGTCTACAAAGCCCTCTGAAGCACCGCAGTGCTTTGGGATATTGGGACAAGGCCGAGCAGGCCAGACGGAGAGATTGCGTCACGGAGTCGGCAACTGCCAGGTATCCCTTCGCTGGAGCCGCTGGAACAACGCGCTCACAAAAGCACGGTTATCACGCGATTTCAACAGAGCCGCGAATGAGCCGGCAGGAGGACTAGGACGGGCAGAAGAAGGGCCTGGTGGGGCGGGGGGTCGGAAGGAGGGGGGAGGGTGGGGGGAGCTGAATGTACACCGAGATATGTTCCGGGCTTAAAGTCCGCTTGCTGTCCGACGGTGTGTGAGATGAAGGCCACTCTCGACAAGGTGCTTGGAAACCAAACCTACCAGAGGTGCCGGAGCGAAGATGTCCGCGGGATACGTAGGTGTCGAGCCTATAGCTGAGGCTTCCCCCTGGTCGGATCGTTGGGGGGGAAGATGGTGGTTGGGACGGAGGGGATTCAGTTGAGGACGGGGCGGGGGTTGGGGGCGGGGGGGGGTGCACTCGATAGGAGCGATGTGCTCGATCTCATGCATGGCTGTAGTCGCAGGGGGGGGTGTACCCATTGTCATGCATGGCCGTAGTCGTATGACCGTAGACCGTTACATCCCTACAATGCCGGGACGGAGCGCGTCGGGTTTTCACCGACCAGACAGACATTGCTTGCACCAAGCGCGAAGCGCTGTGAGGTGTTGGGCAAGTCGCATGAAGGGTGGGGAGGGAGGGGGGGGTAGGCTGGGGGAGGGGGTATTTCGGGGGAGTAGGGTTGTTGGGAGCGCACGCGGAGAGGCGGTATATGGAGGGGGGTGGTGTCGTTGCTAAAAGTCATGCAGGGAGGGTCGTAGTTATGGGGGAGAGGGGGGCTCTTAGACGAGGGGTTAGCGGCTATTTATCGAGAAGCGTCGGTTTAAGACGGGTTTGGTGGTGGGAGGGGCTAGTTGTGGGAGATAAGGGGAGAGGAGAGCACTGGTGATAACCCCGCGTTGGCAGGGACGGTGATGTATGGACATATAGTTGGGTCGTGAGAGCATTTATTTGTCTTGGTGAGGGAAGCAAGAGGTCGGGCGCCTCTTCAAGAAGTTCGTAGCCCCTCGGTACTGCATCCCATGCCCCCTCCCCCCCCCTTCTCCTCCTCCCCTTATCCCCCCCGATCGCCTCCTCCCATGCCCACGCCTCGTGCCCCCCCGCCTCCATACCCCGCCTTTCACTGCTCTCTAAAATATCAACGTATTCTCTAGTGGGCCTTGAGATTGCTGTCTCTTGCTTGAACAGTCTGGGCGTGGGTCGGGAAGGCGTGGATTGTCAGGCAACCCAGCACGCTTCCTTTTACGCTCGAGTATCGTTGTTGCCAAAATCCTGGCTAAGGACATAGGGTGCGTCGCTCTCTTGGTCGCAGGCGAGAGAGGGAGACGTTCACGGCTCCAAGCGGGTAGAGGCAATCGACCGCGCTCGGGCCAAGTCAGCGGGTAGGAGCGACGGAACGTTCTGAGATATTTATGGCGGCTCGGATACACGTTTGGCGTGTCAGAATGTTATGATCAACCTCTGGAGATCCTTGGTGGTCATTCGAAATTTTCGGTTTCAGCAGCATCTACACCTTGGCCCAGCTTCGACACAGATGCAGAGGCATATTCACTACCGGGTAAAACGGGCAATATACTTAGTATTTGGCAGATAGCCTTGACATATAGACAGCCTGATGCTTGACCATCTCCTGACACACTTGGTGGGATGTGTGAATTGGGGAATGGGGAGGGGACCACGGAAGTGAATGGAACCAGGCACCGGAGTCTGGGGTTTGTAGAAAAGGTTGTTGGGGGCAGGGGTGGGAGGGCGGGAGGGGGGTGGGGAACATGGGCGTATTTGAAGTTCGCTCGGGATTTCCTGCGGGACACTGAGGCGTGTTAGTGTTTGGTTTTGAAAATTAAGTCTAGGCCGGTCGAATGGGTGATAACCATGTCGATAGCTTTCAATCGAGCGCACTACTCAGAGGCGTCGTAGCAGCATGTACCGCGCTCTCGTTGACAAAGCTCACCATTCTAAACCATAAAGGGTGCCAGCATGATACATACCTTGTACTCGTTTGATATCGCGGGGCCTATTGGTGGCTGTATGTGCTCCCTGCATCGCTGGTGCTGTTTCAGCGATGATACACAGAGCACAGCCTGCGATTTCCAGAATTTTTCGGAAAAGAAACCTGAACACATGTACAGTAGTGTTCTTACCTACATACGTATGAATGCGTACACTTAAAATTAGCAATGGAACTTAGAACTTCCAAGTCCAGACCAGATACAACATGCAAAATCATGTAACAGAACCTCCCGAGTCTTGGACAGTTGCAAAATGCATCGTCACAGCTTTGGCCTACTGCGAGCACCCACACCCTCCTGTATCCCCACCATAATCGACGCTTGCACAAGACAACATTATCTACAACCGGGCCGACAAGAGACGTACCGCATTCTCACCTACAAGTCCCCGCTCGAGCAAACGTTATGGCCAACACCGAATGAGGGTATACTAAGCACCGTCAATCTTGCCTTGTGGACCCTGGTGTACTACCGCTCGACACTGCCCAAACGAGCTTTCACTAACACGCACATGCCCACCAAGCCCACACGGACCTTGATAGCGCACACCAGATAGCCAGCAACCTCACACACACACCGATAACGTACACCAGATAGCCAGCACGGGGGGTATCTCTGTCAAGGGCTATACTGCTGTAATGCGACTGTTGATGGCAGACGTCGCTGCTCTAACCGCTCAGTGGTTCTCAGAACACCTCAACCAGCAATGTGTTGGCCGGCTACTATTATTGCGGAACAGAGAATCCTCGTCACGCATCCCTTCGTGGGTGGGTGGGTGGGTGGGTGGGAGAGGTTCATGCTCCATGGCTTGCCCATCACTATTTCCGAAGGGTGATCGGTCGCCGATGTCACAGGCGACAGAGGGACGGTTACAGAAGAGAGAGACGAAGCCGGCACAGGTAACATTCGGAATAAAAGTATCATGCGTGTACTGGCCTGACTAGGGCCTGACTACAATCCTTCGGCGACATAACACATACCAAACCAGCGCGAAACGGCCTCCGTCCGTTAGGAAAGCTGGTACCAGCCCCGCCTGTGTCAAGCACAAGGTGAGGCAAAGCGTTTGCATTGTCATGTACCCTAGACATGGCGTGCGGGCAGCCTGCAAACAACGTGAACATGTTTGTTCCACCAGCAGAAGGCGAAGAATACGACTACCTCCCCCCTCTCTCCTCTATACTCTATGAACCCAACGACGAGTATAGGAGGATAGTCCAAGATGCGATAGCACCAAGCCAGAACAGCCCATAAGGCCACCTAACGTCGCTGGAAGAGGGTAGATGCTCAGCTGTATCTGGGCATTCTGTGTCCGGCTGGGCGGCCTTGGCGACGGCAGTCTTCACGTCGGCCTTGACAGAGCAAGAGACGCAAACAAAGCGCGAGTGCCTGTGTTAGCCCATTTGGGACTTCAGAGCGAGTAAGTGGCGAAACAAGAAGGAAGAGTGTGCATAGCACCCTCCGCACAAAGCTCTCACCTAGGTTAGGGGGTGAGGAGTATAATTTATTGGCCGCGGTACAAGGAAAGAGTAGCACGGGACGCGCACTTCGTAATACTGCTCGCACCTTAGCTAGGTGCCAACTATAATAAAGTTAACTTCCGTACATGTTGAAAATTTCGTATGTCTCCTTTTTCGGACAGCAACACCTGCAGCACTGCAGGTAGTAGGTGTCGAAAGGGTCCAAGTGAGCAACACGACTTGCACGAGGGGGGGGTTGACGGATGGTCCTGTTGTAGTAACTCTCTTAACCAGCAAGACGTTCATTTTCCCGTTCGACCGCCCGGCAGTGCCAAAAATATTGGGTAAGCGTTTGCTGAAAACCGGACAACTACTGTAGACACACACGGTGGTTGTGCAGTTCAGCATTCATTTCGTTTTGAGAGATGAGGCCTACAGCAGTGATACACAATAGTAGCATTAAAAAAACATGCAGCAGACCCACTTGTGTGAGGGCGATGTGTCCCCCGGCCGAATAAACAATCAGGCAACTACTTGAACCTACTACATGGTGGATTGTTTGGCATTTCTTACCTGCTTCTCCCTATCCCGGGGGTAGAGTAGCCTCACTCGGTTGGGTAGTGTTCCACGCCCATATCGACCATTTCCACCTCACCGCCCGGCTGGCACCCCTTGACGAGTCCCAAGATCTCTCTGATCTCAGAGATGAAGCATTCCTGATTTGTTTTGACCAGCGACGACGTAATGCGTGGATGTTCTGAATCGTTGTGAGATCGCTCCTCTTCGGGGGGTGTACCCTAGCCGGGAGCGAACACAGACCGCGAATGAATATCGCTCTCAAGGCGGGAGCTTCTCCAATACTCGCGGAATCTTCCCAGCAACCTTTGGGCGCGTTCGGAATTGTATCCGGGGGATATATGTGCTACTTGCGGTAATTCTTAATGGCGAGCTATTTTCCCATAATTTCTGCATTTTTTTTCGCACAATTTTTAAATTTTCCAGACTCTCCTGAATTTCCTAATATGTGAAATTCAACTTCCCTGATTTTTTTGCTTCTGGAGAATTTCGCCTATGGTGACAGAACGCCTCCATATCTTGATACATATTTCCAATTGTTTTCAAACTTTGGAAATCCAGGGGGGAAATCTCTACGATAAGAAGGAGCCTTGGTATACGAGACCGAACACGGCTCTATTTAGCCTTGAATGATTGCTTCTTGGCCACGACATTGATATTTTCTTGTCGGCTACAGTAGCGACTACGTGTTGGTACAGTGCTAGTATCACACGCTCAACGGCACAGACGGCACAGTGGAAGACTGGTCCGTTCGGGCGCGTCAATGCCTCACGCAACTGCCCGCAGTCTAGGTGCAGGGGCCAAGCAGTCAAGGGGTAGAACCATCATCATCTCGTATGTAGCAATACCGTTCAGCAGTGATGAAAGTTGTTGTGGGTGGGCTGAATGGGGAGACACGTGCTATTGGAAATGCCAGGTGTCGGTCTCACCCCCAACTCCTTCCCCGCCTTCAACGCACGCTCCAACCAAATCAGGATCAGCTTGGCATCCTGCTGGATGCCTCCTAACGCTCCCCTCTGGTTGCCCGTTGCGTGCGACGGTCGGGCGTTTAAACATGGGACAAAAGAACGATTGAGAAGTGGAGCTAGCAGAGGCCATCCAAGCATGGCTTGCTACTAGGATTGACCGTTTCATGAGAACACCCAGGGAGACCCTACGTACGTGGTTGTATTCTTCATTCAGAGAGTGCCCAACGCCTGGCGTTACAAGCGGCGGTATTGGAACCGCTCGGCCGGCGACAATCACCCGAGCGGAATCATCAGTCAGCCAGTGTCGCGTGCAATCATACTCTACAGTGACTACAGGTGACTAACGGTGCACCTCCTGTCGCTATCAGCTCAATATCAGTAAACCGCAATGAAGTGGCCGCTACAGCTCAATATCAGTAAAACCGCAATGAAGTACTACATAGGAGCAACTGCATGATGCATTGCATGTACCTTTGGGTTGCTTCATAGGTGCGAGCCTGCAACTGCTTACAACGTAGGTGATTTGATAGCTGTCGCCGTTGCCCATACGATAAGCGCTTTTGGTGGACGCACCGCGCATGAAGTACTCTCTGAGGTGTGGGGTGGCCGCAAAACCCGGCTTTGTTCATTGGTGTTGTTCGTCGCTAGATCGAATCACGCCGAAATCGTATCATAACGAAGGCGGTTATGTAGGTCACAAAGCAACATTCTGGTGAACTCACGACCTCCTATTTCTCGCTCACGACTCACAACAAATCCAACCCGCCGGTAGCGGGTAGCGGGTTGTGCTGGCTTCTGGTCCTTACATTGGAAGAAAGATTAGTATTCGTGAAATGGACACAACTTTTTTTTCACTGGTATACCAGTTTCAAGCACAGTACAACAAACATCAAGGTTGTAATAACTGGCGCTCACTTGATTGAACACACATTGCACATTAAGCAGGCCTGCGTCTCGTACGTACTCACCGCTTGGTCCTTCAAGTAATACCTAAACTCGATCAAGAAGTCCGTATCCAGCCACCAAGTGTCATTTACCATCGTACGGTACGAGAGCTCCATCTCGAACTTCCACAAGGACCACGCGGACCACGCCCCGATCAAAGTCATCTTCCGCTAACACCGTTGTACTGTACCAGGTAGAAGGCTACAGCTGCCGAGGGCTCTATGCTGCAGAAGACGGTAGTAGGTTGCTGCGGGTAGAGTAATGCCACACCGTAGCAGTCCTAGCCCGGCCGATGATCGCTGTTGAACGACCGGGTGAAGAACAAGTTGTGCAGACGCTGTCGGCGTTGCGCTGTTTGATGCCGTGAATAACGCCTTTAAGTTTTGGAGGAAACACCGCTGTCGAGATTGGTGTTGTTATCCTTGCTTCTGCGACGAGTGCTATGCGTATGGATGCTTGCTGACGCTGCGAAAAACACTGGTGATGGAGAAGACTGGTGTTGTCGCTGTGAAGGAAACTGCTGGGGATACGCAGTGGTGCGAAGGCTGCCGTCCTTCGCCGCCGCAGTAGATCGTCAACACCCTCAAGAGCCCCGGAGAAGACTGTGGCTTCCGCTCTCTGGTATGAAGAATTATGTACCTGGTAGAACGTAAGGATACTGCTGCTGTGTGGTGCAGAGAGCTGGAGCTTGTGGAGAGTGCGCCGGCTATGATGGAGCGTCTTGCAACTATAGAGTAGGTGGTGCTCGCTTGAACTCAGGTACAGTAGTGAGAGTATCCAGACGGGCTGTCGGCGGGCGCGATGGATCACGGTTGATGGCGCCAGGGTGATATGGTGCTCCTGTTGTTGTATCGGGTGCGTGTGGACCGGTATAGGCAGGGGATTTGATGTCCTTAGGGTGGGGTGGAGGGTGTGCAAGCAAACACGACTTGCAGCGGGTCAATACAAAAATATCTCGGGATTGTTTTAACCAAATGAACATCCCCGTGACATCAGTAAATAGCAAACGGATAATAAGTTCTGACTGGCCGAGCTGAAAGTAGGACCCAAACATGTACCTGCTAAGATCCAAAATCTTTAATCCAAGTGTCGAACATCCGTTAGAAAAACAACTCCCGAGGAGATGGATCCAAAATACAAAATTCGCCAAATACCAAATATTTAATAAAGTTGTACGGCTACAGACTGCTATCAATAGCAAAAAAATGAACATTAAGAAGCAGGCTGAGATTTACAGTACAAGACGCCTATCTAAGTATGTGCTTAATTAAACTACTGTAAAAGTACGAGCAGCACTAAAGAGAGAGGCAAAAACTTTGAGACTTACCCAGTACTATTTTACGTGAAAATGATACATCGGGAGCCGTACTGAATTTGGTGTACCAGATTACCGCAGTAGTACAATTAATGCTGTCGAACAAGAAGAAGGTGCGCCCGCTTCCCAAATAAAAAAGCATCTACAGAGCAGTATATGGTAGCCTGTAGGTCAATACTATTGAAGTATCGCTGCTTCTTACGGCTTTACCCTGGTAAAACGTACCAGGAACTCTGGCAAGATCTACCCGGCGACCCCAGTGCAGTCCGCGTTCGCAGAGAGACTTTCGTCAGCACAAGTACCTGGGGTTTGCCCGCAGTCTCGTTCGATGAGTGCTGTCGTATTCCATCTCTCGGATGGAGATGGCCCCGTGAATGGGAAGTGAGCTGTGCACCACTCTCCGCTTTTTTTCGTCGTCGCTGCTGCTGGTGATGATATTGATTATGATGTGCTGTAGAGTATAGACAAGAGTACGAGAGTATCTGGGGCTACCTGGTGATGCTGGGGGCGGTGTGCCGGCTGTATGTGCGAGACGAAACGTTGTGGTGGCTGTGCTCGGCGTGGTAGCTGTTTTGTGTGGTGGTGGAGTCGATGTGGTAGACGCCTGGATCACACGGCTGATGTCGCTGTTTGTTGTTATCGGAGGATACGCGCGGTGAATGCTGTACAGGGTACGAAGAGTGTCGGCTCGCGCAATTACCATATGAGCGTGTGGCGTGAAACGTAAAAATACGAAAGCACTGACCTTATTGCTGTGTGGGCGAGAAGGGTTGTAGCTGTTGGTTTCGCCGCGTACATATATCTTGGATATTTACGGCTGGATATTTCGTAACCGACCGTTGCACGTCAGACACCATCCGTTCGTTGTTTTCATTTTACTGAGTAAACTAACTACAGTAACTGCAATGATTGCAGCCAGGCTACATAATTCCGACAGAGTCTCATGCGTACGAGGTGACGTACCAAAAAGTTTGCTGTTTGCTTGTGTTAGTAGATATATATATAATATATATTCCTTGGAGGTATTGGAGTGTGTACAAATGATCCTGAATTGCAAATACATGCAGTAGTACAGTAGTTGCTGTTGTTGTTGTTCTCACTTAACCTGTGTGTGCTCCCTTCACATGCACCCGTTATTTCTACCCAGCTACATCGCTACACCCAGTGTCCGTCCTGATTCCTCATCCTAGAGAGGTACTATAATTATTATGTGGTCACTGACGGTGAGACAGAGAAGAAAACACAACAAAAATAATCACAAATGAATGGGTGAAAGCAAGATTTCTATAGCGTGCCGGGTGCGATAACACAACAACAAGACGGTCGGACCCCGACCAAAAGATACGAACAAAAAGGCAACAAAGTTTTTTTTTTTAATCATCGATTTTACTTTCCAGCCCAACCCGTAGCAGGTTACACCCTCAGCGATCTTCTGGACAAGCCGTGGTCACAGGTGGTGTCGTCCATTCTCCCCCCCGGTACGTGCCTTTATATGTTTTGTCGCGCATAGGCTTCAGCGTTCCCACTGCTCGTCGATTTTTCATCGAATGCAGCTAACTCACGCTCTCGCGCTTTCCGCAAATAGTTTTTTAATGCAAGAAAAAATCCCTACGAGCATGCACTCGGTGAGACTCGAACCCACGAAATCGATCTTGATAGGCACGTGGACCACCTACTACCAAGCCACCGGAGTAAAGAAGGAACATAATAATTTTGAAATGAAACATAATACAGGTGACACAAAGAGATCAGTAAGGCCGCTAGAAAAAGAACATTCATGCTCGAGGGGGACAGAGAGCTGCCGCAAGCACGAGGATACACTAAGTAAGTAGAGGAATAAGGTACCGGCATAAAAACGGCGGGGAGGCGAAAGGAAGCAAAGAGAGAAACTAGGAAAAAAGCAAGGCAGAAGAGACAAGAGGGAAAGAGGAAATCGTTCTCAAGGCGGTGATAGTAATATGGGCTCCCGTCTTGACTACAGAACGGATTCGAGGACCTTGCCAAACCCTCTGCGGTCTCCTTCCTACTCTCGTGAAGAAAGCGGTGTCAAGTGTCAGGAACACCGCTGTCACGCACACCCCACAACGAACAGCTCGACAAGAAACAAATAGACGAACAACTAGAATTCAAGGGCTAGTAAAATCGATACCTTGCCACCCGATCTATCGTTCCGTTTCTGCTTTCGTCGACAGCTGTGTCAGTACGGCTGCCCCTCCCCCCCCCTCCCCTTGTCGCCGCTCTTGGCATCCTGAGCTGCGTGGCGCAGTCATCTCCTCTCCGCCTTGCCCCAGTGCCACCTCGCCATAAAACAGTCCGCCGCTTCGACGACCCCCCGATACCACTTCCCGGTCTTCTTAGCCGCCCTGGGCCATAACACCGTCACTGATCCGAACAGCAATGGCAGCTTTCCGTGGACCTCTCGGCGGTTTGAAAACTCTGAGGTCATCTGCTGGATATTGGGCCCAATTACATTCTGGTCGAACTGGTCCCGGGCTCTCCCCACCATCTATCGTGCCAAACATCACCCGACAGAGTTTGCCGCCCATTCGTCTTCCGCTGTACGGACCCCGCAAAGAGGATGCGTCGTTTGTACATGGTTACCTCAACGCTCTCGCGTTGTGCCTTCTTGAGGGCCTTGGCGTACGACATGAGGTGGTCGGTGCGTTGTCGGCTCTGGAAGCCAATGATCCATAGGAGGAATTTGTGGTGTACCGTTCGGAGCTCAGTGAAGTGCTCCTGGCCAAGAATTCACAATACCACACCCGTACGGTAGGGTCTCCATCCCTTCGACCTTTAGCATGCGCACTTTTAGAGTGAGCGGGGTATTTTCTTTATCGTCCAGCTCCCGTCTGAACCGACTGTAGCATGCCCTTGCGACTTTTATCCGTCGTTTGATCTCTGGCATAAGGTCAGCGCTTGCGACGGCAAGACCGCCCAGGCACGAAAACTGCATCGTCCGTCTGTACCTCTGTCCCGCTGCTTCGATGACGAGTGGCGAGGTCCGGAATGCCTGGGTTCGGTGTCCGCAGCATCATGGTCTCCGTATTATTTCTGGAGAAGAAGAGCACAAGGAAAAAGGCAAGAACGAAAAAGAAGGCAAAAGAAAGGCACTAAAAAAGTATTAGTACGCAAAAGACAGTACGCAAGCGCATGCTCAAGTTTTAAATTGAACCAGGTAGTTAGCGAACATGCAGACTTGCACACTCGCAGGAGGGTGGTGAACCGAATAAGCAAAACAAAAGCAAAGTCCATCAAAAGGTAGAGCTACTAGGTGGTAGCTGTGAACACGCTCATGCCTACAAAGTAAGCATAAACAAGAAAAGCGAGAGAGAGACACACAGGAACTAAAGGAGAGAGAGAAAAAAGACGACAAACAAAAAGAGGGGGGGGGGGGGGGGAACGAGAAAAGGGGGAAAGCAAATAACAGGCACTGCTACGACAGGATAAGCCCTCCCTGGCTAAAACAATATATCTGACTGACCGAAAGTCCTAAACCCCAACATCGTTGGAGCAATGCCATCAGTGTTTTACTACAGTGTATAGATCGTGATGTTGACCTTGCCCCTTCGGGATCGTTCATGACGGGTGGCACTTTTAAGCTTTTTTTCCCGACACCCATTCTTGGGTGAGGTGTAGAGCTCTCCAATGGAGTAGCGGCCTCAGAATGTTTGGGTGCTACCAGATGTTCCCACCGCAGAACCCGTCTGGAGGCACTGGAGGCAGGCGAGGGAGTCCGGGCAGCCCTACGCTAACTGTGTCGGTACTGGGACGGCACGCATCATGACGATGATGGCCGAGTACCCAGTCATCAGTATTTTGGGTGGAACGCCCCCCCGTCCCGGCATTGTAGGGATGCGAGGGTCTATGGTCATACGGCTACGGCCATGGATGATATCGAGTACACCCCCCCCCCCCCGCTCTAAAGTATTGCATATAGGTTGGGTTGGCGTTGGTTGGCAACGAAACTGTAAACCATGCCGCTCACTACGTGAGCTAGACGACCAAATACCATTTTTGTTTTGCTCTTTTGGTGATCGGTCACAGCTGGCGATCGAGTTAGATCGTTTGTGCGGGGTGGGGAACCTTTATTCTGCACAAGAGGAATGGTCGTATCACGTGGTGCTCATGGTAAGGCACCCACGAGGCAGTTTGATAGTACCTTCACTGCTGTCTCTGGAAGTGGCCGCACCTGAATATAAATGAAGCAATTGACTCTGTCATCCGTGCAAATCCGCCTCACAAGCAGTTCTTTGTAGGATGCAGCTCGCCCTTCATGTGAGTCGGCGAACTCCTAACGCCGCTTCGCGCTTGTTGTAGGTAATGCCTGCCTGATCGGTGAAAATCCGACATGCTCCGTCCTGACGTTTTAGTGATTCGAGGGTAATTGGTCTTACGACTACGGCCATGCATGTTATCGAGCACACCTCCCTCCCCCTCCTCTCCCCCCCGGCCTCCGCCACCACCCTCGGCTCCGCCCCCGGCCCCGGCCTCACCCCCCCCCTGGGCGCATTGGTTTCAACGCTCCGTGTCGCAGTTCTAGCCGCGCGTGTTGCTTTGTCGCTTCGCTCCTGTCCGCGCCATGCCGTTTCCGGGTGTAAGCCTCCGCCCCGTCCTCGGGTGTGAGCCTCCGCCCCGTCCTCGACCCTTCTGAACCATCTGCCGGCCTTCTGTGCCGCCTTGCGCCACCCATCGGACGTGATGCCGAACTGCTTGAGGTTTTCCCCGAGGCGCCCCATCCAATCCTTCTCCTGTCCAAAGGAGTGGCCCTTACACCCAACCAACCCTCTCCTCAAAGATCACCCTCCTTGGCAGGCGCTCCTCTCCCATGCGCGCCACGAAACCCGCGAACAATATTCTTCGTCTGCGCACCATCGCCCCAACGCTCTCGGAGTGCGTTTTTGACAAGCGCGCGCGTGTAGAATATGGTGTGGTTTTCGCGCGTCGAACGGGCATGCTGTGATGTGCCTTCCGTAGCCTGTCGTATTCGACTGGTATCGGTATCCACGAGACAGACTCCACACAGCATCGTCTCGAGTACCTCGGAAATCAGCGGCCGCACCTTCAACCGCAGGCACACACCCCGGCGGTCCTGGGTTTACATATGCTATCGCCCGACGCTCGCCCATCCCCTCAGGAGTCGACGGTTTTCCTCCACACTGAGATCCCGTTTGCGCTGGTAGCCCCGCTCAAGTAGACAAATTCGACCGTCTGTCTGCACACATGGCCGGCTGCAGTGATGTTGATCGACAAGTTCCCCCCATTTTTTCGTTTGCGGGCACACAATCTCTGTCTTGTCTTCCAAGGCCGTAAGCTCGAACGCCGCACACGCAGTCATGATCCCAGGCGTTACCCCTTCCAACCCTCCTGGTGATCGCGACACAATGTCCGCATCGTCAGCGTACGCCGAATACCCAAAACGTACGGGCCCCCTCCTCCTTCCCTCACCCCGTCGGAAATGCTAGCACGTGCCTTCCTCTTCTCAATCTCCCTCTTCTACTTATTTCGTTGGAGTTGGAGTTGCACCACGCCGCCCATGATGGCTGCATCGGAGATGAAGCATTTCTCGGCCGCGCGCCGCACCGCCGTGAGAAACATAATGAACAGCGATGGTGCGAGTACGCACGCCTTTTTCCGAGCACTCGCCATCATCCACCTACACGCACATGCTCGCATGCTGTCGTGGGACTGGCGGATGACGGCGACCACTCTCGGTGGCACGCCAAAGCGAGACAGGACAGTGCACAGGAGGGTCCGGTCTACGGAGTCATAAGATGATGTGGTTAGGCCAATAAAGCACGTGAAAAGCGAAGTTTCCTTCTTCCTCATGTCACACCACGATCATCATGTGGACGGTCGAGGGCTAGGATCTAAAGCCACCCTGCTCCTCAGGCAGGATGCCTCCCCATTCGCAGTAGTCGGCGGCCCGCGATGACTTTGAGGAGTACTTTGCCGGCGTGCGCCACGAGGGAAATGCTACGATAATTACTGCACTCAGTCCTATATCTCTTCCAGTGCAATGGCTTCATCGTTGCCTCCTCCCATGGTTGCAGCACGCCCCCTCCCCTCCACAAAGCGGCGATGATATCGTCGACGCCGGGTGCATCGATACAAGCTCGCCCTGCGAGACCGCCAGGCCGCCAGGGGGAGAAGGAGGGAGGATGGGAGGATGCAGAGTTACTCCCCATGGCGTGGTAGTGGCATGTAGATACGGAGTAGGACGCGCGGCGTATGGTTGTATAAAGCAAGGCGTAACCCGACGATGATGTCATACAGTAGCAGGTACACAATTGGCTGAAGGATGGTAGTGCCTATTCAATTGAGCATAATACGCAGGGAAGGAGAAATTGATTGAACGAGATTGGTGGCATTCGACGAATGCTGTCGGCTTTTTTCGTCCTGAATGAATAGTGTGCCCTGCAAATTGAAAGGAGGAAAATGAAATCATATTTTAATTTCACCAGGTGTCCGAATCTCCCTGGTCGGCTAGGACCTTCGGGGGTTTCAACCGGGAGGCCACCCAGCCCAACCGCCCTGCGGTTCACCATCGCCCGGATGGCTTCTTCCACCTCGTACCTAGACGGGACGTCGCCCAGCGGGATGAACGGGGGTCTTGCCTTGAACTCGTCGACGATAATCGAGTCAAGAGTTGGCGACGTGATATTTAACAATTTTTTAAACCACCTTGTCCAGCGCTCTCGGATGAGGCCAACGTCCCGCGGCGAACTGCGTTCCTCGTCCTCGATATACTGCGAACTAAACGTCCTCTCCATATCCATCCCCACGGGGGGCTCGTAGAAGCCAAGCTGGTCGCCTTCTCGGATGCACCCTCCTATCAATAGCTGACCGACGTATTATTCGAAAACGCTCCGCTCCGCACACCTTCTGCCCTCGTGCGTTTGAGTTGCTGGGTAGTATCCTGACAGTACTGATTGACAGTGTCGACCGCATGCTATATATGACAGAGATGCATCGTTTGTTCTACAGTAAGTCTCCTCACATGACCTTAAGGAGAGCTCTATACTTCACCCTAAATAATCCGGCTTTAATTTTTTTGTAGGAAAGTGTGGCTGCTGCACCCAATGAACTATGTAATCCCTCGTACGGCCTAACAACAAGCAAAAATCGAAAAATATTGCAACGCAAAATTTGAAATCTCGAGGACGATGTTGGACTAAGGGCTCCCGTCGTTCAGGAAAACGGTTCAAGCCAAGAAGCGCTAATTTAGTCTGAGCCAGGCAGCAAGAAACACATATTATACCTGGTACTGCAGTCTAAGCCTGGCTCGATACTTTATTACAGCTGGTTCTAAGGTACGGGAGGTATGATGCAAATATTTTCCCTATCACGTTTACGTCACTCGGGGACGAGTGGACTCTGCATATTGTCACTCAAAATAGGACGCAAATAAATGTAGCTCGTTGTCGCAGAGTAACAAACAATCCCCTGCCCGTGGCCATCGCGAAAGCCAAAACCTTGAAGACTCAACAATGCCAAGAAATAAGAAAGAGTCACTCAGCCGCCCGTCTTGCCGTAGCCCCGGCGTTATCCTGACACCAACATTTGCCTTACCCTTGAGCTTGCCAATGGGCTGTTGTTGAATAATGGGATGGAGTGTGTGGTGCTTGCCGCTGAGCACGATTTCTTACTCCCGATGTAACAGCCTCCAATAAAAGGAAATACTATTGCCGCATAATATGCAGCGTTTCACGATGATAAGAAGGTTTTTGGCAATTTTTTGATGGGATTTTTTTTTGGTCTTTTTATGCTAAATAGTAAGTTTTTTGGTACTATTTCATTCGGTCGTTAATAACGGCCCTGAAAAGTGAGCCCGGCGTTCTTACTCCTCTCCTGTGATGGGCTACAAGTTCCTAATATTGGGCTATAATAATGTCACGGAATAAGAGGGGTGGGCATTCCTTCCACTCACTGATGGTGTCGCGTTTGCTATTTGTACCCGGTTGTACCCGGAATAAGAGGGGTGGGCATTCCTTCCACTCACTGATGGTGTCGCGTTTGCTATTTGTACCCCCGGTTGTTGATTTGGGGGAATGCATCCTATACCTAGCAGTTGGGGTTACAGAGCAACTAATTCCTCGAGGATCCTCATCGCGTAGGACAACATATTTTAGGGCTATGCCACTACTATTACGGGGGTCCATAGTTAACGGGACCAAATTTTGTTGGTAAAAATAGGTAAATATATAGGTTTTTGTGTATACCATAGGTCCTATTAACTATGTACCCCCGTAATAGTGTACCCCAGGGGCCAGACAACACCCTGTATTTGGGGTGAGTTGAGCTCGCTACCCGGCACACCAGAGGAGGCAGATCAGCCGCAAGTACTTTTTGTGCCAATATCGACTATTAATATTAGCAGATCAGCCGCAAGCACATTTGGGCTCCCGGCATTCCCACGGCTCCCAAAACAATATTATAATACTGCTAATATTAATAGTCGATTTTCGTCAGGTTGGAATTTTACCCGAAGGGTCCTCGCGCCAAAACTTGGAAAAGGTTTGTTTGTTACGATACGAGTTACAGGGAATCCCCCTATTAACTTTATTTGTAGGGGATCCCTTTGCCTTCTTTCGAGATCCCCATTTTTGCCTTCTTAGGGGCTACTCCCCTCTCATCTGAGGGGATCTCCCCTCTCATCTGAGGGGATCTCCCCTCTCTCCTTACGGGATCCCTCCGACCCTCTCTCCTTGGGGGAGATCCCCTGTTACCTTAACCCTTTTAGGACCACAGTCCCGTTTTGGGGACAAATTACTTGGAATTTGACTGGTTTGTCCCCAAAATGGGACTGCAATTCTAAAATCCCCTCTCATCTTAAGGGAATTCCCCTCTCTCCTACTTGCGGGATCCCCTCTCGCCTTAGGGGATCCCCTGTCACCTTAGGGGATCCCCGCTCACCTTAGAGATCCCCACTCACCTTATTAGAGGTTCCCTCACAACCTACGGGAAAATTGAAACCGTTATTATCATGGGAAACTTGAAATTTGATAATGTATCCCGCCTAATCGAAAACTTTAAAAATTGAATTACATAATACCACCCTAAGAAAAATCTTGTACCGGAATATAAATACCGTTTGTGTGTGAATTTTCAATCAAAATGTTCCTTATATTTAGGGACAGAGTGGTACGTTTTTCCCTCGAATGTCAATGTTTTGATTTTTCAGGAGAGTTTTTGTGTCATATATTTTTAGTTGATCGCTTGGAAAATTTTACCAATCCGCCGAAGGATTAAAGAACAAAAAAAAAGCTTAGAAATCCACGTCGTGTAGGACTGCTGTGTTGTTGCTTCCGCCTGTAATAGCATGGTGATTTTTTGTCTTGATTTCCCGTTTTAACCTTATAAGAAACGATAAACAGCAAACAATGTGCACTTAATTCGGGATAAATGCGAGATATCTCCACTCTCCCACAGCTCCACCGGTAAATACTAATAATACGAGTGTACACTATTTTTAAGCCAAACACCAACCACCAACAGAAAATAATAAGCGTACGAGTACATACGCTGGTGTGCTCTTGGCTGGTTATTTTCAGGTTTATTTTGTACGTTCTTCGGCATTCTTCGTATGTATGCACGAGCAATCAACGACGGACGTTTTTACTTGCCTCTATTTTTACTCAATCAAAGGGATTTTCTTCTCGATGAGGCTTCAACATCTCACTGCTCTGTGCCCCTCAAGCGGTATCATGCCTGCTTGTTGTGCAAAAGCCTGCTGTGCTTCTGCATGCCGTCGCTCCTCGCGCAGTAACGAAGCATATACTCTACGCATATTCGAGTACCCCACGCAGGAGCCCTATGTACCTGGTATACAGCAGCAGCTGCTGCAGCAGCAGCAGCAGCAGCAAGCAGTGCTGTTGTTGTAGTTCCCACGAGTACGTGCATACATACGTACGTACACTTTTTTCGTCATACATTTTCTTCTGATTTTTTCTGTTCTTCATTTTTTTTCATCCAAAACAAAAAAAAACCAAAAAAAAAACTCCACTTCGCTCGGTTCAACTTGACAGCTGACCAATCAAATGGCGAGGCTCATGTTTCCCCGGTTTCATGTTCCACGTTTCACATTGCACCTGCTGCTTCCCGCGATCTTTTTTTTTTGCTCATCGAGAGTCTCATACATTTCGCGTATATAAATATTCGACGGCAGCCGATCCGCTACGATCCACCACAACATACACGAACAACACTGCTTGCTGTGGTCAGCGCGCTGCAAGAGGGATCAATCAGCTTGGATCGCTACCGAATTCCCGAAACATGACGAAGGCTTACCTGCTCGCATCCGTCGCATTGGCTCTCGTGCTCGGGCCTCAAGATGCCCACGGCTTCACTGGCGGCGCAATCGGCCGCACTTTCTCGAAGCAACATGTCGTCCTGGCGCAACGTGCAGCATCTGCGCCCGCGAGAAGCCAGCTGCCCTCGCGCTCAAGCGGGCTGAGGATGTCTGTCGGAGACCAGTTGAAGGACGCTGTGAACGACGCTATCGGTGCGGTGGGTGCCGATGCGTCGGGAGGCTACTTCAAGAAGCTGAAGAATTGGTGGGCGGAGTCGATCCCGGCAGCGGATGGAATCGGCGGCGGTCCGTCTGGGATTTCGCAGGACTCGAAGCCTGTTCAGGTGAGAGAGAGAAGAGATAAGAAGAGAGAGAGAGGGGTGTTGCCTGCTGCGATGCCGCTGACTTGGGCTTTATCGCCGATGGGCTGTGGTGTGGCACACCAGCAATGCTGGTCACGGTTGATTTTGCCGTGCTGGAGCCGGCGCCGTGTGCTACATGCGTGCATGCATGACCGGATACATGAACATACCAGACTCTCTTCTTGATGTATAGCAACAACAGCAGCAGGCACCCGCGCGCGTGTCACTTCCAAAGTCTGTAGATCATCCCCTGCTAGCTCGAAGATATTTGCCCAGCCATGCCTCGAGTTGCAAGCAGGTGGTACGTTGCTCGTATTTACTGCAAGCCGGTACGTTGCTCGTACACTCGTGCACACGGGCGACCACGGGCAGCTTCAAATCCCTCGCGGACAAGATAAAGTCTTCTATTACGTGTCTGATGGTAATATATCGATAAAGCGAAAGCGAGGTTGCCAAAATGTTGCCAAAATAGAAGAGTTTTTAATCTGCCTGGCTGTGTCTCAGCAGGGCGCGTGTGTGCACATGTGTACGAGCACACCCACCGCAGTCACGTTTTTTTAAATGCAAAACATGGCAGCTTGTATTTCGAGGGATGGGGCAAAGAGTTTCGAGCCAGCAGGGGATCTGCAGACGATTGGATGTACACGTGCCGCGCGCGGGTGCCTGCTGCTGTTTTTGTGGGTGTTGGCGTGGTTGGTGCGGTCCCTACATAAGAAGTGTTAGCTCGAGCAAGCACGCAGCGCACATCCTCTTGGACAACAGACCCACTCGCACTACTGCCGAGCAGTAGTGCTGTGTACCCTGGTGTAGAGGTATAGATACAAAAAGGTTGTTTTTTTTTTGTCCAAAGTGGTGGCTATACGGCTAGCCCAAGCAGGCTGGCTTCTAGCGCCATAGGCAAGCTGAAGGCACTGCAGAGAGAGGCAACATGCTCGTCAGTTATAGGAGTGAACCCATGATCTCCAGGTGTCTTCGTGTTCGCGCATCCTCTCAAGGACGGATGGTAAAGCATCTATCTGCAGTCTGAAACCCCTGCAACACAAATGCGTAAACATGAAAGCGCGACTGGCTCTCGGGTCGAATGTGATGTTGATATTACTACGTACCAGGTACTACAGAGCAGTACAACAACAGCAGTAGTAGTAGGGTATGTTGCATGCAACGCATGCAACACTAAACGCTCGCACATACAAACATAATATCACAGAAGCAGCTGTCGGCACGCCAGTCTTCCGTCTGGTTGAGGAAGACGGTGAAAAGATAGAAACAACAACTACTGATAACTGCAGCTGCTGCGGCAGTTACTTATGTTATACCTGGTATTAATAGTTGCGTGCCTTACTAGCCAAACCCTTCCCAACCTGTCTTATTTCTACCTTTCTTCTTTTCCCAACCCTTCCCAGCCTCTGTCTTGACCGTTCAACCAACTGCAGTCGTCGTCTAAAATTGATGAGCCTCTTCCCCATCCCTTCTTGTCAAACATGCCAACGATTCAGTACCTCTCCACAAACCCCGGATTTCCTCTGTTCAATCTTCCATATGAGTGTGGACTCAGGACCGTTATTATCGGAGAGCTTTTTTCCAGAATTCCCATGATTTCCATGGGGTTTTTTTTCGCTCGATTTTTTTCATGAACCGATTATTTTTCTGTTTTTTTTTTTCCAAACAAGTGGTACGTGAAATTTAACTTGCCTGATATTCTCCCTTTGCCCTCTCTTACAGTAAGTTTCACCAAAGGTGACAGAACGCTTCTTCTGTATCTCTTGATACAAACTTCCAAATAGTCTAGAAGTCGGAAATTCTGAAACAAAAGCTCTCCGACAGTGACGGCCCGAGTATACGGCACGGAAGAGGAAAAGGAGGCAGAGGAGCTCTTTTCTTCTTGTATTCTCGCGCTCCTGTGCAATCAATGGTGACGTGTTGAATCGGAACACAATCAACCTCGACAGATATATAACCCGTTTTCGTGCTGCTGTGTTGCAAGATGAGAGAGAGAACTGATCACCTGTTTTCATGCGTAC
Organism: Macrocystis pyrifera; assembly: GCA_031763025.1. Lineage (NCBI taxonomy): Eukaryota > Phaeophyceae > Laminariales > Laminariaceae > Macrocystis > Macrocystis pyrifera. The sequence continues at coordinate 5,238,404 of JASSKH010000032.1, read as the reverse complement.
TGCTGCTGTGCTGCAAGATGAGAGAGAGAACTGATCCCGTGACCTCACTACGGGTTATTGAAAGAAGTATCCTCGTCGTCCGACAGGCTAGTGCGTATTGTAGGACATTGAGCTTCAATGATGATCACTCATAAGCGCTCCAAAAAAAGGAGAAAACCGCGGAAAAAAAAGACGCAAAGGGAAGTAAGTAGTCAAAGGGGAGGGGGACATCTCCCGGCCTTTTCAGCCAAATAGGGCCTTTTCAGTCAAATAGGGGCACAGGCAAGACACGCCCGCGGGAGGCGTTCCCACGTGCCCAGCCGAGCCGGCTCCGAATTCAATTCTGACGCGCTGACAAGGTGCCCGCAGCCCGTGCCGAGCACGCCCGACTTTTTCTTCTTTTTTTTTCGGGCGCGTTGTTGGGTCTGTAACGGCACCGCCGCCGCGCAAGAGGGCTCATACATAAGAATCGCCCATTTTGACCAAGTGTTGCGGGGGTATATGCCCCCTCAAATCTATCAAATATATGTAGTACCCCCCCGCGTGACCATACCTTTCTTCCCCCCGTTTGACCGAGTGCCTACCCCGCGATGGTCACTTATCACAGCCCCAAAAGCAGGCATAAACACATGTACACGTCACCCTATACGTCAGCCCGAACAACCCAAGCGCGAAACATCCAGCGGCTGCGAGTAGTCTCCAACTCACACGGGGCAACAAATAACACACAGAATCACGTTTGTGTATTATACGAAACACTAAAAAAAAAATGCAACGTATGAAGTCTGAAGTGGGCGGGTGATGATGGGAGCGGTTCGTGTGCACCAGGTATAGAATGAGACGCCGACTGCTCTCATCAGATAGCAACAGACAAGAAACCAAGCAAAACACAGCGGACACGCACACCCGGCAACAACGAACAGCAAACGGGCACTCAGCGGCTTTGGGCGTGAACGCCTGTCAGGCAGGTCATCTCCTTCCTCCACAACATGCCTTGCCAAGTAATTGGTATGGGTACGACATCTGCCGGAAGTGCGTGCGCTCTGGTGTCAATCCGCGTAAAGCTGATCGCCAGAGGGGACAAATGCTCAACCGCCGACAGATTCAGTGTTGCATTTGAGCGCAGCATGATGGCTGAAGGCCGGCAGAGCAAAGCCGACAAAAGGGTTTCTGGTGGGAAGGTCACACTTTACCGATGCCCTGGAACACTACTCCCAGCGCTCGAATGCTCCCTCGGTTGTATCTGCACTGTTCAGATCCTGCTTATTGTCCTGCAGCGGCAGCTTAGGATCTGGAAGATCTATCTGTAGATTACATTATCTATCCTACATATGGGTAAACCTTTATATCTTCGATAATGTTTGCAGGAGGCCGATTATTTTGACCAAACCAATAATACCTCTGGCTGTAGTAGTTCGTCCCCGAAAGCGTGGATGGATGTACAGTAGTTGTAGTATCGATGAGGTTAATATTCTATCTTTTGTGAATGGTGGGCTGGGTCAAAACACGGTTTCCTACCGTATGGTGGCGTGTTCTCTGATGATGAATAAGGTTTTTGCACATGTGTATCCCGTGGACGGCCTTCAAAACACCAGGTGGTGTTAACCGCTCTCGAAGCTGAGTATCAACCACTCAATCGGTCGAACTCACAGCGCTTGGCGCTTTTATAATATTTTCACAGATCAGGCAGATCATGGTCTATCTGATCTGTGTACAGTAGATGATCTAGTTCCTCATCTGCCGTTGTGAGAGGTTGTGCAGGATATATCTATCTATCTATCTATCTGCGTGGTACAGGTCAATCCCAGGAAACACGTGTCAGATCATGCGAATTATACAGGTTTAACCCGGCAACATGAGCTAGATCATACAAGATGAGGAGTAGATATGTCGTGAAAGATCTAGATCATGATCTGTAGATGATCTGCGGATGGTATGTGGATGATCTGTGGATGACCTGTCCGAGGTGCGAGTAACTTATTAAAAAAATGGTTGGTACATAAGAGCATTGGAAGGAAAAAACAGACCAAATCAGCAGTGAGTAACTTTAGTAAAAAGTGGTACGTGAATAAGAGTAATGGAAGAAGAAAACAGACCACGTCAGCAGCGGCAGTGAAGCCTTGACACTTGGCGGGTTCTGGCAAACAAAACACATACCACAGCCTCTCGCGAAGGCAAAGATGACAAGAAAGGGCATACCGTAATAGCGCTTTGTCAGTCCCGCAACTCTACTTCAGAGCGCAGCAGCGGCGGCAGTGTAGCCTTCATTGGCACTGCAAATTTTTTTTTACAAAAAAAAAATGTAATACCTGGTAGTGGTTTATCAGTGCCGCAATTCTATTTGCCTTTTTCGACGACCACAAGCCATGCTGACCCCTTTGATGCGATCAGACCATGAAACCCATGGTGAGCGTAAGGTAGCGGGATGGGGGGGGGGGGGGGTTGTTATGTTCTCCAGCATTTGAGTTACAGCGAAACAGAGGCGAGGGTTTGAAGTATATTTCGGCTGCAGCCTATTGTCAAAAGTGCGCCCGGTCTTCACCGGTGTTGTGATTTGGAAATGATTCCTATTACGGGGGACCATAGTTAACAGGACCTACGGTACACACAAGAACCTATATATTTACCTATTTTTACTAACAATATTTGGTCCTGTTTACTATGGACCCCCGTAATAGTGGTTTTGTCCGACTGCACCCGTGTATATTTAGTAGGTCTTATGCACAACCTTGCTCAAACCTGTTTTCGAGTAGACAGGCGAAGGGTTTCGTATATATACCAAGTAAAAATTGTCAAGTGCGCCGCCATCATCAGCGCGTACGTAGTTGATGGCACGCGGCGTCCAAATGTGCGTGCGGCTACGTTCGTATCATGTGTACTGGTATGGTATGGTATACCTGGTACCTGTACTAGCGATGGCACATGGAGCACACGGTGTATTTTTGCCGCCTGCTTAAATTATTAGTATATACGGGGGAAGTTGGTGTCGAAACAGCTGCTTTCGTTTTGTGCTGCCAGGCCTGTTTTAACCAGGGCTTTTCGCGGGTCGGGTCACGGGTGTTCAAACTGTCAAGAGTCGGGTCGGGTCGGGTCAGGAAGTGTTGAAAATCTCACTGGTCGGGTCGGTTCGGGTCATGAGGTTTTCGAATCTCACGGGTCGGGTCGGGTCGGGTCAAGAGTTTTTCAAAGCTCACGGGTCGGGTCGGGTCGGGTCGGGGCAAGAGATGATCTAGAAAAGCTCACGGGTCGGGTCAGGTCATGACCCGCGAGAAACGGGTCACTCGCGGGTCGGGCCAGCGTGACCCGCGAGTTCTTTCGGCTGACCCGAGGGTCGGACCCGCGCATCCGGCCCGCGGATCCGACACTCAAAACACTTCCCGCTCTCTTACTCAAAGGATTTTCCCGTACAAATACTCAGTAATACTCCTTTGGTATCTTGTTCAAACATTAAAACACTGCCAATACATACACGCATGCCCGCATCCATTTATACCCACTACAGCCAGGCCACATATCGTTTGTGGGCACAAAAATGAACACTAAATCGTTTTTGAAGTGTCGACCCACGAGCCGGATCCGCAGGTCGGACCTGCGGGTCGAGATAAATAGTCTCGCGGGTCAAGGTGACCCGACCCGTTTCTCGCAGGTCAATCCGAAGGTGGCGGGTCGGGTCGGGTCGAGTCAGGAGGTTTTGAAATCTCGCGGGTCGGGTCGGGTCGGGTCAGGATATTTTCATATCTCACGGGTTGGGTCCGGTCGGGTCGGGTCAACAACTTTTTTAAAATTCGCGGGTCGGGTCGGGTCGGGTCTAGAGGCTTTCAAAATCTCACGGGTCGGGTCGGGTCAGCGACCCGACCCGTGAGATTTGACCTGACCCCTAAAAGCCCCGGTTTTAGTCTCTTTGCCACTAAACACTGCTGTGCGTAAACATGAACCACAGAGCATACTGAACTCTTTTAGGACTCTTTTGTTCCCGAAACGGGACTGCAGTTTGCCCTCTAAGGTCACCGCTGGAGTTCCCACTTTTTTGCCCGGGCTCGAATTACTGTTTTGGGGGCAACGCACAAATTAGACATCATAACCAGAAAACACAAAACCCGTGAGACACGGCTAGAGCGCGGCCGAGGCCATCCTTGCCAGAGTGGGCAGTGTAGCGGTCGGCGAGCACGGTGGGGAAGTTGCGCGCCGCCAGGTACCCCCCCATCGCTGCCGTAGGTATCGCGAAAACTGCTCAATTTTTTAACGTCTAAGAAGTGCTGAGGAAATGCTCACAACGAGGCACCCGACAATTTCACACATGTATTTAAGGTGCGTAAAACTTGAGGGGAATTTTTTTTTTCAAGACCACCGTGGGTTTGAATGTTATGCCCCCCCCCCCCCCCCCCCCCCCCCCCCCCCCCCCCCCCCCCCCCCCCCCCCCCCCCCCCCCCCCCCCCCCCCCCCCCCCCCCCCCCCCCCCCCCCCCCCCCCCCCCTTGCAAGATGTTGCTGTTTGAGGCAAAGGTCGTATTTCGGAGGGCACGTGGCTTTCAATGGTCACATTCAAAACCGCACTGTAAACAAACACTTATATGTACAGCCAGCAGTGGTCCCTCTATATTAACGCCCCTACGTGCCAGCAGGCCAACAAACATACCAGCACTATATCGAGCACCGGCATTACTCCGCACACCGCCTGCCACGCTGGTGAATCCCAACGGTGCTAAGCTAGTTCAACCGGCACTACATCGATCACCGGCATTATAGAGGGACCCCTGCTGTAAGTGTAATTTCAAGCCAGTTCTTCCCAAAACGGTTCGGGTCGGGGGTTTTTTGCAAATGAACCGAAAAAAAACAAAATGTCGGTTTTCGGTCGGGAAAACCGGACACAAACGACGACCGAAAAAAAAAAAAGTACTTTCGGTTTTCGGTTCACAACTTTGCTCACAGGATCTGTGGCGGAGGTCGGGTCGGGTCGGGTTTCTTGTTTTTGTTTCGGTGCGCTTTCGTTTTTTGGTCCTCCATGTTTTTGTTTTTCTTCGCAGAAAGTTGCAGGTCTCGCAAGCACTCCGGCGACGCTTTTTTCCGGCGCACCGTCTTCCAACACACCCCGAATCAGCTCCTTGGTAGTTTGGAATATGTGCTCAGTTGCAAAGCACTCCCATTGCTGTCTCTGGATGTGGCCACACCAGAAAACGAATCGATCATTTCGAAGCCTTCATCCGTACGCAAGTCCGCGTATTGCGGGGGACCACAGTAAATAGAACCAAAGTTTGTTAGTAAAGATGGGTAAATATATAGGTTTTTGCGCGTACCGTAGGTCCTATTTACTATGATCTCCCGTAATAGCAGGCGGTTCTTCGTCGGATGCAGCTCACCCTCCATGCGACTCGACCGACGCCTCAAGCTTCGCTTCGCACTTGGTGCAAGCAATCAGTGTCTGCCTGACCCGCGAAAACACGACGTGATGCTAAGTCCCACCGTTGTAGCGATGCGAGGGTATCTACATTCATACGGCTACGGCGATGCATGACGCAATGAGTACCCCACTCCCCCACCCCCCCCCGCTTACCCTATGTTGTTGAAAATCACGTCCCACCCTCGGTTTTTTTATGAAATTCACGTTGGCGGGGGCAAAAAGAGGCCCCAGCTCGTCGACGTGGAATCCCCCCCCCTCCTCCCCCGTTTCCTGTCGGTGTGATGTAGGTTCGACGCCGCAGGTATATTGTAGGGTGACGCATACGTTACGTAACGTGAAACTATCGACATCGCGGACAGATCATCTACAAGTCATCGACTACCACCTCATGAGCAACAGCAGATATTTAAAGAAAGAAGCGTCATTCCCGGGCCCGCACGATCTGTACGGTCTGTATGATCTAGCGTATGTTTCCTGGGATAAATCTGCGCTGGATAGATAAACCCTGCACAACCCTCGCACAACGAGAGCTGATGCTCTGCTGCAGATAGATAATCTAGATGGTGGTCTGCCGCTATCAAATCGTTTCGCGCGCTCTTCGCTTTCGTTGGCTCCAACCGGCTGCCGTGAGTTTGATAAAAGTGTTCTGCCGTCGAAAGCGAACCGACTCAATATTTGGTGTATGTACTCTTTAGATGATCTAGATCATGATCTGCCGCTCTTCGCTTTCGGTAGTGCCAACATGCCCCTGTTGGAAACCAAAAAAAGTGCTTTGTCATCGAAGCGAACCCGCCATTTGCCACGTATAAATGCTCGGGCGAGGCGGTCAGAAACTCCAGCCGCAGGCAGGATCATCGATCAGTACGATTTGTGTTCCACTACTGTTTTTCGATTGGACGCTACGTACCCATGAACTGCACACAAAAACTCACAGCAAACTCTAATTTCAAGAATGTTTTCACCCAACAGTCCCTAGCACGAGAGTGCAGTCCTGAGAGGGATACATGAGCCGCCTATAATTCGAGTGATTTGTCCCCGAAACGGGACAGTTTTTGCCCCGAAAAGAAAGGGCTTTTAAGCGAACCATGTTCCGCTGCAACTCGCGCTTAAAAACGATCGCCTTCATGGGAGGAAGCATGATCTGGCGTACGTAGGCTCTTCTGGTCGATGGCGCGCACGCGCGGTGTTCAACCCGATTGCTGCAGTATCGAAGAACGACGGTGGGGTGATTTCCTCCCCTCCTCCTTCTCCTCCTCCTCCTCCTCCTCCACCCTCCTTTCTTTTATCCTCCAGCGGATTGACTTCTCCTCCCTCCTCCTCCTCCTCCTCCCCTCCTCCTCCTCCTCCTCCTCCTCCCTCTCCTCGCCTTCCCCCTCGCCCTCCTCCTCCTGCCCCCCCTCCCCCTCCCCCCCCCGTCTTGAATAGAATGTGTGGTCAATGGTCAAATGACTTTAGGGAAGCAACAAATGAGTACCCCCCCCCCCCCCCCCCGCCCGCCATGTTATTCGATACGAAGACGCCCATGCACAATATCGAACACACCCCCCCCGCGCGCCCCCTAACCTCCTCCTTCCCTGCGCCCTTGCAAACCAAACTCCGCACGCTCACGCACGTGCGTGCGTGCGCACAGGCCGTCACGGTGGCTGCCATAGCCGCGGGGTACGTGGTCGGAGTGAAGACCCTGCTCAAGCTCGCGGTGGAGATGGAGACCGAGTGCGCCAGGTTCGCCTCCTGGAAGGCCGCCAGCCCCGCGGTCCTCGGAGCGCTCTACATCGCCACCGGGTCGCTGCACTTCGCCAAGCTCAGGGATTTGTGCAACATCGTGCCTCCGAAGGGCACGTGGGGGCTCTGGTACGTCCCCGGCCAGGCCAGCTTCCACGTCAAGTGGACCGGCGTGGTGGAGATCCTGGCTGGCGCCGGGCTCGTCGCGGGGTGGTTCGGCGTGGGCCCGCCCGGCCTCCTCAAGAAGTCGGCCGCCGTTCTGTTCGCGGTCACCGCGGCCGTGACCCCCGCGAACGTGTTCATGTTTACGCACGGCGCGGAGTTTCTGAAGGGGAAGAAGATGCCGGTCCTTGGGCACGTGGTGAGGGCTGCCGTCCAGTGCGCCGTGCTTTCGGCTGTGTGGACCCTCGCTGCTTTCTGAAAAGAGCTGGTTTGAGCTGTGAGCGCGCATGCGCACGGGAAGGGGTGGGATGGGGGGGGGGGGGGGTAGGAAGTGGGAGTGCCGCTTTGGATGGTACCGATGCCTCTCTTCGTACCTTACCAGGTACCTGGTGCCAAATAAGGGTGACAAGGAGGGGAGATTGCCGCGATACCGGTGCCTAGTTCATACCGCTTCGAGGGTATGTCATAGAACCTTTCTCGGCTGTTTAGTCCCGTGCCGCTTTTTTAGCTGTGAGGTAGCAGGAGTCTGGGGCCGGGGGGGGGGGGGGGGGGGGGGCGGGCGGGGGTACTCATGTTTCGCGTGGCCGTAGCAGTATGACGACAGACCCTCGCATCCCCACGCAACGCCCGGACGGAGCACCGCGTTAGGTTTTCAACAAGCCAGGCAGACATTGAGGAGGCCGACATTGACAGTCACGAGGGAACATGATGCGGTACCGGTAACAGTTTGGTACTGGCACCCTTCAAGGGCATGATACACCTGTTGTATAATTTATTGCGACGGGGGTGACGAACGGGATAGAGATTCGTCGCGTATACAGCAACCGTGCGCCTTTCTCGCTAGAGGCAAGCAAGCTATAGCCGTGTTTTTTTTTTTGTGACACGCAGCGCATCGCGGCTTATGTTTGCTGCTGCCTGCACGGCCTCAAGGTAGCGCGCGTTTTTCTCGCCGGCGCATGTTGCATGTAGCTTTTGGGAGCACTCGTATTTACGTACGTACGGGTTTCCATGTGTTTTTCTTTCTTTTTTTTTTTCGTGAGGGGGGAGGGATGTGAGCTGCGATTGCGTTGTTTTTTTTTATCGCAGTGCGCAAGGTCTGCTGTTTTTGTCTCTCAGCTGGCGTAGACGAGCCCCAGAGCCAGCTAAAAGAAGAAGAAAACGTTCTGAAGATATATACAGCTCTACATCAGCGATGTGTTGGCAGATACAGCGCTACATCATTGGCGAGTGTTTGACGTCGAAAAAAAGAAAATTTCTCGGGAAATTCGAGGAACACGGACGGGCGGGATTTTTTTTACGGCGAGTAGAATTTCAGTATGTAAGGGGTATAGAGAGGCCTGGAGTGTGTATCTGAAAGGTGATTGGTAGAGGGCGGGTGAGTGGTAACGGCCAATATGTAAATCTCGTTTTCGTTCCATGGCCCGACTATCCGCCAATGGTTGACGCCAGTCACCATCGTAGCTATACCACGTGAGGAAGGCGAGGTCCATACCTCAAACCTACTTTTTCTTTTTCGATATTTTATTGTCCTGTTGACCCTAGATTTAGTTCTCGGAGAGTTCTCATCGGGGCGGGGGGGGGGGGGGGGGGGGGGGGGGGGCGTTTTCCGGGTGGGCGGGCTTAGACACCGTGCCGTTTGTTGACTTTGGCCATTCCACGTCAGCGGCGAACGTTAACAGTCGCGCATCTTTTTTGTACCTGGGAGTAGCTGTGTATCGTGACAGTAGTTGGCTTTACGTCGATGGCTGACCACGGGGAGGGTGGGGATGGGGCGGGGGGTTCGTTTATACTTCACGCCAGGTACGTACTTCATACCTAGTCGTTGGGATAATCGGCTGGGGGTGACGTGGAATGCTGAACCCTCTCGTCTGCTCGGAGAAGGAGCACGCGAAGCTCGGGCCACGATGTACCAGGGGGGGGGAGGGGTTTGACACCTACCCGTGACCACGGCTTTGTTTGTTTTCAGAAGACCGCCGCTGGGGCAGTCTTGCCTCGCGTTTTGTTTTACTTGATGGGGCTGGATGGAGAGAGGTAATACAAGCGACGACTACCATAATAATACGACGTGCGTGCGTGCGACGTAGGATGCAGATGATTGGTAGATAGATAGATAGACAGGTGGTGGGAACTAAAACCTACTATCATGAACGCGGATTTTTCACATTATCTCCGACAAACACTATATTATCCTGTCGCGGGGGGGCATACAGTAGTAAATAGGACCAAATATTGTTGGTAAAAAAAGTTAAATATATAGGTTTTTGTGTGTACCGTAGGTCCTATTTAATATGCCTCCCCGTAGTAGTAGTTCCTCACCTGCCATGGTCGAGAAAAGAGGTCGCGCAAGGTCTGCATGCATGATAAGCAGTAACGGATCTAACCCAGGGAACACATGTTTTTACAGTAGATAGATCATGCCGATTCTACGGCTCCCACTGCAACGTGATGAGCTATAGTCAGTAGATCACACAGATCAGGGATGATGCTGCCTCGTTATACTCCCTGAGAAAATTGCATGGATATATTTGTGAAGTGGGAATCGAATGTCTGGACGAGCTGTGCACTACAAACAGTTTTTAGTGTCCCTGGCTGCTGACGAGGCAATAATAAAGCGCCGCGATAGATAGACCTCCTCGCAGCTATTGTCGTTCGTTTTCTCACACTCTGCCATGAAGAATAATAACCGTGTGCCAAAATACTTCATTTTTCCTTTTTTGCTCTCTGGAGCTCATTCATCAAAACACATGTCACCATGGCGGTAGCAGAGAATCGAAGCCAAAGTACTGCGATTTGTCTGTGTCGCCGGAATCAGCTCGTACTACTACTTGTATGAATGTAGTGTTTCCTTCCTTTCTTTCCTCTCTCTCTTGTGTTTTCGTTTTTTTGTTTCTTTCCAGCCATTTTGTTTTCGTTGACACCCAACACAACACAACACAGCTCATCATCGTTCTGACTTCTTTTGCAACTAAATGTGCGCCACGTCCACTTTCTTCTTGTGTCGTTTCGAGACGGCCATAACAAAAAAAAAAAAAATGTATTCAAAAGGGCAATGTGAAGGTAGGTGTTGCCTTTTGAGCTTTCAAAACCCGTGCCCTGCCGACGACGCTAAATGTGCAGATAGATATTACCTACTGCTGTGAGCTGTATGTAGGGGCAAAAGACCGATCGCTTACCCAGTCCGGGGTAGTCCTTGGAACCCCAATAATACGTACAGAAATTTTACTCGCGCCCTGTGCTTGCGCAGAAATTACGCATTATGCAGGATAATATAACATTTTCGGACTTCAGGATGAAGGATTACTTCAGGATGAAATGCGAAAAAATTGGAATTTTCTCAAAAGATAATACCAAGGAAGCCAACGTTTTTTTTTTTTTTTTTTTTTTTTTTCCATTTCTGAGGTGGGTAGATATCACCACAAGACACCACAATAAATAATAATATAATATTCTCAACGCTCTTGCTTTTTTTTTTGGTCGTGAGTTGTGTTGTTGATATGAATGACTGAGAGTACCCGCTCGTGTAGATTCAGCACACACCGTTTTTATCCTCCCCGGCTGTGGGTGATGAGGTACACAAGGGAGTAGAAAAGCTCATCGCAGAGCGGACCTGATCTGATATAATAATATCGGCACAACCCATCACGGAGTAGCAACAAACCTCACGGCACAAGTACACCGACTCCTTCTACTATATACTATATATATACTATTCTAAGCCACACACAGCTAGGTTTTGCTCGCACTCGGTGGATCGCGCCGTCGCTCGCGCGCCGCCGCTCTTAGACTATATTACGGTAAGGGACCATAGTAAATGGGACCAAATTTTGTTTGTAAAAATTGGTGAATATATAGGTTTTTGTGTGTGCCATAGGTCCTGTTTACTACGGCCCCCCGCAATAGAAGTACTATACCTCCACTATTACGGGGAGAACCACAGTAAATAGGACCTACGGTACACACTAAAACCTACATATATCCCTATTTTTACCAACAATATTTGGTCCTACTTATTATGGTCCCCCGTAATACGACAGAGGCATAAGCCACGAATAATAGGAAAAAAATATGCTCCGACACGAACATGGCAAAAAGCATAAATAATAATAACAGGAAGGACTCCTTACTTTCTGGGGGGTGCTATGTACTAAATATAAGGGAAAAAAAAGAGGACTCATTCAAGAAATCGTACTCTGAAGTAAATACAATAGAATATCTTAGGTTTCCTTTGTCTCTGGGTATTTGTTCTTTGATCACACAACGGTGAAGCTCATGCTGCACAATGTCAAAATGTCGGATGGCAAGCCCGATAACAATAAGAAGGATCACACAATTAATTGGTCTTGATGTTAATACTTTGTAAAGGGTTCTTATATTTACTTCCGTCCACAGAGTAGAGTATACTCGTAGGTGTGTTTCTTATTGGCGGACCCATACTATGCTCTGGGCGTAAATATAAACGACCGCTTGTGATCTTCATACAAATGTATAAGCGGTTCTCATGTCACCGTACAGTTACAGTAACCAACTGTACCAGGTACTACATACAGTGTGACAAACCGAGTATCCTTCCGTAATTTAAATCAGTAGTATCCCTCATACACTTCTCTGCCACACACAGTCGTTTCCCGATGTTTCCATTAAATTAATTGTATTGTGTTGTTCGTCCAACCCCATAGAAACGTGAATTTTACGGTACGCTATAGGGAAAACAGGAGAGGACGCAAGCATCCCGCGTCTATATAGGCGCTTCAAATACCGTCAACACACTGCTTATTGTTGCTAACGAAATTCAGAATGCCACGTTGTCGTGATGATGGTGCCTTATTATAATAATTGTAGATGCCGGTGTCGCTATGAAATAAAAGAAAGAAAGAAAGAAAGAAAAATAGGAGGATGAAAAATTATCGTCGACGGCAGGACTCGAACCTGCGCGTGAAATCACAATGGGTTTCGAATCCATCCCCTTAACCACTCGGGCACGTCGACCTTTTCGCCCTGGCGCCATGGCTCCGTCACACTCTTGTACCCTTCCTATAATATAACAATACACAGCTTCTGATGAAAATAAATGGAGGCATCACCATCAATCACACACAGACGGGCGTCGGTTGGTGTTTAGCAGTTCTTCTATAATATAATATACACTGCTGTGTGGCCTGCACTCGTATATTTATTGAGTGAAGAAACAAGAGCTATCTATTTTGTGCGTTTCAAACGTGAGATCGAGAGCTCCCATTTTTTTGCAAGCTGTGTGTGTGATACTTCGATCACGCGTACTGCGAACGGCATATATTTATATATATATATTAGGTGATATATGTCATTATTGCCAGAATCTTCGTCGCACCCGACGCCGCAGAGAGACTAAAACAAAAGGGGGGAGGCCAAAAGCAAAACAGAATCATAAAGAAAGGTGTGTATCCCCTATAACTATATAGGGACCGCGGCCCTAATAGATAATAATAGCGACCAACGGCGCAATGGTTGGTATAACTTCGTTCGGTGGTATGTCGACCGCGCCTACCGCTACCGCTACCGCTACCGCTACTACGAGCACATCAGCGCCATGACAGAGTATACGGGCAAAAGGCCAAGCCGCTGCCCCCCATGCCGTACATGGGGTTCCTTAATTTTTGCTATGTACACAGTGTACACAGCCACAGTGTAATAATATATAGTATTACGGAGGTACATAGTTAACAGGACCTATGGTATACATAAAAACCTATATATTTGCCTATTTTTACTAACAAATTTTCGTCCCGTTAACTATGGACCCCCGCAGTAGTACCTCGGACACCGATTTTCGTGTAAATAAACCACCAACCAATCGTCACACGTTTTTTTCCTCTCCAGAAGAAGTTGTCCCACGAGAGGGTTTTCACACAGTAGAGGCCGGCACTCTTCAGAGGGGAAAGCGGGGTCATATCCTGCAGTACTATAGTAATAGTATGTAGTAGATACTTTCGCCGCCATGTCGGAATTGAAAGACTGACAGCGCGGGGGGTAAGGCCTCTCTGCTTCTTCTATAGACGGAAAAAAACCTTGGTTTCCCCCCCATCTAAAAAACGCCTCCCAAGTACTAAAAAACACGATCCCAGAAGTACCAGCAACCATGCAGGTAATTACCGAGGAGTGTGGTCGAACCTTGATGACAGACAGTGAATCCTTTTGTGGGAGTAAGGGCTGTTCGCGTTTTCATGCTATAGGGAACACTTTTTCCTGCTGTGTGGGATCAAGGTACGGGCGTGTGTAGGCCTAACGCAACCACCGCTAACCCTAGCTCTCTAACCCCGACCCGGACCCAAAACCGACCAGTATATACTTGCCGACAAGGTGATCACTGAGTGTGTGGGTGTTTTTTTTTGCAGGTAGGTGAATATATACGTACAGAAAGAACTATGTATACAGTACGAAGTACGTATTTTTATAAACTTTTCGTAGCGTCGTACCTGGTACGAACTTATTTTTTCATCTGCTAGTGTATGTACTGGTATATATGGCTTCAACGAAAAAAATTTTTCGTGATTTTTGTTCGTTCCTTGTTCTTGCCATCTATTATTTTGTTATCGGTAAATTTTACCATTTCTGTAGCTACATGTAACGCACCTCTTGAGTAGACGTTAACATACAAACGGCCCTGAATTGTGTTTAAGGGCAGTCTAGAGTGCAATCTTAACTGTTTGACATGTATGGCATTATATGCCGGTATATACATATACGAGTGGAACAATAATAAATTGCTGATGACACGAGGAAACGAACGCCTGTCTGTGCTGTGGTTTTTTGCGTTTTCCCCTTGTACGCTTTGCTTGCCATGCGACACTCCCGTAGGAGAGAACCCTGCTGTACTGTACACGCCGGGGAGATCACCATATCTATCTACATCTGATTATTATGCCTAACTATGCAGATCAAAGATAGATCAGATATAGATAATCTAACTGCTGCGCCGTGCGGGATCTGTATGATACACAGGTCCAACCCCAGGAAATAAGTCCTCCTTCCTACAGTAGTAGTAGTATAGGTCACGTAGATAAAATGGATCCCATCCGGCAACGTAAGCTAGATCATACAGATCATGCAGGTCATACAGAAAACACAGATCATACAGATCAGGAATATATCACAGTCCTAAAAGATCTAGATCATCAAGTGGTAATCGATCATCTGTATATAGATCGTCTGTAGATGATGTGTGGACGATATATATCTGTAGATATATCTGTAGGTGATCTGTACATGATATATCTGTACATGATCTGCAGATGATCCGTCTATCTGTAGATGACCTACCTGTAGATGATACAACTGTATATAGTATGCCCGAGGTGTGTTGAACCTTGTTTCATATGTATGTACTGATTTCCTGTGGCCGGTCCTTGCTGTGCCTTTGGTTTAGTGGGATGTACGAGTACTTTACGATAGTATTAGTACGTAACTGTGTGAAACGACTTCAAAAACTCAATAGCTGGATGGTGGTGGGCCTTTTGCGGTACTGTCATCTGAACCAAACGTCATCGATCAGATGTTTACCTTCGCGCCACCCCACGTCCGAACGCCTCCATGAATGAAAACCTTGAACTATTATACCAAGGGTGTCACAGGTTGCTACTAAGAATATCTATGACATATGTAAAAATAGTAGTTGTGGCGATATCGGCTTCAATGAGTGAGTGAGTGAGTGAGTGAGTGAGTGAGTGTTTTTTTTTGTCGAACGGAAGAATAAACAGCCACCACATATGGTTTGCGCTTCAGAAACCCCACAGCAGGCGAGGCATCACACCGGACTCTGGGGGTTTTGGTTAGCGTTGGTTCATGGTCTGGCCAAAGAGCACCTAATGAGAGAAGCTTAAGCACTGTAGTTGTAACTCCTTACCGCTACGTACTACAGCAGTTTACCATACACAGAAATAGGACCCAATATAGTTATCAACAGTAAAAAAGGTTTCGTATTATATATATATATATACATACAGGTTTTTGTGCGTACCGCAGGTCCTATTTACTATGGTCCCCCATAATAATAGTACTATCAGGTATACTATTAATACTACAAGCAGTACGTAGCATCGAAAAAGGACGCGAGCTCCGCGGATTTTTTTTTTTGCGAGGCTTCAGGAATTTACTCTCCACCCCCCCCCACCCCCTCCTCCCGGACACCAACAACACGAACAAACAGCAAGCACCCTTGCAACATTTTTCGGATGTACTCTTTACGGGGGTCCACATAGTTAATAGGACCAAATATTGTTGGCAAAAATATAGGCAAATATATAGGTTTTCGTGTGTACCGTAGGCCCTATTAACTATGGCCGCCCGTATCGTATTAATAGTATATATAAACGACATGTTTGTGCAAGCCGAAGTACTCAAACCTATGATTATTACACGCGTTGCCTTGCACGGAGCGTGTATTGCATTGTTCTGAGCAGGACACACACAGCTGTGTGCGTGACATCGTGATGACAGGCCTCGAAACGTTTTTTGCCGTCCCGCGGACGGATTGCGTTTCTATTATCACGGGGGACCATAGTTAACAGGACCCAATATTATTAGTAAAAATAGGCGAATATATAGTTTTTTATGTATGCCATAGGTCCTATTAACTATGGACCTCCGTAATCGTAGTGGTGGCTTATTGCATGTGCCTGCCCGGGTTTTTTGTGGAGATGGGGCACTCCCACAAACAGAGCTGGAAATAAAAAAATACAATTCACTAAAAAAAAAATAAACAAATAAACAAATATAAACAAATGCAACAAGAAACCAGGAAATAAACACAAACACAAAAAAGGGGTATCGACGCCTTCCCGCGGTCCTCTAACGTCTTGTCCGACCGACCCAGCCGAGAACAACAGCAAAATAACGAACGTCGGAAGGGCCGTCGAAGGTACTCGCAGGCGCTGACTGAAGGAGGAGCAAAAAAGAGGAGGGGGGGGAGGAAGTGTTTTACGCTGCGGTGGGGTACATCATGCACGCTGCCCAAGCCAATTGAACACAAACTAAGCAGTAACCAACATAGCATCGTGAGCGTTAGACATCTCTGAAGCAGGAAAAGACTCCAGCTTTCGTCCCTGTTTCCGACCTCAAGAATGGGGGGGGAAAAAATCGTGCGAATCGCACAAAAACGAAGACCACGCCTTTCACTATTCATGGGGGGGCCAGCACTATCTACTACAAGGCCCCCTCTCTACGATCGTTCCTCAAATCTCAACCGGAATCGTCAATCAAACGCCAACCAATCGGCATCAATCATATCATGTAATGTCAAGCAATTAACCAATCGAATCAAAGAATCGATCAATGCAAATCGCCAATCCCATTCAACCGATCGTCAATCAACAAAAAACCGTCTATTATTCTTATTCGTCGCCGGTCTTCGTCTTCTTCTTCGGTCGATGCCTACGCCTATACAGCAGTTTCGTACATACTTCCGTAAAAAAACGCTGGCGATTCGTCAAAAACTCGTCGCCGCCATGTGATATCCCACCATATGCCTTCCCTCTTGAAAAAAAAAAAAAAAAAACAGTGCACAGCGAATAGCAGCGCACTACGAGTAAAAAGAAATAAAAAAAACACACTCTTCCCCCCCCCCCCCCGCCCCCCCCCCCCCCCCCCCGGCCCACCGCCTTCTGTCGCCTCTTGTCCCCTCACAGTGAAACGACCCCTCCACTGAATGGCATCATACCTTCCCACCTTACACGGCCCCACACACCCTCGTACACCCTCAACGCTCACAATCCACAAAAGACACAAACAACGACCACCACTCCAACAACAACCTCCGTGTGCTGTACTGCTACCTACCCGTCCCCGCCGGGCGCTATTGACACAACGCATGCTCGCCATCCACCGAGATGCAGGCCCCCAATGCCCGCCTCCGAAGCGGGGCATTCTTGGGGTCCACCGACCGGGAGAGAAACAGCCAAACTTCCGCGGCATTTTTATCCCCCCCCAAAAAAATGCGGAGCTCCCCGGCTTGGCACACGCCGGTCCCACCGACTCAGGCCGGATCCCACCCCCGCACCTGAGACCTCCAAGCTGACCGTGGGTATATAGAAAAATTAGCCGATGTTTGCAGGAGGACTTGACCAAGAACCCCGCTCCCACCATGCCGCGACGGCCTGTCTTACCAACACAATCTGCAAAAATCTAGGGGTATGTATGTTTTGGGAATGATAGTATAAAAACGGGACTTTTTTGGGGGGGGGATAGCTCGCAGTCCGCGACGCTAAAATTAGGCGGATCCATGCCCCTCCCAGCATCGTAAAAAAATAGTGGAACGCGCCACCTACGTTTGCTTCATAGCAGCTCCCCACCCCACACACACAAAGCAAAAATCCTTGAGCAAGGAACGAAGAGCCGTGCGTTTTGCTCATGCCATAGCTCCGACCCTTCAAAAATAGTGTGTCGGCCCTCACGATCCCTGCGGGAAACGTGAGAAAAAAACGTTGTATTGCGCGCAAAATAATATATCGGCGACACACGCACCCACGACCCCGCCCCCCCCCCCCCCCCCCCCCCCCCCCCCCCCACTCGCCACCCTCCGCAACGCGACCATACAAACCCACCCCACGCAAACGACGCAAGCCATCACGTACGCTGCGCAACAAAGCGCCTCGGCATGTGTGACGACGAGGGTAAAAATTCTGCGCATTTCTAAAAACACACACACACACAAAAGACCGAGGAGGGTATGCTCCGTCGCCCGCGATGCCTTTTTTCATCTCGCACTCTCCTTGAGCGCTGAGCAAGCCCTAAACCTTCACAAAACTTCAAACTGCTATCCCGATCCACTCGTTGTTGTCCCCCCCCCAAAAAAATAGAAAAGCCGTTTGTAGTATCATGCTTTCATCGAAACGTCTATTATATTCAGAGAGAAGAGCTTGGGAGTACGTAAAGGTCTAGCTGCGGAGGTGTTTCGATCCCCTTCCCACGGCAGGGGTTGCAGAAGCCGTAGCAAGGGGGCCACAAACACTCTGACCCGTCTGACAGGTTATAGTACATCGCGACCTAGATCCTAACCCCCCGTTAGGATGTCTACAGTATGTGTATCCGGCGGTGCAGATACGACCCACCGGACACCACGTCCTACCTGTAGACTATGATGGTATTCTTAAGGCTCCCAACAAGCAACATGATGAGCTATGGATACTGCTGTACATCGAATCGGTATGGATATCAGGGAATACATCTGCCCCTGAAAAAACGGTCTACATCATGAAGTGGGAATCGAATGTCTTGTCCGACTTCCCGAAACCTTTCACCAATAGCAAAGGGATTTTTAGAACCCCCCCCCACCCGCCCGCCCCGCCCCCCCCCCTCTGCCTGGTCGGCGAACATCCGATGTGCTCCGTCCCGGCAATGTAGGGATGCGAGGGTCTATGCTCATACGACTACGGCCATGCACGATAATGAGTACCCCCCCCCCCCTCCCCCCCCCCCCCCCCCCCCCCCCCCCCCCCCCCCCCCCCCCCCTCTTCTTTTTGCGACAAAAAAAAAAATGGGAACTCCCATGACAAGGTCTCCATCCTTATAGCGGGGGCAGGCATACGCATCCTGGTGCACACCAAGCTGCAGGCATGCTGGTGGGCGACAGACGCGACACTTAAACTCTACCAGGGAGGGGGTGCGTGCATAATAACATATGCTCAATATTTGGTGCCAACAGTTAAGGTTTCCATTCAGCCTTGGCTGCGAGTACGAAGGGAGTTTCTTGCTGGTTGGCAGGCGCGACAGCGGCCTGTACGCCTCGAAAAAACATCGCTTCCCACTCCACGATCTAGATGTCTCAAAAGGCAGATATTATATATATATTATATATATATTGCCGACCTTGTATGATCTACAGTAGCCTACGTCAGCCGGCTGGGTGGGGCCCCGATAATCTGCCGTGATCTACAACAGCGGCAGCAAAATAATTTCCAAAGGGCTGAATCTGTTACGATGCACTACCTCTCATTAGGAACTAGATCATCTGCTGGAGATCACGGTCTTATCTGTACTGTAGATGATCTATCTCTCCGAGATATACCGGTATGTAATACTGTGGTGCTACTACAGCTGTGCAACCTCCCGTGAACAAAAAAAACAGGGTCGGCCGTACTGGTACGTATACAGCTACCCTCGCGATACTCATATAGTTACACATGGTGGAGGTCAGTGGGTCAGTGGGGGGCGGACGGCGTCCAACAAAAACGTACAACTCCCCGCCGCCATCGCCTCTCCCCAGCCCTCTCCAGGAACGGGGGGGGGGGGGGGGGGGGGGACAGCCCGTGGGCGACGAGGTGGGCTTGTGACATAAGACAATGGAGATGGTGGGGGGGGGGAGTGGCGCGTAGCGGGGGGGGGGGGGGTACTCATGCCACGCATGGCTGTAGTCATAGGGCCATAGACCCTCGCATCCCTACAATGCCGGGACGGAGCACGTCTGGTTTTCACCGACCAGGCAGGCATTTACTTGCACCAAAGCTTGAAGCGAAACGCGAGTTGTTGGGCGAGTCGCATGGAGGCAAGGGAAAGGTTCCCAAGCACGTCTTCCTCCAGCAGCTTTTACCGCAGACCATAATATACCCGACCCTACTCTAACCTACTCTACCCTACCCGCAGAGTGGAATGGGACCGTCCTCGGTTGCCTGCCAAAATTTTCCAACGTCTCGGGAAAACGAGCCTATACAGCGTACCCGCGTGGAATCGCGAGTGTTCTCGATTGCCTACTAATAGTTCCAAACCTCTCGGGGGGGAAAAAAGGGGGGGGGGGCGACTTATGGTCGCGGGCCGCGAGACACACGACGAGGAAAAATCAGCGCGGCCGAAGGACCCCCCGCTGTTACCCTACTAGTCGACGTCAAAATCGAAAGGAAAACAATGTATAGCTGACCCGCCTAAAGAAAAAGGCAGTCACACGCCTATTTTTGGTCAAAAGTCGAAAACGAAAGAAAATTCAAAACAGCTGCTTCGTCGAAAAAAACCTCGATATGGTGGAATGACACGGAATGTCCGCTGGCCGCGCGGCTTCCCTTCGCCACCTCCGTCAGCGAGTGGCGCGATTTCCACAACGCCTCCCAGGGTTAAGGGTGGGGGGGTGGGGTGGGGGGGGGGGGGGGGCATCTAGCTCATTCCTGTTCTTCAGGGGAGCTGTTCTTCAGGGGAGGCTCCACAGCATGACCGTGCAGTCGGTGCTGCTGGTCAAGAACGCGGGCGGGCCGGCGGTAGGTCGCCAGCGCGCTTGCAACACCCTGCCCCCGTGTGCCCTGAGCATCGCCGACACGGAGACATCCACGTCCGGTTCGCCGCGACCAGGGTGGTCGCTACCTTGTCTATTCCAATTACCGCCGCCGCCAGCACCTCCACCCGGTACTGGTGACGCCGGTGTTGCTCCCGGCGGGGACAAAGATGACGCCGCTGCCGCCGCTGTTGCCGCCGCCGCCGCCGCCGCGTTTATGGGGTCCTTTCGCCGACAGTCGCAGACGCTCACGAGGCCGTCGTAGGAGGCGGTGAGGAGGGAGTTGCCGTTGACGGAGAAGTCGATGAACCGGGTCTGATCCTTGTGGCGGATGACGGAGGACAGGGCGCGGCCGGTCCTCATGTCCCACAGGAAGATGCAGCCGTCCGAGTGGGCAGTCGCCACCAGCCTGTTTCGTGGTGGTTTTTTGGGGTGCGAAAGGGAGGCGGGTGGCGGGTGGGTGGGGGGGGGGGGGGGTACCGATGGGGGATTGGAGGAAGGCAATCGGATTAAACAAACGGAGGATGTATGTGTGTCGGGAAGGGGGGGGGGGGGGGGGGGGGGGGGGGGGGGGTATTCATTTGTTGCTTGCCTGAGTCACTTGTACCACGCATCCATCCCTTTCGAGACGGAGATGGGGGCGAGGAAGAGCAGGGTGGTGGGGGAGGGGTGTAGTCAGTATCATGCATGGCCGTAGTCGTAAGACCATAGACCAAGACCATAGACCGCGGGAGGGGGAGGGTGTACTCATTATTGTGCATGGCCGTAGTCATATGACCATAGACCCTCGCATCCGTACAATGCCGGGACGGAGCATGTCGGGTTTTCACCGACCAGGCAGACATTGCTTGCACCAAGCGCGAAGCGAACCGTGAGGTGCCGGCGAGTCGCAGAGTCGCATGAAGGGCGAGCCGCATCTTACCAAGAACCGCTTGTGAGGCAGCCTTGCATATGGATGTCAGCTGCGACGGGTTGACATAATTTCCGATGTGGCCGCCTCCAGAGACAGCAATGGGAGAACTATGTAACTGCCTCTTAGGTGCCTTGCCATGAACACTACGTGATACGATCAATTCCCTTGTGCAGAGTAAACCTATAAATAATATATAGGGGGGGGGGGGGGGGGGGGGGGGGGGGGGGGGGGGGGGGGGGGGGGGGGGGGGGGGGGGGGGGGGGGTGGGGGGGGTGGGGGTTGGGGGGGGTAGTTCGTCCACAGCAAAGAATACCAGCGCACTGTCTGCTGAGGCAATCGCCGTCTCGCGGTAGAGTTACAAGCAAAGTCAGCCAGTAGACGCTCCCCTTCCGTTCACGGTATTCATCATCGTTGTCTGTCCGCACACAACAGTCTTCTGCGATCGCCGCGCTTACATACACCGACGACAAAAAAAAAAAGACAGCCAACCACCTCTTCACGGCATGCCAACCCCTGCTACAGTGCTGGCGCGCGAACAAGAAAAAAACCTAACACATCCCAGTCAGATCATGATTTACACCATATAGATTATGTACTTGACAATCTATATGATGATCTAGATTATCTAGGTCATGACACAGATGATCTAGATGATCTAGGTCATGATATAGATTATCTAGGTCATGCTCTAGAGGATCTAGGTCATGATAGAGATGATATAGACGATCTGGGGCATGATATAGATGATCTACATGATCTACGCCATGGCATAGATGATCTAGACGATCTAGGTCATGATACAGATGATCTAGATGATCTAGGTCATGATACAGATGATCGAGATCATGATCTAGACGATCTAGGTCATCATCTAGATTATCTAGATGATCTAGGTCATGATAAAATTACTTAGATGATCTAGGTCAAGATCTAGATGATCTAGATGATATAAGTCATGATATAGATTATCTAGTTCAGTATCTGATCTATCTACTGTAGATCATTTAGTTCCTCAGCTGCCGCTGCGAGAGGTTGTGCAGGATCTGCCTTATAGTACATATAGATCCCATCTGCCTTACAGGGCAGATCCATCCCAGGAAACAAGTCCTACAGTAGATCATACACATTATACAGCTCCCAACCGGCAACACGAGCTAGATCATACAAGAAAGGGGATTAGATTATCTATCTGCCTTGAATGATCTATATCATGAACTGTATGATATGTACATGATCTGTCCGAGATGAGGAACCTGATATGAACGTCGGGCTCGCGTTAGGGAAACCGGTGCTGTACCAAATTTGGGTTTCGAAATCGTGCTCGGCGGCTTGCGCCACACTCAATCCTACCAATACCGTGAAGACCATCGAGTTCGCAGAGACAGGGGTTGTGATCGTTTCCTCAGCGCTAGAATTTTCTCCAGAAGGGGAACGTCGACAGTACCGAACTACCAAGGTGTTTTCGGAAAGAAAATATCTGCTCGAGAGAGAGAGAGAGAGAGAGAAAGAGATACGTGCGTAGCCTTTCCGAGAAGATACAGTAGCAGTGTTCGGCTTTTTCTAGCACCCATCTGCTAGAGAGAGAGAGAGATACGTGCCATAGCCTTTCTGAAAAAGATAGTGTTCGGAGGCGTTTTGCCCTACAGAAAACGAGCGCAGTGGAAAAAAAAAAAACGACCGCACCCCCTCCCCTGTGCAAAATTTCAACGCTCTCTATATACGGTACGCCTGGTACCATATAGCCTATGCTCAAAGGTTGCTCCAGGCTGCAGCAAGTGTTCAAGACTTGGTTGGATTCGTAGGGCGTGTCTTGTTGGTGCCTCCGTACTTTGCTTTTTTTTCATATTTTCTCCATCCCATTTCTTATTCTCGCCCTTCTATTATCTCTTCATTCTACAATACTAGTAGTAATAGTCGTGGTAGTAGTAGAGGTAGCAGCAGTAGCAGTAGCAGTAGCAGTAGTAGTAGCAGTAGCAGTAGTAGTAGGTTCTTAGGCCCCCCGAGAAAAAAGACCGCAGTCCTTTCTTCCCTCATCGACTCGCGTCCAATTCTGTGCATCGATTTTTGTAAGTATACAGCTCACCTTTCAGAGTCCGCGGGCCAAGGTCGAACGCACAGCACCTCCTTCTCCTCCACGACGAGAGACCGGACACTCTCGCCCGTCCTCGCGTCCCACACTCGGACGACGCCATCAGCACCGCCAGTCACAGCCGTCTGCCGTTCGTTTGTTCGTTCGTTCGTTCGTTCGTTCGTTCGTTCGTTCGTTCGTCAGGAAGAAGACGGAGGGGGGGGGGGGGGTGGGGGGGGGGGGGGGGGCACGCAGGCAAGCCCCCAAGAAAACAATGAATCATCAACCAACACAAAAAATATGTCGAGAATATTTTACCTCTACGAACCGGATAGGCAAAAAACAAAATGCAGCGTTGTCACTCAGAGCGATACTAAAAAAAAAAAAAAAAAAGCCGAAGTAAGAAAAAATCGGATCAGGCAAAGAAGCAATGCAGCGTCTTTCGGAGCGGGTGGGAGGGGTGTACCGTGCAACTAACACACTAGGGGGATAAGATAACACCCCCCCCCCCTCGGACGATTATCGTTTCAAAGCTGGGTTTCTCGACAACGGGGAGTGCGTACTGAGAACGACCACCGATAAGTCTATGCAACCTTCTCGACGAAATATTTCCAAAGACACCACCATTTTCGTTGTGTGTGCCCCCCTTAAGACATGTCTCGGAGGGAACCGGGTCTGAAAATCGTCCCAGGGGGTGCGTTATGTTGTCATCCAGTGTGATATACGGTAGGCACAGGCGCGGGACACGTAAGAATCCACGCATCCGAACAGATCAGATAGATCGTCGGTTTCCGCCTCCATGATTTAGATCTTCCGGAAGTATGTTGTGTATGATCTAGCTCATGTTGCCGGGTGCGAGCCGCAATCACCTGCCTGATCTACTTTGAGCACATCCTTCCTTCCTGCGTCGGATCTGTGTATCATACAGCTCTTCCGCAGCACCTGATGGTTAGGATCTAGATTATCTACCTGTAGATTATCTATCTGTAGATTACATATCTGTAGATAATCTATCAGTAGATTACATATCTGCAGATGATCTCTCGGAGGTGCGTGCGCAAAGGGTGGGATTTCAATCGGATAAGGCAGACACCCATTGCTGTTTCCGCGGAGACCTAGAAATAGCTCCGGGGGATCATATACCGGGGAGGGACGGGGTAGCGGATTACACGGCGGTCAGCGGGGGTGGGGTGTGGCGCCTTATCGATATATCCGGTGTTTACATAGCGCCGAGACAGCGCAGAAAGGGTTACGCGGAAGGAACGACCGCCGTGAAAAAAAAAAAAAATCGAGAACAGAAAACAAAGACGACAACGACAACAACAGCACCAACACAAGGCATTTATTTGCGTTGCTATTACGTACCACTCGGGTTCCTTTTTATTGAACACGCAAAACGTGCTTGAATTCAGAGACAGCGTGAACTGACACATGGCACGGACTGTACACCATTCTGGCCGAGGAAAGAAAAAAAAAAACGTTTGGACTCTGGGGTCAACATCAAACGGTGGCTACATGTACCATCGCCCAGCGTGGTATGTGGAAAGTGTGCCATCGTCCATCGGAGGACGAAAAACAAACGAAACAGCAAAACAAACAAACAGACAAACCAACAAAACCAACGAACAAACACGCAAGCAAGCAAGCAAGCAAGCAAGCAAACAAACGAACAAACAAACAAGCAAACAAACAAACAAACAAACAAACAAACAAAACAAGCGAACAAACAAAGCAAAACAAAACAGCGAAAAGCAACAGACAAAACAAAACAAAACAAAACAAAACAAAACGATACAAAACGATACAAAACGAAACCACAACACCACATGAACGCCGACGACAGCAACAACCAAACAACTGACCCCGGCAGCAACCCCCATCCCCTCCCTCTCACCTCGCCTCCGGGAAGCAAAGAGCACGAAAAGACAGTCCTCGTGTGCCCCCTAAACACCAGCACCGGCTCGATCCCCGCCTCCTGCCCCGCTTCCCCCAGCAGCCACCACCCCGCCCTCCACGTCCCAAAGCCGACAACCGAAATCCCCGGCCCCCACCGTAAGCAGGCGACCAGCCGTGGAAACTCCGTCTCTTCTCGGTGGAGGCGGCGGGGACGAGGAGGGCGATACAAACCTTCCCCCCCCCGTCCCCGCGTCCCCTTGTGTGCGGCGGAGGAGGCCGCGCCGGCCGGAGGGGAAGGGAAGCACAGGTCGCGGATGGTACCTGTGTGTCCACGCAGAAGGAGGCCCTCGGTCTTGGGCTCCTTGACGGTGGCGCTGCCACCGACGCCGATGTTGCTGGAGTCGTCGTCGAGGGGAGCGTTGGAGGACATCGGAGACGCCGCCGGTATCCCCAGGGGGGGCAGCTGGAGCAGTCTGACCATCTTGTCGTTCGAGCCTTCTCGCGGGGAGGTCCGGGGGGGCGCGGGACGGCGCGGGGGGGGGGGGGGGGGGGGGGGGGGGGGGGAGGGGGAAAGGGGGTATCATTTGTCGTTCGACCTAAAGTAGTCGTTTGGCCTTTGACTCTGCATCTCTTTCGGGATGAAGCACCGTTCCCACTCCCGGGAGAGACACCTTCCAATAGTTGGGCGCTCATGACGTTTCCCAAATATAGCATAAATGAGAGGGCGGGGGGAGGGGAGGGGGGGAGGGGGGGGGGCGTACTCATTTGCTGCTTACCTTAGTCATTTGACCATTGACCACGCATCCCTTTCGAGACGGAGCACCGTTCCTACTCCTAATAGAGACACCTCCAACAATTGGGCGCTCAGTACGTTGTTTCCATATATTACATAGAAACTTTTTGCTAATCTTATCCCCTTCCTGTTAGGCCTCCTGTGGCCACCATCTATCTCCTAGGATAGCGATCGGGGGCGGAGGGGGGGGGGGGGGGGGGAAGATGGCACATCCGGCTACATACCGAATTTTCTCGAGCTTGTTGTAGTCGGCTCTTCCAGCAGACTAGCCGATTCAGAGCTACGTAAACATTTCGGTCGGACTCACTGCAGAAAAAATGTGAAAAGTACTGCGGCGGTTGGTGGAGGCGCTTCGGGGCAGCTGGATGGAGCCTCGTCCACGGTGGCCAAAATGAGCGGCGTCATCGCTCGCTGCGTTCTTTGACGTCAGGTCAAGCGACAGCTCGGTACCATCCAAGGCGCGCCCGCGAACCGCGAGCCCGCGCGCCGCACGGCTGATCAGCTCGAGCGGTATTCTCATTTTTGCTTCGTCTCCCAGTACTTTTCCCGTCGGGACACTGGGGAGTTATAACCAGGTTGAGCGATACGAGCATGATTATTTTCGATGTCCTTGTCGCCGTATTTAGTTGGGTCGCAGGGTCTCCGCCGCCGATCGATCGGCGCTACCCCCTTACCATCAAACACGCTATTCACACGTAGGAGACCCCGGCTTGACGCCTTCACCGATCGTAGCTCAACAGCAAAAAACTAGCATACTAATGCGAAAAGAGGATTTGACTCGTCCTAAAGAGGCCTTGACGTGTCCAAAAGAAGCCTTGACGTGTCCTAAAAATACCATGACACGTCCCAAACATAACGTGACAAGTCCTAAAGAGGTCTTGACGCGTCCTAAGAAGCCTTGACGCGTCCTAAAAATAACTTGACGCGTCCTAAGAAGCCTTGACGCGTCCTAAAAATAACTTGACACGTCCTACAGAGGCCTTGACGCGTCCTGAAGAAGCCTTGACGCGTCCTAAAAATAACTTGACACGTCCTCAAGAGGCCTTGATGCGTCCTAAAAAACAAAATAGACACACCCCTAAAGAGGCCTTGACGCGCCCCAAAGGGTAAAGAGACCTTGACGCGTCCTCAAGAGGCCTTGGCGCGTCCCAAAAGGACGGTTTCCTATGTAAAAAAAAACGGCATTTTTTTTTGCCTACCGGTTGCGATGATGGACGAGTCCGGGCTGAAGGCCAGGCAGTAGATGGATCCGCGGTGCAGGTTATCTCTCAGGAGCACATCTTGCGACTGCAAATACCGGATGCCGCTGTCTTCATCGACTGCTGACGCCGTTAACAACACATGCCGAGGGTTCGTTCACACGCACAGGTGAAGCCAGGCGTGAAGGGGGGGTGTGGGTAGGTGGGTGGGTGGGTGATTATTGGATGGGTGGATGGGTGGGGGCCGGCGGAGAAGGCTGCTTACAGTTCTGAACGCGGCGCAGAGGGCGGGCGGGGGGGGGGGGGGGGGGGGGGGGGGGGGGGAGCCAAGAGTTCTGAAAGCTGGGCCTGCTCGTGGCAGCCTTTTCTGAGTTGGCGAAAACAACAAGTGGATTCTTCAGCACATACATACTGGCGAGCGAGCTGGGGGGGGAGGGGGGAGGGGGCTAGGTGCTAAACTGCAAGCCTACACTGCGGCGCAGCTAGCGCACTCTCGCCAAAACCGAAACACTGCTTACAACCCTTTAGCAGCGGGGGGAAAAAAAACTACCTAGATTTAAAGTGGGACAAACCTTTCGCCACCACCGCTACCGAAGTGGATAAACACCGCAAGAAGTGGCGGGACACGAATGTCTCGTCTGGTCGGTGGACAAAAAAACCCGACGCGCACCGTGCTCCGTCCCGGCGTTGTAGGGATGCGAGGGTCTATAGCCATACAAGCACGGCCATACATGACATGAGCGCAACGCCCCATCCCTATCCCCCCCCCCCCCCCCGCCCCGCCCCATCCAGGGCACCAGCACGTATCATTCGGCGTCGTGGATGGCTGGGGCCTTTCATAAATACCAAACACACCTTGATCCGCGCAGGACAGCTCGGCCTCCGTCGGGGTGCGGCAGACCCTGAGCGCGCGGTCGTTACTCCCGGCGGCGAACAGTCCGCCGTCCGGAGAGAAGCCCACCGCCCTTATGGGATACGACCCCCTCATCACCACCGTCGGGACGAACCTGCGCGTTTCGTGACGTGACAAACGGCGATTCGGGCAAACAAAATATTTGAAATCGTACCATAAGCACCGCGACACCGGATAAAAGAGGGCAGGTTTCGAGGGGGCAGGTTTGGGTAGGTCCCGGGCATGGGCTCGTGATCTTGCGGGGACGACGGCAGGGGGGGGGGGGGGGGGGGGGGGGGGGGGGGGGGGGTACTCATTTGTTGCTTGCCTTAGTCATTTGACCACTGACCACGCACTCCTTTCGAGACGGAGCACGGCGGGGGGGGGGGGGGGGGTACTCGATAAGAGAGATGTACTCGATCTCATGCATGGCCGTAGTCGTATGACCATAGAGCGGGGGGGGGGGGGGGGGGGGGGGGGGGGGGGGGGGGGGGGGGGGGGGGGGGGGGGTACTCGACATCATGCGCGGCCGTAGTCGGTTAACCATACACCTTGGGGGGGCGTACTCGACATCATGCACGGCCATAGTCTTACGACCGTAGACCCTCGCACTCCTACAACGCCGGGAGGGAGCACGGCAGGTTTTATCCCTACCAGAGAGACATTTTAACTTGCACTAAGCGCGCGCAGCGAAACTTGAGGTTCTTCGGCGGGTTGCTTGAAGGGTGACCTGCGTCCTACCTGATACCAACAAGCGCTGGCCAGGCAGACGGGGGGAATTCACGATCAGGTCGTGACCTAGAGCAGTATCCGCGGTAAGTAGTAAACCCCCCGGAAGGTTTTTCTCGCCGTCGGTAGGGCCCGCAACTTTTTTGGGATGTTGCTCCCTGGTGCGTTGATTTTCTGATGCTTGAGGGTGTAAGCGAAAGATGGCAGCTGCTGGCCCAGGAGCCAGCAGCAGGGCGAAAAAAAAAAAATCAGAGAGTAGGTATCCTGCCGTACAAGTAGTTCATGGCGCCTTATATCTTTGAACTACCAATACGGGGGACCATAGTAGATAGGGCCAAATATTGTTATTACGGGAGGCCATAGAAAAGAGGACCAAATATTGTTTGTAAAAAACAGGTAAATATATAGATTTTTTATGTACACCACAGGTCCTGTTAACTATGGACCCCCGTAATAGTAAAAAAAAGGCAAACTAATAGATTTTTGAGTGTACCGTAGGTCCTATTTACTATGCCCCCCCCCCCCCCCCCCCCCCCCCCCCCCCCCCCCCCCCCCCCCCCCCCCCCCCCCCCCCCCCCCACCCCCCCCCCCCCGTAATACTGCGGCACTGCACGTGAAACATGTACCACTGAGTATACCACTCTAATTCCAAGTAACTTGTCCTCGAAAAGGCCGGGAGCGCAGACCTTGTCCTTTTGGGGACAAATTTACGTCCCGTAGAATTTGATTGGTCTGTCCCCCAAACGGGACTGTCGATTTTCGCCCTGAAAGGGTTGTAAGGGGGTTTTTTTAAACGGGGAAGAAAAAAAAGCTGTACCCAGGCCGTGCACGGAGGAAAGCCAAAGCCCGCAAAAAAAAAAAAAAAAAAAAAAGAGCAGAGTGTACAAGAGTGCAATAAGGGACAGACAGGTCGACTATTACGGAGGACCATAGCAAATAGCAAATAGGACTTACGGTACGCACAAAAACCTGTACGTTCACCTATTTTTACCAGCAATATTTGGTCCTACTTACTATGTTCCCCCCCGTTATTCTAGTACTCGGGTGTACCAATATACGGGAGTAATGTGCAACGACCGGAGGGCGGCGGAGGAGTGACAACACAAACGAAAACACGTCCCGCCCTGAATACGCTACTGTAGTGCTACAGCATTCAAGCCTACCTTCTTCCCACACCCAAGTGACCCCCCTTTCACCTCTCAAAAAGCATCATCGCCGTTGACGGGTCGGGTCAAAACTCGCGGGCCGGGTTACTTAACCCGCCCCGATCCGACGAGTGAGATTCGGAAGACCTCCTGATCCGACCCGACCCGACCCGATCTGACCCGACCCGTAAGATCTCGAAAGACCTCTTGACGCAGGGGTACACGAAAAAAAAAAAAAAGAAGAGAAAACGGAGCTACACTCGCCACCATTTCGGAATTGGAGAGGAAAAATAATCGTTTCGGGTTGGGGCTTTCGTCAGAAATGAAATTAAACATTTTTTCTTTGCAGTTTCTCTAGAAATGAATTTAGTATACCCTCCCCCTCCGTGTCTGGGATTCACAAAAAGAGGAAGGGGTGTGGACGTTTGTTTTTGTTTTCGTGTACCCTTTGCCTATTACGGGGGTCCACAGTTAATAGGACCTATGGTATACATAAGAACCTATATATTTACCTGATTTTACTAACAAAATTTAGTCCCGTAAACTATGGACCCCCGCAGTAAGTAGAATACCCATCGGTCATGACCCGTGATCAGCCCTGAAACAAATCGCCCCGCACCAATTCCAAGCAAGATTGTCCCCCCCCCCCCCCCCCCTCTGTTGGGTGCAGTTCTTAAGCGGTTTCTTAACAGAAAGCTACGTAAACATAACGGTATCACCAACAACCGCCGATAAAAAAAACCGAACGAAGAAGGAGAAAGACAGACACACACACACGATCGAGCACAGCAGCAACAAGCACACCCCCTGTCTGCTTTCTCGCCTGGGCGCATCTTCCTGAGACAGCCTGTCGAAAGTGCCGACATTGCCCCAGTCCCTTGTCCTCCGGCGTCGCTGCTGCTGCTGCTTCCCGAGACCGGTCCGAGCTCTGGCCCTCTTTTTGCTAAGCGCGTAGGGGACATCTTGGTTCCGACGTTGCCGTTGCTGACCCTTGGATCGCGCGCGTCAACCGCTGGTGCGACGTACATACGTACCGCGGCTTCTTCTGCTGCTGCTGCTGCTGCTGCTTGCGGCGAGGGGGACAACTGCAATTCTCGTCGGACAGTCGGTTCTTCCTGCCGGTCGTCGTAACGGTGTCCTTGCGGCACTTCAGACGAGCCCACCCCCGCCTGCTGTTGCTGCTGCTGATGTTGTTGTTGTTGCTGGTGCTGCTGGTGCTGCTCCTGCTGTTTTGGCTGCTGCTGCTGCTGCTGTTGTTTTTGCTGCTGCTGCTGTTCGTGATATTCCTGCTGCTGCTGCTGCTGCTGCTGCTGCTGGTGCTGGTGGTGCTGGTGGTGCTGCTGCTGCTGCTGCTGGTATTGTTGCTGCTGCTGCTTCTGCTGCTGCTGCCGCTGTCGTCGGCCGTGCCTCCCCTGCTCGAGCTCCCTCGATCGTCTGGGCTCCCCGACATGGACGGGCGAGTGCCCACCCACTGCTGCTCCACCGGGCGTCGAGGAGGGCTGTTTTGTTTTGAGAGTACGCAGCGCGCAAGGGAGGGGGACCGCGGGGGGTGTGTACTCATTATCATGCATGGCCGTAGTCGTATGACCATAGGTAGGGGCGTGGGGGGGGGGGGGGGGGGGGGGGGGGGGGGGGGGACCGGCGATACACAACACAAGCAGAGCGGCTTGCGGACGTGACATTTGGAGAGGAGGTAAGTCAAGGAGGAGGCGTTGCGAGGTACAGCGCAGACACAAATCACGGCCGCGCGGGCATCCCCAATAAGCACAGCAGCACGCAGCGCACCGGCGGGACACTATCGAATACCGGGACACAATAAAAAAAAAACACTGGCGGAAGGTCAGCGACAAACCCGCCGCGTTTCTGGCCCGTTCGGGCTTGGGCGGAAGCAAGGAGGAGGGCGAAGGAAAATCGTTGCTCGAACTGTACGAGACGGCTTGTTTTCAGGCAGTGTGGCCGCTTTCCAACGGGATATCGTGTCGCCTAAAAGGTAGCTCGAAGGCGCTCTTGATTGCACGCAAAAACGGGTGGGGTGGCAACACCTGCACGACTTGTGCGAGTAGGCCGCGACAGCAGTACTTGAAAAAAAAAAAAAAACGGGTCTTGTTGTACCAAAACACGTGTAGTTCAGCAGAAAGGACGATAAACACACAACCTGATAGAATAATGCGACCATCACTTTTACTTTCCAGCCTAGCTCGTGGGAGGATCTACCCTCGGCGATCTTCTGGACAAGCCGTGGCCACAGCCATCCCCGAGAGGGTTTTCAGAGTATAAGCAGTGCCGCGTACTGTGCAACCTCCAGAAACCGAAGACGATCGATTCCAAAAAACACGGAACACACACAGACCGGTGTAAACTTGGCACGACCCCAACCACACACCTGTGCGACAGGGACTTCTGGCGCGAAAAACATCGTCGGTCGTTCTCTGAGGCACTCCCCATGCACCGCGGGGTGCAGCGGTACATCGCCGCCACCGCCGCCGCCGCCGCCGCCGCCGCCGCTACCGGCGAGGCCCAAAGCCAGCGCGCGCCTGTCCTCGCTCGGCTCCATAGACCGCGAGTTCCTCCCCATCGACTGGACCCCCCCCCTCGCCGCTGCGTCGGGCGGCTTTGCGAATTTCAGTTCCCATGATAAGGGTCGTTTGCGCGGAGGCGAACCCGACAATCCGCCGTGGCCGAACAAGTCCGCCCCACCAGCGGAGAAATCAGCACCGCCAGCACCGCCACCCCCCGCCGCCGCCGCCGCCGCCGCCGCCACCACCATTGCTGTTGTCCCTCGCGTTCACCATCACGACCACCGCCTCGGGCGGTGACCGTGACCGGTCGCCCCGTGGCCTCCTCTGAGAATGCCTTGTCCGCAGAGCGGCAAGACCACGGCCTCCACCGTCGCCGCTAGCGCCGCCGCCGCCTCCACCGCGGCCACCGATCCCAACCCCACGACCGCCACGCCCCCCGCCGCCGTTGCCAGTGCCCATATCTCCTCCTCCTCCTCCTCCTCCTCCGGAGGAGGCGAAGGTCGCCTCGCGGTGGAGGTGTTCGTCCGCAGCGGCGTCGTTTTTGGCGGCCCACGCCGAAACCGACCGCTCCAGCATCGGCGACCCGCTTCCGAGCCGGCCACGCGCTGGAGGCCTACCCCTTGCAGACAACGGAGGGTCCGCCACTACGGCATCGGGAGAGGAAGCAAGGAGCACCTCCGTAGCGTTGGCTGCCAGCATTGCCGCGGAACCCCCGACCATGTCGGGCCTTGTCACCACCCGCGGGCCACGGGTTCCGTTGCTAGTGGTCAAGCCACCGCCGCCGCCGCCGTCGGTACTGTCGCTGCCGCCCTCCCCTCCCCCCCCCCCCCTCCCGCCGCCGCCGCCGCCGCTGCATCGGCCGCCACCTCCGCGGGGTCTGGAACGCCCGACAGCTTTCGACCGTGCTGCTGCTGCTGCTGCTGCTGCTGCTGCGGCGGCGGCGGCTGCGGCTGCGGCTGCGGCTGGTGCTGACTGCGGTACGAATCAAAGTCCCCAGCAAGGGAAGAGGGAAAATGCCGCCGGTTTCGCTTGCCGAGCGTTCTCGCCGGGCGCCCCTCCGGCGCCCTCCGAGCGGCGGCGACACAGCGTCGACGGCGGAGGAAGCAGCCGCAGCAGGGGGGGCTACCTCGGGGGGGCCGGCAAACGACGCGGAACGGTTGTGGCGGCCGTGGGGTGGGGGGACTGCGCCGTCGCGCGGACGGAACGGACTGACCCCAATGTTTAACGGGGGTGAGCCGGGGTGAACGGAAACGCCCACCGATGGGCGCGGTTGAGAGACGCCCGAAACAAAACAAAAACAAAAAGGAGGCAACCAAGGGACAACGGGCGTGTAGGGAGGGAGAGGGTAAAATGAGCCCGAAAAAAAGAAGAGGCGGCGAACAGGGGGCGGGGAACGAGGAACGGGGAGGAGAGCGGGGGGAAGGGGAGAGCGAGGGGTGGGGGGCGGTAGAGCCCGAAAATTGGGACACGCGGTCGTAAGCATGGTAGTAATCGACAGCACGAACGAGGACGCCCTTGAATTCCGTCGGGACATCCCATAGGCGGGGGGGCGAATCAAGGTTGGGACCACATTATGGGGCGCGAACAAAGCGTCGGCTCGACTGCTAATAGGGAGTGGCATGACAGCCCGATATTGTCACAACATCACTAGTGTTTGACTGTATTGTTCGTGATATACCCTATACCCCTACCAGTACGGTACGGGGTTGCCATTGGCTTTCAGTTTTTGTGTGTCGCCGGGATATGGATCTTATTGAGGTCAAATGAGGAGCCTCAGAACACAAGAACAGGTGGAACCCTACCCTAGTGTTGATGAGCCCTATTGTTAGTATAAATGGTGCAAATGTACAAACGCCTCCCATGTTCCAAGCGGTTTTGTCCCCACTACGCGAGCGCCGTCTCAAATAATTCCCAGAGAGGGTTCAAGACAAAAAAAAAGGCGCCTTGACGGGGGGGAGCCAAAACAAGCACCACCCGGTCAACTGATACCTCTACTTCTCTATACTTCCCACACCTCATAAGCTTTCGAGCTCGCCGCCGCCCTCGACCCGTTGCCCCTCCCCGGCTTCGCCCCGTTCTCGCACGCCGCGGTACCCGGCCCGGAGGGGTAGCCCTCGGCACCCCGTCCTCCCATTCCGAGGAGCCGTTACGCCCGTTCACGTTCCGTAAAGGGCCACGGCCAGGCTGTCGCCCTTCCGGCACGGAGCGTGTCGAGTGCCCGAGGAGCGCGTCGCCGTTTTCGACCTTCCGCGGGGGTGCGCAGGCGCGCGGAGTCGGGTTCTTAGGGGCCCAGGCGCTGCTCAGAAGACCACCGATGGCCGTTCTGGTGTTTTTCGGTGCGTGGCGGGGGAGCGGGGGGGGGGGGGGGGGGGGGGGGGCGGGTGGGGGGGGGGTGGGGGGGGGGGTGTACTCAGTATCGTGCATGGCCGTAGTCATATGACCATCCCTACAATGCCGGGACGGAGCACGTCGGGTTTTCACCAACCAGGCAAACATTGCTTGCACCAAGCGCGAAGCGCCGTGAGGTGTCGGGGCGAGTCGCATGAAGGGTGAGAGAGCTGCATTCTACTAAGTACCGCTTTAGAGGCGGATTTTCTTGCACATGGATGACAACATCAATGAATTGGTTTAATTTCTGGTGGGGGGGGGGGGGGGGGGGGGGGGGGGGGGGGGGTTAGCGTGTGGTGGTGGTGGTGGTAGTAATGGTGGTGGTGGTGGTGGTGGTGGTGGTGGCGGCGGCGGCGGCGGCGGGATGGGGATAGCGGTGGCTGTGGTGTGGCGGTGGTGGTGGCGGTGGGACGGGGATGAAGGTGACTGTGGTGGTGGTGGTGGTGGGTGTATATTCCTCTACAATTACGGAGCTTCCCTTCTCACTTAAGAAGAGCGGTCTGTCATTCACCCGAAAAAAAAAAAATGGCCTTTTTTTTTGTAAGACAAATTGCGCTCGTTGGAGCTCTCTATACATCTCTTATGTCGTACTTTTCTGACCGCAGACCTTGCATCTCTCTTATTAATAGGATCTGAAAAAATCAGCACGGAAGCTTGGGTGTGTGCCCGACGTCGACGGCTGGAAAGAGCGGTTGCATGTGAAGAACCCACGCACATATCTCTCACACAAAAAACCTGCCTTTTCACGACAAAAGTGCACGCTCAACATTAAAAGAAAAGAAAAAAAAAAAAACGATGGGCAATAGCAGGCCCGTAGCTGCAAAAAAAAAAAACAGTAAAAAAAAAAAAAACGATGTTGGCTAGTTATAGCGGCATTTCAGACGGGAATCCGGGAAGCCCCATGGGTCAGACTACTGTAGCCAAAAAAAAAGAAAAAGGACGCGGTGCTGACGAAAGGAGAAGCACTTGCCGTCCTGGCCATGAAAGTAAGGAACGCTTGGTACTCATGCTCATCTATAAAAAGGTCCTTATACTTCCGTCTAGAAGAACAGTGTCAGCCGAACTATTTTCTGACCGGCGGGACCAGTGGGAACAACCAACCCTGTATCCCATTAGCTGTGCACAACTATGTTACGAGATTTATTTATTTCGCCGAAGTCCCGTTTCCGGGACAGAGTGCTTGAAATCTGAGTGGTTTCTCCCCAAAACCGGACTGCAGTTTTTGCTACACAAAGGGTCAAGGCCGTGGGACTGTTCGCCGGGGTACATGAGCGTAAAAATCGTTTCTGAAAAAAAAAAAGGTTTCAGTTTCGGGTGATTAAGGGCCCATCTTAACGGGGAACGCTAAATTTCGTTCGATCAGATGTAAATTAAACAAGAAAAAAAAAAAAAATAGTCAAATTGAAAGAATCGAAAGTCCTCGATAAGATGGGCCTTTATATTAAATTAGAAAAAAAAAATCAAGTCAAATTGACATAGCCGAAAGTTCCCGTTAAGATGGGCCCTAAGGAGTTCCGAAAGTGGGGGGGCTCAGAAAAAAAAAAAACGGTGCTACCGCTGTCCTACACACGCGTCCAAAGAGTTTAGCCTAAGAGTGCTACGATCCCGATATACCGTACACCGTGCCCCTCACCTGGGGAAGACAGCGTGAGGGTCCCTCCGTCGAAGCTCCTCCGCCTGGTACATGCACGCCTGCTGGCAAAGGAACTCCAGCTGGCCCTCCGGCACCGGCTGCGAAGCCACGGGGGAAGAGCAAAAAAAAAAATGACGCCCCGGTTAGAATTCCAGAAAAGACGAGGAACTGATGTTTTGATCATTTCTCTTGCAAATTAATCCGCGCGGCACGCATCAAGGAAACTTACGCGCATATCGCAAAAAACACACACACACACACACAAATCATTTTTTTCTCTCCTCCACCTCCAACGTGCAAAGCCCCACCTCCCCCGTCGCCTCCCCACACCCCAGCCCCGCCTCAAGGTAACGAATCTCAGCTGCCAACAAGCCTCTGCCTCAATCGACTCACGTTAATACCGACCGAGCTCCCTCCGCCCCCGTCGCCCAACTTCGCCTGAACGAGAAAAAAAAAACACCGCGCCCCCCCAGCCCGCCCCCCGGACCCTCCTACATATAGACAAACCACCAACCTCCAGAGGCGTTTCTTGGCCGGGGAAGATGAGCGCCAAGTAGCCCCGGAGAGCCTCGAAGCACCAAAGCCTTCCAAGGTGAGGCGTCCAGGACACGTAGTCCGGGTGTTTCCGCACCCCCGGTAGGGTAAGGCAGTAGCAGAGGTCGTTGAACTCCTTGCGGGAGCTTCCCGGCTCCAGCCGATGCAGGGCCTTCGGCGGAATAACGGAGGACACACACGCCGTTAACTTTAGAACTCCCGCCCCCCTTCCCCCCCCCCCCCGATTTGGGGACAAAAAAGAGTGCGAGCATTTCTGCAGCAGTAAAAGAGGGGTAGTAGAAATTTACTCCTCTGGACGGAAATATGCGGAGCGTTTCCACACTATCGTGAACACCAAAGGTTCCATACATTTACTTCCAGAGCGGCGTGATTGGTCCGTCCGTCGGTTTCGGTTTTCGGTCGTGCTGTCGGCCTTTTCTAGGATGCCCGGCACTACAACTGCATCCATTTCATGATGAACCTCGGTCACAGCAAATACACTATCCCCTACACGGACGGACTACAAACAGTGCCCTCGTTCCATCGCGCAAACTACTGCTGTACTTGCGGCAAAAGAGTGTTTTCATTTTTTTTTTTGGGGGGGGGGGGGGGGGGGGGTACTGCGAGCATAGTACTTGTACACCGGAGACGTGAAAAAACCCCACCATTGTTGTACTTGCAGCTCTGTAAACAAACTTCGCGCACCAGTGTACATATTGTACCCCAAAATCACCCCGCCATGAAATCCAAGCAAGATTTGCCCCCAAACAGTCTCCGCAAAGGGGATAACATACCTGGTAGGCTACTATTACCGGGGGTCCATAGTTAATAGGACCTATGGTAGACAAAAAAAATCTCTATGTTTACCTATTTTTACTAACAAAATTTAGTCCCGTTAACTATGGACCCCCGTAATACTAGTATTTAATAACCCTTTCAGTACTGCAGTACCGTTTTGGCGACGAACTTTTCAAATTCCAAGTCGTTCATCCCAAAAACAGTATTGAGGTCCTAAAAGCCCCTCGCGTTACTAACGCTGCTGCTATATGCGTACAGCCCTTGCAATCGTGGGGGGGGGGGGGGGGCAAGGTTAAAGAAAGACGTATTAATGACTTCAAGACTGGTCAGAACGGCTTGGCACGGCCATACGAAACGCTGCGGTACACACGCAAGTATACATAGTAACCCGATCCGATTTGCTGTAGGATAAATTGTGACAAAAAACCTTTTAGGACTGCACTCCCAGTTTGGGGACAAAACTACCTAGGATTTGACTGGTTTGTCCCCACACGCGGGACTGCAGTGCTAAAAGGGTCAAGCGCTACAGCAGAACTAATGCGGGGAGTCATGCAGCAGTAAAATACACACCACTCTGTACCGAAATATAATAACCTTTTCATTAAACATTTAGTGTAAAGTAGGTGCTTATATTTATGGGACATGGTGTTACCTGGTAGTAATCAGAACCTAGTACGGACCCTACTGTATGCTCACACGCCCCATATTTTGTTCTGATGACTACATTCTCCCGCGCAATATTTGTTACTCACTACTGCATTCCCCCGCTGTCGAGACGGAAGCAATGGGGTGGGGTAGGATATATGGGATGGGATAGGATGGCACAACAAGGCATAGGATGGGACGAGATGGAGCGAGATGGGATGAGATGAGAACGGCTACGTAGGATGTGATGGGACGCGGTGGGATGGGGCGGGACGGGATTATCCCGCAGTACCGGATGCCCCGGTCAGTCTGGCTTGGCCTAGCCTTCCATTACAATCAGTCCTCTCATGGCGTCGATGGTGTTGCAATGAACGCTGGAGTCTCTACAGAGATGGGAGGGGCGTGGCGCGCGCGCGCGGGGGGTTGTACTCATTATCATGCATGACCGTAGTCGTATGACCATAGACCCTCGCATCCTTACAATGCCGGAACGGAGCACGTCGGGTTTCACCGACCAGGCAGACATTTGCTTGCACCAAGCGCGAAGCGAAACGTGAGGTGTTCGGCGAGTCGCATGAAGGGTGAGCAGCATCATCTACGAAGAACCGCTTGTGAGGCAGACTTGCATAAGGATGACAGACAGCTTCAATGAGTTTATTTATTTCCGATGTGGCCACTTCCATAGACACCAACGGGAGTACTATGGAGGGGGGGGAGGCGTACTCATTTGCTGCATGCCTCAAGTCATTTAACCATCGACCGCGCATCCCTCTCGAGACGGAGCAACGTTCCTACCGCCAATGGAGACACCTCCAACAGTTGGGCCCTCATCGTGTTTCCATATATTACACAGAAACGCTTTGTTAATCTTACCGCCTTCCTATTTCGGCTGGGGGTGGGGGGCGGGGGGGGGGGCTCACCTTAACCAGGGTCGAAGCGTTGTCTCCGCTTGCCTTGTCCTCCAGCAGCTCCAAGAACTCCTGCTTCCGCAGCTCAAAGCACGCCCTGTCGTGCACCGCGGTGCCCGGGCGGAGAGGCTATACATGTACCCAGGGTGGAGAGGGGAGGGGGTGCGAAGAGGCATGGGCACGACGAAGGGCATTCCCGGTCGCGGTGGGGGAGAGAAAGGGGGGCGGGAGGTAGAGGGACCATCATGATTTTGTCGAACACGCGACCCATGCATTCTCGTCCGGTTTTTATAAAAGTTAAAAAGACATAGGAGCCGTGAGGTCGAATATTTCATCGTCGATAATCGTCTTTGCAAGCAAGCTCCGTGTGATATTTCTCTTTCGCGCGTCCCATGTATATGCGGGGTGTAACCTCCAGAGTGTCCCGACCTCGATCTTAAAAACATCCATATACTACCAGGTTCAATTGAAAAAAAAAAACGTAACACCCAGGCCGGGAATATAAGCTCCTTTTGATATTCATATCATATTCCAAATGGTCATTATAATACCGGTCAGATTTGTGTACAGTAACTTTCACATTTTTACGGGGGCGCGTCGTAGCAGCCCGGCGTTGCTGGCATAGGGGGGATACATCTACCTGGTACATCTATATATAGCATAAGAAGTGTGCCGCACGTGGGCGGCAAGGAGCTGGATGGTATATAACGCAGCAAGCGACACGCGCACGACAATCGCGATGACAGCAGTCGTCGCTTGCTTCGGGCGCTCTTCCCTGCCGGCGCTTCATATGTAACATCGCCCTGCTGGCCCCTGCTGCTGGCCCCTGCTGCTGGCCCCTGCTGCTGCTGCTGCTGCTGCTGCTGCGGCTGCTGCGATAAGGCACGCCTTATACTCGTAGCTAGGGCTGGGCTCTGCCACGGCATGTACTGGCAGTAGTAATCCACTGACTGACCAGGCCAGTACATTCACCAGTAGTTTACATCTCACGCCCGAAAAAACACGCCATATGATAGCACGGAAACCCACGAAATGCGGTGCGGGAGCAGAGAGTAGGGAGGAAAACAGTATGCTGCCGCAACCCAGTATATCAATTGATTTTACCGACAGAATAATCGCTACCGACTGAGTCAGCCAGTGCCCAGCCCTATCACGGAGGACCATAGTAAGTAGCACCTACGGTAAACACAAAAACCTATTATATTTCCCTATTTTCACTAACAAAATTTGGTCCCATTTACTATGGCCCCCCGAAATAGTTATAGCGCTTTCTGGTCGGACTGTCACTGGGAATGACCAAATAGCCAAGAAGGTATGTGCCTTATAGGGCATGCTTTATCCCATTTGTAGTGCATCACACTTTCCGTCTGCGCCTATATAGGCGGGCCTTGGGACTCACAGTAGCGGTACCTTTTATCCCATTTTGTTCGGCATCATTTTTTTTTGTCAGCATCTACATACGTAGGCCGTAGGCCATGAAATCTGCTGCCTTACTCCCGTTGTGTTGCACCAAAAAAAAAAAACGTCAGCGCCTACACGGGCAGGCCTTGGGATTCAGACATCACCAAGCTACGGCTGCGTAGTGTATCAAACATCACTTTTGGTCGAGGCCTAGCGTATCAACATGAGGAACCTCAGGTGCTATCAATCATACCCCTATTGTGAAATCGCCCTTCTCGTTTTTTGTTTTTTGTTTGTTTGTTTTTTTTTTTTTTTTTTATCGCTTGGCGTATGCCCGAAAACAACGATTAGACGCGAGTCATCGACGAGGGAAGAGCCTACTGGACCCTTCTTGCGATGATGAAAATGCAACACGCCTACCTCAGTGGGGAGGGGAGAGAACAGCCCACTACGTCAACCCGGATCTGAGCGGCAACTACCAATAGGAGCG
This sequence comes from Macrocystis pyrifera, assembly GCA_031763025.1. Taxonomy (NCBI): domain Eukaryota; class Phaeophyceae; order Laminariales; family Laminariaceae; genus Macrocystis; species Macrocystis pyrifera. The sequence continues at coordinate 5,196,965 of JASSKH010000032.1, read as the reverse complement.
AGAGAGAAAAAAGGACGGCGAAAAAGACAATGAACGGGACGGCCAAAACAAAAAAGGCGTCATTTTGGGTGGTCCCTTCGGACTGTTTCCGCACGGAATAGCAATGGGCTTATAGCATCTGTACTGCTGGAGGCCCATCGCACCACGCAAAAGGCGACTATTACGGGGGACCATAGTAAATAGGACCAAATATTGCTGGAAAAAATAGGTAAAACATACAGGTTTTCATGTATACCACAGGTCCTATTAACTACGGACCCCCGTAATACGCAGTTTCTCGCGTTGTGCAGTTTCTCCTCGGGGAGTAAGTAGGGCGGTCGCGGTCGTCCTTCTTACGCCGCGAGCGCAAGGCGTTTCAGCCCTCAGTGCCTACGGAATAGAGATGAAACGTTCGCGAAAAAAAACTCTCGGCGGGACGCGGGATTTCCCCCGCACGCAGATCTCCAATCCAGCCCCGGCCTTCCGCCCAGCACCCAATCGCAAGCAGCACATCTCGAAACGGTTTCCATTTGTTTTCCCGAGGCGTTACATACACACGCAACACCAGCAGCACGGACAACTGTGCTCCGATCAACCCAATGGTGGACGGCAGCAGTGCCCCCCGCGGCCGTCAATGTAATTACAAGGCGCAAAGAATGCGAGGACGCCCATTTTCAAGGGCACCCGAAAAATATATGGATCTCTTTGAAGACTGATGCCTGAAGCGTCCGACATACGCCGTCCACAAACGCGCGCACTCTAAGCTGACGACAGGCACAAGTATTCGTCTGAGCGAGTTCCTATCAATTGCAACACCTGTAATTTCTTCGTTACATGCGACGCGCGCCGGCGGTTTTTTCTCTCGAGAACTCTCGTGGCACTATAATAGGTAATATAGTAGTCGCGCAATGCTGCAACACACAAACGGTTTGCTCGACGAGGGTGATCGCATTCCCCCGCCGGCCGTCGAGTACAAATTACAGCAGTGCGTCACTACGTAACGCGCCGTACGGATGTAAGACAGGCATGTCTTATCTCGCGAGTTCTCGTGGGGCTGGCTCGCGAACTGCTGCAGCGAAAGTACGCGATGGCATTGATCTTGTGGGGACGGTGATCATGCTGGTGATCATGGTGATGATGATGATGATGATGATGGTTATGATGGTGATGATGATGATGATGTTCTCGCAGTCGTAGCTCGTATGCCTGATCTCTTAGGTCACAAAAACAGGCTATATAAGCAACCAACAGTACGTACGACAAGGGCAACTAGGAATGCATACATACATACATACATACATGCATACATGCATACATACATACATAAACACACACATACATACCTCGATGAGGGTGATGGCATCTTCCCATCGGCCGTCGAGCACGAGAGCCCTCAAAAAGGAAGCATCCTCCCCGAGTTCTTCGGTCTGCACCCCCGCCTCCGTCTCCAAGGCACGCATGGCCGAGATGTGTCCCCTGCGCTGGAGGTGCTCCTGTTGTGTGCAAGTCCGCCGAAAGTAGGAACAGGACCGAAGACGCCATTATATTTAATAGGAAACCCACGGGAGAGCACGACAAACAGAATTCGATAAAGTCCTTCACGAGCTGACCGGACGAGAGATTGCCGGGCGACGCGAGTTTATTACGTTGACCTGGTGTTGCCTACCCCCCTATGTAGGACCACCTTTGTGCGGGAAAGCTAGCCGAATGTAGATGGAGAGATAACCATGAACGCCCGCACGAAACACGAATGACGAAAGTGTCATTAGACGTTTGATTCGTGGGAACATTATACTTTTTTATTTGCGGGAACTGAAATCTACCTCCGTCTTCCGGCCGGGAAATAAAAGACACCACACTCGCTCCCCACCCATATATATCCATAATGAAGCGCGAGCCTTTTATTTCTTGTTGCGTATATAATGAAGAAACAAGCTACTAGTGATAATATTAATAATAGGGGTGGGAGTTCTACACGTTATTTTCCTTTCCCCATTTTCTTTGCTTGGCTTTATGTACCCCCTCCCCCCGCCCAAGTCTGGGTCTCGAGAACGGCACGACTCTGGCCGGGAATATAACACCCGTACAGAAGCTGATATGAAAACCAAACGTATATTATATTATCGCCCAGAGAAACAGCAGTGGGGGTATCGGACAAATATATTTTCGCGCTCCCCGCGGAGACCGGTCGTTTCGGGAGGGGTGACTGCCACTTATTCCACACGTTTGTTTGCTGGCTGTCGCCGGCCCTCGATTTGCTGTGGCCGACTCTCTATTTTGGGCGGCGCGGGATCAGGGTGCTTGGCGGCTTGGTCGGCCCTGCCGGCGGCTAACGATACACCCACAGGATCAGTTTGGGGGGCTCAGGTCCGGATGGGATCAGGTCGGCGTGGCGTCAGGGTCGCCAAGAGGAAAGCAGGGTGCAAAATCAAGTGTTTTGTGTGCGTGTGTTGACCGATGAAAACACCTCGACTAAACAGTAGTTGAACCAATCGCTCATGTCCGGATGGGATCAGGTCGGCGTGAGACCAGGGTCGCCAAGAGGCAAGCAGGGTGCAAAACATGTGTTTCGCGCGCGAATGTTTACCAATGAAACACCCCGAAAAAGCAGTTGAACCCAATCAGTCAAAGGACTTTGTCGCATTAACCAGAAAACTCTACTGCTTTTCGGGCGCCCTCGAGACCTATTTTGCTTAATACACTACGACCTGGTAAGCCGTGATGATACGGGGGGGTATACACTATTCATATTACGGGGGTCCATAGTTAATAGGACCTACGGTATACATAAAACCTATATATTTATCTATTTTTACTAACAAAATTTGGTCCCGTCAACTATGGACCCCCGCAATAGTAATCAGGACCCACGACGAACCAAAAAACCGTAGTATATTCCCCTGTTTACACCGCATATTTTGGTTCTGATTAATACTGTGTTTCCCCCCCCCCCCCTACTAGTTGTAGCCTGCGCACATAGGGGTCGACTAGTCAACGTATCACACCGGGTCCTCCTATCGATGGTCGCATCTTTGGACGGGACGAGGATGGAACGGTATTTGCGATGAGGCGTTTTTCGCAACTGCTGCATCTGCGGTATCTCTTGTCCAACGTTGGCGCCTCTCCGTCTCTCCATGGGGTTGGTGGGGGGGTGAGTGGGTTAATGCGTAATTCGGTGAGTGAGTGAGTGAGTGAGTGAGTGAGTGAGTGAGTGAGTGAGTGGGTGGGTGGGTGGGGGTGGGTGGGGGCGTAGGTGGGTGGTGGGTGGGTGGATGGGTGGGTGGGTAGGTGGGAGGGTAGGTGGGTAGCTGGGTGGGTAGCTGGGCAGGTAGGTGGGTAGGTGGGTGGAACGATACCACACTTCCAGCATGTAAAAGCACGCCCACGAGGCCCGAGCAGCCATCAGCGCATTGGTTCCCTGCGCCTCCAAAACTCTGAAACCGCTTGCGAGACAATCAATAAACGATCTTCGACGCACACGGAGTCCAGGTCTGTCTTGAGGAAAAGTTACCAGTACAACCACTTTTAGTGCAAGACGCATCGCATGGTATGATACTCGTAGCCGAAGGATGTTTCATCTGATTTTTTTTCCTGCGTCAACCGTGAAGAAAGAACTCGAGGCAAGCAATCCCGACCCTCGTGCTGCTCTATGTCCACGTGTTCACGTGCGTACGTACGGCACCGCACCGCATGTACCACCGGTATAATTCAATTCGTTGTATTAGAACCAAATCAACAACACTCAATCAATCTATAAATATTTGTGAAATGCAAAGGTTTCAACATGTTGCAACATCATATCAATATCCCTTGTTCGGGTTATATAGTATCAGTGCGCAGAATGAATAGTTGAAATTGTCCTGTTGACCCGGCAGCATCCAGGGGAGCCGCTGGCCTATATCTTTGACAAGGAATCACATATAGAATACGCGCGCTCGGTTTATCACAATAATTGTAAAATTAGGTAAAAATGGAATATAGACGAGGTGTATTACGCAGCTTGCAAAGTTGAGTATCAACTATTTAATCAGTCGAACTCACAGCTGACGTACCGTATTTCAAAATTTTATAAAATATTAAACACGATCTTACAGCAGTATGAATAGGTGGTGAATGTATGGTATGAATACATGAATAATACCAGGTGCCGGGTACAAAACGCACCAGGGGTATACCGTATATCACTATCACACTGGGGGGGATAACATAACACACCCCCTGGGACGAATTTCAGACCCGGTTTTCTCAACGAAAATGGTGGCTTCGGAAAGGTTTCGACGAGAGAAGGTGGCATAGACGCATCGCTCGTCGTACTCAATACGCCCTCCCTTTGCCGAGAAACTCAGATTTGAAAATGCCAAGGGGGTCCGTAATCTTATCTCCCTTTTAATATTACGGGGGGGGCATAGTTAATAGGACCAAATATGGTTAGGAAAAATATGTAAATATATGGATGTTTGTGTGCACCGTAGGTCTTATTAATTATGGTCCCCCGTAATAGTGTGATCAGGTTGGTTCAAGTAGACAGGCAAGTACGTACGCATAAAACAAGAAAAGTGAAGACTGCTGTTACGATAAACTGCTGGTAGAACCGAAGACCACAGACAGCACAAACATTGGAGCAGACCGCAGGAGGTGGTACGTAAAAGAACGCAATCAGAAAAAAAGAAAAAGAAAAAAAGTCCCTCCACCTCTCCTGTTGCCAGCTGCTCTGCTGTTTGCTGCCCGTTTTTACCAATTGGTTTTTACGACCGGTTGCCAGGAATACAACAATCAATAGATTACCGCAGGCTACAACACAGCCGTACGCACGACTGCTGCTGCAGCACCGCTGCCCTTCAAGCGTTGAGGCTTGTTGAGGACAAAGGTTCAACACCCACCTACTACAGCCTAGATAGATATGCGCATTGGGGTGGAATTCGTCAATGCGTGCGTATGCATGTATGTGTACCGACTGCTGCTGTCTGATGGCCTTTATTTACCCAAACAACAAACAGCAGCAGTACGTACCAGGTATTTTTTTCTGTGCACAAAACTCCCGGTGTCTGAGAGATTGTCTTTCCAAACATAAATAACATACACTCTGACTGATACGTCGTTGCCGGAGCGTGTCACATACGGCGGTTGGAGCCGTCCACTCTTCTCTCATCATCACCAGACTAGGTGCGGCCGACACAACATACATACATACGCCAGCAACCAAAATACACCATAAAGAAAGATAGTGAACTGCTGTGAAGCGGTCGCATTGCATCATTACAAAGTGCCGCTACTGGCTACTGGCTACTGCAGACTGGCTGGCTCGTACGTGTCAGGTGTCCGGTGTGCTTGTAGCTTGTACATCATACGAACATCCGGTAAACTATTTGTCACCTGCTGGGTACTTGCAAAATTGCACATTGCAAACTGCAACACTGGTTGCTGCTGCTGTCACCAGTATGGACGTTTCTTGTGAAACTAAAGTGATGAAAAAAGAACGAGACCCCTCTGTACCTGTATGTATCATCGGTGCGTCATGCATGTCATGCGAGACATGCCAACCAGTCACGTCGAAATTATAAGCTGCATTACGAATTCAAGAATAGGTACAAAAGTAACTTATATTTCCGATCACTGGCTGATATCAATAGACAGACGAGACTCTGCCGGCGGGTTGCGTTGGCAGTTGGCAGTTTAGTTGGCAGCTGGGGGAGCCCCGCGAGAGAGAGGTATCTACTGCTTCCCCGATGGCAACAACAACTCAATCTCGAGCTTCGCAATGAGCATAATAAGAGCAGTGGCGCGGCTATTAAAATCGTGCATAGCCTCCTCTGTCTCACAGTCTGTGACCACGGAATCAGTATCTCTCTAGGATAAGGAATCAAGACGGACACTGGGTGTACTGATGAAGCCGGGGGTAGAAAGAACGATTTAATGTGAAGACAACAACAACAACAACAATATCCACCAGCCCTCCCTCACCTCTCGGCTACTTGTACTGCTGTACGAACGTATGTCTCATGTTGATCTGAGAAACAGTAGTAGTAGCGGCACGCTGAGAGTTGCTGAGCAGACAGGCCAGGCCGATGGCTGCATCACGACCACATGGGAGAGCGTATGATACGTATCAAAGAGCCCTCTGTTACATCATACGTAGAGCCTGGTGCGGCGAGCCCGCCCGCCGGCTGTCATACGCAGCAAGAACCACGCAGGTTACGCACGGGGTCAATGCGGCGATCCAAACTACAGAGCACCCAGCCGTTTACCCCCTGCTCTATGCACCAATTCGAGGCCACACCGGCGAAGCTGCGTCAGTGGGATGCAGGTACATCCGGTGGTAGATCGCAAAACTGAATATGGGAGACTTGCACTGAAGGAGGTGTCGAGACGGAGAGTTGGGAGTAGGAGTAGTCGACACAGCAAAAAAGGGCTCCGTTTCTCCGTTTCCCCTTTTTGTATCAGCTCTGCCTCGAAGCCTCAAGATCAGGCTCTTGCCATACCGTGGAGTTTGGGCGGGCGAAAGACGTAGACGGGCTAGGCAGGCAGGCGGCAAACGGCGCGTGTACTTTCAGCTCGCAACGAGCGCTGCTGTCCTCGTCAATTTTCTCAAGGTGCTCAACGGATCAGCGTGCGAACCCCACGAGCTCGCACAGGCAGGCAACACGTCTACGAAGTTTAGAGCAAACCATTCTTAAAAAATCGTACGTACGACCTTTTTATACTGCGTTTTTGTATGGATTCAAGAGAAATGTTGATGAGTTCATCCGACCGAAACAAATTATCGCGAGTTTTGTCGTTGCTGGTTGTGTTGTTGTCGTATTGTTGTCGTTGCGATTGTCGCAGTGTTTCCCGGATCTCACCAGCACCACGCGAGTGACGTCTCTCTCGTCCACCTTGATCTCCGTGGGCAGTCCACCGCGAGAGTGTCCGCAGCCGCCACCCTCCATGGTTGAGCTGGGCTCCGAGTCCGAGTCGTCCTGAGCTACTAGTATGTCTGTGTGCATTCACCAAAATCAGAAACGAAATTGAAATTCGCTCGTTTCACGCCATGCACCCGCTCCCCTACACAAATCCGCCTTTGAATCTCCATAAAAACTGTCGAACTCACAACAAACACACTCACAAAGAAAATTCCTCACGCAACACTCAGCACCCCACCCAAGTGCAGCAGGCATAGTGCGAGGGATGTCAGCGGATCGGTCCCGGGGGGAGCCCACACCCTCAACAAAAGCCGCGTCGAACACCCTCGTCGAGGGCTTGGGCGACCTCCTTCGAGCCCAACTAACAGGTGGGTTGACCGTCACGGTTAGTCTCTCCGCGTTCTTCACTCACGACAAACTAATGCACTCCTCGAGTGGACCTGTCTGCGAGCTTCGTGGCAGTACCGGTATGCCTGATTGACTGAGAGAGACGTTGGCCGGTGCATACGCATATGAGCTGAGTTGCTACGCACTATATATATGGCTCATGCTCGGGGTAAGTATGTATGTGTCTGAGCTTTGGCTTCCCATTTAATTTATTTGTTTGGGATTCTTCTCCTTTTCTCTTTCTTTTTTTTTTCTTTTTCTTGTTCTTTTTCGGTTTGGTTTTTTCGTTGCTTCTCTTTCTTTATGGTGTATTTTGGTTGCTGGCGTATGTATGTGTATGTACGTTGTGTCGGCCGCACCTAGTGCGAAGGCATGGTATTGCGTAGGCTATTAATGCATTACGGTGTGTTATCTCTGTGTCGTAGTCTGTGACCACAGAGCTCGTATATTTCTAGGGTGAAGAATCAGCACGGACACTGGGCTTGCTGGATGTCGACGAGTAGAAGAACGGTTTAATGTGAAGAACACACACACACACACATATACCTTTACGCATTCACTTGCCTTACGAGTTCTTTGCCTGTTCAGAGAAACCTCGATTTCTGTCATCCATTATAAGATTTGCCAAGACACAGCAGCTGCACAGCTCTCTGTCGTTTTGCTGTGACACATGATGAACATTTCGTTTGATTGTTCGACGGACCCGAGTCGGATTGAAGAATCAGCACGTGCACGCACACTGGTTGTGCTGGATGTTGACGGGTACAAAGAACGAAAGAACGAAGAACATACACACCAGTGAGTGTGTCCAGGTGTCCAGGTGTATAGATGGATGACTTCGAATTTCAGCTGATTTGAGTCGGATTTTTTTTGCGGCACGCCTATCGTCAGGCGAGCACAGAACACCAGCAGCCAATCCTCGGAGTAGGAGTAGTGTGATATTAATAGTGCGACTGCGCATGTTGGGCGAGATTGAAATCACGACTACGGGAACTTTCAGGACCCATCCCCGGGTTTGAGGCCTTGCGTTTCGCATATTCCCGCCGCATGCGTCCTCTCAAGCTCAGCGGCCACCCTCGCAGTCCAGCCGCGACGACACCGAAACCCTGCGGCATCTTCTCTCGCGATGTAAATCACGCCGTAAACCCGTCAAACCCCGTCGCTGCAGCGCTCACAGCCCTCGAGACCATCGTCAAACCCCTCGCGTCCGCGTCGCATGTAGTGTATGTATCTTATCGAAAACTATTGCCTCGCAACGGCACCACTCCTATCATTCTTGCACTACATACCTGGCCTGGCACACAGCAGCCTTGGTTGTCGGCCCAAACACCGATGCACCCCCCCCCCCCTCCCCAAACCCCCTCTCTCGCTATCCCCGACCTCAACCCCCCTACCCCTCCCAACGCTGACCCCGGCCCCTCGCCCAACCCCAGCCCCCCGTCCCCATTCAACTCCCCCCTCCCCCATGAATCCCACCCCCCCCTAAATATTGTACTTCGTATATACGTTGGGTTGGCGTCGTTTGGCAACGACACCGCTGTTAATCATGCCGCTCACTTAGTGAGCTACAGCAGACAACCAGAGCGCCGTTTTTTAGATGTATTTTTTTGGCAGTGGGTCAGGGCTTGGGATCGAGTTTAGATCATACGTGCGGGGTGGAGAACCTTTACTCCGCTCAAGGAGTATGATCGGTTCACGTACCTGGTAGTGTTTATGGTGAGCCAACCACGAGGCAGTTACGTAGTCCCCCCATTGCTGTCTCTGGAAGTAGCCACACCAGAAAATTAAACGAATCATTGACGCTGTCATCCATATGCAAGGCCGCATCACAAGCCGTTCTTAATAGGATGCAGCTCACTCTTCATGCGACCCACCGAACACACGGCGCCTCGCGCTCAGTGCAAGCAGTGTCTGCCTGGTCGGTGAAAGCCCGACGTGCTCCGTCCCGGCATTTTTGGGATGAAAGGGTCTATGGTCAGTACGACTACGGGCATGCATGATAGCAAGTGCCCCTCTCCCCCGACCTCAACCCCCCACCCTCCATCAACTACGCCTGTTTTATCTCGGCCGCCCTAACCTGTTTTCCTTCCAACTGCCTACTGCTGCTGTGCTGTACGCATGCATAATAAGTTGCGAGCGGGGATGTGACGAAAGCGGCGGCGGCGACAGAAGCGGTGGCGAGAGAGCTAGAGTGCACGCGGAAGGATGTCGGATCCATCAATCTGTACTGCAAGGACTGCGAGAACAAGCGTTGAGTTCCCCCCCCCCCCTCCTCACAAGCGGTTCTTAGTAGGATGCAGCTCACCCTTCGTGCGACTCGCCGGACACGTCACGGCGCTTCGCGCTTGGCGCAGGCAGTGTCTGCCTGGTCGGTGAAAACCCGACATGCTCCGTAACGGCATTGTAGGGATACGAGGGTCTATGGTCGTACGACTACGGCAATGCGTGAGATCGAGTACATCTCTTATCGAGTACACCCCCCCCCCCCCCCCCCCCCCCCCCCCCCCCCCCCCCCCCCCCCCCCCCCCCCCCCCCCCCCCCCCCCCCCCCCCCCCCCCCCCCCCGCCGATGCTACCGGTACCCCACAACACTCTACGCTGGATTGAGCACAATAGTTGTGTTGCACGAAATGCACGAAATTAGTGAATGTGGTGTGATAGCTGGTGGTCATGCTGAACATGTCTGGCAAGGGATTCGGCACTAATGTGAATGTATTGTATTACCGCATCGTCTAATTCGCGTATCATCATACATGTACACTGCTGTGCGTGTTAGAACTCTTTCAGCACCGCAGTCCCGTTTGGGAGACAAACTACTCATAATTTGACTGGTTCGTCCCCCAAAAACGGGACGGCGGTTCTTACAAGATCAACGTGAGAATGTGGTTTTATCGCCATATCGCCGTGCGTTCTATCGTGTCATCGCGCTGCTGCACACGCAAACAATGCCAATTGCAAATCGACCATGTTCAGCGTTTCGAATCCTTCTTTCGAATACTCGTAGCGACCCCGTGACGTCGTTTGACGCAGGGCTCCTTGACTTTCTGCACCCCCCAATCCATCCGTCGTCCGCCGTCTACCGTCTGCGGTCTGCCATCGCTTTTTCGTCATCGGTATTCTTGTCGGTCGTCTGCCGTCCGTTGCGTGGTGTGCTATATATCGGTCCCCGCCGTTGAGCGAGCAGTTGCTGGCACGGGCGGGGACGGCTCGCTCTTCTCGGCGCTAGCTGCCATCGATGGCTGCCACCAAGAGACCAAGCTGTTGGAAGATATTATCGGCCAGATGGAAGGGCATATGGCCCAGCTAGGTGAGGCGACGAGGTATATAGATGACAGTTCTCGGGGGGGAAGCAGTCGCTCACCCTTTCATCCGCACTGCGAAAAATGTTGTACTCTAAATCCGAGGAGTTTGCCCCTAGAGCGGCTGTGGAGCTCGTAGGAGGACTGAGGTACGACTATAGAATATAAGTGTCATGGTGGTTGGAACAGCGCCATTTTTGTTCAAGTCGATGCCCGGCCTTTTTGGCTTTGTGATCGCCATTATGCATAGTTCATGTAGCACCCACGTTCCGAAGACAATGTTGTACTCCCAGTACCGGTACGTGCTATGCAGTACACGTGTCCATACTTCCTAAACGACAATACACGAGTGCTACATCTGTGGTTTTTTTCTGCTGATCGTTACCCTTTTTAGGGCTGCAGTCCTGTTTTGGGACAAAACACGTGGCATCGGAGTGGTTTGTGCCCAAAACGAGATCGCAGTTCTAAAAGGGCTGTAGTCGTCGGGTTATAAGTTAGGGGAGTTCGAAGGCGAACAGACAACAGACGAAACTTTTAACAAGCAATACCCCGTCGATCTTATTGTAGAAAAGGGCACAGCCAGCAACGCCCAATACACGGGCCTTTCCGTCTATGGGTTCTGAGAGGCCGTCGGGTTCGCAAGTTATTAATAAAATAACCAAGTTTGCAGTTTGAAGCCGAAGCAACCATCGAAACTTTCCCAATATCCCGTTCACGTAAAGCAGTACCTGGTATTACGGGGCAACACAGCAGTAAATAGGACCGAATATTGTTACTAAAAATAGGTAGCTATACAGGTTTTGTGTCTCCCGTAGGCCCTATTTACTGTTGTGGTTCCCCGTAATAGCTAGAAATGGTCACAGCAATACACCGGCCCTCCGCATTTGTGGGTTGTGACAGCTGACGTCAGGTTATAAGCTATTAATGTTAGTAGTATTAATAACAATAACAAAATACATCGTCACGGAAATTGAAGATAATAAAGCGGTGTAGTTTTAGTCAACGTGCGAAACTTGAAAATGTGAGCGATCGAACCCGTCGAGATAAGGCTACCGGCCGTGGCTGCAGGTGTCGATGCAAGTTGGTCCCTGCGGGAAATTGGTGTATTTGATTTTTTTCTCGCGCCACACACCAGCTCTGATACACGTGCGTTGCGAGAACACTGGCTCTGTGTGCACGCACATATCGCGTTATCCCGCGTATCTGTGCACGTCTTCCACGTTGTCGTTCGTTTCTCTCGCTTTCAATGCCATGCATCTCGTTTGCTGGCGTGGCGTGCGCACGTTGTGCCTGTCGTACCCAGTGCGATGACACGGCATTGCATTGCCTACTCTCCTCACTGCGCCACATCGTAATATCTCTGTGCCGTGTTGTTTTTACCTCAGAGTTTTTTCCCCTCTATTAATAGTTAATAGTAGAGATGGGTACCGGATAATGAAAAACCGGTCAACCGCGGTTTTTGGAAACCCCGGCAGGCATGCGCAACTAGTCGGTTTTCAAAACAAAAAGTCGGTTTTTGCTACCTGGTACGTTTTTTTTTTTTTTTCAGGGCACCCATATTTACACTAGTATATACGAGCCTGCAGCAATGAACAACGTGAACGTAAACATGACAGCGTGAAATTCGGCCTACAAGGTAACGAAGAGAACCAGATACGCAGGGGGGGGTAAACAACAAGGTGTATATCGAGAAAAAAACGAAAACGCCCCGTGGATTCATGTGTTTAAGAGGCTATAATTCCTGCCTGACATAAACCGGAAAATCGTTTTTTTTTTTCGTGTCTGAGAATAACGCCTTCTATCCGGTTTTCGGTTTTTCGGCTTTTCGAATGTGCTATTAATAGCCGGTGCCCATCTCTACTCTAGAATGAGGAATCGGCACGGACACTGGGTGTGATGGCTATCGACATGGAAAAAGAATCGGTTTAATGTGGAGAACACACTACTGGGTATCTGGAGAGCAATAAGCACAATCAATGATCGGCCGTGATCGTCGCAAAAAAAAAAAAAAGTATTGACCTGTCAGCGTGTCGCTCCAAACACGAGTACAAGTGTTGTTGTACCACTTGGCCCGGCAAAAACACAACATTGACAACCCCCGCGCCCCAGCGTCCCCTGGTCCCCGGGTTTCCAGTCACTATAATATCTATATGTTTTATCGGAAAAGAAAAAAACATGGCTATCTTAGGGGGCATATCAACGGGGAGCGCTAAATTTCGTTATTCGGAAATAACATTTCAATTTCAATGAATTTTAATTTGATTTCGAAAAAAAAAAAAACGTGTTTGTATCCTATCGGGAAACGGGCCATTCCTTGTCAAACAAAAAGGATTCGAAACAACCTGGAATAACGCAGCGCGTCACACAACGCCCAGCCGACAAACAGCGACGAGCGTAGACGAGAGCGAAGGTTTGCGTTGTCGCGTGCGCGCCGCCGCCATTTTTTTTTTTTTTTTGTGGCGCAGGATAGGAAGCTATCACTCTCAGGGTAACTTGTATGGGCGGAGGGAGTCCTCAAGCGCCACGTGCGGAACAGCAACGGTGATGCAGCGATCGAGGTCTCGAGCGTATCCTCTGTTTTTTTGCTCGTTTGCTCGGTTTTCGTGATGGTTGGCCGATCGAGCAGGCCGTAAAATTGGGCTTGCGGCCGCCATGATTTATTTTTAGGCGCCACCGCCGGGTCACGATGTGCTATGGTCTGTGGCCGTGGGCGCGGCTGTTGCTCCGGTCGCCAGTCGTTGAAGTTCGCGTTTTATCGCCTCGACCGTGGTCACCGAAGCGGCCAAGAATCCCCCAAGGCTCCACCGGGGTGTTGACCCGCCATGAACATGCTACATCAAGGCTGTTCAACTCCCGAAGTCGAAATTGAAATTAAAAAGTCACACCAAAAAAAGTCCCAAAAGACTTTTCACTCAAATTTATTTTTTTCTCATTTGCCCCTTCGAATCCTGCTTGGTGATTCACTCTCCGGCGAATCAGATGCAACTTAAACTAGAAAAAAAAAAATACAAATCAAATTGAAAGAACCAAAAGTCCTCGATAAGATGGGCCCTCATCACGCTGCGTTTAGAACTTGGGCTGGTTCGTGCCAACCGGGGAGCGACGGTAACTTGTTAGAGGTTCATCACAGAAGCTTGCGTTTCTCTCGAGATTGATCTCCCGCCCGTTCTCAACAGAGAGGCCTACACCTCGACTTAAGAGATGCTCCAGTGGTCGAAATTGGTCGAGATTTGGGGTGCACGAAATGAGACAGAAAACAACCCCCAACTGAACGTTTGCATTTCACTTGCGGGCAGCTGCAGCTCTTCACAGGAAAGTACAGCCCGCGAAATGGAGGGGTGCTCCTGATGGGGTGTGTGAGAGCGTCGGGTGCACCAGACGGCAGTCATAGGCAGCGCGAACCGACTCACGAGGTGTTTTCGTGTATTCGGAGTTGCGAGCGAGTAGCACAAAAAGCTCGCAAAAACGCCCAACATGTGGAATAGCACAACGGCTACATCACCGATGAAGAAATGGCCTTTCCTGAAAGATTGCTGTTCTCCAGGCGGGTGACAGATCTCTTGGGGAGTCGTCGTCGAAGATGTCGCGGGAGGAAAAACTACGTTCCCATGATGTGTAGAAGGGCCAAAAAGCTCAGGATTCTCGTATATTTGCATCACAACCATTCTACATCGACGAAATGCGGATCTTGGTTGCAAATCCCGCACTCTAATTCCAAGTAAAAATTATATGTTGCCGAAACGCCTACGTACACCCGGGGACTTGACGTCGCATTCCCGAGGGTGCTATTACGGGGGACCATCATAGTAAATAAGACCAAATATTGTTAGTAAAAATGTTAAAATATACAGGTTTTTGTGTGTACCATAGGTCCTGTTTTACTATAGACCCCCCGTTATAGCGTCCCCTTAAAGAGCGTCGAGTTTGTACCAGAGGTGCGGTCGTTTTTCAGCTCTCGATTTTTCCAGAACGGGACGGAAATGGTTTGCCGACACCGAACAATCGTCGTGTCTTCCGAAAGATTTTATCGAGAGGTACGTAGCCTTTCCGAAAACACAGCAGTGGTACGTAGTGCTCGACTTTTTTGGAAACCTTTTAACCGTTGTAGTCGAGGAAACGAGCGCTGTGAAACAACGATCGATCGCACCCCCCCCCCCCCCCCCCCCCCCCCCCCCCAATGCTCTTTATACACGGTAATCTCATGAGTTCGTGTTCGTTCCGGGAATTTTGTCGAGCGGTCGGGGTTATGTACGGTTAGGGTTTAAATCCAAGCATGCTTTCAACCATGTTGTCGAAGGCGCACCGAGGTCAATACAACCCCTCGAGCACACTGGTTTTGTCTTGAGTTTTGCAGAAAATCGGCCATCAACCCCTCTGTATAGCAACTACGTACTGCTGTACAGCAGTGGGATACTCGTACCTACTTTTTGGCCCTTTTAGGACCGCAGTCCCGTTCTGGGTACGAACTATTACGAAGGGCCATAGTAAATAGCACCTACGATACACACAAAAACCTACCAGGTATATATTTCCCTATTTTTACTTAACAAAAATTGGTACCATTTACTGCGGTCCCCCGTAATACTTGGATTTTGAGCGGTTTGTCCCTAAATCGGGACTGCAGTACTGAGGGGATAATAGTGCTGCAGCCCCGATTTTGGGACAAACCACTCTAATTCCAAGTGTTTTGTCCCCAAGTCGGGATTGCGGTACTAACGGGGATAATAGTGCTGCAGTCCCGATTCGGGAGCAAACTACTCTAATTCTAAGTGCTTTGTTCCCCAACTGCCGTGCTAGAAGGGTTAACACCATACCTGATACCTCTTGGGTACCGCAGTCTCGCTTTGGGGACAGACTGCTTAGACTTGGAGTGGTTTGTCTCCATAACGGGCCTCTGCAGCACTAAACGGTGTTAAAAAGGGTGAGGAAACGTTTCGGGAGGTAAGGCCAGGCCTCACCTCCTCAGGATAGGGACAACTTTTGTCAATTAAAAGGTTTTGGGGCGTTTGGGTCGAGTAACTTTTGCACAGCAAGATATAGGCGGTGTGTGTGTGTGTGTGTGTTTTTTTTTTTTTTTTTTTTTTTCATCACTTCTACTTTCCAGCCCACTCGTAGGAGGTTTTACCCTCGACGATCTTCTGGACAAGCCGTGGTCACAGGTGGTGTCGTCCCTTCTCCCCCCCGGTACGTGCCTTTATTTTTTGTCGCGCATAGGGTTCAGCATTCCCACTGCTCGTCGATTTTCATCGAATGTAGCTAACTCACGCTCTCGCGCTTTCCGCTTGGAGGCAAAGGACGACCGCAGGAACTACAAGTATACTGCTACTACTATTAACACTGCTGCCCTCTCCAGTGGTTGCAGGGGACGCCTGCTGCTGTGCCGCAGCTTTTGGGCCCACTCCGTCAATGAAATTATGACGAACTTGTCGATCCGAAAAGGTTAGGAGACGTGTCGGGAGGTAAGACCAGGAAAATCGACTGGTCACGAGAGAAATTAAAATACGAACTTCTTGGAATCGGTACGGTCAGTATAATAGTAAAATATTCAGACCGTGTTAAGAGAAAAAAAGACCGCGTTTATTGGCGTCCCACGCGTTGGTCTTGAAAATGGGGACCCCGCTGCTGTCCGCTGCTGTACTGCCTGTTGTTCGAACTCTTCGAATATATGTGGCGATTTTTATAATACCAGGTATATTTTTTGGCCCATCGACGTCTTCATCATCGAAGAGTCCGTGAATCTGAAACCCTGAAATGTTTTCAAGAGTCGCGTTCTCCGCTGTCACAGGAGGATTTACATTTCTACGTCAGTTATGGTGCATATACTTTGGTAAACGCGCAATGTCAACGGGAAACTTCTGTGTCCATGATAGCAACAGATGTCTGTCCGTGCGTTCATGTTTATTTATTTATTTTATTGATATGACCGGGGTCCATAGTTAACAGGACCTATGGTACACATAAAAAACTATATATTCACGTATTTTTACTGACTATATTTGGTCCTATGTACTATGGTCCCCCGTTATAGTTTTAGTCTTCTTTTTTCCACCTTCCAGCGCGGCTCGTTTTTCTATGTGGGCTTCAACCCGTCAGCGGCCTTCTGGTCAATCCGTTGTCACAGTTGTCTCCCCCTGTGTAGATGTGTCGTGTTGGTAGTGTTGGTACCGGGTGCAAAAAGTGGGCGGCCGGTGTCAAGAAACGTCAATTCGGTGTCCAGGCTCAATGTCTTATTTTTATTCCGACCTCGATCTACAGTAGTAACTATTTATACTGGTAGGATTTAGAGTTGTTTCCACTGCTGTTGAGCTGTGTTTCTTGACCCATTTTTCTTCTTGTTCAAGCCGATCTCAAGCGTTTTTTTTCTCAAACATAATGTTTCTTGACTGCGGGGTTTACTGCTGTATCACGGCACCTCGGGTATCGTCGTAGTGTTCGAAAATACCCACGCGTCGGACCGATCACGATCTATGTACAGTTGTATGTGCAGATAGATCATCTACAGATAGATCATCTACAGATATATCCTGCCGTTGTGATCTGAAAGGTTGTGCAGGATCTGCATAGTACAGATCCAACCCAAGAAACCTGCCCTACTGTAGTTCAAGCAGAGTGCACGGGCCCCACCCGGCGACATGGGCTGGATCGTGCAGATCAGGAGTATAGATGATCTGTCTGCCTTGAATGATCTAGATAATTTCATGCGGAACTTTCGATTATCTGTCACGATGTAGGAAGACCTCGCAGAGATAAAGTGCCGGGCTTTGTAAAACGTGACAAACACTGACGGACGACCACACCCACCTGTAAGCTGTACCAGGTATGTCGACTATGTGACGGCCCAATTGCAGACCCCACCAGGCAATATCTCTACGACAAGATAATTTATGCCAGGTCTTTCAACTTTTCCGTAATTCGACTTTTTTTGTTGGATGAAGCCGACCCTACGAATGTGACCCGCCCTGCCGTCACATGAAAGCACCCCGTCACCTGATGACGTAACGTCACCTGCCCTGACTGCACGGTCGGCTCAGGGAATGTAGGAGCGACCGGTACGTTTCGATATTTTGGAGGCGTCGACCTGATACCACTTTGCAGTCGGTAACTGTGGTGAAATTACCGGCTATCTTTTGATATTGTGGAGGCGGTTTAGCGGGACCTTATTCTTTATTTATTACAGTCAGCGCAGGTCTCGCCCCGTCGACTCAAGCAAGGCGAGTGTGCGATTGCGAAGGATTGTGGTATAAGGGGGGAGGGGGCCGCCTGAAACCCCCACCCCACCCTGAGCTGCACGTGCATGAACGAAAAAACATCATACTTGTGGGTGATTATGTTCTCCGTCCGACACTGTGCAGCGTAGTATTTGACGCCGATCGCCCATAAAAAAAAGACCCAGGAAATGAAACCAGGAGCAAGGGACCTAATGGACAAGTCTTGTAAGAGTCGTGGTACACATGACTAGAAGTCGGATAGGGCGCTGGGGCGCGAAGTTATCACCCACTTGCCTGGGGCGACGGACGGCCCCCTTGGCGATAGCGTTCTCTGGTCGCGTTGGATCGATACGGCACATGCATCCACCAGAGCGACGCGGCACCTCACGCAGTCATCCTGGACCCTCCAGCGCCCACGCCCAGCTTAGCCCCCCCCTCCCTACCCCCTCTCTGTATGCTGAAACGCCCCCCCCCTCTCTGTCGCCTTGGCTAACCGCGTCGCTGAGCCCCCCCCCCCCCCGCCCGTGCTCCGTCTCGAGAGAGATGCGTGGGCAATGGTCAAATTACTAAGGAACTCAACACACGAGTCCCCCCCCCCCCCCCCCCCCCCCCCCCCCCCCCCCCCCCCCCCCCCCCTTTTTTACGTACTGAGTCGACCCCTCTCCCTCACCTAGACAGACTTTTTTGCCACCACGGCATATGTGCCCCGTTCATGGTAAGAACATTGGCTCATGGAACAGTCTAGTCTCTAGCAGTGTTTGTCGGTTTCATACGAAGCGGCACGGCGGTGTATCTCGAACGAGCAAAATACTTGAAGACGACGGTTTGGTCCCTTGACTGACCGCCTGCCCTACATTAAAACTGGAATACTAAGGGCGCGTCTCAACTAGAAACCTTTTTTTTATGATATTCGAATTGGAAAGATTGAATTTGATTTGATTCGAACAGAATTTCGTGAAAAATATATGTTAATTTAGTGAGTCCTATCGAGGAATAACGTTTTGCTGAAAAAATCGAAGAACGCACAACGGTCAACGAACATCCGACGGCAACCAACGAGGCGAGCGACGGCCTGCGTCCTCCCCGGGCCGCCGCGGTCAGCGGCCGATTGTTTCTGCCGGCATCGCCGAAGAGGCTGTCGTTCTTGGGATGTCTTGGGTGGCTGGCGCAGCCCCGAAGCGCCACGCAGGCAGCAGCGACGGGGATACTGCGATCGAACTTCTGAGCGAAGTCGTGACCTGGTCGGTGCTCGTGTGGATTGCGAGGCAAAGAGGGATGATTAACTGGGTTTGCGACGGCCTTGTAGATGTTTGAGGCGCCGCGGATGGTCTACTTTGTGCTAGGGGCCGTCGGACCTCGCGCTGCGGCTGCTCCGGTGGCCCCGTCTCTTGGGAATGGTGGATCTCACCTGTGAAGCAGTGGACGACACGACTGAAGTTTGCGTAGCTTGCTTCGGTTTCAGCAACATGCCATGTCGAGTTGGACAAACTCCCGATATTGAATACGTAACACGAAGAGAAAAAGAAGTCCTTAAATACTTTTTGTCGAATTCGTTTTTTTTTTTTTTTTTTCATTTTTTTCGAATCTCAAGTCAATGTGCCTGCTTGGCGATGCGCTTTTCGACCATTCAGCTGCAAATCAAATCAAACAAACAAAAAGGTTGGCGGAATATCATCAAAAAAAAATTCGTTAGTACAGCCCCTAAGGTCTCACGACCAAAAGAGGCCTTAACCCGCCCAAAACGACCGGTCTTGTGTGTAGCATCTCCTTCTCTACCTCTAACGCCCCCCCCCCCCCCCCCCCCCCCCCCCCCCCCCCCCCACTTGCCGTTTTTTTATTATGTGCAGAGGAAAGATGGGGGCGCTTGAAGCGATGAGGCAGGAGGGGGTGTTACCTGCACGCTTCGTTAGTGGTTGAAAACCTCCTGCGCCCTACGCAGGTTCCCCGAGATGCTGTAACCGGGCGCTTTTGTTTAAAACCCCCGTTGCGGCTGTGTTCCTACCATATAGTGGCGTTTTGGGGACAAACTGCTAGTACGTTGAGATGGCTTTAGTTTTGGGTGTAGGTGAAGTAGTTACGGGGGGGGTATTGCAACTCCCTCGAACCTCTACGCCGACGTGTGGTGCGATTAGGGCGCGGTGCGTTGATGTGCAATCAGGGCTGGTCGATTCGGGGCAGGGTGGGGGCGGAGGGGGAGACTCCAAGATAATTGGTTGTCCTGTACCTCATGCACCGCGAGTGCTGCTTTTCTCCCGTGATGTGGTGTTGTGCTGCGTGGTGCTGTCTGGTGCTGTAGGACCAGGGCTGGTCAATGCGGGGAGGGGGGGCGGTCTAGCGTGGCTGGTGTACAATGCCTCCAGTATCGCGGATACATAGACCCCTTGCATCTTGGATGGTGCGGGCGTATTACCGTAGGGCCACAAGCACGTGCTGCTTTACAGGAGTTGCTATAGCGTGGTGTGGATGTGTGTGTCGGGGGACGGGGGGAGGGGGGGGATGTACTCGATAGGAGAGATGTACTCGATCTTATGCATGACCGTAGTCGTATGACCATAGACCCTCGCATCCCTACAATGCCGGGACGGAGCATGTCGGGTTTTCACCGACCAGGCAGACATTGCTTGCACCAAGCGCGAAGCGCCGTGAGGTGTCCGGCGAGCCGCATGAAGGGTGAGCTGCATCCTACTAAGAACCGCTTGTGAGGCGGACTTGCATATGGATGACAGCTTCAATGAGTTAGTTTAATTTCCGGTGTGGCCACTTCCGGAGACAGCAATGGGAGTACCATGTAACTGCCTCTTGAGTGCCGTACCTTGAACACTACGTGATACGATCAATTCCCTTGTGCAGAGCAAAGGTTCTTTACTTCGCACAAATGATCTCACTAGACGACCAGCTGTGGGCGACCGCCAAAAATAAAATAAAATAAAAAAAACGGTACCCTGGATGTCTAGCTCATGTAGTGAGCGGCATGTTTTACAGTGTCGTTGCCAACCGACGCCAACCCAACCCATATATAATATATGGGGGGGGGGGAGGGTCCTTATTCATTACTTGCCTTAGGCATTCGATCATTGACTACAGTAGGCATCCCTTTCGAGACGGAGCGGGGGGGTGAAAGAGGGGGCAACCGTTTTTTTTTTTTTGTCCTGCTAGTGGCTGTGTTAATATGCACTACCGATGCCTTCCGGGTCGTCAACTTTGTGGGGGGGGGGCTACAGGCAGCGGGGACGCCGCGAGACGGTGGTAGGCGATTGAGCGGTTGATAGGTTGGAAATTTGAGATGGAGAAATAAAAATGGTTTACGTTCGTACTTTCCCGGCAGTCTTTGTTTTGATGTCGTCGTTTACGCGTGTGTGCGCACAGCACCCGTTGTAGTTGATTTGAACTCCTAAGCAGTGACAACAGAGCAGCGTACTGTTGTGTTGCCTGTTTTGAGTTTTGAGGGCGAGATGTCGGGACACTTGCGTCGAAACAAGCCTTGAACTTGGGAACACGTCTTTAGCTACTATTAATACGTAAGGGTGCAATTGTAAACATAATATCAGTAAAATGTACTCGAACACACACATCGCCGCCGCCGCTGCTGCTGTTGATTGATGGTGATGATGGCGGCGGTGTTGATCTTGGTATCAATGGCGATTATGCTGATGATGGTGAAAATGTTGATGACCCTGATGCTGATGATGTCGATGTTGTGGGTAGGCAAAATCGTCAGTCTGCGTGATGAATGACATTTGACAACTGCTGTTCTTTCACCACTGCACTCGTTCATCTACCATTAATATTATATTGGTACAGGGTAAAGAATACCTAAACTAAGAAACAGGCTATTAACATCAAGAAAGCCATGCTGAGATTGAGGGTAAAATATGAATTCGGAGAGTCGTTATCCTGAAGTTAGTTGAGAAATCGTCCTCTCTCAAAACAACAAATCCGGCCTGGGTCAGCTTTCCTGTTTCTTATCGGTAGATGTCCTGTACTGTTAATAGACTACAGCAGCAGTAGTACTACTTACTTGTAGTGTTCTATCGACCGGACAACAATAATCCACTCGAAATACGAAAAAAATCATATACCACCCATCACAGTTAGTGGGCGCCCAACGTCAAGTTGGTGCCCGGGCTCATGTCTTTCTTTTTTTCCGACCATGGTCTGAACTCTAATGTATACCCGGCAGGATTTAGACTTGTTTCCACCGTCGAGCGGTGTTTCTTGACCCAGTTTTCTTATTGTTCGTGTTGATCTGAGCCTATTTTTCTTAGCACAATAACATGTTTCTCACCTGTCTGCGGGCGCCCACTGTACTGTCTGCAGTCTGTGCTACTGCGGCTGCTGCTGCTGTCGCTGCCCTGAGCCCTGGATAGATGGAGTGTTCGTACGTGTGCGTGCTCACACTGCTGTAAACTCAAGTAAGGGAGGGCGGGCGTGGTTGTTGTATTTGCCAGGCAGGTTCGTACATACCAGGTATCTGACTTTATTAATAGTTGTCCCTCGATAATATACGCGTGATGAGTATTCTATCTGGCCAGCAGAGGGATCGATGCGCGATGATTTTTTTGTGAGCCTCACATGTCCATAGCCAATAACCATGATGCCATACACTTCATTCAACTCACTGCGTTCGATATGGCAGCCACACGAGTTGAAGGTTGTTGTGTGGTATATGTGCGCGTGTGTTGTGGTATCTTGGGGTGCTGTTTGTTTGGTGGTATGATGTGAGATTTGGATCCGTGAGAGAGCTGGAGAGAGAGTCTTTGATTTCGTTCTTTCGTGTCTCTTCTGTCTTGTGAAATTCAATTTTTCAAAATGCGAAGTAGGGGTTTGGAAGAGGCTTGTTCGACATTGGGGTTCGGGGGTATCAAATTATCGTTTGAACTTTCTTTTTTTTCCCTTGCTCGGTTTTCTTTTTTTGGCGGCACCTTTCTTTCAAAACAACCATCAACACCAACACCCGAGCCTCTTGGCTGGCCTCGTCTACCCGTTGACCTTGAGAAAGCCACCCGCAGAGCTACCTCTGCAGCTGTGGTCGGAGGAAAGATTCTCGCTCTCCTGTGCTCCAAGGACAGCCCGCAGAAGACTTTGCACTCGAATCTCAGGAGCAGCAAGACGCGCCTTTTTTGCGGTCGACGTCGAATCCGTGTGCTTTTGTACACAACTTCGCCGCCATCAGGGGCCGGCAGCTGTTAGGCAGCCTCAGCAACCCTCGCTCGGGGCGTTTGTGCTAGGTCTTCGCTTGTTGGCACCCTCGGAGAAGCAAGCCGGTCTTGCGGCGGAGGGAAAGGCGGCCGCTGATGAACCCTCAAGCGACGGAGATGGAGAGCACCTCGAGCCCAACCAGATCGGCCCAGGAAGTCCTGCGCAGGATGTCTCTCAATAGCCCACCCTCAAGAGCAGACAACCCTCGACAAGTCAAAAGACCCAAGGTATGACGTAACCCTCCCCTGCCCATATATGTGGGTTTACCTCGATGTAAACCCTTCCGTAAGTAGCTCAGCATTCCGCAGCGGCGGCAGGCAGCAGCAGCAGCAGCAGCAGGCGCAGCAGCAGCGCTTCTTTCATCGCAGAAAATAACTTTCCCCCCCCCGAATTTCCGATTAGAAAATGTTTTGTTGCGAGAACAAGCGAGTGCTTTTCTTATGGTTTAGGTAGAACCAACCTGTACGGAATATAATGAACCGTTTCATATAAATATTAATAGCCAAACGGTGATTATTTTTCCGGACATATAGGTGTTTTCGTTTTTCGCGCCCGGGCACATTCAGTTCTTGGTGATCCCGCGTTGACCGTTGCTTATTTTCATCGCGAGAGCAATCCAAGTTCATGATGTATCGTAGCTTGAGAGAAAGGCCCAAGCCCACTCCAATGATGTACATGTACCAAAACCGGCGATGCATGTCACTAGCCCGCGCATCGCTCTCCCCGCCCGAGCTATGTTGTATTCTGCGTCTGTACAAAGGCTTGCTTGCCTCACTCCCCGTCTTGAGCTCTTTCGCTTTGTGTTTCATGAATCTCATGAACGGACAGCATGCTTTATTGTTTTGTTTTTTTGTCGTTTTGTGTTTTTTTTTTTTCGTCTCCGATTTTCTTTGCGCCGATTTCTTGGTCTCGTCTGACACTCTGCAACCAGGTGCCAGGTGTATTGGAATACGGCGGTTGCTCTTTTTGTGCATGTGTGTGAGAAACGTCGATCGTCTGTTTTGTGGATCGAATCGGGCATGGAAGGGGTAGGGGTGCTGTGATTACATCGTAGAGCATCGTCACACCAGACGCTCCGTTAGCATGGCTGGGCCTGCTTGGCGCATACCTTGGCTTGACCCAACTGGCCATGCTGAAACAGGCAGAGTGTGCATGTTGGAGTCTCGTCGATTCTTTTCTTTTTTTGTCGATATTTATTTTCCCTTGATTTTGCAGGCAAGACTCGAGGCTTTTGAGATGTTTGGAGAGCGTCACATCATGACAAGCCATGAAAACGCGCGAATGAGTCATGAAAAGTCAGCTGCTGAGCTATGATACGAGTAGAAGCTGATGACGATGATGACAACGAACGACGACTTCATCACGTGTTGTACTGCTGTAGTACTGTGCTGTATGACTCTAAGTGAAAACGTCAAACGGCGAGCTGAGAGCTGATGAGACGCTTGAAACGCGCAATTTTGCGTCGGTATGTCGGTGGCTATACGTACGTAGGTTTGTTTACTATATTATTTTTTATATATTTTGAAATACGTCAGCTGTGAGTTCCACTGATTAAATAGTTGATACTCTGTAGCAGTTTTCGCCCGGGCTTTTTCGGGGGGGAAAGGTAGGATTTGGATTTATATTTTTCATTCGCACGTTTTGTAAGTGCGAGAGCATGGCATGTATGTGGTTTTTAGAGCCCACGGGTATGCGCTGTACGTACAGCAGCAGTACAATGTAGTACGGAGAGAGTCTTTCTCCGGCTTTTGATTTGGAATGTTGCCTTCGTGATACGGCACTGATTGCTGTGCTCTGTGGTGCTGCCGGCGTTAAAAAATGTGGGTGTTTTTTAGCGAGTCTGTATTGAACAATACAGCAAGTAGTACAGCAGTATGAGAATTAATAGTAAACCGTAAAATTGTTGATGTTCTGGTTCTGGTTTTGCAGGAAGAGTGGGAAATAGTCAAAAGTCGAAGTAAAAATACAAGCCTTGTGGGGATGAGAGAAGGTACTGCTGTACTGCTGCTGCTCCTGTGCAGTACCAAGGGAAGGCTTAATAAGAAATACAGCAGTAGTTGCATGCATCGGTGCAGAATAGCCGAAAACGACACATGTTTTGTACTATGTACTGTATTAATAGGATACTCGCAGCGGTACAGGTATCATGCTGGTTTCGTTCTACGAGTACGAGTATAGTACGAGTGTAGTTTTGGGTATCACAAAAATGTGTACAAAAACAACGTGGGTGATGTTCTGCCAGGTACCTGGTATATCCTAGGGTACATGCTAGGGATTTCCCCGGTATGTACCCTCACCCGGAAGTCCTGTGAGTTCTATGCGTACGACATTCATACGAACCCGTACCCAGAACTCTGCAAGCTATAGGTCACGTACCAAGGCACAATACCTGGGGTTCGCGTACATTCTATACCCATACCCGACCGTTGAGTCGGGTAAGTACCCGGAAAAAAGGGTAAATACCTGGGTATACACCCGGTCCCCGACACTTTGTATATCACCGTGGTGTGGGTACGTGTGCAACAGTCATACACGTATCCGGAACTTCTGTGAGTTCTGTCAAGACTACCAAAACCCTACCCGGAACCTCTGTGGGTTCTGTAACGCTAACAAAACCCTAGCCGCAATACACGAACCCTCAAGAAAGTAAGTACCCTTGTTGCGAAATTCGTTGATCGTTCATCTTCCCCGCTTCGTCTGGGTCGAGAGTCTCGAGTTAGTCTGAAGGGTTACGCAATCGACCAGTTGGTCAGTACAGCAACAGGTGCTTGGAGTTTCAAGCGGCATTTCATTTGCGTCAGTGCTATACCGGTACGAGTATTGCGTGTGTGTATATCGGCGTCGTCTCCCTCCTTTAACTACAGCAGTAAGTAATCCGCACAACACGTGCAAATAGCTCAAGCCATCAATTATTATTTTCATCGACCCTACCATGCTACCCCTCAAGCAAGTATTAGCTAACCTTTTTTTCTTTTTCTTTTTAATGCCCCGGAGAGCGAGAGGAAATTAGCTAACGTATTGTACTGTTGTTGATGTCACCCTATTGTACTACTGTTGTTGATGTCACCCAGCATGCGCGTAGACTACCGTGGTCTTGATGCTGCAATGTTAGATGTTGGTGTTGTGGTTTCAACTATTACGGGGGACCATAGTTAACAGGACCAAATATTGTTAGCAAAAATAGGCAAATATATAGGTTTTTATGTGTACCATAGGTCCTATTAACTATTGTCCCCCGTAATAATCCCCCCCCCAAAACGTGAATACCAACCTGTATGCGGCATTTGAGGTAACGCCAGCTGCAAGAATACCAAGAACGCCAGCTTCCGAAATTGGGCTCTGAAAACAGAACTAACTGCCAGAACTCTGACAGCAGTGATGACTTGTATTAATACTGTAGTCAAAACTATCACGTTCAGATACGATATGATGCATTTTTTTTCGGTTTCACAGCTCCGGTTTATGATATCAGGTGTGTTTTTTGTATATACCAGTAGTAAATAGCCTCATGGCCTAGCCTGGTTCCAGGCATGTTGTATATGCCATAGGTGTGTTCGGTAGGGTGCGAAACAAAGTATGCTGGGGGTACGTTGCTCGGTGAGGTTCGGTACGGCCTCAATACCCTGCCTAATACTCCGGTAAGCTTCGGAGGTTAGGTACTGCCGCAATACCCTACCGAACACTCCGGTACGCTTCGGAGGATCGGTGCGGCCTCGATACTCTATCAAACACTCCGGTATGGTTCGGTCCGAACTTGTTACAAGTACGCCGACACTTCGGTAAGTTGGGTACGACTTCAATACCGGTACCCGACACTTCGGTATACAGCGGGTATTTTCCTTGCCCAAGTGGTTCGGTACGGCCTCAACACCTTGTCGAACACTCCAGGTATGGTTCGATACGAACATACCGGTACCCGATACCCCGACAATTCGGTCAGTTTAGCGGGGAGTAATGACCGTACCGAAATGTTTCGGTACGGCATCAATACCCTGCCGAACACTCCGGTATGGTTTGGCACGAACTCGATACCTGTACCCAGCACTTCGCTGAGTTCGGTTACCAATTCAGTTCTGGTACCCCCGACACTTTGGGTTAGTTCGATACAACCGCAATACCCATACCCGGCACTTCGATAAGTTCGGTCGCCCACAAAAAAAAAATCGGGTACCGGTACACCTTCGCGTAGCATGTTTTCATCCGCGTACCGGTATGTGAATGTGTCGAAGAAAAAAATCAAGTCATCGTACAAACCTAACTACTGCTGTAATACCGTACTCAGCAGTCAGCACGACGCATCCTTGTGGGGCCCAAGACTAACTACTGCAACAGCAGTGCGATACAGTAGTACACCCAAGACTAACTACTGCAACAGCAGTGCGATACAGTAGTACAGGACTAGTCTATTCCAGGTGGGGGTAGTCGACAAGGAATCAAAAGTGTGCGTAGTTTGTTTTTTTACCGAAGGCGAAACCGTCTACCAGGTACCTGTCGCCAACCCGCAGAAGCACTGTTGCGACCTGGATTGAAGTACACTGCTGTAGGAGGAAGTGTTTCTGTAGGGCATGCCTGTTGCATGTGAATGTGCATGCGGATTCCGTATATATTTTTATCCTCCGGCGGATTGATAAAAACAGAGCTTGAGCTCACCACACTTGCGCGTCTAGAATACGTGCCGTGTGTCAATTTTACCCGCCGCCCCCGTTGCAACAGCAAAACCGGCTGCTGCTGCTTAAAGACCACGGGCGCGTGACCATGCTGACCCACCGGATCTGACTGACCTCCGAGAGGGGCAGGTGCGGTGGAGATAACCGCCGGGGCAAGTCTATATTTGATATTTCTTTTTACCTACCAGGTATGTAGTATCATAGGCCACCCGGTTCGTGCTGCCTCTGTTTATCCCGATACGAATGACGTTGCGGTTTTTGAAGGGGATGACATGTTTGACACAACCCCTCGCCCCCCCCTTCCCTTCCTCGCACGCCTCCCCTCCCTCCCTCCCTCCCTGCCTGCCACCCCTTCCTTATGTCACCCTCGCCGCCGCCAATGCATTTCTCGCGTGTACGCTATGTTGTACGATATCGAATGGAATGGACCGGTGTAATGTGGTTTGGTTTTGGTATGATATGGCGTTGGTCGTCGGCCTCAAACAAGCAGTTGCTGGCGAGCGCCGGCGGGGCGATGGCGGCGGGCGCGAGCGGTTCTCAAGCCGCTGCGCAAGCCTCGACTGAGGCGTTATCCTCGTCCCAAGCTTTCGCAGCCCCCCAGAACAGGCCCTCCGCCAGTGGATCTTATAGGAATGCATCTTCTGGAAATGGATCTTTTGTGGGTGTGGCGACCCCTGCGAGGAAGACGGCTGCGCCGCGACGGGGCATGCTTGCAGCCCCTTCCCCCATGCCATCGTGGGGCTCCCAGGGCATGAACCTTAGGGATGCTTCCGCCGGCGAGGTTTTAGAGGTGGGTTTGTTAGTGGGGGGGGTTGGTATGGGGGGGGGGGGGGGGGAGGAGTGGAAGGGGGGGGGGGGGGGGGGGTGGGGATTAGGGGGGAGGGAG
Organism: Macrocystis pyrifera; assembly: GCA_031763025.1. NCBI lineage: Eukaryota > Phaeophyceae > Laminariales > Laminariaceae > Macrocystis > Macrocystis pyrifera. The sequence continues at coordinate 5,168,442 of JASSKH010000032.1, read as the reverse complement.
AGCGAGATTGAGAACAATGGGAAAGCGCGGGGGGGGGGGTGTACTCGATATCATGCATGGCTGTAGTCATGTGAGCATAGCCCCTCGCATCCCTACAGTACCGGGATGGAGCATGTCGGGTTTTCACCGACCACGCAGTCATTGCTTGGGGCGGGGGGGGGAGAGAGAGAACGAATGAGATGGAGGTAAAGAGGCGTGGCGAGTTTTGACATAAAAGAGTGGACAGGATGGTAGAGATGGAACTGGGTAGAGGTCAAGGTTGGGAACGAAGGGAGCGGGGGGGCTGGCGGGTAGTCGAGGAGGAAGACTGAGTGAGAGGAAGATAGGGTAATATTAGGAAACAAAGACAGGCGGAGAAAGACAAACGCTTGTTGTTGGTTGCCAGGAGCTGCGCGCGATGGATGTGATTTGAGTTCCGGTAACAGACAGGAGCTGGCCGTGAGGACCAACTTGGTGAACCATGAAAAAAGTATATTCCTGCCTGAGAAGACGTGAGCGGCGCCAACACTGAACGACGCGCCCCAACACGACGGTAGTTTGGCGACCCGACGATCGACATTGGTGCTCCCGTCGTTTACGTGTGAAGACGCGTCGAATTTTTATAAGAAAACAACTACTTTGTACGCCACCCCACCCTTGCCCCCCTGCCAAAAACAGGGCCATCTTAACAATTTCAACTCCATCACACGCGCTTTTGCCTTCCGTCACATAGCCACCTTCCCCTGCCCCCACTTGAATTTCGTCTCATTCTCCCCCTCCCCTCTTTCCTCCCCCAATCGGAAACCCCTTGCCCCCTGCCATCTCCTCCTCCTCCTCCTCCTCCTCCATCCCATCCCGTCTTTCAGGCGAGCGATCCTAGCTCCTTCTACCCTTCCTTCCAGTTGGACTGCCTCCGACAGCCAGAGGAGGGCCCCTCGTCGAACTCCCGCTCTCCTTCCCCTCCCCCCTCCCCCGCCCTGTCCGCCACCTCAACGGCCACCGCCATGGACGACGAAGAAGCCACCGCCTTCTCGTCGGCACCCGGGGATGATAACTTTGCGCCCCCCCCCTCTCCTGCGAGGCTGAAAATGCGCGCCGCCGCTGCTGGTGCTAGGGGGGGTGCAGTAGAAAGGGCGGGAGTTGCACTTGCTTTGCATGAAGCTAGAAGTAGCGCCCCCCGTAGGGGGACAGGGGACAGCGGTGCCGGAAACGCCAATCCGGAGACCGGGGAGCGGGGTCAGGAGCCGCCTAGACAGGGTTAACGGAGATGGAGGGAGCGGGGTTGGTTCGGGAGGGGAGCAAAGCTGCTCGCCGGTTAGGGGGTATGGGAGTGGGTTTGGGAGGTGAGCAGGGCAGGGACGGGGGGCGATACTCATTTGTTGCTTGCCTTAGTCATTTGGTCATTGGCCACGCATCTCTTTCGAGACGGAGCACCGCGGAAGGGGGGGGTGATATTGGATGAGGGTGGTGATAAGTGATTTCTTTTTGACCTTGTATCTACGCAGGGGGGGCTATGTTGTGGGTGATGAAGATGGTAACGGTGAAGGCTTAAGTCTTGCTTGCGAGGGGGGTTGGAGGCGAGGGGTGGGCTCTATTTTGTGTCGGAGGGATGGAAGGAAGTGGGGAAAGGGAGAGAGATGAAGCTCTGGGTTATTTTATTTTTGGGGACGGGGGATGGGGGACATAGGAGGTTCGGTGCATAGCATGATTTTGCTCAGCGTAGTGGGCGTGTGGTTGTATCAAGCGAGCAAGCTTAATGGCAAAAGGGGGGTGCCTTTTACTGCTATCCTGCTCGTTACCCACCTAGCCATTCGCCCGATTGACAGGGTAATCTTTCCAAGCCTCTTTGCTGCTTAGCGAGACGATTTCGTTTGCTTTTTTTTGGGTCGACAGGTGACATTACGACGTTACCCTTGTCTTTTTGGTTCGTTTTGTTTCGTTTTCGTTTTCGTTTTTTTTTCGTCGCCCTTGGGCCGTGGAACCGTCCGTGGAGCTTGAGGGGTCAAACCAAGAATTCTGATGTGGCTGCACGCTCTCGGCCCCAAGCATACTCTCATTACCCGCCCCCGCCCCCCTCGTTCCCATGCCAACGTTTCTTCAATGGCTTCCAGCGATGCGCAAGGTTCCCCCGTGAAGAAGAGAGGAGTTGGAAGGTGGCGTTTGTCGGTGGGAGGAGGGGGCAGCGATACGGACGGGGATGGGTTCCCTGGATCCCCGCTTCTTAGCAATCGAAACCCCTTCTCGCCTGCCGTTGGGGCTGGATTGGCGGGCGCGAGGCTTCGGCGGGGTGGTAACGGTGATGAGGTGTGTAGGTGTCTATGTGTGTATGTCTGTATGTCTGTATGTCTGTATGACAGAAACTAATTTCACACTTCGGATATACAATTGATCTAGATCACTAGATCATGATCTGCGGTGGATCATCTATCAGTAGGACCTCACCCGCCGTTGTCAAAGGAAGGTTGTGTGCGGGATCTGCATTTAGTCCAAAAGCCAACCCGGCAAACATGCGCTATTATACTGCTGCTGTAGGTGATGCAGATTTTTTGGAGTCCCATTCGATAGCATGAGCTAGAATCATACTGGTGCACGATCGGGAATAGATCTGCCTTGAATGACTCTCCGTAGAGTAGATCATGCGGTGGGAATCGATGATCCAGTCCGAGGTGTTGATTCGCTTTAGTGTGGATTCGGGCCTGTCAGAGCATTCGCGGGTCGACACTTTTGTCGACGCGGCTCGCACCGACACCATCCCACACGGACCTGGACCTGAACACTGGGGGGTATCATACTCACTTGAAGCCACCTCGTGACGAACGCCATTCACGTGGTCTTTTCTCTACTCGTGCTGGTATATTTTACTGCTGTGTCATCAATAGTACGAGCACTGCATAAAATATCCCTTTACCACAGTAGTTCCAAATAGTTTTTGATTTTTTTGACAAGCCTATTTTCCTCGTCTTTAACTCCCGAAACGTGTGCTTGAAGCGGATGGTTTTAAGGCGGGTATCCCTCTGCCGCTGTAGCCGCCGGTAGAGGCCACCAAGCACCCAGACCCCCCACGCACGCCCAACGCGACTTTTTTTCGCCAAGTCGGGGTTTCCGCCAGAAGCGGCCACAGACAGAAACGGGAACGACGCTGAAATTTGTGTGTTAGTGTCTGACTTGTTTGAAACTGTTGTGCACAAATTGGTACACCCTGTGTATTATGGGTTCGTTTTTTGTTGTTCGTATACCTGCCATATAAAACCCGTATTACGGGGGGCCATAGTAAATAGGACGTAAGGTACACACAAAAAAACTATATATTCACATGTTTTTACTAACAAAAATTGGTCCTATTTACTATGGTCCCCCGTAATAGTACACGCGATCGAAGTATGGCTAGTATGACACACGGCTGGCAAAGATGAGTTTCCATGAAATCCTCGATCTCACAGCTGCTGTTTTTTCATTTTTTAAGTATATGGGAGTTCGTTTTTTTTTTTGGGGGGGGGTGATTCCGAGCGGAAGGGGTTAGGGTTTGTGCAATGTGAAGATGGTGTTGCTGTCGTTTGCGTTCGTTTGGTTTGCTCGTGGTACGGAGGGATGGGGGAAGGGGGGGAGGGAATATTTATGGGGCATCTTTTTGTGCGCTATCCGAAGATGTCCGCGTTTACGTTTGGTTGGTTTGCTGATGATGTGGAGGTGGGGGGGGGTGGGGTGGTTCTCTCAGAGCGCCCGTTGATTGTCGTGTGTCAGATATTGTTTATGGTATCGATGTCGATGTGCGCTATTTAGTGTTTGGTGAGGTCATACTTGCAGCTCCCATTGCGTGTGTGCGTGCTTTGGTGCTGTCGTTTGTCACTGTTGTTGTCTGTTCGTTTTGTTATCACTACCACTGCTACCGTCAGTGTTCCTCGCTGTCTGTTTTTCTTCGATCTGTTTGTCTGCGTCTCTTTCTGTTTCACCTTACGGTCGTTCTGTCTGCCTGTGTCTCTTTATCTGTCTCTCACGAGTGCTTGTTTTTATGTTGCCTCTCTTGTGTTCCTCTCTAACTCTGTCTCCGCCTGTCTCTCTATCTCTCTGTTTGGCTGTCGGTCTGGCTCTCTTATCTCTCTGCCATGCAGGACGATACGCCAAGCACAAACATGCCCGCCCCGCCTCCCCGTCGCTCGCGGGCCTCCCCCGGTGGGCGGGTCGGAAGTGTGGAAGGCTCCCCGATGGACACAGTTGACGCACCTGTGTCTGGCCGCGTTGATTTCGGAGCCATCGCGACTGGTTCGGCCAGTGGGAAAGGCGACGAGGGAAGGTGGGCCGTTTACGTCAGTAGGTCACAGTAGGTTTGGCGTTAGGGTTGTGGTTGGTGTTGTGCGAGAGGTGTTGTAGCTGTACTTGGCAGTACGTACTACTGTAGTACAGCAGTAGGTTCTATTGCCGGTGAGAAAGGGTGTTGTGCAGTACCAGTAGGTTTTTGTATTAGTGGTAGGATCTTGGAGTTGTAGTGCGTGTTGTAGCAGTGGACGCTTCAGCAGCAGGTGTCACAGGGGTGGGTGTTTCACTTGATAGTGGCAGTAGGTTTTACTGTATTTTTTGTGATGTAGTAGGTTTTTCAGTGAGTGTTTATGTACTACAGTAGGCTTCGCTGTCGACATGGTGGTCCCGTCTTATCGTAGTGTTTCAGGCTATAGCGGTTCTACAGGCTTTTGCGGTTGGTGTTGTACTATTGTCAATCGTAGGGTTTTTAGCAATGTGTATGTGTGTTGAAGATATTTGGTTTCGCGATTGGAACTGAAAGGAGTGTTGCTTTCAACTTTTTAGCAGTTTTTTGTGAGAGGTTCAATGGCTGATTTTTCCCGCTCCCTTTCCATGCCCCAACCCCACTCCCCCCCCTCGCCTCCAACCCCTCCCCCCCCTGCCCTCTCCTCCGACCCATATCCCCACCCCCCACACTGCCGATGGCGTGCGTTTCAATTGGTTGCTGCGACCACTCGACCCCTACTCGGCTTGCACAGCTTCCTGCGTAGAGTGAGTGAGCACCGGGAGCTGCGTCTCTCTGGTGGACGCGTGCGGGGAGGGAGGAGGGGGAGGGAAATCCTCAAAAGACGTGTCGAAACCCAGCCCCTGCGATGTTACCGCCTTCGCGCCGGTAACTCCGTTTCGAGACGGGTTTCCAGGAATGCCTGGAGCGGATAGCGGGGGCAGGGATGACGCTCCGATGTCCCCTGTTCCGGATGCCGATGGTGGCGTGTATGTGCCGGCGGGGAAGGCGGGGGGGATAGGGGTGAGCGGACGGTTTGCGACGGATTTTGAGGAGCTGGAGGTTATAGGCTCGGGGAGCTTCGGCACCGTATACAAGGTGGGCGGGGGGAGGATGGAATGGGGGGTGGTAGGGGGGGGGAAGGGGCGAAAAGCGTGAAGGATGCCTGTTTTCCGGATGTGGTAGGAGTTCTGGAACGGGATTGCCCGCGGTGTGACGTTGTGGAGTGCAACCGAGGCGATTCCGATGTCTTCAATAAGGAAGGACTTTGCAGAAGAATGGAAGGCATTTTTTCGTGGCCGGGGTGCGGCGCTTCCTACGTCTCAAGTGCTGACTTCGTAGCCGGCCTGCTGTCGTGTTTTTCACCTTTGTTTTTTCTCAGTGGTCATACTTCATCCGTAATACTATACCTGGTATATCTTTCTGCATGTTGGCCGTGCAGCGCCCAACGTTAGCTGGGGTAACCGTAGGCTTTCTGATGTAACCGTTGGTTAGTACTTGTAGTCGGTGTGAAATCGCCTGTCAGTATTCGGTGAAACCCCTGATCAGTATTTGGTGCAAATGTCAAGCATTAGTCGATGCTCCATCCGGTCAGGAGATTCAACCGTCGACTAATCGGTATAACTGTCGATAGTTAGCTGTAACCATCGGTCAATCGGTGTAACCGTCGTTCAGCAATCGGTGTAAACATCGACCAGTCGGGTGTATCCTTCGGTCAGCAGATACAACTGCTGTCGGCCATTCGGTTTATCTGTCGATCAGCGGATGGTGGCGTCGGTCAGTAGTCGGTGTACTCGTCGGTCACCAGATGCAACCGTCGGTCAGTCAGTGTATTCGTCGGTCAGCCGCTGTAGCCATGCAGCCATCGGCCTGGTGGGCGATTGATGGGCTTCTGCTACCGCTACGCTCGGAATGGCAGCGGTGTCACCGACGACGTTGAAACACCCGCTGACATCGAACACGGTTAACTTGTGCTTGTTTTTTGCGGTGACCACCATCGACATTGAGTACACCGTTGACATGATAAGCAGTGTTGGATATCGTATCGAATTTTTCGAGTTGTCGAACTTTCGATTACATCAAATCGAGCGTGTTTTGCTCGCTGTCCGTTTCGCATGGCATCCCGGGGCATCCCCGTAGTTGTTTTTGCCGATTTTTGCAAGCTAAAGTTTTGATCTGCTTGTATCGGACATTGAAATCGATCGGTTCCTTTTTTTTCTATTGCCGCGTATATTTAGCTCGATTCTCATTCCTATTGCCAATACACCAAAAAATTCTGGTACGAATCGTTTATAGCTACAAGTACGTGACGTCATGAGCCGTTGACACCAAACTCCGTTGACCGTTGAAGGCATCCACGTGTTCGAGAACAAACTACTACTGCGTGGAATTGGTGTAATATTGTTGTGTGCAGTATTACGGGGAAACACACGGCAAAAATGACGACCAAATATGCTGTGTAAAAATATCATAAGGGGAGACATGGATTTTTCGGTCCTTCGTGGATTCTACTGTAATTTTTTTTTTTTTTTTTTCAATCATCACTTTTACTTTCCAGCCTAACTCGTAGGAGGTTTTACCCTCAGCGATCTTCTGGACAAACCGTGGTCACAGGTGTCGTCCCTTCTCCCCCCCGGTACGTGCCTTTCTTTTTTGTCGCGCATAGGGTTCAGCATTCCCACTGCGCGTCGATGTTCATCGAATGTACAGCTAACTCACGCTCTCGCGCTTTCCGCTTATCAATATTTTATGCAAGAAAAAGCCCCTACGAGCATGCACTCGGTGAGACTTGAACCCACGAAATTGATCTCGATAGGCACGCGAACCACCTACCAAGCCACCGGGGACGATGTACTGGTATATATCCTGTTGGCATTCAATACCTGGGCCACAGAAAGGTGTTGACTTCGAAAAATTCCGTTTTCCTTGTATGTTTCCGCTGGCCTCCCTCCCCATGAAACCGTCGTGCAGGTTCGAAGCCGTGTAGACGGGTGCCTGTACGCGGTAAAGTGCACTCGGCGGAGATTCAAGGGGAGGGCCGACAGGCAGAACATGCTGAGGGAGGTCTATGCCCTGGCGGCAGTTTGCGACGCTCAGGACACCATTAATATCGTGCGGTACCACCAGGTCGGGAAAGCGGTCCGGGTTTTTTTTGGTGGTGTGTAGGTGTGGTGCTGGTGTTGGGGGTAGTTGATGTCGTTGTTTCTGCTGTTGCTGTCGTCGTTGCTGATTGTGTTGGGTGTGTTGGTTGTCGTTGCTCTGGACGGTGTTGGTGTGTGTATGTTTTTTTTTTTTTTCCCCCTTTTTTTTTCTTGCGGTGGTGTCATTGCGCGGTTGCCGCGGCGGTTGTTTGATGTTGTTGAAGATTGGTGCTGATGTTGCTGCCTGGTGCTGTTGCCGTTGACGATGTTGCTACGCATGTACTGATGTTGTCGTTTTTTGCTGAAACGAAAAATCTGGGCTGTGGCCTGGTCGCTGGGGTACGAACTGTTTCTCTGCGTTCTTGAGATGAGCTCGGTACCTCGCCAAAAACCTACCGGTAACCTTTCAGCAAGGCAGTCCCGTTTTGGGGACTAACCGCTCAAATGTTGGGTAGTTCGTCCCCACACGACACTGCGGTGCTAAAAGGGTTGGGAGACATGGTGAGCGCCGCCCCCACTATCGACGGAACCAGCCAACCGAAAAACAAAAAAAAAAAAAACGGATTAGAAATAGATCGGTGAGTAGTCTCTCGGTTGACGAGGGAGGAAGTCACGGCTTGCTGGCGCGTTTTTTTGCCCCGAAATTGCTCCCTGCACCGTGGGGTTACTCTTGCGGTGGGTTGCTCACTGCTTTCATCGTGCAGCTCACTCGGGACCGTCCCGAGCACTTCGGCGTGGGCCTGCCTGTCTGCGCAACGAACCAATCGGTGATCGTCCGAACTTGGTCGACCTCCTGAGTATCAAAATTACAGATCACGGAACAATCACCCCCCCATTTTCTCGTGTCCCTAGAGAAGCCGCGAATTATCCCACGGTCCGTGGGAGCCCTAGACGGCGTAGTGTTCTCCTTGTTGGTGTTGCTGACGCTGTTGTTGCTGTGTTGTTGTCATCGTTTGTCGATAGGCGTGGATCGAGGACGAGCGTCTGTACATCCAAACAGAGCTGTGTGAGACTTCCCTGGAGAAGCAGCTGGAGAGCGGCGAGCGGCTCGAGATCAGCGGCGTTTACGCTTTCTTGAGGCAAACCCTGCTCGGTCTTGACATCCTCCATCAGCACAACCTCGTTCACCTCGACATCAAGGTACTGCTGTAATATCGATCATGTTGTGCGCGGATGCAAAATATCAGAAGACCGCAGTTTGAACCCTCTTTTGATACACCTTTTTGGGCAGATCGTCGACAGATCTGTCCGCTTTTGATGATTTAGGTCTTTCAGAAGGCAGATATATATCCTCCATGATCTGTATGATCTAGCTCACGCTGTTCGGGTTGGAGCCGTATGCTGTTCGCGGCCTAGTAGCGCATGTTTCCTGAGTTTGATCTGTACTGGTCTACAGATCCCGGGCTAGCTAGCATTCCATGGTTTGCGGCACAGGTTACCTTTCTTAGGCCAGATCTTTTGCATTGTTATTTTCTGATTGAAAACGGAAGGAAGTCGGATTTTTCACCGGCAACAAATCCTATCACACCCTTATTCGATGTGCCATCTCGTCGTGATTTTGATTTTATTTCGTAGAGGAATAAGAAAGAACAGAACAAAACTGAGAGTTTGAACTCCACGACAAGAACGAGTCGTTCATGCCGGGTTGGGCGATCAACCTTCACCACCAGCTGCCTCGAAGGAAGGAACGGAATGTGAAACCTCCTGGGGAGCTGCGTGAGGGGTTTGCTTGTCGCTGCACCAGCAAGGAGCTCTCGCTCTTAAGGAGCATGAGCTGCTTGCGGCGGTCGTAGTCAGAAAAAAAAGCCCGTCAGATTGTTTTGATACCGCTGTAGTCTCGTCCTATTCGTCTCCAAAGTTGCTTAGCCTGGAACTGCTGCAGTTGGGCGGCCCCAAGGGACGCGATGGTGGCCAAGGTACTGATGCCCTCCCTCTCCGTGGTGGCCGATGCACGAGTGCTGGAGCCCAGCTGTGCGCAAGCGTAACCAAGCATGTAGCGTCGTGACCCGCATTGAACCCGGTCTATAACCTATACAAAATTGTACAATGCCTCCGAGGTCTTGTACAAAAGCAAATTTGTCACCTTCTGGGTTGATCAGAAAAGGCTGCCAAAAAAAAAATCATTTGATCGAATTTCTTGAGTGGTACAATCTCAGAGGAACATTTTTTCATCCAAACAGGCTCTATAAGACGTGATTTTTGATTAAAATCTGATCAAAAATGGAACCATATACCCCGAAGCCTCCGTAAACGGTCATATAATCGCCTCAAAAAAAGTTGCATATGATCCGACCTTATTGGATTACCTGCTCTAATGTAGATCGTGAGAGGTCCAACGTGTGTAGCAGTGTGTTAACTCTTTTTGGGCAAACTGCAGTACCGTTTTGGGGACAAACCAGTCAAATTCTAAGCAATTTATCCCCGAAATGAGACTGCAGTCCTGAAAGGGTTTAACGCCTCTATCAATAGGAGTGCCTATTGTATGTGTACTACCTTTTGGGCACAAGTTTACTCGAAATTCGAGTAGGATTTAATTTTGCCGTGGTTCAGGATTAAGGGTTGACGCCGAAATAGGCCTTAACGCGCCCAAACTGACCGGTTTCCTAGCAAGATACGGTAGTGCCGGTCCTTCTAGATATAGTGCTGGTATATAGGCGCCAGCCGACGATACCGGTACTATCTCTAGCGGCGACTGGCACTACTTACATACTCTCCCCACACTATTTACCGCTTTGGGTAGTTTATCCCATCTCAGCCGAAAAGGACTTCGCCGGCAGCCGGCACTACTCAACCGTGTACGCCAGCCAACGATACCGGCGCTATATGCTCCGCACACGGCCACGCTCGTAGATAGTCCCGTCCGTGCCAAGCGATTCTTTTCACGGGCACTTTACAGGGACGGCTGCTTTTAGCACGCGCCCTGCTGGGATGAACTTCCGAGCCGGTGAACATCGTGGCTTTGGCGAGGGCGAGGTCTCGTCGAGATACTTGGCACACGTCATGATCTGTCTTTCTACTGCTGTAGATCATCTGCAGATGATCTGCAGGAGTAGTCCATCAGCTGCCGTTGTGAGACGTATTGTGCAGGATCTATCTATCTGTGCAGTACAGATCCAACCCAGGAATACATGTGCTAGATCATGCGGATCATACAGCTCCCACCCGGCAAAATGAGATAGATCATACAGATCATGCAAGATCGGGAATTTGTAGATCTATCTGCCTTGAATGATCTACATCATGAACTGTGGGAATGATCTGTAGATGTATCTATCTGTAGATGATCTGTCCGCGGTGGGAATATTTCCGCACGCCCATACCTCGACGTTTTTACACTCTTCCCATCGTCGAGAACAATCAGATCGGGAATTCGTCCGAGAGACACGCTGTGTCATCTTAAGCCCTTTTTGGACTGCAGTTCCCGTTTTGGAGACAAGGCACTCGAGTTATTGTATTAGTAAGTTTGTCCCAAAGAAGGAAGGCTGCAGTCCTCAAAAGGTGCTATTACGGGGGTCTACAGTTAATGGGACCAAATTTTGTTAGTAAAAATAGGAAAATATATAGGTTTTTATGTGTGCCATAGGTCCTATTAACTATGGACCCCCGTAATAGTGCTGATATTTTTATCATGCTTGCAGTGGTGAATGAGAAGCCTTGATCGACGCGCCCTGCATTACGTTTTTTTTTTTTTTTTTCCCCTACGTACGAGTAGCGTATTATGTTTGTTCACAACCGGGCCCTTCTCCGTTCCGGCATCGTAAGGTCGTGAGGGTCTATGGTCATGCGAGCAGGGCCATGCATGACGCGAGTACGTACATCCCTCGCCGCTCCTCATTCTCCCACCACCCGTTTTGCCCCGCTATGCCTCCGCCTGTTGTGGAAAAACATGGGCCAGCCCGGAAACATCTTCGTGAAGAACGGGCAGTACAAGCTGGGCGATTTCGGGCTGGTGACCACTGTGCACGTCGGGTCTGGCACCGATGTCGTGGAGGGTGATTCCCGCTACATGTCGAAGGAGCTCCTCAACGACGACCACTCTAACCTGACCAAGGTGTGGCACGCGACGGTGTACCAAATGGGGGGGGGGGGGGGGCGGGGTAAAATTTCCTGGAGACGCCCTGCGATATCCTGTATAGAGTGTTTTTGAGCAGATTTTGTGGACAACGGGTTTGTTCGTTTGTTTGATGGACTTGGGGGGGGGGTGTACTCGATATCATGCATAGCTGTAGTCGTGTACTCGATATCGTGCATAGCCGTAGTCGTATGACCTGGGCGTAGGGGGGGGGGGGCGTTGTAAGGTGTTTTTTTGTGGATGTGATAGGTGATATTGGGAAGCATCAGTCTCGGGCGTCTTCCGTCCCACCTTGACCCCCTCAGGAAAAACATGTTAACTTAGTGTCATATCTGGTGCAATATTTACTTACATATTAAAAGTGTGTATTATCGATAGAAGGGTTTACCCTCTTTGGAAAGCAGTCCGGTTTTGGGGACAAACTTTTACGGGGGTCCATAGTTAATAGGACCTATGGTATACATTAAAACCTATATATTTACCCTTTTTTACTAACAATATTTGCTTCTATTTACTATGGTCCCTTCGTAATAGTTAGAATTTGAGTGGTTTGTCCCCAGCGGTACTGGAAAAGAATTGAGGAACCCCGACACTCCTGTGTCTAATTCGGGGATCACATTACTCTATTTTTCAAGCGATCAGAATCAAATGTGATTTGTGAGCAGATGGGGGATACATGGTTTTTGGGTCCATCGCGGGCCTTGGTTACAACACTAGCCCCCCCCCGTAGTTGTATCTCGTTCACAGTAGACGGTCTGCCATCACGGGACTAAACTTGCGTGTTCTGGCGTATTCTTTAGGGGGGCGTTCATAGAAGGGGGGGGGGGGGGGGGGTTGGCATGTCTGGTTTGATGCTGTACGTGTATTTCGTATATCGGGCCGAGGAGGGGAGGGGGGCGGTGCGTTGGTTGTCAGGTAGCTGCTCAGTCACGACCGTTCCGAGGTGTGACGTAGTGCATTGCAGGGACACGGCGGACATCTACTGTTCATGCCAAACCGGGCTCTGAGAAAGGCATGCTGAGGTTTGCAGGAAACGTTCGTGAGAAATTCAGAAGCGGTCAGATTGAAGTTGGTGTAGCTTCCGCTTTTTCCCAACTAGAATGGCCGACCACGGCTACGTACAAGTAGCGTTACTGTTTCTTACAGGCATTACGGGGGGCCATAGTAATAGTAAATACGACCGAGTATTGCTAGTAAAAAACAGGGAACTATATAGGTTCTTGTGTGTGCCGTAGGGTCTAGTTACTATGGTCCCCCGTAATAGTAGTTTTTTGTAATCTCTCCCTCATCTCTCTGCCCCCCCCCCCACCCACCCACCCACCCACCGCCTTTATACCCTTCTGCCCTCTCTGCGTTTGCTCTATGTTTCCATTGCTCGTAGTGCGATGTGTTCTCTTTGGGTATCACTCTGTATGAGATTATCTCGGGGCGACCGCTCCCACCTAATGGGGAGGAGTGGCACAGGCTGAGGTCGGGAAAGGTGGGCATGCCGATGGGTCTGCCTGCCGAGCTGTCGAAGACTTTGAACGAGATGATGCACGTGAGTTCGTGGTGGTTGTTGGTGGGATTGGTGATGGTGGCGGTGGTTGTTGTGGTGATGGTGGTCGTTGGTGCTGTTGGTTGTTGGTTGTGGTGGTGCTGGTTGTTGATGGGGTTACCGTGGTGGTCGTTCTTGTTGAGGGAGATGGTTTTGTTGTGTTTTGGTGATGGCGGGGGGGTTGTGGTTGTTTTGCGGTGATTGGTGATGTGGTGGCCTTGGTGATGTATTACGGGGGACCATAGTAAATAGGACCAAATATTGTCGGTAACAATAGGTAAATATGTAGTTTTTTGTGTGTGCCGTAGGTCCTATTAACTATGGCCCCCCGTAATAGGTATAGTTGTTAATGACGTCCTGGTGCTGATGGTTTCTGTTGTGGTTATGTCCTGATTGGTTGCAATGTCGACGTCAAAGAGATGCCATATCGTGAACAATTTTCACCCCACTTCCCTACACCCTCCCTCCCTCCCTCCCTCCCCGGCCCCTTCCCATGCCCTTGTCCCCATCTTTTCGCCCTCAGCCTGACCCTAATTGCCGACCTTCGGCAGCGGAACTCCTGCGTTTCCCCTGCCTCCAGAGCGAGATGGAGAGACAGCTCAACGAGCAGGTGTCGCAGCTGCACAAGGAGCGGAGTCACAACGACGACCTCTTGAAGGAAGTGTCGGCCCTGATCCAGAAGCAGAGTCAGCGCAGCGGCCGCCTCAGCCGCACCATCACCTGGGACAGTGAGTGCAATCAAATAATCAATCATTTAATCAATCAATCAATTAATCAATCAAACAATGAATCAATCAATCAATCAATCAATCAATCAATCGATCGATCAATCAACCAATCAATCAGTCAACTGCGTTTTTTGTGTGTGTGTGTTTTTTTTTTTCCTTTTCCTTGTTGGTTTTGCTTTGCTTTGCACCCATTGGACACTTACGGTTGTTATCTAGATGTTTAAGGGGTGTGGCGTGCATTGTCTACTGTAGAACGATCGCGTAGATAGAATGACAATCATACGTTAGCAGCGGCAGCAGAGATTTCCTCGTATGCCCGTACGTTTGTTCAACCTGCCCCCCTCGATCCATCTTATATGTAGAAAAGTATGTACGTATCGAGCTCCCGAATGTTAGACGTGTCTCTGTTAGGAGTACGAAGGGCGCTGATCCGTCTTGAACGGGATACCCGGTTCATGGTTGAATGATTTTGATGCATGCGATGAACGATTCTCCCCCCGTCCCGTCCCGTCCGGACAAGCGACAAGCGCCAAACGACAAGCGGTTTTTCGTAGCATGCAGCTCACCCTCCGTCCGACTCGCCCAACGGCTCACACGGCGCTTCGCGCTTGGTGCAATAAGCAATGTCTGCGTGGTCGGTGATACCCCCATGTGCTCCGTCCAGGCATTGTAGGAGTGCGAGGGGTCTATGGTCACACGTCCTTAGCCATGCACGACATGAGTGCACCCCATCCCCTCCCCCCCCCCCCTCCCACGTTGTGCTTCATTCCAACCCCCTGCCCCAACCCTCCCTCCCCTCGCCGCGACTCTGCCCAGACTCGTACTTCACCAAGAGCGACCCGGGGCCCCTCTTCAGTCAGTACGAGGGCTCCGCGGCAGCAACAGGAGCACCAGCAGTACCACCGGGAGGAAGCGGGGGCAGGCGGCCCAACAACCCCTCCCGCCCTCTAGGAGAAATGCCTCCGTTCACCGGACGGGGAAGGGGATCGGACAGGGGGCAGGGGGGGCTGTTTAACCCCTGTCCCCTGAGGAGCGGAGCTTTTGGCGATGGTGATTCCGCACCCTCCCGGTTCGGCGCTGGGTTTCCCGTGACTTCGAGAGGAGGCGGAACTGGGATTGCTGCCGGGGCGGGGTCGGGGGGAGGAGGCGGTGGTGGGGTGGGGTTAGGGGGGGGGGTAGGAGGAGGACTGGCTAGCTTATCTGAGGGGGGGGAGGAGGGGGTGGCGGGGGGGCCAGTTACTTTCGAGCGCCTGCGGCAATCGCCCACCGCGGAATAGCCCCGATGTGTGTTGATGATGATAAGTGATTGGTTGGCCTGTCCACTTATATCTGCCGTGCCCACCCACCTGTGCGCTCCCTAGTTGTGTTCTCTCTGCTACTGCTGTGTTTTTTCGGGGAACTTCTGCGGGGGGGGGGGGGGGGGGGCTGCTCCCGTGTTTGTTCTCGAGGTTTACCCGGGGAGGGTGAGGGGGGGCTGTTCATTTTTTTTGTTATTTGTGTGTGCTCTGCGTCCGGCCTTGTGTGCGGAGTGTGGCGGCGGGGGAAAGGCCGTTTGATGGGTGATATATTGGTAGATGGTTTTGGGATTATTCGATGCGAAGCGTGAGAGCAGGGGGGGAGACGCGATAGACAAGGAGTGCATGAGAGCGGGAGAAATTAGCGAGAGGGGGGGCACGAGAGAGAGCCATAGTAGGCGAGGACGGGCGAAAGGTGCATGAGAGCGAGAACCATGTGCGAGGGCAAGGGGTACACGAGAGCGGAAGGAAAGAGTGAAGAGCTCTAGCTGAGACCGAGGCAGTAACAAGGGAGGAATGAGCAAAAAAGACCGCTGGGATCGGAGCACGGGGGATTTGGATGGGTTGTTGCAGGGAGAGAGGGAAGCGGTTGATGGACGGGTTTGCTGCAGGGGAAGGAAAGCTGGGGCGGGCAGCGGGGGAGGGGTCGCTGTGGCATCTGACCTTCTGGGGCATCTGAAAAAGAAAGGCTCAATAGGTGACGGTAGAAGGGGATGAAGAGAGAGGAGTGAGGGAGGGATGAGCGGGGGGGGGGGGGGGGGGGGGGGAGAGTGAAACAGGGTATTTTCCATGCGTGGGAGTTCGGGAGGAAGGGGGCGATGTGGAACTGGGCGAGGCGGGGCCAGGCGGAGCGTTTTTTCTTGGACTGAATGGTGTTGATCCTTTTGACCTCGGCCGTGGCGGAACGAGGGAACGGGGATGATGTTGGGGCGAGCTGGAGAGGACAGAGAACGGTAGGGGACGGGCAGGGTGCACTTGTGGTGCTTTTTTTCTGCGCTGGGCGTGTGTGGTGCATTGTTTTTTGAGTTGTCCACTGCTTGCGTTTACCTTCGGTTGGCTTTTTCCCTATTTTACGTTTTCGTTTTTACCTTGAGTTTTGCCTGTCTGTCTTTGCCTTGCTTCTTTTTGCCTCCCGTTAGATTAATATCCCTTTTCCTTCGCTTGTACTTTGTTTACTTTGTTGTTGCATGTGTGCTTGTCGCTGTTGAGAAGGGGGGGGGGGGGGGGGGAGGGCCGGAAGCGGTTGGCCCTTTTGAGTACTCGTACTGCAAACATTATCCCGTTCCAGTTTATATTTCTGTATGATATTGTGCGCCCCGAGGGTGGGCGTTGTGTGAGCGGTTAGCTTCAAACGGGCTGATCAATCTGGCGCACGGTCACGCTGTTCTCTCCCCCACCCACCCTTGCGTAGTCCTTTCGTTGAGTTGCTTCGATTTTGTTTCGCGGGATATTAGCCTGATTGGTTGCGAAATGACTAACCCACCAATCAGCAGCCGCTGCTAGGTAAATTTTTGCGCTGGAGGGGGCTCGAGGAAGACGCCTCCTGCGTTATAGGATGGCCTAATACTGCTGGTGCTGGTGCTGGTGCTGGTGCTGGTGCTGGTGCCGGTGTGTTTGGGGCGGCACATTTATAGGGGCGGGTGGATGGGCCTGCTGGTTTGGGGTCTGCGGGGAGTTCTGGTGCTTTCGTGTCTGGAGGTGTAAAGAGCGGGAGCTTGCCGTGGAGTTTATGGCCGCGACGCGTGCTACTGCTGCTGCTTTGTTGGGAGCTGTATGGTTTTTTGTGGTTGCTTGGTTTCTGCTGCGCTGCGGCTATTAGCCTTTGGAGGCAGCAACGGCTAGTCGAAGGAGGAGGAGGAGGAGGAGGAGGAGCAAATCTGCAGTGGCAGCAGGGGCGACTGCTGCAACAGCAGGAGGAGGAGGAGAAGGAACTGCGGTGTCACAGGCAGGACCCACTGCCGAGGCAGCAGCAGTAGAACTACAGTAGTAGTAGTGTCTGCTTCTGTTGGCAGCGGTCCTGCGCGGATGGACACAAGTAGAGCACAGTAGTAGCTAAACTGGTATCAATAGTTCAATAGTTATTCCCCGGGGGTACTAATTTAGAGAAACTGCTAACGCTATTAATACTACGGTACGATAAGAAAGACGTCGCTTGCGTGCACCCAGCGTTTCAGTTAGCACAAATATGGAGGCATTATATTGTCGAGATGCGCGGGGCGGCGGGGCGGAGCGGAGCCGGGGGGGGGGGGGGAGGGGAGGTATTCCGGGGAGTTCCCGGAATTTTTGACCGGCGTTTGTGGGGGCGGAAGGAAGGAAGCCATTATGAGTAAAATTCTCGGTGAACCTAAAATGTTTTTTTCTTGAAAACAAACAAGATAAAAAACAGTCGGGTCTGGGTATGACAACCCTCTATAGGGGAAAAAAAAAAAACGGATTCACTTTTGTTTTTAGTTTTGGGACTTGTTTTTTGTGTTCCATTAGTATGTGAGATACAGACCCATCGTTCCTGGTACAGTGAGAAAAGAGGGAGGGTCGGTCAGTATACGTATTAGTGTTCTAGTAAATATTTTGCGTTATTGTGTCTTTGTTTTTCATCGAGGCTGTACTACTGCTATATATCTCGCGGTCGGTTGCTGCTTTTTTTTCGTGCGGGTGGACGGGTTTCCTAACTAAGCAGATAGAAGATGAGGGGTTTTGTTTCGGGAGGGGGAGAGGGGACGAGGGGCGGAGGGGCATCAGAGATGAAATAATAAAAATGAATGAAAGAGAGAGAAGGGTTGTTCGTTTACATATTGGAGTGTTGTGTTTATCCCAAGCTCATATTTGCCACCAGGTAGACGATACTTGTAGTGCCTCTAGTCGCAAGACGACGGTGGATGGAAGGTTTCACCACGGCGAGCACAGATGTACATGCCAGGTATACTGTACCACTCTATCCCGAAAAAAATAGTGATCATTTCTATCATAATATTCAATAAAAAAAAACTCATATTTAGGCACAGAGTGGTAGTACAGATAGATTCAACTTGGGACACCTGTGCTACGCGAGTAGATCACGCAGGTCATATACGGCTCCATAGCGACCGAAACAAGGACAATCCCTGGCAACATTTATTTTGTGCTGTCAACCGTGTGGGAGCAGCGGGGGCGCCCAGCAATACGTACGAGGTCGCGACACACTTTGTATCACTGGACAGGCTCGCCTGGTGAGAGCAGGTAAGGTGCTCGTTGGTACTCACGCGCGATGTTTGCTTGGGGATAGAATACAGCCAGAAGAGCAGCTTTGTTCCTTTCGTGCACGGGGAGACTGACAGCAAGGCTCGTGCCTCGCTGGGGAAACCCCCCCTGGTTTTCCCATCTCAAATACGCCTCCCAAGTACCACGAATAAATACGATCACGTTGCGCCAGCGCCGTACGACTCCTTGCATTGAAACGCGGACTCCAATGATTTCGATCACCCCCCATCACACACACGCACTCACGCAGCGGTGATCGTCGCGATGATCATCACTCGTTGTCGCTAACTGTCCCCTCCGCAAAGTCCCAGAGAGGGGTGGGCAAGCAATCCCACGGCATAAGAGGTCTATTCCCCAAAAAAACAATAGTGTTAAAAAACACATGAACAATATCGGGTATATATAGTAAGTAGTCTCTTAAGTACAGAAGGCCCATCCATCAATCAATCAGAAATATTATTTGTCCGAACAAGTGCTGCCGCTAACGTACCACGCTTCTCGCGTCGTCTTCTGTCTGGGAGGGGGATTCCCCTAGCTCGTTGGGGCAAACAGGAAAACTTCCCGGCACTAACTAACCTTCTCTCGTGGCTCCGATTGTTACTGTTTTTTTTAACGCGGCCGCCTTCAAACAATTTCGTCCCCCCGATAAAAAATAAATAAATAAATACCTTGACATGCCTCGACCGACACCAAAATACTACTACTCTGTAGGTAGATTTTAGTATAGTTTTTGTCTTGTTTTGTTTTTGTTTCATTGTCTTTTTGCTCTTATTTCTTGGTCCTGCTTGTGTTGTTGTTTCTCGTACCCGGTACGCTGACATTTCACTTGCTTGACACTTGAATTTGCATTTATTTTTTTTATTTTTGGTCTTCCTCTGTCTCACAGTCTGCGACCACGGAATCAGTATCTCTCTAGGATAAAGGAATCAGGACGGACACAGGGTGTACTGATGAAGCTGGGGGTAGAAAGGACGATTTAATGTGAAGACAACAACAACAACAACAACAACAACAACTCGGCCCCCTACACTCTTGACAGCTCACGTTTTGCCCTTGATTGACATGTCTAGGGGACCCATGTTGAGCAACGACAGCAAACCTGCTCGGTCCCGTACGAAAACGCCTCCACGTACGACTTGTTGCACTGCCTGTACCTTCACTGCCGTAAGAACCGGTCGGTAAACAGGGGCCTCGCCCAGTCACCTCACTCTCATTTCCGTGTCTGTCTTTCTTAGCCCAAAAGAGACACCTTTCAGCCTACACCATCTTCTGCACTGCTGTCCGAGCACCAGCAGGGTGGGTATAGTCCAATCAACCACTGCCACTACTACTTGCTGCAGAAGAAGCGCAAGAGCGTGAGTTTGCAAAATTCGGAAGAAAAAAACAAAAATGACCGAGCTTCGGGTGGGAAATGCTGAACCCTCATTCATCCGCGCGATAAAAACGAAGGCAACTACCGGAGGGGAGAAGAGAAGACACAACTGCAAACCTAGATCAGGCGTATCATACAGACCATGATCTATCTATCTGGTCTGTCTGCAGATGGATCATCTAGTTCCTCGCCTGCCGTTATGAGGGGTTTCGCAGGATCTGTCTTATAGGACAGATAGATCCAACCCAGGAAACATGTGCTCACAGTAGATCATGCAGACTATGCAGGTCCCACCCGCCACCATGAACTAGATCATACAGAACAGGAACATGTCCGCCCTGAAAGATCTAGGCGATGAACTGTGGGAATAGATGATCTGTAGTAGATGATCTGTAGTAGATGAGTTGTCCGAGGTATGCGCAACGGTGACCAGGGCTTTGTCCAGAGAGCTGGAAAATGAAAAGTGACGCTTATCAAAAAAATAAGTCGAAAAAAAAAAAGAAGCGCTATATAGGTACTCGTAGCCTGCACCGTCTGTACCACCTGCCGGAGGTGTGCGTCAACGCGATACCCGGACGCTGTGTGCTTAGTGTATTTCTTGAATAGTAAGACTCCAGCAATACATATCATATGCCTAGCAGGCTACTCTCCCTGGTAGCCGGCCGTATATTCCAGCAGGCATCCAGTGTTCTGGGTGGTGAATGCACTTCCACCAACATACTGGGTCCCGAGTATACTTCCATCACCCTGAATACTGGAGGAATACTGGAAGGGTGTTGTCCAGTACACTTGGGCCAGGCTTTCCCCAAATTCTAGGAGGCATTACACCGGCATTCTGGAAAAGGTTTCCCACCAAAAAACAAGAATTCCAGTAAATTTCCGGTATACTGGAAAATTCCAGTAAAATTTCCAGTATACCGCGAAATTCCTGATTAAATTCCGGCATGTTGGGCAAGTCCAGTACAAGTTCCAGTATAACCGGGCAAGGTTTTCCGCAATTACTTGGAGGAGGCATCGATCACCGCCCCCGCCTTCGCCCCCGTTCCGGCGGCTCCGCCGCCCCCGACGTAGCGCTCGAGGCCCCTCGTGATGTCCACACCGGTGAGCGCCTCGACCGTGACGGGGAGCTGGGACAGAATGGTGCCGACGTCTTGAGTCAGGCGACTTCCTGCACCCCCTCCTTCGCCCGAGATGAACACCATCTGGAGGGATCACAGGGGGGGGGGGGGGGGGAGTGGGTGGGGTGGGGGGGGGGGGGGGGGGGGGGGGAGGGGACCAAGAAAGGAGTTGGTAGTGGTGGTGCGGGGGGTGGGGGGGGCTAGGGGATGGGGAGATGGAGGGCACGGGGGGGGGAGAGCGGGGAGGGGGGGCGTACTCGTTTGTTGCTTGCCTTAGTCATTTGACCATTGACCACGCATCCCTTTCGAAATGGAGGGCGGGGAGGGGGGGGGCGTACTTATTTGTTGCTTGCCTCAGGCATTTGACCATTGACCAAGCATCCCTTTCGAGACGGAGAACCGTTCCCACTCCTACTAATGATAGAGACACCTCCAACAATTGAGGCGCTCGTTACGTAGTTTCCATACATTACATATTACGGGGGATCATAGTAAACAGGATCAAATATTGTCATCAAAAACAGTTAAATATATAGGTTTTTGTGTGTACCATAGGTCCTACCTACTATGGTCCCCCGTAATAGATTATTTTTGATAGTCTTATCCCCTTCCTGTTTCGCCGCCAGTGGCCACGATCTACCTCCTAATACAGGGGGCCATAGTAAATAGGACCCACGGTGCACAGACAAAACCTGCACATTTCGCTATTTTTACTCACAATACTTGACCCTATTTACTATGGCCCCCCGTAATACGATAGCGGTCGTTCTCTCGCTACTATCCAGTGTACCAAAAGGTCTCCATGTCGCATTCGTCTATTTTCCTCATCTCTTAAAAACGCGTCCCGTGCCTCCTTGTATAGTTCACTTTCTCCCACTGCGTGAGTTCTACTCTCTGTTTCTTTGCCACGAGGGCACATCTGTGCATCTACCTCCTCCTCCTCTTCATTCCCACAACTGGTGTACCTCTCTCTTCTTTCTGGCAGGTCCAGGCCCCCCGCACGGAACTCGCAGTTTCAGCGTTTTCGCGCGAAGTCCGTTGGGTCGTGCAGGCAGATACGTTTCCACTCTCAACCCATATTTACGTGCCTCTCCGATTTAGTCTTATTTCTTAGCGCCAGCCTTTCCCTTTTTTTTCAATATTTTATTTCTCTGCTGTCTTGTACCCACCAGCATTGGCAGCATTTCTTATCTGTTTCCTTCTGTTATGGGGGACCAAATGTTAATAGGACCAAATATTGTTGGTAAAAATAGGTAAATATATAGTTTTTTTTTCTGTACCGTGGGCCCATTTTGCTATGGTCCCCCGCAATAGATGCTTGCATACTTTCTCGACTACGCTATCCCACCTCACCCCAGCTCGATATTTTTCCACTTACTCCCGTGCAGCTTCGTAGCTGTTGCTGGCAACCTCTTTTTTGGCATGTCGTTTATTTTATATCGCCGTTTCAACTTTTTCACGTCTGTGTTTGTCTTAAGACCAACTATTATGGGAAACAGTTGACCCGTGATATCTGGCGATTATTTTTCCAGTAGTTTTGAGGCTCCAGAAAACATGTGTACGAGAAAGAAGGACCATCCTTTCGCGGCTTCTGACTTTTGAAACTGCTTTCGTAAGCCATTGGTTGGATCTTTTTTGTGTCAAAAGGAAGCAAAGCCAACCGCTGTCGCGCCGCCGCGAGCGTGGTCTAGGTGCCCCAAGTTCGGATCGATTTTCGCCGGCGACGTTTTTCGAATCGCCTTTGCTGCTGCTTCTGCTGCTTCCGCTGCTTCCGCTGCTTCTGCTTCTGCTGCTGCTGCTGCTGCTGCTGCTGCTGCTGCTGCTGCTGCTGCTGCTGCTACCCGCTTCCATGTGAGGGAGAAGCCATATCTTACACGAGCGTCGTAGCCTATGGCTACAGCTCGCCGTAGTGTGATGCTGTGGCGTTGTTGACTGATAGTTGAACTGTGGCAGATGGACAGCAGTACTGCTGCTGTAGTGATAGTACCCAAAGTTCAAGCAACTCTCAGTCCCTGGAGGCACCACTATAGATTGCCGTTGAGAACTGGGCTCAGTTCTGAGAGGATTCGCTGTTTTTTTGCCCCCTCCAGGAACCGAGAGTAAAAACATGGATGATTTCCTGTCTCATACAGTAGTATCATAAATAGACGGTTCTGATTTCTGGGCTTCGGAGATCGCTGAAAACTCCAGAAATAATAGCTCAGACGTTTCCCGTAGTAGTTGGTTTTAGTGGGTGTATTCCAAGTCCTGCTCAATACTGTGTTACTCGTCGCACTTGAGCATCCTAGTACTTTTATTTGCTGCTGTCATCTGTACTGTTTCCAGCTGTTTTTACAAACTGTCGCGATCCCTTTCCACACTACTCCTGCATACTCTAGCTTTGGTACGATCACATTCATCAGGATACATCTCTTGATCCTAGCGTCAAGGTGCGATTGTCTTAGGACCGCTTCCGTCTTCTCTTCGTGCGCGTTACCCTTTCCTATTAATCTTGCCATGGGTGCATCCCAAGACCAGCGCTATGAGACTTCTACTCCAAGGTGCGTATGCTGCTCTACGATCGGTAAATTCATCTTCTCCCCACTCTCGACTCAAAAATTTACCCAGGTGAACCTTACCTTCGTTAGTTACAACTGAACTACTGCGTGCTTTCTTGCGTTCTCGCCCGTCACTCTCGATACTGTAGTTTACTCTACTACTAGTGCCTTCTCTATCAGTTTCGGCAATGCTTTCGGGTGTTTTCTGACGTACCCACGAAATCATCCGCAAACAACAATCCCGACGCCGTATCTTGCCCGACAGTAACTCCCTGCTTTGCTGCTTCGACTGCTACTACCAGGTCGTAAAATATATACCTATAATTGATAACGTGCATCCCTGTGCAACTCCTTTGTAAAATATCAACACACTTCGATATTTCCCCGTCCAGCATCACAGCACTTCTCGCACACTTCGCCATATTTTTTCATCGTTCTCCACATCGTTTCTGTCATCCCCGTTCCCAACAACTTTTCCCGCAGTTTATTTCTCCACACTGCTGTGTCGTAGGCCTTCTGTGCATATATTACGGGGGACCATAGTTAACAGGACCAAATATTGTGGGTAAAAATAGGTAAATGTACAGGGTTTTTGTGTGTACCGTAGGTCCTATTTACTACGGTCCCCTGCAATAGAAAGAAACAGTCCGTTTTTTTGCCCCGCGTCTCTCCTACGTCGGATTATCTTGCCTAATGTGTACACATGGCCTACGCAGAGCTATGGAGAGGCCTAAACCCTGCTTGCTCCTAAATTTAGTCTTTTCATCCACCGCTGTTCGCAATGTATCGTTCAACATTTCACAGAACGTTTTGCCTATAGTGCTCATTGAAAGTAGCACTATCCTTCTATTCAGGGGGGGGTTCTCATTAGGTGCTGGCCTTGGTCATTTTACCCTTGACCACGCATGCCTTTCGAGGTTACAAAGCAGGGGGGGGGGAGTGGAGGTCAGGGTGGAGGGAGGCCCTGGGAAGGGGGGGGGGGGGGGGGGGGGGGGGGGGGGGGTATACTCATGTCATGCATGGCCATAGTCGTATGACCATAAACCCTCGCATGCCTGCACAACCGGGACGGAGCACGTCGGGTGATTTTTGCACCCACCAGGCAGGCATTTCTCGCACACCAAGCGCGAAAGGCATTCTACGAGGGAAGGTGGGCGGCATTCTACGAAGAACCGATTGTGGGGCGGAGCGGAGCGGGGGGGGGGGGGGGGGGGGGGGGGGGGAGGGGTGGTGATGAAAAGGGGGGAGGACAAGGCATGGGAGGGACGGTAGGGGGAGATGGAAGGGGGGACGGGGGGGGGACGAACCTTTTCGGTCTTGGCAAGAGGGGCGGCGATTTCCCTGGCGATGTCCGGCAGCCTGTCGACGATGCTCTGGACAACGGCGGCGTTGCCGAAACTCTGGAACGCTTCCCCTCGGAGTTTGAGCACCTGAAGAGGGGGGGGGGGGGGGGGGGGGAGTTCCATCGCGAAGTCGGCGTTAACGTTGAGTGGAGGAGTGGGGGCTGGAGGGGTCCGGGGGGGAAGGTTGAGGGATTGCGGGTGGGCAGACTTGTCTGAACATGGCATGGCGCACACAGAGCACGGCAAACTCGGTTTCCGAACCGCGGTGTATTTCATGTTTTCCTTTTTTCCTAAAGTTTCCCCCCCCTTCAGATCGGGCAGTGCCGATTCCCGAAACACGAACGAGATTCGGAGCGGAATCGAAAACCGGAGATTTCAGAGATCGAACAATCGGATAATCGGAGAATCGGAAATCTGGTGATTCGGAGAACCGGAGGTTTGGGGGATTCGGATGATCGGAAATTCGGATATTCGAACCCATAATTCGGAGAGCCGGTGCGTCGGTCAGCGCATTCGGAGCGGCTTTCAGAAGGGAGATAGTACAAACTATATACTTCGTACTGCTAGCAGCATACGGACAATGACGATGGACGGTTTTTACCAACTAATTTGCCCTGCAAGTCGCGAGAATTTGTAGAAATATCGAAACCGGGTTTTTTATTTTGGCAGTCGTTGAACTTGCCGTGCCTCCCCCGGAATTTCTCTCTCGAGCAAGAAGATTGAACGAACGACTCACTCAAAGAGATGGGGATGAATTTTTCCTATCCATTGGATGAAATGCCTGCGAAGGTGTGAAAACCCCCTGGATTATTTTCGCTCCTCGTGTTTGTTGGTATAATACCAAGATGAAGGACTATCGCAAATGGGACACGATTTCACACAAGTTATATTCTGGCTGGGCGCACCTTAGCCTCCGCGTCTCCTTTAGCCAGAATCGCAGCCGCCTCCGCAGCTCCGATCTGGGTGATCTCATGTGCTTTAGCCTGGGCATTCCGTGAGGGAGTTCCCACGGAAGGGTGTCGGGGCGGGGAGGGGGGGGGGGGGGGGGAGTCAGCATGATCCAGTATTTCAAGGGTGCTTTTATTTGTTTGGGTGGGTGGAGATAAAACGCTTGAGTTAGCTATGGGTATCTGAGTTGGTTTTGCAGTAGGAGGGTGGTTGCAGTTGGTGGGGGTGGGGGTGGGGGTGGCGATGGTGATGGTGGTGATGGTGGTGGTGATACCGATGATGGTGGCAATGGCGATGATCATGAGGGATGATCACGAGGAGGATGGTTGACGATGGTTGACGATGAAGATGACGATGGTTGACGATGAAGATGACGATGGTTGATGATGGTTGACGATGAAGATGACGATGGTTGACGATGGTTGACGATGATTGATGAATGACGATTCCACCGACGTCCACGTAGAACAACAACAAAAACAACAACAACAACTACAACTACTAACATTAACACCCGCTACATGGTCAAAACTACTTCAAGCGGTACGTGGCGGGAAAATCGTCTGCCTTGTCACTAGGCACCACCGCCGTCTATCTGGAGGGCCTCTGCGTCCAATGTCAAGAGCGCCGTACAAACATACCAGACACGTGCGTACAGCTGAACCGACGCCATGTACAGCTGCGATGTCCCGGTTTCCGCCCGGCTGAGATACACCGGAGCGCCAGAATGTCGGATATTTTTTATTTTGCGCGCATCCCGTTTTCCATCGGCTTGAGACACGTAGAATTTTCTGATCATTTTGCTGTGAGCGCATCCCGGTTTCACGTGGCCGAAGATAGAGCAAGAGCGTTAAAAAGACGATAAATTTCTGCTCGCGCATCCTGGCTTCCGTCGGGCAATCAGATCGAAGAAAGCGTTTTTGAAAGTTATTGTCCTTTTTTGGTGCGCGCATCCCTGTTTTCCCGCGCGCCCAAGATACTATAAAGCGTTTCGTAGAAAATTGGGACAACATTCTTGCGTGCGCATCCAATCTTGAGCACGGCAGGGGGGCGGGAGGGGGCTTGACCCCTCCAGAACCGCCTCCCCTGCTGTTCTAAGGAAAACTAGTGTACCGAGGACTAGACTTGGGCGATTCACGCCTCCTACATGATCCGTTTAATCGCTGCGAAAAAAGTATGTCCCACTAATTCCAAGCGGATTTTTCGCCGAAAACGAGGCAACAGGTTGTGCCTGAAACGCTGCAGAATGAAGACAAAAACCGACCGACGCTGCCGTAAACACGGTTGGTTTACAGCACGCCAAAACTCAACGCTGCCAAGAATACCTCACACGAACTCCAAGTAAGCGTGTCCCTTCAAAACGTGACTGCAGCTTGATGAGAGGGGGGATACGGGTTGATGCTATTGTTGAGCTGCACTCGACGCTATTATTTTCCTGTCCCCGGCGCCATCGGGTCCACGGAGCTACTCGTACGGGGAGGCATATTAAGTAGGACCTACGGTACACACAAAAACCTATACAATTCCTTATTTTTACCAACAAATATTTGGTCATATTTACGGGGGTCCATAGTTAATAGGACCTATGGTATACAAAAAAAAACTGTATATTTAACTATTTTTACTAACAATATTTGGTCCTATTTACTCAGGCCCCCCGTAACAGGGTATAAATGTTTCTTTGTGCGTAGGATGGATCCTGCACACTATGGTACCCGACTGCAAAGCACGACTTTTACGGAGGCACCTATTACGGGGGTCCATAGTTAACGGGACCAAATTTTCTCAGTAAAAATAGGTAAATATATAGGTTTTTGTGTGTACCATAGGTCCTATTAACTATGGACCCCCCGTAATAGTAATCAGGACCAAACATGCTAAAAATACAGGATTATTACGGGGGTCCACAGTTAAACGGGACCAAATATATGTCAGTAAAAATAGGTAAATATACAGGTTTTTATGTATACCATAGGTCCTATTAACTATGGACCCCCGTAATAGACAACTGGTACATATCTGTGATGTCTAGGCAACAAGTATATCCGATCGCAATACCTAGCCAACTACAATTAGACTCCATACGACGAGGGAAGGAAGGAAAGAAGGAAGGAAGGAAGGAAGGAAGGAAGGAAGGAAGGAAGGTAGGAAGGTATGGCTCAAGTCACCTCGCGATAACAACGAAGGCGCAAACCGTGGTGGGAGAGGAGGGGGGGGGAGAGCCTATCATACTATCATACTACTGTGTGAGCCCGGATCGGAGCTACGACTATCAAATAGGACGGGGGGCCAAAGCAAATAGGACCAAATATTGTTAGCAAAAATATAGTTAAATATATATATATATATTGGTTTTTGCGTGTACCGTAGGTCCTATTTACTTTGGTCCCCCGTAATAGTAGGGAGAGAGAAAAGAACGGCGAACAAGAAGAAAACGACAACAAGATACAACAACAAGATACAACAACAAGATACAACAACAAGATACAACAACAAGATACAACAACAAGATACAACCGTAACGACTATTACGGGGGACCATAGTCAATACGGTGCACACAAACACCCATATATTTTCATATTTTTACTAACAATATTTGGTCCTTACTACGTCCCCCCGTAATAGCTAGCTTATGGCCAGCTGCAACATCCGGTCAAGCAATAACCAACCCGCGGCAACGCCTCCTCGGAGGGGCTTGGTGAGATGTACGACTAGGACTGTTCCTCTTACGCGAGTAGAGCCCCACATCTCTGTTGTCGAAACACGGCATGGCTTCGAAGAGACTGTGCGTTCGCGCATGCACGCACCTCAAAGCCCCCCCCCGAGATTTTCAACGCGCCACGACTAGGTCCTGAAAGCAAACAAACTGCTTGTAGTGAAACATACCGTGCTACCTAACCGGTGGTTTTCCCAGCCGAGGAGCTCAACCGAACCCAACACATGAAAGCCAAAGCGTGCAACCCTCTACTGCCTACCGTGGGACGACTGGCACCCGTGAATTGCAATTTCATTCTGGGGGGACGAAACCACTCAAGTTATACCTAATCTGCCCGCGAAACGGGACTACTGCGGAGGACCACAGTAAAATAGGACCTAATTTTGTTGGTGAAAATGGGTAAATATATAGGGTTTTATGTATACCATAGGTCCTGTTAACTATGGACCACCGTAGTAATTGCCGTCAAAATTGGGCTTACTAAGGGTAAGAATGAATGCCTATGCAACTATGTTTAGACTCTCTTCTGCCCTACCCAGGAAGTGCCAAAGGGAGTACTACTCGCTTTAGCCCCCACCGCTAGGTGCTACATGTCGCGTCTGTCCACCTCCGATGCTACCCCCCGCCTCCGTCTCCTTCGTATGCTACTCTGTCTCTCCGTCGCACGCTTTAAGGACCGTTCGCTGCTGTAGACACCGACATGAACACCAAGCGGCCCTTATTACGGGGGGTCCATAGTTAATAGGACCTATGGTATACATAAAAACCAATATATTTACCTATTTTTACTAACAAAATTTGGTCCCGTTAACTATGGACCCCCGTAATAATAGTAGTTACTCACGCTCGGAGCGCTGAAACTCACATCGGCCGCGTTTCGAACGGCTTCCGCCTTGTTCTTCTCCTCCATGAGGCTGGCCAGGGCGTAGCCTTCCCTGTTCTTTTGCCGACGGAGGGCCTCCGTCCCCTCCACCTCCAGCAGGATGACCGCCTCCTTGGCCTTCTGCCGCGTCACCTCCAGCATGATGACCGCCTCCTCTGTTTTCTGCCTCGTGTTCTCCCTCACCACCTTTGGACGGACAGGGAAAGTATGGCGTGTAGCAGCGGGTAGATATGTTCATCAGTGTTATTACGGGGGTCTATAGTTAACAGGACCTATGGCATACATAAAAACCTATATATTTAGGTATTTTTACTAACAGTATTTGGTCCTGTTAACTATGGACCCCCGTAATAGGAGACGGAGGCGGAGGCGGAGGCGGAGGCGGAGGCGGAGGCGGAGCAGGAGGAGGAGGAGGAGGAGGAGGAGGAGGAGGAGGAGGAGAAGGAGGAGGAGGAGGAGGAGGAGGAGGAGGAGGAGGAGGAGGAGGAGGAGGAAAAAATGAGGAGGAGGAGGAGGAGGAGGAGGAGGAAAATGAGGAGGAGGAGGAAGGGTGGGTACTGCAGTAGTAGCAGCAGTAGTTGTAGCTGCAGCAGCAGTACCATTAACCAGAGGGGGGCGAGGAGGAGGAGAGGGTCAAGTAAGGATGAAAGGAAAAAAGAGGGGGGAGGAAGGAGCCGAGCAAGAGGAGGAGGATCGAGGAGGAGGAGGAGGAGGAGGAGGAGGAGGAGAAGAGGGAGGAACGCCCCGCGGTGCATGTATGGATCGGGGGGATGGGCGGACGAGGGGGAGGGGGAACGGGCGGGGGGGGGGGGGGGGTCTCACCGCCTGTCCTTGCCGCGCCTTCTCGATATCGAAGGCAGCCTTAGCCGCCGCCTCTGCCGAGTTGATCTCGCTCCTAAAGGAGGCTTCCTTCACGGCAAGGTCTCGGTCTGCCGCTGCCCGCTTCTCCTGGTCCGCTGCCACCTGTTTTTTTGTTTCGATTTTTTTCGCGCGCGATATACATCAGAATAATTGAGCTACGACGAAGGTATACGAGTAACCTGGGCGCGGAACTTCACTACCGGCTTTGCAGGCCACTGAAGTTAGTTGGCCAGCTGGCGTAAGCGGACCTGGACCTCACCATTTTTTCATTGTTGCAAGCGGTAACAAAAGCGATTCGAAAAAGCCGTGCATACTCCGTCTGCAGCGTAAGACTCGAAAACGAATAAACGTGGTGCCTTCAATGGAGTCGGGCTACGACTACGGCAGGTAGTGGGAGGTCGGGCCAAGGCAGGTGTTGGGGTTGCATCGTTTCAGCCCGATCGAAAAGCGTTTTCTTACTTGTGGCAACTCCTCATTGGAGGGATCCCTCCACCGCAATGGTGGTCTCCTCTGTAAATGCCGGTGAAGCGCCACGGCCGACACAAGCGGGGCACTATTCCTAGCGACGACCGGCACTACCCCTCCGCACGCTACGTACGTGCCACACCGGTGAATCCCATCGATGACAGGCGCGATGCCACGGGGGGCACTAACAAGCGGGCAACCGACACCACACCACAGTACTACAGTAATAGCAGTATCCTTTTGTTTCCGCATGTGAAAATTGCAATACTCGTCGTCACTGCTGTAGATGTATACTACAGTAGTATATAATACACATATACCTGGTGTAATTTTACGCTATGCTACTCAGGCCGGCATTATAAGCACACTTTCGTATCACAATATGAAGATAAAACGGTGCTTATATTTCTGGCCCGAGCGGTGTACAATAGGGGTGGCAATTATTAATAGAGGTACAGGGACTTTTTTTCCGGCCACAAAACAAACTAATTTTGACTGACCGGCCTCCTTAACCCGATATCGTCGGGAATCCCTTTTGCTATTTCTCTCACGATACTATTCGTGATGTACCTACGGTGATAGGCTCTGGGGTTGTTCATTTGGTGTGCGCTTTCAGCTTGTATCAATATCAGTTTTTTTGGGGTGAGATATATTCCTATACTATGTTCAAGCGAAGAGCCTAATTAGGTGCTGCCCCTAAAAGGCAAGCACGCCTCCGTGTCATATCGACCCAAACCCCCCTTCTCATGTACAAGCAAACGCACAGCGAAAGCAATTTACCGCATGCGGCCTCACCGTACTCTATAGGTAACAAATAATACCATGCTCGGGGGAAAGAAAGACGCGCAAACACACGGTCAGTTGCGCTGTCTGACAGATACAGCAGCAGCTGCTGAAAATAGAGCTCTATTTATTTTCCTTTCTCAGTTTTTTTTTTTGCGATGTTGCATGTCGCTACTGAACTGCAGCTGCTACTGCAGCCCAGCCTCGGCGTGACTGAAGCAAAGAACGAGAGAGAGAGAGAGAGAGAGAGAGAGAGAGAGAGAGAGAGAGAGAGAGAGAGAGAGAGAGAGAGAGGTTACCAGACGATGACCCTTGGCGCAGTTATACCCGCACAGCTCTAGCAGAGAGGTATACTGCTATCAACCAGCCGCGCTTCTTTTTTCGGTATTCTTCGTTGTTTTCCCTGAGTTTTCTTCTTCTTTTCTGGGAATATTTATGAGCGATCAACCTTGAAGCTGCTGCAGTCCAAATAGGCTGTTTATTGTACTCCAATCGTCTACTGTGAGCCAATAGGTTTGCTTTTTTTTTCTTGGGTTTCCCTGGGATTCCTTTTCTTTTTCTGGGAATGTTCCTGAGCGATCAACGTTGAAGCTCATGCTACAAAATCACACATGGTCGGATGCTAAACAAAACAAGGAACAAAAAAAAGCACTTCACACGTCGCGCAAGATACTAAATTCCCACTTGATGGCGTAGACAAAGATTTGAGGGTACATAACAGTAGATAGGCCCACCCCTGATCTGTTCGACTTGGCTCACGCCGCCCGGTGGGAGGCCATACAACGTGCGTTCTTCACATTAAACCGTTATTTCTGCCCGTCGACATCCAGCACAACCAACCAGTGTCCGTGCCGATTCTTCAATCCTAGAAGAGATACAAGTTCTGCGGTCACAAAGCTACGCCACGTAGAGATACTACGTTGCCACGTATGTATGCAGTAAGCACAGCAGTGAGCAATGCAATGCCATGTCATCATGCTGGATACAACAGGCACGACATACACATTCTATGAAAGAGAGAAACGAAACGAAACAAAGAAAAAAAAATGTGCATGATATCATACAGGACATCAGGACATGTTTCCTGGGTTGGATATGTAGCTTGTACAGATCCTGCACAATATCTCATAACGGCGGCTTAGGATCTGTCTGATCTATCTGGTATATGTTATCTATCCGATCTATCCGATCTATCTGATATATCTGATCTATGTGGTCTACCTGATCTATGTGAACTATCTGATCTGGCCGATCTATCTCGTCTAACCGATCTATCTGATCTATCTGGTCTGTTTGATATATCTCTATCGCACCTATCTGATCTATCTGATATGTCTGATCTGCCTGATCTATCTTATCTAACTGATCTGTTTGATCTGTCTGATCTATCTGGTTCATCCGGTCTATCTGACCTATCTGATCAATAAAAATGTCTACCTGATTCATCTCATCTATCTCATCTGTCTGAACGGCGTGCGCAATACTGGCTACTCTGACCATCAATATAAGCCACTGTTTTACCCTGATATAAGTAGCAAGCGTGGCTTATGTTCCCGATCAGAGTAACAATAGTATTACTGTAGATACCTACTGCAGTACTTTAGGCTGTCTCACGCTGATGTGCGCCTGTGCGCTAAAGCTAGCCTCGGCGATAACGGCGGCGCTCTCGTTTTCGGCGACCCTTTGCTTCCCCTCCGAGACGTTCCTGCTCCGGCCCTCTGCCGCCTCACGCTGAAAGGCAGGGTAAGGAAAGTCAAGGTAGGGTAAGGGAAGTCAAGGTAGGTTAAGGAAAGTCAAGGTGGGTTAAGGAAAATCAAGGTAGGGTAGAGTAGGGTAGGGTAGGGCAGGGCAGGGCAGGGTAGGGTAGGGTAGGGTAGGGTAGGGTAGGGTAGGGTAGGGTAGGGTAGAGTAGGGTAGGGTAGGGCAGGGTAGGGCAGGGTAGGGCAAGGTAAGGTAGGCTAGGTAGGGTACAGTAAGGAAGGGTGAAAAAAAAGGTAGGTGTAGAGCAGGGTAGGGCAAGGTGAGGTGAAAACAGGGTATAGAGTAGGATAGGGTAAGGTAGGGTAGGGTAGTGCAAGGCAACATCACCAACCTAACCCTATAAACATAACCACGGTTTATACATAATTTTTAAACGAAAAAAAATCTGCTTTTTTTTATAATCCCAAAAAATTCCTAATATTTTGGCAAACCAAGCCAAGCCAAGCCAAGACAAGCCAAGACAAGCCAAGGGCGACAAGCTGAAAAGCTAAAACGTAAAGGACAGCAGAGGAAAAAACGAACAAAACGACAAAACCAAAAAAAAAAGGCGCCCTCGGAAAGCTTCTTCTTCGCAACCGGCTCCTTCACAACCTCCCTCCCCCCCCCCCCCCCCCCCCGCCCTCCCTCACCTTGACGAGCGCCGTCTGCGTTGCGCCCAGCGATTCCATACTGCAAGAATTAGGGTTAGGTTTAGGGTTAGGGTGATGTTTGGTGGTGGCGGTTTTATCGGTAGTGTCACCTATTTTGCCCTTTTTCTTAGGGCTAGGGTTATGTTTCTGGGCAATGGCAAATGGTGGTCGTACGGATGGAAACCAAAACCGGACGGAAAGCGGGCGTTGTGCCGGGGATTACGAAACGGCTCCCTGAAAAAAAAAGGGGAGAGGCGGGGTGAACCTAGAAAAATCGCGTCCAAAATATCAAACCCATACAACCGCTACCGTTCTTCGATTTCTTCCCCTTGCCCCCTGCCCCCCTGCCTCTCCCCCCGTCCTTTATCCCCCTTTTCCCCCTCCCCCGATGTGCGAGCTACCAATAGTGCTTATTGCTATGAATATATCGAACCGGAAAAAAATTATCCCGTTTACCGTTCCCCTCTCGCCCCCGTCCCGCCCCCCTGCCTGCCTGTCGGTGAAAACCCGACGTGCTCCGTCCCGGCATTGTAGGGATGCGAGGGTCTATGGTCATGCCACTACAACCATGCATGATAATGAGTATACCTCCCCCATACCCCCCCCTTCAATACACTACTTGAAGCTGTCATCAATATGCAGGTCCGCCTCACAAGCGGTTCTTAGCAGGATTGCAGCTGACCGTTCATGCGACTCGCCGGACACCTTACGACGCCTAGCGCTTGGTGCAAGCAAAAGTCTGCCAGATCGGTGAAAACCCGACGTGCTCCGTCCCTGCATTGTAGGGATGCGAGGGTCTATGGTCGTACGACTACGGCCACGCATGATATCGAGTACACCCCCCCGCGCCCCGCTGCTCGCCTCCCTAACCCCCGCCCCCCTGCTCCCCCCCCTGTTTTCCTGGCCTCCGTGCTGCGATAACACCTGGCACTCACTATCCGTGGGAGTCCTGGACCTGGTTCACCGTGTAGGATACTAGGGCGAAGCCCATGTTCCTCAAATCCTGCATCACCAAAAAAAAAGGCCGACACAAACATAATATATATATATGCACAGGAAAGGGAATGTTCGTTTATGGCCCTTCTACATGCTGAATTCGCGCAAAAATATCGGGGAAAAAGCGTAAGACGCTTAACGTTAGCCATGCACGATAGAAACGTTGAGTTTTGTTGCCAACCATTCGAGTTCGCAGTTTGATAGTCGTGGACTCTACCGACGAATGGGCTTTGCTCGTACCGACGGAAGGGTTTTATCCTGGCAGTAGAAGGTAAGGGGGATGGAGATAGGGGGCCACGCTCGAGTGCCTCGCGCTTGATGTGCATATCATAGCTGCGCGTGCAGAGCAGAGGCACAAGAGCAGACGGCACGACACTGCCCACTGCCGACTGATAGGCCTAGACTAGGTCTACTGTCGTGGTTTACGTGGATGATAACACAATAAAAACCACGATATAAGTACAATAAAAACCACAATATGAGTACAATACGCAATACGCAATACCTGGTGCACAGTACTCAATGCAATAGGCGTTTCTGTACTATATCATTTGCACAAAACGTATCAGGGAATAGTGTTTCCATCGTTACACTGGTACTTATATATAATCGTGTTCGCCAAAAAATTTCGTACTTTTCTTCCCTCACATCTCTTCGTAGGCGCGCTTTCTAGAACGCCCGCACACGGGGCGGACCGTCCGGACACGCTCGTCGAGGTGCGGGCGTGACCCGAGCAGCGTGGAGCGCGTGGAGGCCGCTCAAGGATTATTTGAGGCGGGACAGATGAGAGGATTTCCTGGCGTTCTCCGCATGAGGTCTCCCTTTATCGCTCGTACGCATTACCGTACATGTACCGAAAGCGCTACTTTTTCTTGGTGTTTTTCGCAGGAGGAGCACAGCTGACTCTTTGCGTTACATGCCGCTAGGAAGCTTGGCTATACAGAATCAGCTGATGTGTCTTTTTACTACTTTCTTCGGATGTTTGGGCATCAAGTCGGGCCGGGTATATCTCCTGAAGCCATCAGCACTACAACACACGGTGCACGAAAGCTATCCAACCCGTCACGGAGTGAAGCAGCAGGGGCGGGTGCACTCATGCCATGCATGGCCATACCCTTATGACCATAGACGCCCGCATCCCTACAATGCCTGGAAGGAGCACGTCGGGGTTTGCACCGGCCAGGCAGACATTGGCTGCAGGCCAAGCGCGGAGCGAAACGTTGAGCCGTTCCGTGAATTGCACGAAGGGTGGAATGTCTCCTACTACATAAGAACCGCTTGCATGGCGGGTTTCGACACCTTTTGCATACTTTTCAGGGGGGGGGGGGGGGGCAACAACAACTGCATCCCCCCTTCGACAACAACCTACTTGCAATTGTATTAGGGGGCGTATTTTTACGAAAGCAAAAAATGTCACATGTGGGATCGTATTTGGGCAGCACTGCTGGCACGTATTATAGGGGGGAATGGTCTCCAGGCAGTCTCCGGTGGCACTGTCGAGCCGCCGACATCGCGGTAACCTGAGGCCTCCGTAACAGTCGGGAAGAAAAAAGTACGTTCCGTTATTTTTTGTTCGGTTATTTCTTTCTTTCTTTCTTTCTTTCTTTCTTTCTTTCTTTCATTCTCTCTCGCTGTCTGGCCTACCTCTCGGATGTGCTCTCTCACGCGCTGCGAGAAGGCGGCTCGGTCCTGTGTGGTCGCAAGCAAGAGCAAGAGAAAAACGAAGCACAGGAAGGAAACGAGGCGAGCAAAAATAGGGAACCAATAGATTAAACAAATCATGCAAGCAACACAAGCAAGCAGACAAAACAACGAGCAAGCAAGAAAAGCAAGCAAAGCAAGAAGCAAGCAAGCAAAGCAAGTCAAGCAAGCCAAGCAAGCCAAGCAAGCCAAGCAAGCCAAGCAAGCCAAGCAAGCAAAACAAGCGAAGCGAGCCATAGGAAACGCAAGCACAGGCACGAGCAACGAGCCGCGAGCCGCGAGCCGCGACTCGCGAGCGGTAAAATATCGTGGTTACGTTCGGCCTGACGACAAGTTACAGCAAGTTCAGCACATACCGTACATCTAGTGCGCACAGCACACACAGTACAATAATACAGAGCATGCCGCACATACAACACATACATCACATACCGCTCATACAACACATCCAACACATACAAAACGCATACATCGCATACAACACACACCGCACATCCAACAAATCCGACGCATCCATGACATACAACACGCATACAAAACGCATACATCCTGAACCGAGTGCTTGCAGGTTGCAGGTAATTTGGAAACACATTCAACACATCCAACACGCACAGCACATCCAACCCATCCAACACACACGGCACAACACAGCACACACAACACATACCGCGCATCCAGCACATCCATCACATACAACAACACACAAAACGCATACATCCTGAACCGAGTACTCGCAGATTGGAGGTAATTGGAAAGGGGACGAACAAAGAAAAATCTGTAAATTCTGAATACACGTGAAAGTAGAAAAAGGACAGGAAAAGCGCCCAAGCTTTTCTTCGAAGCTAAAACTAACGCCAAAGGAAAGCCAACCACCGCAACTATATCCAAATCATCGCTTGGAGCATACAGCACAAACATTACATACCTCTATGGTATTTGGAGGGGGGGGTGTAATCGATATTACGCACGACCGTAGTTGTATGACCATATACCCTCGCACCCCTACATTGACGGGACCGAGCACGTCGGGTTTTCATCGACCAGGCAGAAATTGCTCGCACCAAGCACGAAGCTAAACGTGAGCGGGGGGAGAAAGTATTATGTGTGCGAGTATCTGCCGACGGGGGGAGAACCAAAGTCATCACCGTTCCATCCTCAGCGGAGAGCGGCAACCGCCCTCCCTTCACCGGGAGAAGGAGCTCTCCCGCCTACTGCGTGCCCCCCCCCTCCGCTGCGCGCGCTTTGAATTCGCCGAGGAAGGACCCGCACCGTGCAGGGAACGCACCTTGTACAGCTCCTCCACTGGTGGGTTCCAAGGTCGAAGGGCAACGGTATCCCCGGCAGCGGTGGCGGCGGTGGCGGCGGTAGTCGTAGCGATAGCGGTAGCGATAGCGGTAGCGACACAAACAAACGAATAAAAAAATGAGAACACGCTACCCCTAAACCTAACCATGATATCGGGGGAAATTTCTCGGGAAATGAAGCTGCAATGAGGAGTCCGTGTTCACAGTCAACGCTTTCGTCATATCATACGTAGATAGCTGGTCCGAATCGTAGACGCAGTAGACACAGTAGACGCAGTAGACGCAGTAGACACAGTAGACACGGTAGACACAGTAGTGCCGGTACAGCAGTATGCGTCAGCCAACAAATACCCCGACAACAGCGTCAACCGGCACTAACTACTCCGCACACAGCCACGCTGGCCAATGGCATCAAGTGATGCTGCTGTGCCAAAATAGCGGGCAACCGGTACTACACAGGGGCCACTACAGTTTTGGACAGCGAGAGCGAGCGATCGAATCATGTAACAAGCCAAGCTAACAAACACACGAACAAGACAGACAGACAGACAGACAGACAGACAGACAGACAGACAGACAGACAGACAGACAGACAGACAGACAGACAGACAGACAGACAGAAAACAGACAGACAGACAGACAGACAGACAGACAGACAGACAGACAGACAGGCAAACAGACAGACAGACAGACAGACAGACAGACAGACAGACAGACAGACAAACAGACAGACAAGAGAAACAGCACACCACAAGCACAAACAAAAAAAAACAAAAACAAAACAAAACCTAAACATAAAGACGGACCTGTGAGAGTTCCTAGAATCTGTCTCTGGTGACCCTCCAGCGTTCTGAGAAGGGCATCGTGGATGTGAGAGGCATCCTAAAGACACAGGGAGGGGCGACAAAAGGCAGGGGGTGGGGAGGGGCAGGAGGAAACACGGGTTGCGAGAAGCGGAAATATCAACAAGGGCGAGAGGGGGGAGAGGAGGGGGGCAGGTACAGACATACACCACGCGCCCGAGGTAGCGGCAGATGCGCTTCGCATAGCATTTAGGTTCTGCCAACAAACAATGACTTGCACACCACAAAGGCAGGCGACCGCCCGAAGTTATGCTGCTGCAGGCCTTGTTTGTTAAACAACGGCAGCTGGGGAAGGAGCTCAGGGGCGCATGCCTGGCAGCCAATTCTGAACACTGGTAGCAGTTTCAGTTACAGGCATACCTTCGTATCAACTTGGATATTTTGTAACATTTTGTAACCAAAACAAACGACCGTGCGCACAATGACTTCCGTAGAAATTAAAAGGGCGCAGCTTCAAACCGGGAGAACCATCCCGCATATCAGACCCCTCGCCTCCTCCCCCCCTCTCCTTCCCTCTCCGCACAGACGCGCGGTCAGCGCGTGTATAATACAATATAACGAATACCTTGGGTATCCTGTATATTTCCTGACCTTCCCTTACCTTGCCTTCCCTTACCTTGCCTTACCTTACCTTGCCTTAATTTATGTTTTATCTTACCGTACCTTGCTTCACCTTGCCTTACCTTGCCTGACTTCACCGCGTATTTTCTTGCCTTCCGTTATCTTACCCTACCCTTCCCTCTCCTCTTATCCCCTCCTCTGCTCTACCCTACCCCTGCCCTACCCTACCCTACCCTACCCTACCCTACCCTACCCTACCCTACCCTACCCTACCCTACCCTACCCTACCCTACCTACCCTACGCTACCCTACCCTACCCTGCCTTGCCCCCTACCCTACCCTACCCTACCCTACCCTACCCTACCCTACCCTACCTTACCTTACCCTACCCTACCCTACCCTACCCTACCCTACCCTACCCTACCTTACCTTACTGCAGCCTTGTTCTCAAGTCAAGCAGTTAGGTAGTCATTTAACGAACCTTGCCAAGGAAGTGTTGACAGGCGAGGGTGATCTGAGGGATATTTTGTTCCAGGTCCTCCCCCGTGAAGGCGTCGACCTTGACCTGGCACGTGCCGCTGACGGTTACACGAACGCCTCGCACGGTTTCCGCCTCCACGCTCCTGACCGCCAGAGTGATCAGCTCCAGGCTGAGGTACTCGCACGACTCTTGCCCAAACGAAAAAGAGACATTTATTTTTTCGAATTTTCGAAAGTTGGTGAAAACTCATGGAGGATACTGTTGTAACATCGCGTCGTACGTTAATTCGTATATAGTTTGGGATCAATGAGGCCTCCTGCTGCGACCAGCCGGAGACTCTCACCCAGGGTTACTACTCCCGCGTTGGTTGTCTGGCAATCAACGCGGCACCTCGTCGCAGAGAGTAGGTACCCCGGTAAAATAAACACTATCACACAACTGATGTCGTTGTCGACGGTACACCTCGCTACCAACGATGGGCGGGCGGGATGGTCTGTTTTTTCCTAGCCTCTTTCTACTTTGTCGTGCTGTTGTAGAGCTGCGATATCGCTCACGGAGTGATGCTCAATCACTGTCTCCCCATACAACAAGGAGGCTTTCCCGAAAAGGGATCCACCCTGCTGGCGTCCCCTCTTTTCTGGTCCAGATTACTAGCTGTCGTAACATGGAGGCGAGACAGCGCGGTAAGTGAACGGACTTGTATCGCGGTGAAAAGCGTCTGCGAGTACTGTTGTTGCGGCCGTTGTTGCCGCTGCTGCTGCAGCTGTCAGCTGCGAGGTTGGCGAGGGCTGTGTAAACCATGGCCAGCAGCTTCGCAAAAAATGGTTGAAATGTGTTTTCACTTTTGAGCGCTAACCCTCACGAAAAAATCCCCCACCCTAGCCTCGTCCGCCTGGGAAAACTCTCGGAAAGAAGATGTAGGTGTGGACTGCCAATCCCCTCTTTCGAATGAGGGCGGAGCTAGAAAGACAGACTACTGGCTGCTGCCGCTATGGTTGCTACTGCTGTGCACCAGCCTTTTTCAAGAGCTGAGCGGACCGCGGCGATGATATTCTGTACTTGGTAAGCGGCGCTTTGCGTTCCCTCCCGGGTCCGATGATGCGCCGACACAAGCGAAGTTTATGGCCTACACTTACCATCAATAGCTACTGCTGTCCTTCCCTTTCTGTCTTCTTGACCTATTTAGCACCGCACTCCCATAGGTGGGGACAAAGCACTCAAATTATAAGTACTTTGTCCCCAAAACGGGACTGCTTACACTAAAAGGGTCAAAAGAACGAAGCAGTGATGAGGCTGGGTCATAACTACATCTTATTCGAAGAAGAAAAAAAACGGGGTCAACCCTTTCTGGGCAGCAGTCCCGTTTGGACGGAAAACTACTTAGAATTTGAACTGATTTGACCCGAAAACGGGACTACAGTCCTAAAAAGGTTATAAACCGCTCTTCAGAAACTGCACCCCCACATTTTCGGGGGGGCAAACTGCTTGGAAATAGTGAAGGGCGTTTTCGCAGTATATACTCCCAGTACGGGGGGGCTAATGTTGTAAGTAGAACCCACGACGGATCCAAGCAACATAACATGCGTCCCCACATATTTACGCAACAAATTTGGTTCTGAAAACTAATCTAGTCCGTGGTCACACATGTGCGTGCTGCCTTCACATAGGACCGGTATTTCTACTTGACTATGTCGGTGCACCCACAGTGTTCGTGCTGATTCCCTATCCTATTACGGGGGACCAAAGTATATAGGACCAAATATTGTTAGTAAAAATAGGGAAATATATAGGTTTTTGTATATACCGTAGGTCCTATTTACTATGGTCCTCCGTAATAGAGATATACTACAGTAGTTGCAGTGGTAGACTGTGAGACAGAGAGAACAAGAAAATGCATATTTTTTAAAACGCGAATGGGTGGGGTAAGAGCAGGTGAAATCCAAACACACCGGGTACGAGAACAACAAGAAACACAAGCCAGACCGAAAAAATAAAAACAAAAAAATCCTTTAGGGGCAGGAACAAAATCGTCAACGAAAGCCATGGCCATGCCACCCGCAACGTGGGTAGGGCGAGCAAG
Source organism: Macrocystis pyrifera (assembly GCA_031763025.1). Lineage (NCBI taxonomy): Eukaryota > Phaeophyceae > Laminariales > Laminariaceae > Macrocystis > Macrocystis pyrifera. The sequence goes on along the minus strand of JASSKH010000032.1, from coordinate 5,126,811 downwards.
TGTCTACGGAAAAGCGAAAAAAAAAGTTGACATGTAACAATAATAATAATAATAATAATAATAATAATAATAATAATAATAATAATAATAATAATAATAATAATAACAACAATAATAATAATAATAATAATAATAATAATAATGTTCCCTCGCAATAGTTAAAAGGTTAAGTTGACGGAGAAATTGCATTCCCGATACGCATACAAACACTTGCATGAATGCGGCCAGACTGACTGTGCACCAGGTACCAGGTGCAAAACATGGCCAATGCGCGAAACACGATCTACTACACCTGATGATGATACAGGACAGTATACTGGCACACAGCAGAAGACTTGATTCGCAACAGGTGGTGCTGCTGCTGCTGTAAGTGCCGTAGCCGAGGTCGCGAATGAAAGCTGCTCACCTATGAACCAGCGCTGGAAAGAGCACTCTCCGATAACCATGCGGGAGTGTCCGGGCCCGGAAATGACGGCCACCATGGACGGCGGCGTCACGATGAAGTTCCCTGCACCACACACAAGAACATGCTTCGTTTTAGTTTTTCGGGGGGGGGGGGGGGGGGGGGGGGGGGGGGGGGGCAGGTCGGCACAGGTCGGGTGGAGCGCGGTCTGGATGACGCAGTCTTCCGTGGCAGAATGGCAGAGGAGACGTTATTGAAACATTTGGTTCGTGCTTTCGGACGGTATCGTACGAGGCCTGCCCGAAGCGGATCGCCAGCGGTGCCACCTCGCCTTTGGGAAAGTTCTCGGTGAATGGTGAATACGTCGTCGTACAAGTACGGGAGCGGTGCAACCACGTACATTACCAGCACTGTCGGAACTCCCAGCATGTCGCCAGTTCCTCGCCAGTACCTCGCCGGTACGAACCATTACCACCTCAGAGTACACCCCATTTTCCCGAGAGTGTTTGTCGCGCCAAAACTACTACAGTTGAAGGTACAGCAGTAGGAATTACCCCAAAACATCGGACTTGTACGTCGTGTCCGTAAAACTGAATGAGCCCCAGAGCACCGCAACAACAGAGTGCGTCGCGCCCGAATGTTTTCTTCGTTTTGGTACAACTGGTACACTGGTGCTGCTGCTGTGTTGTTGTGTGATACTGCTGTGACGATAGTCGGAGTTGTGCTAACCCTTCGCAAGTCGGACAGATCATCTACAGATCATCTGCAGATCATCTGCAGATCATACAGATCATACAGATTATTCTCACATCATGATCTAGATATTTCAGGGAAGATTGACAGATTCCTGATCTCCTACCAGTATGACCTATCACGGGGGACAATAGGACCTACGGTACACACAAAAACCTATGTATTTACCTATTTTTACTAACAATATTTAGTCGTATTTACCATGCCCCCCCGTCGTATCTCATGTTGCCGGGATGGAAGCCCTATTAATCTGCATTTTGGTCGAGCACATGTCTACAGGCACGTAAGGACTTACAGTAGATGATCTACGAGTATCTGTAGATGCTCTAGATGATGGGTCTGTTCGATGTGTGCAACCTTTGAGACTTGAGAGGGACAGGCGAACGACGATCGTGAAGGTGCGACGTACTAGGGTAAAATATCGATCAATCAACTTGGCCAGGGTGAGCCTGATAGAGCCCCCCCCCCCCCTCACACCGCAAAACAAAATAACCCATTGAAGCCGTCATCCATACGCCAAGTTCGCCTCACAAGCGGCTGTTTGTAGGATGCAGCTCACCCTTCATGCGACTCGATCAACACCTCACTTTTCGCTTCGCGTATGGTGCAAGCAATGTCCGCCTTGTCGGTGAAATCCCGACGTGCTCCGTCCCGGCATTGTAAGGATGTGAGGGTCTATGGTCATACAACTACGGCCATGCCTGGCATCGACTACCCCCCCCCCCCCCTGTACCTACTTGAGACCAGTACTAGAGACGTGAGAAAGTTGAAATGGCAACATAAAGTAAGGAGCATGCCAAAAAGAGAGGTTGCCAGCCATAGTAGCTGATGAAGCTGTACGGGAGAAAGTGGCAAAAGGGCAAGCTGGAATAAGGTGGGATATCGTATTCGATAAAGTATGGAAGGATACAGGAGGAAACCAAGAACAGGTGCTGTTTGGGAGGCACAAGACAGAAGTAAAGGAAAGGGAAGAAACAAGAGAAAGGGTACGTAGCGCTAAGAAATAAGGAAAAGCACTTGGATGTATGCGGGGGACTCAGAGAATATGAAGAAATGAAACCGTGTTTGCAAGGTCCAATGGACTTCGCGAAAACGCTGATACCGCGATTTCGTTTAGGGGACATGGACCTGCCGGAAAGAAGACAGAGGTATACCAGTAGCAGGGAGGAGGAGGAAGTGATGCACAGATGTGCCCTCGTGGCAAACCAATCGAGAGTAGAACTCACAGAGTGGGAGTATGCGAGATGTACAAGGAGGAACGGGACGTGTTAGAGGAGGAGATGATAGAAATAGACGAATGTGACAAGGAAGAGTTCGATGCACTAGAAAACGATCGGAGATAGATGGTGGCCACAGGCGGCGACACGGGAAGGGGATAAGATTAGCAACACGTTTCCATATAAGATACGGGAACAACCTAATGAGCGCCCAAATGTTGGACGCGTCTCTATTTGGAGTAGGAACGGTGCTCCGCCTCGAAAGGGATGCGCGGTCCATGGTCAAATGACTAAGGGAAGCAACAAATGAGTACGAGTACGCCCCCCCCCCCCCCCCCCCTGAACGGCGGGATCGCTGGGACGTAACCATACCGTATTCTGCCGTGCGTGGACCTACCCGTGTCGGTTCAATACCCGGGGAACCACGCAGGCACGTTTTTCGTAGGATCTGTAGATGATCTGTATGATCTGCATGATCTGTATTCACGCGCAACTGTTACGGGGGACCATATAGTAGAAAAATAGGGCCAAATGTTGTTAGTAAAAATAGGTAAATTTATACCTGGTAGGTGTTTGTGTGTACCGTAGGTCCTATTTACTATGGCCCCCCGTAATACTGTTTCTTTAAACGAAACCTTCGAGGTTAGATCCAAACGTTGAGGGCCCTGCCGATAACACTTTCTACTGGGCCATCGAGGTGAAATATCGATCATTTACCCAGTCCTGAGCGGCTGACCCGCCGGGTGATGTTTGGGACGATGGCTGGTGGGGAGAACCCAGGACCAGGCCGACCGGAAAAGACCTGGGCCCAATGTCCAGCAGACGACCTCAGGGTTTTCCAAGCCACCAAGGGGTCCACGGCAAGCTCCCCTCTGCTGTTCGGAGTAGAAACGTTGTTATGGCCGAGGGTGGCAAAGAAGAGCGGGAAGTGGTGCCGGGGAGTCGTCGAAGCGGCGGACTGTTTCATGGCAGGTGGCACAGGAACGAGGCACAGAGGAGCCGGCTACGCCATGCAGCTGAGGACGCCAAGAATGGCGACAACGGGAGGGGGGGAGGGGGGAAGGGCAGCCGTACTGATACAGCTGTCGACGAATGCAGATACGAAATGATAGATCGGGTGGCTAAGGATCGGTTCGACTAGCTCTTATAGACTGTTGCCTGTAGTTCCCTCTCTTTCGTGTCGCTTCGTCCGCGCAGCAGATATCCGTCCTTCCTGAGCACGTACGCTTTTCCGTCTGGCAGCCTTTCTGAAGTCCTTTCGTCGTTTGTATTCTTTTTTCATTTCAAATTTTTGTTTTTTGGTTTTATCGTCTTTTTGCTCTTATTTTTTCGGTCCTGCTTGTGTTGTTGTGTTCTCGTACCCGGTAGGCTGGCATTTCACTTGCTTGACACTTGAATTTGCGATTATTATTATTATTTTTTTTTAAATTTTTGGTCTTCCTCTGTCTCACAGTCTGTGACGACGGAATCAGTATCTCTCTAGGATAAGGAATCAGGACGGACACTGGGTGTACTGATGAAGCTGGGTAGAAAGAACGATTTAATGTGAAGACAACAACAACAACAGAGCAACACGAGGCACTACAACTGCTGGGTCCATAGGGGATGCAGGCTTTTTCAGCTCTGATCCGGACTACAGCAGCAGAAGAAGCAGGGAGCTACTTGTAGCTGTACTACTGCCGTCGAAGGAAAAATGTCGGCCGTTCACAGAAGTGATAACCTACTATCTTTCTCAGTCAACGCTAAGAGAGAGTAGCGTAGCACCAGGTATATGCTATCCTTTCTAGCCAGCAGCTACTTTACAGACACGCGCACAGCATGATGCCATAAAAGAAGAACAACGGCAGCCAGGCGTGGACGTATGTATGCGTGCGTGAACTGCTGTCACAACTTACTTGCCGTGTACTGAAAACCTTTTCAGCTGATCGCTACCAGTAGCAATGTGCGTAAAACGTGAAAAAAAAACACCGCCAGATCTCCGGTGGGGACACCCACCAAAAAACAAACATGAACACCGTCGACTGTTCGACGGTTGATGAGATAGTCACTTCTCATTACATCAGAGCTTCGCTTTTTGCGGTCCCAGAGGCTGCGCAATACTTTATCGCTCGATACTTGTGCACACTGCTGTTCCGTGTTCGGAGGGTATCAGCATATAATATCTATGATACAGCAGTGGGCGCAGTGTGTTAAGAAACGTCAATTTGGTGTCCAGGCCCAATGTCTCACTTTTTCCGACCTTGATCTAACTCTATTGTATAGGGTTTGGAGTTGGTCCCCCACTGTTGAGCCGTGTTTCTTTTCCCAATTTCCTTGTTGTTCGTGCCGATCTGAGCCTATTTTTCTTAGAAAACACACTGTTTCTGAGCCGCGGGCACCCATTCTGTGCAGCAGTAGGGTCCATCCCTGACAATGCGCTCTGAGTACCCCTTTACTACCGCAGTCCCGATTTGGGGACAAACCAGTCTAGTTCCAAGTGATCGTCCCCAAAACAGGACTGCGGTACGAAAAGGGTTAAGGTGGTACCTTGACATAAGGCGGTCGAGACCGCTTGCCGCGACCGGAGAATTGCACTCATAACCTGGAATGAAAAAGGCGGCTTCCCCCCCCCCCCCCATAAGGCCGCCATATTGCTCTTACTGGCACACCAACCACCGCCTAACTTGGAAACCCCTGCTTGCATGTGAAGTGTTTTGTACTCTGCTATTTCGCAGCATCATGCCGTACTCATACCGTAGTTTTGCAGTTCCCTCTTTGTGTGCGCGGTGATGCGGCCTGAAAGTCACAGCAAGCAGCAGTTGTCAGGTTGTTTGGCGATCGATGCAGACCGAGAGGTGCGTATCGTAGTGTAATAAGCGGCCGAGTCGCAATACAAGACCAAAATGTGAGGGGGTTGGTGGGGGGGGGGGGTATATAGCTCGCAGCGCATACAGCGGTACAAGCGCGGCGCGGCAGTCCTTGCGCTGTAATTGTTCGTCGTGGTCGAGCGAATGAATGAGCCAACTCTGCTGTTCGTACACACCAACGCTACTTTCAACATTTGCCAGAAAAGGGTAACGGAGAAACAGACTTGCGTACATACTTGGGACCACGTACCCATGATCCACTCTTGGGGAAGCTCTCAGTGTGCAGAACTATGTGCCGACTCCAGGAGGTTGCTGATCCTGCAAGCCAGGCAGGGCCAAAGCTTTGCTGTCTGGTTCTTGGGTTTTGGGATCAGGTGGGTTCCTTTTTTTTCCGCGTGCTGTTGATCCCGCCGCATTTTGATCTCACCGCATCTGCTATTTTTTTTGCACATGTGGAACACTTTCGGTGAACGGCGAACTGACTGAAGGTCACCCACCCAAGAATCAGTTGCCTTCCCAGACATGAACGTCCCAGGGTTAACGGGAGCACAATAGTGCTGGGAGAATCCACGAAGCTATGCCGAGATCATGGAGTCTCAGGTCCGGGTCACGTGCACAGCTGTCATGCTTTTGTCCCCTTCTATAGAACGCCTCAAGTTTGAATAAAACCCATACTACATCAAAGAAAGAAAAGAGAAAAAAACTCTCCACATTGTTCCTTGTTATCATGAAGACTTCCAGCGGCGGGCTGAGACGTTGCCAGCGGCTGGGCCACTCGAACCTCTTCGCATTCTTAGTGTTCGTATCCATTGCTGCTCAGGGGTGCGCTTTCACGGGATCAGTCTTCCCCATGGCGCAAAACAGCAATCTCAACAACCGTCGCGTCAGGCGCTCCGCTGATGCTTCATCTTTGAGTACAAGTAGGCCCAACAACATCATCGATAGGAGTCGACCAGGGCTCTCACGGGGGGGGCCGGCTGTCACCGGTGCCCCGTCGGGGCCGAGGATGGCCTCGGGAGGGGTCGCCGGCGAGGACGAGGAGGAAGAGCTGAGCTTTGTTGAGAAGTTCAAAAATGGCTGGGTCACCGTGATAGAGGAGGGAGATCCGAACGACCTACCCCCTTGCCCGTCTGGAGTCAGCGCAATGTCCAAGCCTGTACAGGTACTATTAATGATTACGTACCAGGTATCTATTACTATGTTTACCCTGTACCATGCATGTGTGTGAGCGTAGCAGCCATAGTGTGCTGCTACGTCACTGCTGCTGCTCCTGGTCGAGGGCAATGTTGGCGGCGGCGGTGTGTAGTCCAGTTTCCTTGTCCTGCCGGTGTGTGTCTATGCGCCCATGACAAGGGCGTCGTTGACCCACCTTGCGCGTGCGCAGAGCAGAGAGGAAGTTTTTCGGCACTCCGTGTGTTCATGCTCACGACCCGTTCACCGTTCATGCTACGTACCCGCGTACACACGTATATCGTATTGTTAATAATAGCACAGCACCATGCGTACGATTCTACAGCAGTACTAGGTCAGTCTTATGTTTGCAAGGTTGGTTTTGTAGGTAACACAATAAAAACCACGCATACCCGGCGTATTTTCCGAGGTAGTACCTTCGTACCCTACGACGAACTTCTGCAAGCTCCGCACGGCATGCATACCTGTACCCGGAACTTGTGTGAGTTGTTCTGTACCAGGTATGGCATTGGAGTGTTTTGCGTTTTTTGTTGTTGCCAACTTTTACTTGTCCAAAAAATCTCCCCGAGGTAACTTTTTTGAGGTAAATTTCTGAAAAAAAAAAGGCCGAAAAGTACTTCAGCGAAGTAAAAGGATTTCAGCGAGAAAGTTACGGTAACTTCTGGCTCTCTGTTTCGTTGGCCTACACGCACCGAGCATTATCCGACGCAGAACGCATCTAAGATCGCAAATGATGAAAACACCGAACATCTTCCGTGCCACCGACCATGCTGCCTGCCGTACGCATCACGAAACCCGCTGCGAGCACAGAGCTCTGAGGCTCGAGAAGTGTAGCTTGAGTATAGCGCGCACGAGCGGCGTTGGATTGTGCCAGCGGGCCGCCGCCGCTGCTACGGTACACGCTTTCGCCCGCTTGGTGACGACGTGGAGGATGCGTCGTCCGAAAAAAGGACTCGATACTCACACTCGTACTCGTACTCGTGCTCGCACAGCCTTGCTTGTAGAGCGCAACAGCATATGATGACAGCTCGTGTATCATTTCGATTTCACCACACTGCGGCTGCGGCAACGTCAGCTGCAGCAGAAGCAGCAATCCCAAAATGGAAGCTGGTTGGTGCTGGTGCTGGTGCTGGTGCTTGCTGGCGCTGGTGCTGACGCTGTTTATCTTTGTTGGTCAAACTGATGCTGCCCCTAGCTGCGGCTAGCGCTAGCTATTAATAGCCGCCGCTTGCTGTGCTGCTGCTTGCAGTCGTGGGATGGCAGTGGTGACACCGCGGTCAACTCTGCCGCCGAAACCGTTGCTGGGCTGCCGTTGCTACTCGCACGCTGTTTTTTTGTTTTTCACTCTTTTTTTGCTTGCCGCGTTGCCTCACCTCCCCACTTCCCTTCTTATTTTCGGAGGCGTCGCCTGCAGGATTTGGTTTACCTCACTCGCAAACACACCGAAATCAGGAAGGGAAGGAACTTCGCTTTTTTTAGCGGAAGTAAAGTTTTTTTTTTTTTGTTACCTCTGTCGCACTCTATTGATACCCGTACCCAAAACTTCTGTAAGTTCTGCACGCCCGTCCCACAATACCGGGGGTACGGGTACAACAGCCCATACCCGTACCCGGCCTTTTCGTAGTGTATATGACGGTAAGGGGTAAATACCGGGGTATATAGGACAGGTTTTGGAAAAGATCCGCAGAAGGATCGTTCACACAGGTACCGACGGTAGATGTACCAGAAGGGTTCACCTATTGGAGAATCTTACCGACGGACTGGGGTTCTCGGTCTAGTATCCCGAGCATGAAGAGATGAGGCAATCCCTATTGGTCCGCCCGTACTCTCACTAACCCATCTCCACGTTACTGGCTTGGACGGTTCTCTCCTTGCCCACATACCCGGTAGAAGGAAGAAAACTGCAAAAACCCTCGGTAGCGGGTCGAAGCTACCACTTCACTCGGGGCCCTACGAGGGTAGGGGTTTCATATGGTAGTGACGCATGCTATGATAGAGGTATCATACTTTTGAGAAAAAAAAAAGTGTTTCTGAATGTCGGGCGAGGCGTTCTTAACCCAATGCTTGTTTGAATTTCGTTTTTTTTTTTTTTTTTTTTCGTTAATTTTGCGTGCAGTACCTATCATGCCGTGTGATTTTTCGTCGGGTTAAGCGTATGTGGTACGGTTGTTCTACGAAGTCCGTTTCTGAACGAGCTATGGAGCTCCTCAAGTGAGGAAGGAGCCTTAGAAACTGTTAGGTTCATCCCTACCGCACCATGCGTCAACCAGTGCTAGTCGCGGACTTTTGATCAGCTTCAACTTTCCTACGGGGGCCGTCACAGCTCGCAGCGTAACACTGCTTGCGGCGTTGTGTGAGCTATGGTGCAAGTCACAAGCGGACACACGAAACGAACAGACCAAACCAAACGGCACGAAACGGCACGAGACGACACGAAACCCCCATCACCCTACAGTCCCTGCAACCCCGCTCACCCCCCCCTTTCCCCCACTCCCCCCACGCCACCCCACTGCACCATATCCCGCCCTCGCGCGTGGCCCACAAAGGCGTTCGTCTTCGCAGCCGTGTTCGCAGCCCTCGGGGCAGGGACAGTGGCCGTGCTGGGGGGGCTGTCATCACTGGAGGCGTTGTTGCCTGCGGGGTGGTACTCCATCTGGGCGTACACCTGGGCGCCGCTCCTGGGGGGCCTGTTTGCCTTCGCAGGCGTTTCCCACTTCACGCTTCTCAAAGAGTTCTGCAACATTTACCCAGGTCGGGGAGCGTGGGGGTTCTGGTACCTCCCCGGCACGGCCAGCTTTCACGTCAAGTGGACCGGAGTCGCGGAGTTCGCCGGAGGGTTGGGGCTTTTGTTGGGGGGGGTTGGGGGTCGGGGTCGAGTTTGGGCTGGAGCAGGCGGCGGCGGCGGCGGGGGCTGTTCGCGCTGACCCTTGCGGTGACCCCGGCAAACGTTTACATGTTCTCGCACGGCGCGCAGCTGCCGGAGGGGCTTGAGGTGCCCGTGGCGGGGCATGCCATCCGCGGCTTCCTTCAGTGCGTCCTTCTCGCCATCTTCTACACGATCGCGCAAGGTTCAGGATAAATGTTTTTTTTTTGGTTTTTGGTTTTTGGTTTTTGTTAGTACCAGAACCGCCGTTTGTTGTCTTTACGATCGCGCAAGCTTCTAAGAGTCGTCTGTTTGTTTTGGTGCTGTGTTCTCTGAGGGCTTGTATTACACTTTCAAATTCAATGGATACAGGCAAAAGGCGACGAGCTCAGAGTCATCATCACCCTTCGGGGGAGTTTGTGTTTTGTCGTGCATAGGCTTCCTAGAAGTTCACTTTTTCTAGTAAAGGGTTTTAAATATACATGAAGGCAGATCTAGTCACGGATACGGGCGGCGTATGAAGAAGGTACCTTTGTACTCGTAGGCATTTCGTTTTTTCATGCTGGGTTCGGATGTCGGGCGTGAGCTGAACACGATGCTATTCTGTGCTGTGTGCACCGGGTATAGCTCTGCGTGTGGGGCGGGAGGGCGCCGAATGTGCGTGGGGGGCGTGTCTGTTTGGCCGCAGAGGGAAGAAGAATGACGCACACGCTTTCAAAAGCTGGGGATGGAGAAGAAAGACCCCAGGCAGAAACAAGCTATTTTCAGGAAAACCCCCATAGGTCCAGGGTTCTTTCGAGAGAGCGAGGGGTTCGCTCTGTTTTTGTCTAAGCGCGGACGGTCTTGTCGCCGAAGACGCACGCTTACGTATAAGGCATCCAATTCGCTCCGTTCTCACCGCGTTCTTCGGCCTCCCCTTTACCTTGCGAAACCGTGCACACGGCATGCCATGCGCGCGGGGGGGGGCTCTTTGCCTTGCATAGCCCCACCAAAAAGCGATGAATAACGCAATGCGATTGTATCAATTTAGCGTCTAGACTAGTACGGATTTTCGGGAGAATAAACTGTACCTGGTACTGATCAGAACGAAGTATGGGGTGCAAGACATACGTGCGGATATATGCTTTGGTCCGTCGTGGGTCCCGACTGCTGTGGTCCCTCGTAATATGTATCTGGCATAGTAGAAGCTTGCAGCAGTACAGTGTTGCCATGCCGCGCGCGTGTGGTACAACTTTTTTTCACACCTCTGACAGATCATACAGATAGATCATTATATATCTATCTGTCTAATGTAGATCGTCTAGTTCCTCACCTGCCGTCGTGAGGGGCATTGTGCAGGATCCATCTATCTGTGCAGCAGTACAGATCCAACCCGAGAAATTATGTGCTAGATCATGGAGATTGTGTGGTTCGCACCCGGCAACATGAGCTAGATCATACAGATCAGGGATCTATATATCTGCCCTGAATGGTCTAGATCGTCAACTGTTGGAATCGATGATCTGCGGATGATCTGTCTGTCTGAGGTGCCCCTGTTACGTTGCACTTGCGACACATCCCCCATCCCCGACCCCAGCAGCCCGGGCTAGCAATGTCTGTCGGACCGAAGATGTATCGTACACGCTCGTCATTCAGTTTCGGCAGTTTTTTTTTTCCTCTCAATTCCCTGAAGGGGTCACAGGTTGGAGGAATAATCTGCCTCACGCATCCCTAGCAACGTACCATGAGTAGTAGTGCATAGTACTTCGAGGTATGTACCAGGGTACACAGTAAACTGAATATATGAGGGTTTCATAGCACTATTAAATATTAATATTAATACTGCACAGTACCAAACCCAAAGCAGATAAATCCGGTCTCATTCCGCGATCCTGAGTTGTGGGATTGCAGATAGTTCAAGTCTCATTTCGCGATTCGGGATTGAGATTGCAGACAGACATACATGGTCACGTCTCGCGCTTCGAGGTTGGGATTGCAGATAGACCCGGCCGCATTTCGCGATTCGGTGGTGGGGGATAGGAGTCTGGACTGTTTGGGTACCGAGGAACTCAACCCGCAGAGGCACAACACTCGAGAGAGAAAAGCTGAGTGTCGGCGCGAGGTCTGGCGCCGGCAGCCCGATACGCGAAGACTCAGTGCCCGATGGTGCTGCTGTGTGTTTCAAATCAACCAAGCGGGCGAGCCGGCCGATCGATGCACAAGAGAAGCTCAGACTTTGCGCCGGATTGTGCTACGAATGAAAGTCATACCTGGTACCGTTTTTTTTTTTGTCGAGATATGCAGCAGTGTATGAGCATGATATCGAGTCGCAAAGTCAGGGTATTCGGGTGGGTATTGCAGTAGTAGATAGGTTAGGGCAGGGTTGCCCAAGGTACCAAGGGCGAACCCACCCGCTAAGCCGATAATTTGGCGGACAAAGCCTCTCAGGTGGAGAGGTTTTGTCAGTTACCGACATCCATATATAGCGGTGTGTTGGACGTCAATCGTGAGGGATTGGTCTATTGGCAAATATATATATGAAGAAAAAAAAACATGTTTTAATACGTACGAGGTCATGCCTGCCTGCTCTATGATTCCATCATATGATGGGCTATGACAGAAAATGTAACACCTGTTTCAGAAGCCCCAGTCGACACACAGATTTTGTTTTTTTGGACGCGAAGAAAAAACAGGAAACACGTATTTTGGGGTGAGCAGAAAGCAACTGGTAATGCTTGTTAATTCTACCTCGCACAAAACAGGAATCCATTCTCTTGAGCTCGCAGAGAGTGGGTGCTCATTTCGTTTAGAGCGCGAAACATGCAGGTGAAAAAACTTTTTTCGGGCGAGCACAAAGCAGGAAACTGCGTATTGGGAGCTCGGGAAATAGCAGGATAAGTATCACAGGCAACCGTTTTTGAGTGCGCGGAAAAAAGAATAACGTGGTACATGGTACAGGCGCAAGCCCATCACGCGCCCTATCAAAGAAAGCCACGTCTTCGCCACCGCCACCGCAACACAAGCCAGGTGCCCTGGTGAACGCTGGCAGCGCAACGCCGGAGTAAGACTGAAGCGTCAACAACAAGTTGCGTGATACCGCCTCGTTAGCATGTAACCGCCAGTGGTGTTGGCGAAAATTGTTCTCTCCAGTTCACTCGGCTCAAACGACAAATTTACGGACGAGCCAATCAAGCACAACAGCAGTGTGCGGCTAGAGCAAAAGGGAACAAACCTACGAGTACTGTAGTCAAATTCGTACATCCACCTCTCCGGCGACCGGCGGGTCCTTGAGACAAGACTTGAGAACACGGAAAGCACTTGATCCGACCCCCCCCCCCCCCCGCCTTCTCGTTATTAATAGAACGAGAGAAACAAAAATATAAAACATAAGCAAGGGGGAGAGAGAGACAGGTTAAGACAAGCCCGATAGAGGCAGCCCCTCCCCTTCTTAATCCTTCTAGCACGCGCGAGAGAAAAGCTTTGAGGAGAACAAGTAAAGCCGCAGAGAAAGCGAGAGAGTGCGAGAAAGAGATGAGAAATATGAAAAGCCAATTGGTGTTTGTTGTATACGACTGCTTGTCCAGCGCGCATCACGCCAGAAACAATCTGCGTTCCTCCCTCTCCGAAACAAGCGCGCCACAACACCAGTCGCTTGTGTATGACAACAGCAGCGCTGCTACGCTTGCACCCCACCCGCGCACGCCTGCTTACGCCAAACCCACCCGCACGTGCTTACCCTTGACCCGCAGGAACACGCCTACTCCAAAAATACGCATCCGCACGAGAATCCGCAACGCGCGCCCTCCCCATCCGGTGGCTAAAATCAGAAGAGGGAGGGGGGGTGTCGGTATCCGGTACACGTAACCCGTATCCGTCACCGGTAGCAATACCGTTACCCGTACAACTACGTAGTACCCGTAAACGGTACCGGTAATTGATACCCGTCACAGGTGCCCGTAGCCGATACACGTAGCCGATATACCCGTGACCGGTAGAAGGTATACCCCTATCCGGCTCGCGTAACCGGTACCCCGAACCCGTTCCCCGTGACCGGTAACCGTAATTTGGTATACTTGTAATCGGTACCCGTGTGACCGGTATCGGTAACTGGTATACCCGCAACCGGTACCCGTAATCGGTGACAGTAGCCCGTATACTACCTGCAAAACCGGTATCGGTAACTGCTACTGGTAGTCCTGTAATCGGTAACTGGTGGTCCAGTAACCGGTACCCGTGAAAACAAAAACGTACGAGGGGTGGCCGAGCAGCATGCGCCCCGGACAGCCCTGCTCAGTCTCCGAGCTGGCTGAGAGCGCTCTTCGCCACGAGAACCTTCAACCTCTCGGCTAGAGCATCGCGGGCCATTCTTAGGCGGTCCCCGGTGGACGTGATGATGAGGGACTGGGAGGGTCAGGGTGGGCGCATTGTTTTAATCGCGACCGGGGTTTGCGGTGGAGGTCGGACACGGAGAGGGGCCCAGGGGAAAAGACGAGAGGCAGGCGTGGCGTTGAAGCGAGGGAGGGAGGGAGGGATGGGGGTGATAGGCGTTTCAGACCGCAATATAGGATGGGCAGTTGGGGGGCGTGCGAGGCAGGGGGATAGGGGGGATGTGACAACTGACAACAAAGAGTGACTTATCTCTGTTTGAAGGCGGTCTTGGCGCCGAAGGAAGGCGGTGACGTCCCCTAACACAGACAAAAAAAGAGACAGCACTCCACCCACACATCCCCACCCTCAACCACCCGCACAAGGATGACGCTCGTCTTGACGCAGCCGTCCAGGTGTGGGTGATTAGTCTAATGACACTGGAGGGCGCCACGCAGGGACGGGCGGTCTGAACCGCACCAACGAGGCAACTTTCCTCTTCTCGTCAGCCCAGCCTAGCTCAGCCCAGGCAAACACTACCAGCTACGTACCTCGAGCGCGGTAGCATGTACATGGATGAAAAAAACAGCAGCTGTGAGATCGAGAATTTCGTGGACTCTCATCTTTTCACGGTGTGTGTGATACTAGCCACACTTCGATCGCGTGTACTACGGGCTTTATATGGCCTCACTACAGTGTATGCACTTCGCCCTTCTCAAGTACGGTAGTATACTATCAACATAGCAACCGGAACGACGAATATCAGCTTTACTGCTATTCCTCGGCAGCCCCAACACCACTCCTATCAGTATTCAGTCCGGAACCACAACAGCAAAAAAAGACAGCAGCACCAAATGGATTACGAGAATGTAAAAAAGCTAAGAGTCAGCAACCCGTACCGTACTCCTACCGGGTAGTAATCAGCAGCCCGAGCCACACTATCAATATTCAGCAGCCCGAACGACAACGAGCGTATTCAGACAAAACAAATACACACGAGAGACAGCAACTCGCGCGACATCATGCATTTCCAAAAAAAAACAGACCACAGAAAAACTACAGCAGTGTTAGTGATAAGACAGCCAAGCAGGCCACACAAAAAATAGCACCCTTGCCAACGGCAGCAGGGAAAAAAAAAACATGACGAAACACGTAAAAAAATAGTATTGGTATACACCAGTCTTGACGATAGTGAGCAAAGCGAAACCAAAGAACGTATTTCAAGAAAAGTAGTACGTACAAAATTTAACGATATTCAGCAGAGCTATTGCGCGAAGCTACCGTGTTTAGCAAACGCAAAGCGAAAACAATGGATACTAGCAACACAACCAACGATAAGTTAGAGGGAAAAACTACTACTGTAATAAGGCCCACCTGGAGTCGAGCGTTCGGATCAAAGCAGCCCAGAGAAACAAACGAAACCAGCTGGTTGCGCTCCTCCTGGCGGGAGCTGCACCCCCACATGAACGCCTCCCCGCTGCCCTCCGCCCTGCCGTCAGCCCTCCCCATCCCCCCCCCTCCATCCCCACCTCCTTCCCGCCCCTCTGCGCCTTCCCCGCTCTCCAGTGAAGCCGATGCCGCGATCAGTTCGGCGATCGTTCTTACACCCCCCCAAGGTCCCTGGGACTGCCCCCGCCCTTGGCCTTGACCCCGTCCGTCGGCCTCGCTATCCCTGCCGCCGCCGCCGCCGCCGCCGCCGCTGCTGCTGCTGCTGCTGCTGCTACTGCTGCCAGCACCACCGCTGTCGTTGGCTGAAGGGTTGGGCGCGAAGGGGGCGCCGAATTCCGCTGCGTCTAGCCCGCCCCTCCTCTCGTCGAGACTGACCATCAGGTCTGCCTGCAGGGAATCGTACCTGTGGGCGTCGGGAGCGAGGGAAGGGGGTGGGGGTGGGGGAGGGGGAGGGGGTTGTACTCATTACCATGCATGGCCGTAGTCGTGTGACCATATGGACCCTCGCATCCCTACAATGCCGGGACGGGGAACGTCGGGTTTTCACTGATCAGGCAAGACATTGCTTGCACCAAACGTGAAGCGAGACGTCATGTGCTGGGCGAGTCGCACGAAGGGTGAAACTGCAACCTACTAAGAACCGCTCTTGAGGCGGGCTTTCTCGCATTGGATGGCAACTGATTTGTTTCTGGTGTGACCACTTGGCAGAGACAGCGATGGGCATACTATGCAACTGCCTCGTGGGTGCCTTACCATCCATCGGGTACACACTACGTGAAACGACCATTTCCTGGGGGGGGGGGTCGGGAGTTGTACATGGGGAGAAGGCGAAGGGGGGGGTGGGGGGTAGGCATGGGAGATATAGAGGGGGGAAAACGAGGTAGGAAGTGGTGTGGGTGAATGGAAAAGGGAGGAAACGAGGCACGGTCACTACTCGACGGCCACCGCGTCGTTCTTCCTACCTGCGCGATCGCGTGGACGCTCAGCACCGATTTCTGGTCGGTGCTCAGTGATGCGACCTGTAATCGATAATTGCCGACTGGCGAGAGCGGATTGCTGATCGCTCATCGCAGATCCTTCATCACTGCTCGCGAAAAGCAAACACCGGGCTCGAATCCCCCCCTCTCGATAGTTGGGCTCGCACCTCGCACTCTCGAGACTAGACACGCATGCCATGCTCAACCCAACACTTTCTCAACACTGGACTACCACCGCATCCTCAATCCAACTGCTGTACTCACATCGCCTCTACTTGCTCCTCCAGGCTGACGTCAAAGCCATCCCCCGCCCATGACTCGTGCCCCCAGAGCAAATCCTCCAGCCCCTTCTCCCCCTCCTCCTCCTCCTCCTCCTCCTCCTCTTCCTTCTCTTCGTCGTCATCAAGGTCCAAGAACACATCTCCCGCAAACGAGTCGATGCCGTTTCCGCCAAAAACATCACCACCGCTCCCACCCTCCTGAGTCGTAGATGCCCCCCCCCTCCCGCCCGGGCCATCCAACCCCGACGCCCACCCCGCACCTAGCTGGCTCAGGTCCAGCTCTCCCCCCCCCCTCTGAAACCTCGACACGAAATCATCCCCATCCCCTCTCCCCATTGTCGTTCCCGCCTCCTCTGCCGCCTCCGCGGCAGAAGAACCCCCGCCCCCTACGTCCCCGCTATCTCCGAAAATGTCGTCGCGGTACCGGGAGCCGCTGCCGCCGCCCCCTTTTCCTTCCTCTTCGTCTTGATCATCATCTTCCTCCTCCCCGTTCTCTTCCTCGCCCATGCCGAAGAATCCTAAGCTCTCTGCTGCCTTGATCCGCTCGCTGCGGCCGGAGGTCGGCGACGGCGGCTCCCAGGGGTTGTCGCGAGTGCTCCCTGCGCCCGCGCTCCCGCCGCTTGCGCCGAAGCCTGGGCCTGAGCCTGAGTTGTCGCCCGGGTTGCCACCCTCCCACCCTGCCCCCGCCACGGCCGCCATCTTACCCTCTATCTGGGCGCACTGACGGTGGAGGCTGAACACCTGAGGCCGAAAAAAAAAAAAAAAAAAACGAAACGAAACACCCGGGAAAGTCGGCGAAAAAAACGATCGATAAAATACCCTCAACACTAACTAATATCAGTGGCATCGAAACCAAACACATGATGACAGACCAACGGAGAATTAGCAAGAGTAGGAAGCACCAGCCACACACAAAACAGCCACAAAGATAACAAAACACAAAAAAATAAAACCAACGACAGCAGCGAAAGACATGGACGACAGCACCACTGCCAACAGCAACTCCGCCATCGCCAACAACATCGTCGCCACTACCACCGCCAGCACCAACAGGAGCAGTACCGCCACCGCCAACACCAACAGGAGCAGTAACGCCACCGCCAATACCAACATGAGCAGTAACGCCACCGTCAACACCAATAGGAGCAGTACCGCCACCGCCGACACCAACAGGAGCAGCAACGCCACCGCCAACACCAACAAGAGCAGAAACGCCACCGCCAACACCAACAGGAGCAGTAACGCCACCGCCAACACCAACAGGAGCAGTAACGCCACCGCCAACACCAACAGGAGCAGCAACGCCACCGCCAACACCAACAAGAGCAGTAACGCCACCGCCAACACCAATATGAGCAGTAACGCCACCGCCAACACCAACATGAGCAGTAACGCCACCGCCAACACCAACATGAGCAGTAACGCCACCGCCAACACCAACAGAAGCAGTAACGCCACCGCCAACACCAACAGGAGCAGTAACGCCACCGTCAACACCAACATGAGCAGCAACGCCACCGCCAACATCAACAGGAGTAGTAACGCCACCGCCGACACCAACATGAGCAGTAACGCCAACGCCAACACCAACAGGAGCAGAAACGCCACCGCCAACATCAACAGGAGCAGTAACGCCACCGCCAACACCAACAGGAGCAGTAACGCCACCGCCAACACCAACAGAAGCAGTAACGCCACCGCCAACACCAACAGGAGCAGTAACGCCACCGTCAACACCAACATGAGCAGTAACGCCACCGCCAACACCAACAGGAGCAGAAACGCCACCGCCAACACCAACAGGAGCAGTAACGCCACCGCCAACACCAACAGGAGCAGAAACGCCAACGCCAACACCAACAGAAGCAGTAACGCCACCGCCAACACCAACAGGAGCAGTAACGCCACCGCCAACACCAACCGGAGCAGTAACGCCACCGCCAACACCAAGAGGAGCAGCAACGCCACCGCCAACAGCAACACCATCATCACCCACAACGCCAACTAACAATACCAACAACACCAACACCAATACCAACACAAGCCATTGTTGTTGAGGAAGTTCTCACATCTGAGGAGACGACGTCGTTGCTCTCCTCCTCCTCCCCCCCCTCCGGCGCTTCTCCAGCCGAGTCTCTGACCTCTCGCACCGTCGCCGTAATGTAAGGGTCGATGCCTGTCACGTCTGACAACGACAGCGGTGCACAAAAAAAAAAAGCAGCGCACACAGAAAAGAGGACAGCGAAAACACGGCCATGACGATAGAACGGGCGGGGCGAGATGACCCTACTAACGAGCACAACAGTTACGACGCCAAGCAAACAACGGGCGGCTAGCGCATCATCCATAGCTTGACAGCAGTTGCTGCAACCCAAGGCTCTCTCTCTCTTTCTCTCTTCTCTCTCGCTACCTTTACCTTTGCTTGTATTTTCCTCTTTGTCCGTGTGCCTCTTTGTACAAACCTGCCTGCCTGCCCCCACCTCCACCCCCTCGCCAGCTACCCCTTGACCCACCCATGTGCTGGCTTTCTCTCTCGTCACCTGTGATCTCCACACGACCCACGCATCGCAATGCCACGGAAACCCCGACCTCCTCCCGCTCCCACGCCACGATGTCGCACAGCTGGCCGACCCGCACCAGCACCCCATCTGCATGCAGTTCACGCACATATCCAAACATCCAAGCATCCAGAGAGGTGATATGTTAAGCGTTCGTTCCCAGTCGGAGGGAGGGGTATAATACAGCTCGGCTCAGCTACGATAAATAAGGGTTAAATTGCACTTGACTTTACTCGCCTAATCATAAACCTATACATCTCTATAACTCCGACCACATGGGAAATTTCTCGGAAATAATTGGGAAATTTCTCGGAATGAATATGTAGTCAAGAGTTAGTCAGTAGTGAGGACTATCAACCGGCTTGGCCGAGTTGTATACACGGCGTACTACGGAGTCGCGTGTAAATCATACTAGATACAAAGGGAAAACAGCTAAAGCTAGCATCGCATTCTACATATGAGTAGGATTTGATTGGGGGGGGGCGGGGAGGTACACTCAAAGGATAAAAACATGTAAATACCGACAAGCTAGCTATTTAATAGCAGCGGTGGGAGGTGCATTACTAAGACAAAAAAGGCCAGTACAAGCAGGTCTTAGATGCGAGGCTGAGGGGGTGGGGTGGGGCGGGGCGGGTGGAGGTACTCATCTGTTGCTTGCCTTAGTCATTTGACCTTTGTCCACGCATCCCTTTCGAGACGGAGCACCGTTCCTACCCCTAATAGAGACGCCTCCAACATTTGGCCGCTCATTACGTTGTTTCCATATATTGCATAGAAACGTTTTGTTAATCTTATCCCCTTCCTGTATCGTCGCCTGTGGCCACCATCTATCTCCTAGGATAGCGATCGTTTTGTCGATGCTATCTAGTGCACCAAACTCCTCCATGTCTCATTTGTCTATTTTCCTCATCTCTTCTAGCACACCCCGTTCCTCCTTGTACATTTCACATTCTCCTACTATGTGAGTTCTACTCTATTGCTTTGCCACACGGGCACACCTGTGCATTTACTTCCTCCTCCTCCCGGCTACTGGTATACCCCTTTCTTCTTTCTTTCTGGGAGGTCCAGGTCCTCTACACGAAATCGCAGTTTCAGCGTTTTCGCGAAGTCTATTCGGCCGTGAGAATACGATTTTATTCTTATCCCTCCGCTTAACCCCCCGTATATCTCTTCAGTGCTTCTCCGACTTCATCATCATTGTTTTCTAGCTCTCGCCTTTCCCTACTTCCGATCATTTTTTCTACTTCTGTCTTGTATCTCCCAAACTTTTCTGCGGACAACATTTCTCTTTGGTTTCCTCCTATATATTTTCACACTTTCTCAACCACGCTATCCCACCCAATTCCAGCTCGCCCTCTCCCTTACAGCTCCACCAATCATGGCAGGCAACCTCTTTTTTGGCACGTTCCTTACTAAAATATTGCGATTTCAACTTTCTGGTGTCTCTACTAGTCTCGAGTGGAGGGGGGGAAATTGCATGTCCGCGGGGTGCCTTTTCAAAAAAGCGTGGCGGACGCCCTCCCCCCCCCCCCCCCCCCCCCCCCCCCCCACTACGACGTCTCCTGAATTTTTTGTGAGCGGCGCTCTCGCCTCCTTGGGCCCTTACTGAAAAAACAGAGGGTCGCAGGTCTGTAGATATCAGCAACGATGCAACTAAACAATCCACACACAACCATGGGCCACGACACTGCCAACAACAGCCCCATCAACAACAACAACAACAACAGCGGCAGCATCTATTAATAGCACCGTTCTCGGGACCGCGCTCGCTTACCATCTACAAATATGGCTCCTCCCACACACCCGCCGTGCTCTCTTATCGCGTTCTCGAATAGCGCCAGAAATCGCGCCTAGCGGGGGTGGGACAGAGAGGCGGTGAGAGGTCACGCGCGAGCGGGGGGTGGAGATATCCGATGCTTGCCCTCAGCGTGGGGGTGGGTGGATGGGGGGGGGGGGGGGGGGGGTGGCAGGTCCAGCACTTGGTCCTGGGTAGGGAGGAATTGCAACGCACGTACAGCATCATCAACATCAATCAGCAGCAACACCGCCAACACCACCACCACCAACGACATCGACGATGACGACGACGACGACAACAACGACCACCTAACACCACCAACAACAGCAACACGACCAACAAAATTCATCGCCACCACCAGCAACCAATACTTTTTTCTCCTTCGATTTGTCTTCTTTGTTTTCGTTTTTTTCCTTCGTTTCCTTCCATATCTCTATTTCATAGATATAATGTCGTGCCTGTCGTATCCAGTATGATGACATGGCATTGCGTTGCTCACTGCTGCTGTACTTACTGCATACATACGTGGCAACGTAGTATCTCTACGTGGCGTAGCTTTGTTACCAGAGGGCTTGTATCTCTTCTAGGATTGAACAATCGGCACGGACACTGGTTGTGCTGGATGTCGACGGGTAGAAAGAATGGTTTAATGTGAAGACAACAACAACAAGAACAAGAACAACAACAACAACACCAGCACTGCCACCGCCACCACCACCATCGAAACCATCATGAACATGACAGCACACCAAGACGACCATCAACACCAACACGAACATCTGGGGCGGCTTGCGTAGTCGATGCCACCGCATTCGACGTACTGCTGTAGTTTACAAACAACACACCACGGCAGATGCAAGACGCGACCGGTTCCTACACAAAAGAAACACGCATGAATACTCGTATAGTACCTCATACAGGTGCAGGGCCTTAGTTTCCCCTGGGCACATGACGTCCTCGACGGGAAAGGGGAGGAAGCCTATCTCGCGCACGTCTCCATCCCCTCCCGGCTGGGTCGCTTTCCACTCCTTCACGCCGTTCAACTGATGGTCACAGAGTGATGGGAATAGCAATAATCATGGTAATGGCATACCGGTACTTGTGAAAGGCTCCTTACGGTAGTACAGCCCAGATGACTTGCAACACCGCTTTGCACCCGCGGCATGGAAGGCGTTGCTGTACAATAGTTTTCCATACGAACTCAATACTGACTGCTAGTAAAGCGGGGCGGGGGCCGGGGGGGGGGGGGCGGGAAGCGTCAACACATGTGTCGCACATGCCAATAATCAAGAGGCAAAAGAGACGCCGAGTCTTGCAGCCTTACAGCGGCAATGTCAGCATGGTGGCAGCGGGCACCGGGCATATCATACGGAACGCGATGGCCGAGCACACGAAAGCGTGAGGTCCATCAAGCTCCTCGTGTGGTGTACGTAGGACTGAACGCAAAGTCAGGTTGTAGTTTGTTCGTGGAGCGGGATGTTCATTAAAGCATAACATAAGCATAAACAGCCAGTGAACCAAGCCAAAAGGGGCAAGAGGCACGCATGAAAACGTATCGGAGCGACTATGATACGTAATATTCTGGACATGCTGCGGTGCTGCGAGTTCTGCTGGACTCCTCAGAGAGAACCAAACCTTAGAACTACTTTGCTCACCGAAGTAGTCTACAGCGACATCGTCCGCCCACCGTCGAGCAATCAACCAACAACGAGAATGGCATTGTAGCTGTACGTACAGCAGTACCAGAGCCGCGAAAGCTCAACGTTGAGACCAGAGGGCTTGAGCCCAGTACTGCTTAGAGGAGTAGCACCCAACAAGCTCAAAAGGGAGAGTACATCCAGTACTCGTACGAGTGGCACTCGAGGGAGAGTAAAAAGGAAAAGAGCCCCGACCCCTATCCTATCCGAGCCTCAACTACGGCGAACTTTGTGGATTTTGTGTTTCAACTTGTGGAGCAGCAAAACACGCAGCACGCACCTTAGTAGAGACGCGAGAGGCCCGTGAAGACCAAGAAGAGGTGTGTCGACCGCCAAGGTGCTGAATGCTGCTGCCTCGGCGGCCGCAGCAGCCCCTTGACGACGGAGGGACCAGGAAAGCCCCCGTCCCGGTAGAAATACTTGCCACCACTACCCATGCACAGCCCAAGCTCGATTTATTTCGTCTTGAAGGGGGCATGGCGGCAGGTTTTCAGCACCTCCTGTGTCCTGTGCGCTTGGGGCTCCCATGTGCGCTCTCTGCGGTTGAGTGGGCATTCTCAGCCCCGTGACACACATTTTATCATCAAGTACTGGAAACCCCCAACGTTCAAAAACCAAAAACATTATGAAATCTCTCTCTCGTACACCTGCTGGGACCTTGCTTGGTGTCTGAGGAGCGCACGTGCCCGGGCTTTGTTTCATGGAAGAAAAATGTCGACACTCTCATTCGGATTCCCGTCCCTGCAGCCCAGCCACACGGAAGAAGGTGTGACCTTCTATCTCGTTCGCTGTTCCATTTGGTACATATTCAAAACCTACCAGCTACAGCTACTGCTGTTGTAAGCACACTCCTACTGACAACTGTAGCAGTAATACGAGTACTGGTTTATGGAAATTTAGTGTAAGAATTAGAGTCAGGACGGGAGCACGGAGCATGATGCCGTCGAGCGTGTTGCTCTTGCAGCCGCAGCGGCGGTGAGGCAAGTGAAAGCTATCTATGGCGATGTTGCCATGCCAACCAGCTGGAACCTGCTTGCGTCGCAGGTCGCCATGGACGCGCTCGTGGTACGTACCACCAGACCCGTCGTTCTGCCATTATATAATATTTCTCTCTGCGCGTTAATATAAGAGCCGCTTGGTCTTCATATTAGTATTTAAAAGGCCTTTATATTAAGGAGTTGTACCTGCTACCCTACCACCAGCTATTATGCTGGGGCAGTGTCGTTTGAAGCAGGGATGTCGGAAACGGCAAATCGGAGGCGACCTCACCCGTGATATACCAGCAGTGAAGGGTGTGCGGCCGAGTGTATCACACCAACGCCTAGCAGTTTGGTGTCAGTCAAGGCGGGTCAAGGCAAAGTTGCCGTCTGTCAAGGAGTGAAAGTGCCGTCTCCTGACATCTTTGCCTGGTGCGCAGTAGGCAGCGTAGTGACAGCGGTGAGTTGGATGACCGAAGGTCGCGTTATGTATCAGCTACACGTATATAGGCACTGCTTGCAGTAAGTATTTAATATTTATGTAAGTTGCAGGGTGGTGCCACCATCCGACTATTTGCGTTTCCTTGTTTTTGGAGGGCGTTTTTGCTATGGGGTGCGCGTTTCCCCGTGGAACCCTCGCTCAGAGAAAGAGGAGAGAGAGAGAGAGACGCCTACGTACTGCAACTCATTGCGCATCAAAACCCATCGCCATCGACGGTGCCGATGCAGCGGTCGCAGTGTGCCGAAGGCCGTTGGCATATATTCTACCAAGCGTTCGTGTGTAAAATGTAACCAAATATTATAAGGGTGTGTCTAAACAGAATCGAAATCGAAAATCGAAAATCGAATTGATAATAAACAAGGCGCTGATTGGTCCCCGGTCAAAACTTGTTCCCCTTCGTTTTTTAGGTTCCGAAAAAATGAACGATTTACAACCCAATGCCAAAATCAAAAAGTTGACGGCTGGGAATCGAAAAGGAAATCGAAAGCACGAACAGCAACAATTCAGCTCGTCCTACTGGTCAGCGCAGCCACGTCAAAATATCACATCAGGACCGCCGTACACAGCATCCAACCCACAGCTAGCACGGCAACATAGCCGCACAGACCCCCCGTAAACAGCCAGCAGGCGAACCACAACACCAGCCCCGACGTTCTCGGGCCTTTGTTTCCCGGCGTTCGAGCCAGAGCGAACATAGTTTGAGGAAAATTCAGGATGATACCCTCGAGAACGAGGTCGGAAGTTCGTTCTCAGCATAATTTCAAGTTTGATCTCGGGGCGTCAACGTTGGACGCGCCACCACCTCCATGGGAGGCCCAACGACCTCCCGGAATCGAATTGCCGTCGCGTTTGCCTGCTTGTGTGGTTGATGTGTGTTACCGAGCGCTAGGTTGCCGGCATGTGTGCACAGATGCGAACGGCCTAGTAGGTTGTGCTCTCCGTTGCCTTTCCCCTGGACTTGTATTTTCACTTTTCGATTCTGCTTAGACACCTCGGCAAATTTTTATCGAAATCGAAATGAATTCGATTTTCGATTGAGGTTTTTTATTCTGTTCGGACACACCCTAAGTGGCAACCGACGATTATACGTACAGTACAGTAGTCAACTAAAAAAGTCAGTTAATTCACAGATGTAGGTACAGCAGTCAAGCAGTGATAGCGCGAAACCAGCTATTGTAGGTGTTACTTACGGCTTTTACGCCTAAAAGCGGAGATTTTTTTTCAACCAACCAGAATCATCACCGGGTTTCCACATTTCGGACAACCACACAGTACGCCTACTAATAGACAGCAGCAACCTCGATGTGTGTTATAGTATGCTGTATACGTTTCACTGCTCGGTAATACTTGAGGGGGGGGGCTCGCATCGCCTCCGCCGTCTACCGTTAACCACCCACCATCCGTCCTGCATCAACCATCAGCCACTCACAAATCATCCATCACGTTCCCCTTTTGGATTGATTTCATATATATATATATATTATTCCCCCCAACTTTTCTCTCACTTGAATGAAGTGTACGAATGTGCTTCCGTCGTGATGTATATCGTTCTGCTTTTGTGTCTTTGGTTTCTTCCTGGAGGGATTTTTCCACTCGACGGAGTTAAAGTAGGCTTCTTCTGGTTACGAGTTGGCCCTTGCAGGATACAGTCCCATTGTAGGGGACGAACCAGTCAACCACTACTAATAGGACTACTAATAGGCATTGCGGGGGTCCATAGTAGATAGGACCTACGGTACACCCAAAAACCTGTATATTTCCATGTTTTTACCAACAAATTTTGGTCCTGTTAACTATGGTCCCCCGTAATAGTTATAGTTTGTCCCCTAAACGGGACTGCAGTCCTATATACAGGGGTTGACGCGAGAAGAACAGCAACAACAAACCCACCCACCCCCGTCGCCAGATATTCACCGCCCACCATACCCTCTCGTACCAGTAGATTGTACCCGTGGTCCATTTTGCATCATCCATCACCCATGTTTAGCATCCCACTATCCGACATCCGGACTATCCGACATCCGGCCATGAGGTCATATAAAACCCGTACGTAGGTAGTACTGCGGGATCGAAGCACCACAAAACAGCTTTGCCACAGAGATGGGAGTTTCAACGAAACCCTCGATCTCACAGCTCGTGTTCGTGCTTCACTTTTTTTCTTTTTATCGTCATCAACCATCTGTCCATTCTCCGTCATCAACCATCTGTCAGTTCATCTGTCTCCCATCATCCCGTCACCTATGATCCATTGCCCATTACACCGCCACCCGTCACCGTTCACCCAGCGTCCAGCAATTCATCATCCGTATATATCCCACCGGGTGATCAGAGTTAACACACCCCCCCCTGACGAGTGTTGGAGCCGATGTTCTCAACAGCACCGGGAGGGGGGTGCAGACGCCGACCGATGTTGTCTAACTTGTCTAACTTGTACGCGAGTCGACGAGGGAAGAAAGTGTTGCAACCCTTCTCGCAATGACAAAAAATGCCTTCCAAGGCACGAACCGAGAGGGGGGGGGGGGGGGGGGGGGCAGGGGAGAGAGCCTACTATTACGGGGGACCATAGTGAATAGGACTTACGGCACACACACACAAAAAAAATTATCTATTTCTCTATTGTAACTAACAATATTTGGTCCTATATACTATGGTCCCCCGTAATATGTTACCCCGGACCTGAATTACGACTATTACGGGGGTCGATAGTTAACGGGACCAAATTTTGCTAGTAAAAATAGGTAAATATATAGTTTTTTATGTATACCATAGGTCATATTAACTATGGACCCCCGTTATACGAGGGAGAGGGAAAAAGGACGACAAAGAAGACAATAAATGGGAAGAGCAAAACAAATGTATGTATATGTATATATATGTATTATGTGGAAATATGTCGACAAGATTTTCCCAACGCCGCCATTTTCGGTATGTGTGCCCCCTTCAAGGCTTAGTTTTTGGGGAACTCGTCTCGGAGAAACTCGTCCCAGCAGGGGGGGGGGTGTTATCGAATCACCCGTGTGATACGGCATCAGTCTACTATTACGGAAGACCATGGTAAATAGGACCAGATATTGCTTGTAAAAAGAGTAAGACATGTACGTTTTTGTGTGTACCGTAACTCCTATTTACTGTGGCTCCCCGTGGTACTGCTCATAGGGATGGGCCCTGGCTGACTCGGTCAGTAGCGAGTATACTGTCATCGAAACCAACCAGTATACTGCTGCCTCTCCTCTCTCCTCTCTCCTCCCGAAACGCATTCAGTGGGTTTCCGTTCTATATGTACGATGGCGTGTTTCTTGGGCGCACGTGAGATAAAAACTACTGGCGAATGTACTGGCCAGGTCAATCAGTAGAGTACTATTGCCAGTACATACTGTGCCAGTGCCCAGCCCTGTTAGTAGTCGATAACCCAAAATCCACCATCCATTGTCCAGCATCCATTTCGCTATCCCATCCATCATCCATCGTGCATTGTCCGTCATCCACCACCCGCTATCCGTATGCATGACGATGTGAAAAGGGTAATGTTTTTAATATTTCTTGATGCCCATCGCTGATCCCGTCCCACCTCCTCTTTTGCTCCGTTTAGTTTTTGTCTTATTTTTTTTTTCGATTTTTTTTTTTTGTGAAAGAGGTTTATCATCAGCGATCGACATGACTTAACCTCAATTGTCTCAGCGCCTATTTCCGGATCGCCCGCAATACAAACATTTGTTTTGTCCCTTATCGTTTTCGGCCATATTTCCTGCCGTTTCCTGACGTTTCGTGCCGTTTCCAGTCTCTATTTAATTTCATTTACTTTTGTTTCGTTTCGGTTCAGTTCGGTTCGTTTTGTTTCATTTTTCATTTTTCGTATTTTTCGTTCCGTTTCGTTTTTCTTCTTTGCCTTCCGATTCGTTCCGCTCCGTTCCGTCCGGTTCCATTCCGTTCCGTTCCGTTTTATTCCGATTCGTTTTCGTTTCGCTATGTTTCTGTTTCCTTTCGTCATCCCTTTTGCTTCGTTTCGTTTCGTTCCGTTCCGTTCCGTTCCGTTTCGTTTCATTTCGTTCCGCTCCGTGAAACCGCCATCGGTTCCACGATGGACTACTGCTGTACTGCTGTACTATCGGTCGACCTCAGCTTGGTTCCCTCGACTGGAGTCGGACGAGATCCTCATGGTGACCGGCCTAGAGAACGCCGTGAACCTAGAGATGCAAAAAATACGCGCTCACCCCTTCCCGGCGTACGTCGGGGGCAGGGGTCCCGAGGAAGAGGTGCGGGTGCTTTGTTGCACTGGTTACGCTGGTTGTGCGCCGGTTGTACCGGGGGTACTGGATAGATATACTGGTTCTGCTGGGTATGTTAGTTGTTCTGACTGCGCTGGTTGTGGTGGCTGTATGCTTGTTCTGCCGTCTATAGTGTCCTTACCGGTTGGCTGTTCTGCCTACGGTTTACTGTGCTGATCGTTCTGGTGATGCTGGTCGCGCTCTTGACTACGTTCTTACGTTATTTTACTGGCCGCCGGTCCGGAGGTATTTCTTGCGCTATTGTGTACACGGAGTACACTTGGTTCGCCAGTGTCGTGTGCGAATTTTCGGGGCCAGTGACCCGTCAAATCTGCCAATCAAATGTCTCTACCGGTACGGCACATCTAGGAGGGGCGGGGGGCGTTATTAGGGAGGGGGGGGGGGGGGGTGAGTTGTTTTTTTTTTTCCTGCTGTAGATATGCCATTATGGAAGGGATTATAAGGGTTTTAAATGTTAACATGAACACCTAGTGCTTCGTACTGCTGTAGAATTCCGGCGAGAGTGGGACGTCGTAAATTATGTATCGTGTATCCGAAAATGCACATGCCGTTTTTATTTTGTCGTCGGCTACGTCCGTTTGTTGTTGCTATAGACTACGGTACATCGTGATTGCTGCTGCCTCTATTACGGGGGTCCATAGTTAACGGGACCAAATTTTGTTAGTAAAAATAGGCAAATATATATGTTTTTATGTACACTATAGGTCTTGTTAACTATGGACCCCCGTAATAATTGATTGGCTGATTGATCCATTGATTGATTGATTGATTGAACGATTGATTCCTTGATGGATGGATTGATTGATTGATTGGTTTGGTTGGTTTGGTTGATTGGTTGAGTGATTACGCGATTGCGTGATTGATTACGCGATTGCTTGATTGATTGGTTTATTATATGTTGACTGCTTTTTTGCCCTTTTTAGTGTGCTTCAGTTTGTGCCTTCTTCCAGCGCTCGCGAATATGTGTCCTGGTATTTGGTTTAGTTGCGATGTAGCGGTACTGATGCTTGTAACTATATTATGCATGTGGCATTCTATTCGGACACTGTTTTAAAACAGCAGCAGCACATAATTGAGTGTTCCGGGAAAAGGCAGCAGTACTTAACTCGAGTATTCCGGGTTATTTTGTTCGACCATGTCTATTTTTTCAGTCCACTTCTATTCACATGTAGACTTATGTGACCTTCCTCCAACGTCCTTCCCCTCTTTCTTTCCCCCCCCTTCCCGCCCCCCTGGCCGCCTCATGATCTTTAGGACGAGGCCATCGCAGACGACGACGACGACCAAGAAGAGAAGACAAGGGATTCAACCGACCCTCCGCCTCCCCGACCAGGACAAGACGCACCAGAGACGGCGGCGGCGGGGGGGGGCTCCAGAAGACGGGCGCGTGCTGGGCAGGGGAGGGGACGGAGGGCGCGTACGGTGGAGGAAGAGGAGGAGGAGGAGGAAGAAGGAGAAGAGGGGGGGGGGGGAGGAAGAGGAGGAGCTGGAGCTGATGCAAGACGAGAGTGGCATGCTGAGCGAGGTGTGGTTATGTTTTGGTGGGATGTGGCGGTGGCATCTTGATCGAGGTTTGGTTGTGTTTGGTCGAAGATGGTGGTGGCCTTTACGAGCGAGGTTTCGGTTATTGCCAAAGACGCGCGTGAACATCGGCCGTCGACGTCTATGTGTCCGATCCCTTGGTTTTGGTGTGTT
Source organism: Macrocystis pyrifera (assembly GCA_031763025.1). Taxonomy (NCBI): domain Eukaryota; class Phaeophyceae; order Laminariales; family Laminariaceae; genus Macrocystis; species Macrocystis pyrifera. The sequence continues at coordinate 5,096,974 of JASSKH010000032.1, read as the reverse complement.
GATTATGCCGACCTTGTTCAGTAAAGTTGTGTTTTGATGATTCGCGGTTGGGGTTTGGGTCGAGTTTGGCTTCGGTATTGGTGGTGCTTTGCTGGCAAGTTTGCTTTTGCTTTGCTATGGTCTATGGTGTGTTGCGGTGTTGGTTAGTTCGGGTTCGGGTTAGGTCTAGTCTTCCTCGGCTTGAGTTAGGTTTGGCTTGGTCGCTTTGTTTTCGCGTCACTTTGCCTTGCCTTGCCGTTTGTTGTTGCTTCCGCGCGTTCCTGTTTGTGCTACCAGGTATACTATTTGTCTGCCCTGTTGTTCTTGTATCGATCCCCCCCCCCCGATAATCTGCCTACGTGGTATCTGCGAGAGACCTCAAGAGCGAAACGAAGGCAGACGAAGGCATGCAGTGGGAGGAACTGTGACAGTCGCAGCGAATTGATGCCACGTATGTGTAGATCTGAACATCTGAATGCATGCCCCCCCCCCCCCCCCCCCCCCCGCCCCTTGCCCTTTCCGTTTTCTACCCTCCCCCCCCTTTCCTACGCACGCTTATTTCCCCTTCTTCTCTGTTCCCACCCTACTCCCCCCCCCTGCCCCCCACCCTGCCCTCTCCTCCCATACCTTACCCTACCCTACCCAACCTCACCCCTCCCCCCCACCGTCTCGATAATTGCCGCTGATTTTTGTTCTTGGTCGCTCGATGCCTCGGTCGCCCGCAGGAGGAAGAGGAGGAAGAAGAGGAAGATCCGTTGAGCGGGGACGACGATGTTGATATGGAGATGGATGATGACGGGGCGGGAGGTGACGGGTTGGACTCAGACGGATTCGACATGGATCACGGAAACGAAGACTTCTCCGACTCTATCGAAGACATCTAGCACCGATGCTCGTGGTGGTGGTGGTGGTGGTCGGGCGGGGGGAGGCGGGGGCTAAAAGCGCGAGGCTTCTCAAACGAGAAGCTTAACAAGAGCGCGCGCGCGTCTTCCCCTAACAGAACGGCAGGGCTGCTGCACTGTTACGTAACAGCTCTGCATTGGGTTTGTGTTTTCGATTTACTCCCCGAAACGATTCTTGCTTGGGTTCGAGAAACCCGCAGCCCTGTGAGCATGCCCCGGAGGGGGAGGAACAGTCCTCACCCCCCCCGAGCTGGGGGCGGCGCAGGAGGCCAATCATACAAGCAGTACTGCCTGCTGTGATGCAACTCTCCGTGAGGCTATATATGCGAGCTGTTTTTTTTTTTGTTTTTGGGGGAAATGTTCAAACGGGAGTATACCCCCCCGACTTTTCTCAGCCGAACCGGCAGGGGGGGGTGCATTCATTATCATGTATGGCCGTAGTCGTATGACCATAGAAAACCGGGGGGGGGGGGGGGGTACTCATTATCCTGCATGGCCGTAGTCGTATGACCATAGACCCTCGCATCCCTACAATGCCGGGACGGAGCACGTCGGGTTTTCACCAACCAGGCAGATATTGCTTGCACCAAGCGCGAAGCGAACCGTGAGGTGTTGGGCGAGTCGCATGAAGGGTGAGCTGCATCCTACTAAGAACCGCTTTAGAGGCGGATTTTCTTGCATATGGATGACAGCATCAATGAATTGATTTAATTTCTGGTGTGTCCACTTCCAGAGACAGCCATGGGGGGGGGCGGGTGAACTCGATACTATGCATGGCCGTAGACGTATGACCATAGACCCTCGCATCCCTACACTCCCGGGACGGAGCATGTCGGGGTTTCGCCGGCCAGGCAGACATTGCTTCACCTAGCGCGAAGCGCCGTGAGGTGTCCGGCGGAGTCGCGCGTAGGGTGAGCTGCATACTAAAAACCGCTTGTGAGGCGGACTTGCAAATGAATGGCAGCTTCGATGAGTCAATTTATTTTGGGGTGCGGCCACTTCCAGAGACAGCAACGAATGGCAGCACTATGTAAATGTAACTGCCTCGTGGGTGCCTTACCATAACCATAAAACACTATAGGTGGTACGGGTTGGGTAGGGAAAACATGTCCGCGGGAGGTGCCCCGCTTCCCCCAATTATATTTTGACGAGCTGGCAAGACGCCGCAGGTCTGTTGAAAACAAACAAAACACTGGCGGGAACATCGAAAGTGTCGAGGGTGGTGAAAAGCGGCTTGTTTTCGGTCAAAGATGACGGGGTAGTATGCATCATGTAGAGGAACCGTGTTAGTCGTGTAGAACCGTGTTTTAGGACTCCAGTCCCGTTCTGGGCACAAATCACTCGGAACTAGAGTGCCTTGTGCGGGACTGCAGTGCTCATCAAAAGGGTTCAAGACACCTACCTCACCAAGCCGTGCGCGAACAAAAAAAAAAAAAAAAAAAAAAAAAAACGACGCCTCACTCGCGTGCGTTTTTCGAGACCCAACAGACAAGGGGGGCCGGGGTACAAATAAAACCGAACAAAATGAAAAAAAAAATGAAAAAAAACAAATGATTTCTCTTTAAATTCGTCCAGAACTCCCGCCCCGGGACCATACTACAGAAAATAGTATTGGTGGTAGTATTAAAAGTAGTTTATTAATAGTGTTTGTTTTTCATTTTGACATTTTCAGGAGTTTGGTGTCTCGTTTAATCCGTAAACCGTGCGTGCGCCCCCCCCCGCCTCAACTCAGCCGCGTGCACCTCCGCGACGAATTTCATCTCGAAACTCATTACGCAAAATTTCAAGCTGCGTGTAAAGACAAAGACGGGCAGGCTCCAGAAAACCTCTGGAGGGGGTAGAATACCCCAGAGAAAAAACAAAACAAAAAAAGGAAAAATAAAATAATGCAATATTACAACCCGTACCAGTATATACGGAAGGAGATTACATTGCACCTACCTCATCACAAGACTAGAAATGAAGGTGAATCAGATTTCAGCTTGCTCACGTGGCTATCAGGTCACTTGCTCTCGTCAATGAGGGATGCAGCTCTGGCCAAAAATATAGGGGCCAGTTGGTCTGAATATTAGTGTCTCAAGCGATTCTTCTAAGTCCCCCTTAGCGATTCTTCTAAGTCCGCTTAAAGTGGTAGTGTGCGTAATGCCCTGCATGAGGGCGTGTCTTAACTCCCCCCAGAGAGCAGAGCATGGGAACGAGCGGAACGGAACGAGGCTGTTCGTGGTCATTCGTTCCGTGCCTGTGTAGAAAAACGTGTTTGGGTCCATGCAGAATCCTGGGCCTCGCCAGCCGAATCAGTAGGAACGGTATCTTTCGAACATGCCAGAGCACATTGGTGTCCACATCCATCTTCGGTTGTGTCCATCTACATCAAATAAGATCCTATATGTTCCCGTTCGGTCGGGCCGTTCGGTCCTCCCAAACAAGAAAAAGGGGTGCAACACTTCTTCTTCCTCTTCCTAGATATACAGTTTTTCTCGGGCTGCACTGAATCTATTCGTTTCCCACAACCAATCAGCATCAATTCATGCAGCAAATAACATTCCATCCGGTTCGTTCCCATGCTCTCTGGGGGGGGTTAAGACACACCCTGAGGTCCCACAGAAATCCCGGAAATACGCGCGATCGAGCGCGGCTTGCAAAAAAGGACTTCCGACAAAATCCTCGATCTCACAGTCAGCAGTAGCTGATTTGATGAATCTCCTTTCAAGTTTGAGTACATTTACACGAGCACGTTGTGCGACACGGCTTGCAGCAGAAACCGAGGGGGCGGGGCGGGGCGTAAACAACAGACACAATAAGCTGGCCTCTGCAACTCAAGGAGATGATATTGCCGCCGTTGAGGCACGCCCTCGTGGGAAACCCCTCTCCCCTTCAGAGACGCTGACCCAAAAAAACCCAACCAACTTCACCCCCCTCCGCCCGCCTTCCTTCGTCACACCAAGCGACTCCCGATGTGTCATAATCGCGGCCGATCAGTCCCCGCCCATCCTACCCCCCCCCCCCAAAAAAAAAAAAAAACAAAAAAAACACATTTTTATGTGTTATTTTGGTGAAGCTCGAAACACCTTCCCCCCCCAAAAAAAACTCCGTTGACCATCGAAACACATCCCCAGACACACCCCGACCATCACGGCAAATCACCGAAAATTCCTCCATTGAGAACATAGCTCCCAAACGCCCCTCACTTCATCGTGGAAACCCAAGGCATCCCCCCCCTTTCGTCGTCGAACCCCAAAACATCCATCCTCGAAGCCCCAGTTCTACATACGGCTCTGTTTGGAAATGCAAGGGCCGTTTGAGTGTTCATAAAACCCCCAAAACATCCCTCCGCCCATCCTCAAAACCCCAGTGCTACGACTCGCCCTATGCGCAGGACGGGTCGGCACAAATTTTTGCGCAGGATGGGAGTCGTACTGGCCAAGGCTGGCCTTTCGGCCGCCCGGATGTTTTTGGGGAAAACGTCACCAAAACATGCGGCGGAGCCGCTTGGTTGCCCCTGCCGACCTCGAGCCTCCCCAAAGGGTGTGGGGGTCGGGGTTCGGGGTAGCGTCAGGGTTAGGGTTGTAGGCCTGGGGTCTGGTTGGTCTGGGCCGATGTGCAAAGGTTGAAAATGACGACGTACGTCCTGCACAAAAAGTTGTGCCGACCAGTCCTGCACACAGCGGAAGCCCAACACCTGGTACAATATACTCCTGTCCCCTAGATACAAGGAAGAAGTGTTTTGATTCAATATCAACATACAAAATATCCTCACATTAAGGCACCTGTGCAGAAGAGTACAGAAGACCGCTCGGGTACACTCGATAAGAAATACCCCAAAAAAAGGCCCTCGCATCTCCGGACAGAGAGGCACATCCTACGTTTGTTCAAGCTTTCGATGCCCCACTCAGAACGAAAAGGTAAAGACGGTTTGGCGATGCCTGTTAATGCCCGAGCGGTCCTCAACACTTTCAGCGCAGTACTGCAGCACAATTTTGGGGACAGACCAGTTCGTCTGACCGGTTAGTCCCCAAAACGGGATCGCAGTCCCAAAAGAGATACATACCCGGACAATGGCATTTTTACTTAATATTTCGAGTCTTTTTTAGGTATTCCATTCAGCAAATTCCCCCCCCCCCCCCCCCCCCTCAGAATCGTTCCTGGAATCCTCCCGGCAGCCCTCCTCCCCCCGCCGCCAAGAAATGCTGGTGGGCGAACGTTTTCCGGCAGCTCTCCAGCCCGCAATCATACCTCTCCGCGCCATCCTCCCCCCCCCCCCGCCTCCTCGGCGCCTCCGCGTATCGCCATTACCACCACCACCACCACCATCATCGTCATCACTGTCGCCACCTAGGCCTGTCCCAGCGGTGCCACCCTTAAGGGCGATAGGGTTGGGGGGATCGAGCTCCAGCGTCCCCGAGGCGACTAGCCAGCGGTCGACCGCGCCGGGGTCTACGGAACCCTCGGGCTCCAGTCCAAACTGCGACATCTCTTCGGTGTGGGCGACGCGTACTCCCCCCTTTATTGGTTGGGGAGGGGCGAAGGGGGGGGGGAGGGGAATGCGCAGTTGTAAGCGAGAAAACGAGCCACGAGGAGGACAACGGAGAGAAAAGAAGGCAACGGGGGGGGGGGGGGGGGGGGGTACTCGATAGGAGAGATGTACTCGATCTCATGCATGACCGTAGTCGTATGACCATAGACCCTCGCATCCCTACAATGCCGGGACGGAGCATGTCGGGTTTTCACCGACCAGGCAGACATTGCTTGCACCAAGCGCGAAGCGCCGTGAGGTGTCCGGCGAGTCGCATGAAGGGTGAGCTGCATCCTACTAAGAACCGCTTGTGAGGCGGACTTTCTTGCATATGGATGACAGCTTCAATGAGTTAGTTTAATTTCCGGTGTGGCCACTTCCAGAGACAGCTATGTAACTGCCTCTTGGGTGCCTTACCTTGAACACTACGTGATACGATCAATTCCCTTGTGCAGAGTAAAGGTTATTTACTTCGCACAAATGATCTAACTAGACGACCAGCTGTGGGCGACCGCCAAAAAAAAAAAAAAAAAACGGTACCCTGGATGTCCAGCTCACGTAGTGAGCGGCATGTTTTACAGTGTCGTTGCCAACCGAAGCCAACCCAAACCATATGAAATATATGTGGGAGGGAGGGGGGGGAGTGCCAGATGGACAGGGAAAGGCACCGTGTTGGCGTTGTTGTCAGACGAACTGCATACCGTTTCCCAACCAAAAAAAGGGAAAATAAAACCGAATACGACAAAAAAAAAACAACAACAGATACGAAGGACATCCAGCAAAGCAAGCAAGCGAAAACAGTAGGAACCCCTCGCCCCCCCTCCCCTCTCCTGTGCCGTGTGGCAAAGCAACAGAGATTAGAAGTCACGCTGTAGGAGAATGTGAATGTACAAGGAGGAGCGGGATGTATTGGAAGAGGAGGTTGAGGGAAATAGGCGGGTGTGACACGGAGGACTTTGGTGCACTAGACGGCAGCGAGAAAACGGTCGCTATCCTAGAGATAGATGGTGGCCACAGGCGGCGAAACAGGCGGGGGATAAGATCAACAAAAAAAATCTACGAAATTTATGGAAACAACGTAATAATCGCCCAATTGTTGGAGGTGTCTCCAATAGGAGTAGGAACGGTGCTCCGTCTCGAAAGGGATGCGTGGTCAAAGGTCAAATGGCTAAGGCAAGCAAAAAAAGAGTACGACGCCCGCCCCCCCCCCCCCCCCCCCCCCCCCCTCCCCCCTCCCCCACAGCACCACAAACGGAAATAGGAGGCTATATATGCAAACCTTGTAGCACATAAGCGACGGTGTCCGCCGCACGCCCAACCTGTCCGCCACCGGCGACTCCAACCTTAAGCGGCAGCGCAAAAACCTAAAAAAATAAACGAATCGAAGGCGGGAAGAGGAACGGGGGGGGGTGTACTCATGTGATGCATGCCAGTATGGAGGGGGGGGCGGGGGGGGGGGGGGGGGGCGTACTCATTTGTTGCTTGCCTTACTCGTTTGACCATTGACCACGCATCCCTTTCCACACGGAGCACCGTTCCTACTCCTAACAGAGACACCTCCAACAATTTGGCGCTCATTTCGTTGTTTCCATATTCTACATAGAAACTTTTGGTTAATCTCATCCCCTTCCTGTCTGGCCGCCTGTGGCCACCATCTATCTCTCAGGATAGCGATCGTTTTCTCGCTGCTGTTCAGTTTATCAAGCTCCTCCATGTCACATTCGTCTATTTCCTTCATCTCTTCTAACACATCCCGTTCCTCCTTCTGTATTTCACATTCTCCTACTACGTGAGTTCTACCTTCTAATGCTTTGCCACACGGGCACATCTGTGCAACTACTTCCTCCTCCTCCCGGCTACTGGTATACCTCTGTCTTCTTTCCGGCAGGTCCAGGTCACCTACACGAAAGCGCAGTTTCAGCGTTTACGCGAAGTCCACTGGGTCGTGCAAAATACGTTATCATTCCTATTCCTTCCCTCAATCCCCCGTATATCTCCTCAGTATTTTTCCGATTCCACCTTGTTTCTTAGCGCTAGCCTTCTCCTTCTTTCTATCCTTTCTTCTACTTCTGCCTTGTACCTCCCAAACTTCCCGGCGGACATCATCTCTCCTTGGTTTCCCCCTATATATACGGAGGGGGGGCGGGGTACTCATCATCATGCATGGCCGTAGTCGTATGACTATAGGACCTCGCATCCCAACCATGCCGGTACGGAGAGCACGTCGGCTTTTCATCGACCAGACATCGATTGCTTGCACCAAGCGCTAAGCGAAACGTGAGGTGTTGGGCGAGTCGCATGAAGGGTGAGAGAGCTGCATCCTACTACGAACTGCTTTAGAGGCGGATTTTCTTGCATATGGATGACAGCATCAAGGAACTGATTTAATTTCTGGTGTGGCCACTCCCAGAGACAGCAATGGGGTTACTGTGTAACTGCCTCGTGGGTGCCTCACCGTACACACACTACGTAGTACGATCATCCCCCTTGTGCGGAGGAAAGGTTCTCCCCGCACAAAAATGACCTTACCCCCCCCCCCTTCCCTAAAAACACACAAAGCTACCGTCCTAAATCAAGCCCGAACGCAAAACCGAATACGCCAAAACGACACGAGCGAGGGGGGCACCTAAAGCCTGGGAGGGATTCCGGCGGGGGGGGGGGGGGGGGGTATGTCATATCGCGCGGCTCCCCTTACCCACACCCACCTGGTGCCCATGCCAAAAACACGAGGAAGGGGGGCACCTAAAGCCTGGGAGGCATTCCGGGGGGGGGGGGGGGGGGGGGGGTTATGTCATATCGCGCGGCTCCCCTCATCCACACCCACCTGGTGCCCATGTACGAGGCCGCCTTAGCCTCGAGCAGAAGGTCTAGGGATGCGCTGAGGCGGGAGTCGGGATCGTAGAGGTGAACGACGACGCCCGCGCCGCGGAACTGGCCACCGACCGCCGCTTCTACCTCCGCTTCTGGGACCTAAACGTTAACCGGGAAAAAAAAAAAAATGTTTTAAGGTCAATTTTCGTACGAAATGGGGCACGTTTTTTTTCTCTTTTTTTTTTTCTGTAGCTCTTCGTAAAAATCAACGCGATAACTCCGCTGAGGTTTAAGAAACGGCTAAATGTGTTGTGAGGGAAAGCAAAGACCGGTCTGCACAGCCTGAATACCGCCAGGCAACAGGCACCAGGCATGCATCTGGTGAGCAGACACATACGCTGTGCTGTATATGCCGCTTTGCCGGGGCGGCTGCAGCCACGCCAGCACCGCCACACCCTCAGACTCACACAAGGGACGGTAGGGGGACTGCAGGAAGGGATGTGGTGCTCTCGTGCCTTCTACTCGTACGCGCCAGTACGCGAGACCTGCTGCTGCGCAAGTTCGAGCACGAGCACGACACACTTTTTAACCACGTGCGTTTGATGTCGCACTGTTCTTTACACACTACTAAAAAGCAAGATGTTGGTTGAAAAATAAATGTGAGATCGCACGTTCGTATGGCTACGAGCACAAAGCACACACCAGGTACATACGGCACGAGCTACGGACTCGTATTTTGTTGCTTTTCTACCCGCTTGTTGCTTGTGCAGGCACGAAGAAAGTCGAAAAATGATAAAAGAGCGGAGCCGCGGCATGAGGCACCCATCGAGACCGGCGGACAAGCGGTGCGTTCGTAAACCCTTCAGGACGAGCACCAACGCGCACTCGTTGGCTATAGCTTTCTTCTGCTGGGAGAGTAGGGTGATAGATGAACGTTTTCGGCTCTCCGAAGGCGCCTAATCAAAGCGGAGTTAACGCACGAGGCATCCAGCGGGCACCCGAGCAAGACAACTTTCCACAGAGCAGCCTCGGCGACCAAGCAAGGCCAACTATACACTGACTCTTAGGCCTTAACCCAACTATGCAGACGCCTGGGCGGCAGTGTGAGCGGGGTCCGCATGCTGGGTGGCCTCTCAAAAGCGTAGCTCGCCATTTTCTGCACGAAAACTCAGGGGACAACTTCAAGCAGACCCCGAAACCGTCGATGGGGCCAGAGATCCCGGCACACACGCAACAGGCTCCGCAGTTTTCCTTGAAGCTGCAGCAGCCTACCGAGAGCCTACGGAAACACGAATCCAGGGCGATGGGAACCGCACTTCAGCCCGAGCCCGAGGGCATGGCTCAGAAAAGGTTGGGTCGGCTCTCGATCAGAGCTGTGGACTACACCACAATAGTGGCCACACACGCCGTATCTCGGGATAAGGCCGAAACCGGCCTTGACCCTTTCAGGACCGCAGTCCCCAAAACGGTACAGCAGTTTGCCCGAAAGGGGTCAACGCGGGAGGAATCGCTCGGGATAAGGCCCGAACCGGCCCCATTGTGAGTTCAAAGATCGCTCGGACAACCATTGTGAGTTCAAAAATCGGCACAATCATGCCGATTTTGTCCGCCTTGTCCATGACTGCCTCTGATGGCGGCGTACCCGCTGTACAGGAAATATGATCGAGGGGGGTATGACACAATCGGAGAGGCCAGGCTCCCGCTCAATTTTATAGATGTGGGATTATATATATATATATATATTTATATGTATTGCGCGATGGAGGTATCACACGAAGCTTGGAAGTACGGAGTTTCGACGAAACTGTCGATCTTCCCCAGCTGAGGTGTGTGTGTGTGTTTTTTTTTTTTTTTTTCAATATCAACAACATAATTGTCCCCTGCTTCGTGCGAGCTGTACGGTCTACTCGTTCGCCAGGTGGGATCAGTGCGACACGGTAGTACCAACAACAACATCACCATCAACCCTCTCCCCCCCCCCCCACACGACCACCACCACAAAAGCAACCACGGCCATCTCACTTCAAGGTGGAGCCCGAACCCCAAAGCTCGTAGGGTTTCCAACTTTACGGCCTCGGCGTACATTCCTTCCACGCGCTCCTGACCCATCCGGGCAATTTCTGATGGCCGGCGAGAGGGGGGGGGGGGGGGGCGGGTAGGGGGGGTGGAGGCGTTGGGGTTGGAGGCTAGGGGGAATGGAAAAGAGGGTGGGGGTGGTGGTGAGGGTAGGCGTGGGGGAAGTGGGGAAGGGGTTAGGTTAGGCTAGGGGGGGGGGGGGGGGGGGGAGGGGGGGGGGGTAAGGGTGGGGGGGGGGTGAGGGGTGGGTATAGGTTAGCGGGGGAGGAGGAGGGGGGGGGGGGGGGGGGGGGGGCACAGGAAGGGAGCCGAAGAGGTGTTGTATGTTGGACGACGATGTTTGTAGCTGTGTGAACCCGCGAGAGGTCTGTTGCCTGCCTTCAGAGCACGGAAAATAAATTAACAACTTACACGTCAGGTCGTGATGGGATATATTACCAATCTCAACAGATTGGTACAGAGTAAAACATAAACGAAACGCAGCCCTGATCGCAGGCGCCGGGTACCCCCTTTGCGAACCATGTGGAATAGTTGTAGTTCCATGGTTTTCGCAGCGCCGTACCAGTACACCAGAACGAAAGCCACTCCTCTCATTAATAGGAAATGATGCAAACTGTTCTTCATTTTTCAATAAAAACATGAACAATATGGGGCTCGTGAAAACATATACCCCCCCCCCCCCCCCGCCCCCCCCCGACCCTCTCCCCCAGGACGGGGCTGACGACGATGAACGCCAAAACCCTGACTCAAGCTCCTACACGTGCTCGTGCTGCAGCAGCCAGCGAGCTTAGCAGCCGCGACTACTTTGGACTGACTGCCTGCCTGCACTGTGTGTAGGTACACGCGACATTTTAGTTCATACCATAGGTAGTGGGACTGGCTTCTCATCCTGGGATCCCGACTGACTGACAGAGTTTAATTTGGTTTGTTTTCCTACCCATGATATCTGTGGATTCTTTGGCGACCTTTCGCGAGCACGGGGTAGACCGTGGCAGGGACCAAGACAATGAGCAAATGCGACACCAATTCGACAAGAGGCGACGAGGGAAGACAGGGCTGCAGTCTTCTCGCGATAACAAAAAAAGCACGGAACGCACCGTAGTGGACGGAGGGGGGAAGGAGAGCCCGCTATGGCCCCGGGTCTTCAAGTTGCGACAAAAAAAGGAGGGAGACAGAAAATAAGATCGATTGTATTGAGAGGGGGGGATAGAAAAAAAAAAAAGAAGCATCAACACCCTGCAACAACAACAAGAGAGTAACGCCATGTGGTCTAGCTTCGACAACACCGACACCAAAAAAGAAGCAAGACAACAGCAAAAAACAACAAAATTAGGACAGACTCCTGGTGCCTTCTCGTGACCACGGACTGTGTACAATATTTCGTGTATGGCGACAAACTAACCCCGAGATCACGGGTGCTAGATTATGGCAACTGAGCTACTGCGATATCAAACAGAAAACATCAAGAGCGGTACACCATTTTGGTCCAGCTTCTGCAACAACGACAAGAACAGCAACAACAACAACAGCAGCATGGTAGAGCCCTGGTGCCTTTTCCTGACCACGGCGAGGAGCCAATGAGAGGCCAACAACAAGCATGACACCGACACCAAAAACCATCACTATCACCGCCACCACCAACCGCAGAAAACACGCATGGGCATATATGCGGGCGAGGGTGGGGGCACACCTGGGTCATCCAGCAGGTAGTCGAGATCGTCATCATCATCATCATCATCGTCATCGTCGTCGTCGTCCTCCCTCCCTGGCGCGTGGTGTGAACCGTCGACACCACTGCCTCCGGCGCAAGGCCCTGCCGCGAAAAAGACAAAGGAGCCGGGTAGGGGACACGGCCACAAGGTTGTGGTGAAAACACAAAGGAGCAAGGCGAGGGACAAGGTCGTAAGGCGCCGTGTTCATGATGTTGCTGTTGTATTTGGCTGGTTGGCATTGTTGTCGTTCTCGTAAGAAAATGAGTAAAATCGACGCAAACCCTCCCACACCTCGGATAGCGGCCTGAGCGAACCAACCAGCCGCATCAAACCACTCGAAGAAAAACAACCAGCCAACTACTACTATGCAACCAATCAACCAACAAGCCATCCAACCGAACAGTCAGTCGAATCACCGGATTAATCACCGAGAGCCCAATCAAACCGATGGATCAACCATCTCACCTCTCGGATCAGCGCCGACAAGCCAACAAACCGAAACTAACCAACCGAATCAATCGAACAACACCCGACCACCCACCGAAACCGACGAATCAACCATCTCACCTCTCGCGGCAGAGGCGGCCCTCCTCGCCTCTTCCAAAGCAGGGTAGTCCGCACCTACACTGCACAGAGGTAACTGGGAATCCGACAGCGCACCCGTCAGAGAAAACGCCGACTTGCGAGCCCTCTCGGCGATCTGGCTTGGGTCCACCTTGTCCAAAGCCGCGCGCAGCTTCAAACCTCTGGAGAGTGGGAAGGAAGCACGAGGTGTGCGTGTGAGTGACTCGGCGATAGTTTAGGTTTTGGCTTTCCGGAGTGTTGAACAGCATGAAGTCGACAAAAGAAAACGTTTTGACGACGACCGTGCAGCGGGAGCTGCCATATTGACAGCAACAGCAAACAACAGCAACATCATTTATCAACATTCGCATGCTGTACCGACACAACCATCTCCACCAAGCGCCACCGGCACCACCAACGTCAACATCAACACCAGACAACAACAGCAGCAGCAAAGACAATACCACCATCTCAACACCAACACCAACATCAACACCACTCCACAGCTACTCTGCACTACAACAACTGCAGCACGTAGCACAACCAGTTCAAGAACAGCAGCGACACCCTTGTCGCGACGTCGAGTACGAAACCTCGTGTGCTGTGGTACCTTGCACCACTTCCTATTGGTCGCATTGCTGTCATGTCTTCGAGCAGGCCCTCAACGCTGAACACCCCTGCACTCGCTGGCCCCTAAATTGATGCCATATAGACAACACCTGGTGTAATATATAGATATCGCAAACATTAACATTGCTGCTGTGTGTTTGAGAGGGTGGGCAACGCCGGTGCGTACACCAGTAGCAGCAGTGCAGCAGTTCGAATGCTACTGCTGTACAGGAAGCTACTACAGTACTTACAGCAGTGGTACCTGGTAGACTACGGTAGTAGAAGTGGCCGCCACACCACACTAATAATGGAAGTCGTCACCATTCCATCTCTATTAATAGGATAAGTGACACCCCGGTCGTATCAAGCAATCGCAGCATCTCGTCGGCAAAACTCCGCGTGTGTCTGTGCGTGTTCATCAAACGCGCTGACCGGCTGCAGCCCAAGCAGGAACGCCACACACGGCAAGACGCCACATGCCACCACCAACACGGCCACGTATAACAGCGTACAGCATGTACAGGTACAGCAGCAGCAGGTCTTGGAGCAGTAGTGCCAGGTGGCTCAGCAGTGGTCGGCACCATCTTCAAGATCTACAGTATGCAAGCAGTCGGGTCTCGTCCGAAAAACTGTTCACTCTGAAGCGTCCTGTGTGTGAGAGTTTTGCACCAAACGAGCTGACCATACTGCTGTAACGAGCGCAAGACTATCACACAGTGACACGGGCGCTTTTGTTACACGCCAGAACGGCTTGTCGCGGCTGTTGTCTAAAAATGTCGTCGTGTCTCTCACTTTTTCTTGGACTCGGCCCTCCTTCTGACAGCAAGGATGCGCCTCCTCCAGCATCTCGTTGAAGTCTTGTTCGTTTGTGGGTGCCACTGCCGTTGTTTCATGGGAATGGCCACTACACGGTGTTTCGTCGTGGCCATGGCGATGCTGTTGGGCCGACATAGTGTCTGAGCTCGAGCTACACAGCAGCTGTCGGTGTGCGGCCTGTGCGTGTCTTCTTTGGAGCCGTCTTTAAACCGGGGTTTCCACAAAAACAATTGATGCGTTCTTATCTATGCAAAATTTAAATTTCATCCCCCCGCGTTTCCGAGGAACGCAACGCAACATCACCACGACATTGGTCATGTGTAGAGCTGGTGTCGTTGCTCACTTCACCTCAGCCATGGGAATCTTCGTATCCGGCTGCTACGGCTCTGTCCGTACCTACGCCGTGCCGTCGCTGGTACTGACCATGTTGCCTCGACCGCCGGGGCTTGCCGGCGCTAGCAGCAATAGAATCTGCCCCGCATTTGCCTCGCGAAACCCAGCTTGCATCGCAAGCACAACCAACCCTTGCTTCGCTCATGGGGGGTGCGGGCGACACTACTATAAGAGCAGCTCGTACCAGTCTGTTGGCAAGAGATTTGCTTCAAACAAGCGGCCACATCCAGCCGGTTCTCCTTCGTGGATACGGAGGCCCGAGGTGCGGGTGCGCTATAGAGTAGACGCTCGAATCCGTTCGTTTTTGGTTGTGTTGGTCTTCGTGGTTGACGTTCTGCCGCTCTCTTGTGCTGCTGCGCTGCAGCCGCTGCGTCGATCTTGCATGAGGTGCTCGTAGGCCCGTAGGTGGTTTGGCGCGACGCAGCTGCTGCATCGATCTCGCATGATATACTCGTAGGCCCGTAGGTTGTTGTGCACGGCGCAGCTGCTGTATCGATCTTGCGTGAGGTACTCGTAGGCTCGTAGGTGGTTGTGCGCACCTACGAGCAGTCTACGGTTGGTTGCTCTTGCAAATTCGCCCTCAATACGAGTACGTGTATCGCAGAGGGTGGGAACACATACAGCTGTTACAAAAAGGTAAGGTAGCAAGACAAGGGATGATATCGAAGCTGGGGACAGGACATCTTCCATACCTGTTACCAGGTACTGGTGTACTGCTGCTTGTAACAATTGCAATGAAACGCGCCGACCAAATAATGTCGACATCCTGGGATCTTACAATCTTACGAGTACCAAGACGTACCTGGTACGTACGAGCACAAGGACGTAACGAGCAGTCTATTCTGGGCTACCTGGTGTTTACGAACCTTGCATGTTCCGCGGGAGGACATTCGAATTGACCACTACAACGACGGCGGAAAACAGTAGTGAGTGTAGATCGTTGCATCACGAGAACTGCTGTAGAGCCCCACGGAATGTTGGCGGAACGAGGTAGTGGCAGCAGTGACAGCAGTTGCACAGTAACAAAGCAGTTGTTGAAGCTTTACATCACAGGTAACAAGAGACAGGAGGGCTGACCCAGGCCGGATTTCTTATGTGAAAGGGTGTTTTCTACACTAATTTCAAGGTAACGAATCTCGATTTTCTTGTCTTCCCTCTAAAATCGGAGGGACTTCCCGAAACGAAACACGCCTCGGCACTGCGAAACCTGCCTGCTCCGACCCGTGGCCTTGAGCAGTAGTGCGAGTATCTGGCTAAAAATACGAAAACATGGCCTCGAAATAACCAACGGACGCTGCCTCTTCAGGACACTTACATCTATACTTGACGCGTAGCGACCATTCCAGTAACACTCTATTCTGTTGATAAATCCCAGGCGAAGAATGAAGATGATTCAGGTTTTTAGTATTATTCTCCCGGCAGGGTAGAGACAGAATGAGTGACCATGTGGGTATCACGTACACCCACAGAAGCAACCACCAAGGAACCCATAATAAGCAAATATCCCGATTAGTCATGAAACCGTCAAAATACTGAACAAGCATATTCGAACACACTCCCTGCTTTTTCAGCAAAACAGCAGTGACAATTCAAGAGAACAGAACAAAACTCATCTCCATAACAAAACTCATCTCCATGTTCGAAAATCAACTAAAATATTTCAAGAGGAAACCTGTACCTTAGGCCGTTTCCTATGCGGTTCGATTTCGAGCTTCAGATTTGTATTTTTCGATCTCAAAATCGAATGACCCTACTTATGCAGTCCGATTATGCAAAATCCGACCGGAAATTTTTCGATTTGAGAATCCGATGACCCAAGTCGTCGGATTTTGGCCCAAAATCCGACGACCCTGGGTCATCAGATTTTGAGATCGAAAAATGCCATGCTCTCTAAATTCAAGATGTTATCCACGACAGCAAACAGCAGCAGAACGATCGATGAGTTGGATGGTGATACAGCTGTATAGCGACGTTGCTTCGCGCCCGACGCGCGGACGGCGCGTCCCTCCGTGGCCAGACTAGAGTCGGCTGGCGCGGGCTCGGGCCTAGAGACCAAGAGAAGAGCACTCGGCACGCGCCTCTCCGTGGATACGTACTCGTAGACTACACCGCAGCTGTACAGCAGCAGCAGCAGCAGTCAAGTCACAAAATCCAACGCAAAATACCAAGACAGGTTGACTCTAGCGCACTCGCCACATCTCTTCGCCACCAGATTAGAGGCAGTCAGCGTGGGCTCGGACGCTTGGGTCCTACGCGCAGGGCAGCGCACCCAGCGCGTCTCTTCACGGCGCCAAGTCACAAAAACAGCAGTTGGTCTTGGGGTTTGCTCGAATCTCTACACGCACAATAAATCTGTTTTTTCCGCATAGGAGGCCCTTTCGATTTGCCAAGCTCGTATCTGAAAATGCCATCGGGTCAAAATCTGAAGCTCAAAAATCGAACCGCATAGGAAACGGCCTTACAAGCCAAAAGCTCTCCCTCCCGTATGAAACAGTTGCAGATCTCCTTTGCAACAGCTTAATGCCGTAAAAACAATAAAAGTAAAGCGATAGATAAAATGATAGAGCTCGCGAGGAACCCCGTTCCCCCGGACACAGGCCTCCCTGTGCCCCCAACTCCCGCCTAAATTATTGGATCGTAACGGTAACGCGAGATACCAAATATGTTTCCCTATTGAGTTTGCCCGGCGCTTGATATTCCCGAAACAGTATCCGTTTGTGTCAGAACCAAAAAGAAAAACACTCCCTGTTTCTGGTTCAGTTGACTAGCTATCCTTGTTCCCTGAAATACTTCACCTTCCCACTCGTGATTTTCATCACCCTCAATCATGAATAATTGTACCCACAATATTGCATCTTGCAACTCGCGAACAAGATTTCAATCACCCCTCAAGTTCGGAAATATAATATTGGAGGTAGAACAACCCATCAAGAATAAGCATGCCCTCCCTTGTTCTGTAACCAATAGACCGCAGTACGAAGACAAATCCCTGCCAAACTAAATGAAATCAGTATCCACCAATACCGCTGCATGTGCAATACACCTCTCAAGGTGCACCACGTGCTCTTAATTCGCCAATCGGTCAACCAATAAATATCCGTCCCACCAATCACCGTCTGGTCATGTCTATACCACAAAGGTTGTTTGATTTGAACATGAAAATTGATATATTTCAAAACTCCAGGCAAAACAAAAGGCTACGTATACGGTCGAGTAGACGATGGTATACCTCCGTACCATTTACGACTTTCCCGGGATAAAAAAATATATTCCATACCATTCAGAGATCCCTGACAAGTGGTAAATAATACACATCCTACATATCATGCACCACGTGCCCTACCACATAAGTTTATCCCTAACACGTCGCAAGTAGTTTCTATCATATGCGACTTCACCGAAACGAATCCACGCCCAGTCGAAAATGACACATCTCCATTTGACGAACCTACAGTAGACGATGGTATACCTTCTTCGTACCTTTCACGGCTTTCCCGCAACATAAACACACCCTTGCCCACAGACTCCCTCCAAACCTTTGAAATATGCGATATTAATGTATGGTATTTGTCCAGTTGCTCTTCTGGGCCTGCCCACATGGAACACGGAGCGCATCGAAGCGCAGTTGATGTCGTATTCGGCATTAACATTTCTAACGAAAACACGAAAATACGACTTTTCAACTACCAGGTGGGGGGGGGGGGGGGGGGGGGGGGGGGGGGGTACTACGTATATATCTTCCAGAAAAAGAAGCCCAGACAATACTCACGTACGTATGATCCAGTACACCTCATTATCGCACATTTCGTGCGTACTCGTACGTAATACGAATCAATTCACGAAATTTCACAGTGTAACAATAGTGGATCGAGCGAGACCTACCATCACGGGTGCAGACGATATCCCCTCGCCCCGCGTGTTGCTGGACCCATAAAGGATCCAGCGGACGATCCGATCACGCCTGCCCCATCCACGACCTCCTCCTCCTCCTGCTGCTGCTGCTGCTGCTGCTGCTGACCTTCCGCGGCTGCTGCTGCTGCTGCTGCTGTTCCTGACCTCCCCCTGCTGCTGCTCCTGCTGCTGCTGCTGCTGCTGCTGCTGCTGTCGTCGTGTGCTCGCGACTGCTGTGTCACGCGACTTGTTGCCGATGCAGACGTGCCCTCCTTCGTTGCTAGTGCTGCTGCAGCAGCACCCGATTCCCCCCACGTCCGCTCCCTCGACCACTATGAATTCGTACCACACCGTAGTCGAGTGCGCGCATCTCGTACGCGGCTTTCCCGACCATGCCACATGGGTGGGCGGGTGCACACGGCCTGGCTCACGGTGCGACTTCACGCGAAAATGTGCAGATATGTCTCCCATGAGCCTAGGTTTGCCAACGTTGACAGACTCTAGAGTGTTGATAAATCCCAGGCGAAGAACGAAGATGATTCAGGTTTTTGGTATTATTCTCTCGGCAGGGTAGAGACAGAATGAGGGACCATGTGGGTATCACGTACACCCACAGAAGCAACCACCAAGGAAGCCAATAACCTGAATAGAAATGAAACCGTCAAAATGCTGAAAACAAGCACATTCGAACATATTCCCTTTCATCGCGTCACTCTCTTTCAGAGTGGGCCTCTCTACTTCCTGTATTATTAATAACAATGAGCAATTGAGCATGGTGGTAATGGCACCGCAAAAGCCGCACTCGTACACACGCCACTATTAATATGTACGGGGGACCATATTAAATAGGACCTGTGGTACACACGAAAACCTGTATGTTTCGCTATTTTTACTTACGACATTTGGTCCTATTTACTACGGTCCCCCGTAATAGTAGCACGGAGTGCTTGTCAGCAAGCATTTCGCCCTTCACCCACCCATCGTTGCCTTCGGGAAACCCGCAAGCGCATACAGATGTCCCTCCCCTCCACGTGCTGAACCCCACACATGCCTGCACCCCCCCCCCCCCCGTTGCTACTCTGGTATGTGAAACCCTACAAGCGCCTACCCCCCCCCATACAATGGTCAAATGACTAAGGCAAGCAACAAATGAGTACGCCTCCCCCCCCCCCCCCATATATACAGTGAGCAGACGAGAGTGGTCAATTATAGACGAGGTAGAAAGGAAATCGACAAGAGTTTCAAGAAGAGATGACCAAAAATACAGAACACACTTCCGAGCTGTTGGAAAGCATAGGTTCAAGAAAGAACGATATGGAGAGGGATGGTTCAGGAGCCAGGGCAATAGAAGGATGGGAGCAATCGGTCAAGAGTACAGCAAGTATATGTAGTAGGGAAGAAATTTGATAATATGCAACTGAGCAGTACAATGATGGGATGAGGAACTTAAAAGGCTACAGGAATAAGAAGAAAGGCACACGCAATACGGTATATAGATCGAGTGAAACTACGGCAGGATGGGAGGATTATCATAGCCACTGTAGAAATAAAGTAAAAGAGATGGTACAGAAGAAGAAAGGGATTTGGAAAGACTTACTTCGTAAAGCGAATCAAGACTGTGATGACGGGGTGAAGCAGATGTGGGTAGGGATAAAAGGGATACTGGGCAGACAAGCCGCGTAGGCAGACACGGGAATAGCTACCTTCAGAGCACAGAACGGTAAAATGGATAGTAGGTCGAATAGAAAGAGGGAAGCGCTAGTAGAGCAATTCCGCAAGCTAGGAGCGCCTCCTACCGGCGGAACGATCGACGCAGAATAGAGAAAGAACGCGTGGGCAGAGGCAAACGTAGATGCATCAGAAAAAGGGAAGACAGTGGTTCAGACGGGTTACAGAGAAAGAGTTCACAAGGGAAGTAGCAGAGAAGTGTGTCGCTAAGCTTATGACTAGAAGTGCAGCAGGGGCAGACCCGCTACTGAACGAGTCTTACCGTGATGGATATGCTGTATAACTGGATATAGAAAAACGAGTACGCACCTAGGTTTTTTTAGAGAACAAGGAACAGCAGTAAACTTGATTAGGAAAGAAGACAAGGCTGGCCCGGGGAACTGAAGATGAATAACGCCTCTATGCACATTAGGCAAAGCGTTCTGTTAGATTTTGAACGATGGCATGGGGACAACGATGGAGAAGGAAGACAAAGTAAGCGAAGGGCAGGCAGGGTTTAGGCCAGAGACCATAGCTGCGTAGACCATGTGTACGCATTAGGTAAGATAATCCAAGGTAGGAAAGACGCGGGGCTGACAACGCTCTGTTTTTTTTCTATGCGCAGAAGGCCTAACCACACAGTATGAAGAAATGGGCTGTGGGAAATATTCTGGGAAAGAAGGGTAAGAGGAAATATGTGGAGAATTTTGAAAAATATGACGGAATGTGCGAGAGGTACAGTGATGCTGGACGGGGAAATATCGAATCATGTGGACATTTTGCAAGGAGTTGCACAGGGATGTACGCTGCCATCTAGTGTATTCAAGGTATATATCAAAGAGTTGATAATAGCAGAAGTAGTCAAGCAGGGAGTCACTGTGGGGGGATATACAGTGTCGGGATTATATGTTTGCGGATGATTTCGTGGGGATATCAGAAACACCCGAAGGGTCGCAGAATCGAGTAGAGATTGCACCAGAGTACACTAGGAAATGGAGGGTGACGGCGAACGAAAAAAAAAGTGCACAGTGATTGTATCTAACGAAGATAAGGTGAACTCGGTAAGTTTCAGTGGGAAGCGGGGAGAATATGAGTTGCCGATGGTAGACCAGTATGCGCACCTTGGCGTAAGAGATCTAAAAGAACTGCTCTTGGGATGCACACTTAGTAGAGCAGTAGGAAAGGGCACAGCACACGTAGGCAAGATGGGATGCGACCCTAACAGACTCGCACCTTGACACTAGGATTAAGAGATGTATCGTGATAAATGTGATTGTACTAAATAAACCTAGAATATGCACAAGAGAAGTGTGGAAATGGAACGCGAAGTTCGTAAAACAGCTGGAAACAGTACACATGACAGTAGGTAAAAAAATCCTAAGGTGTTCGAGTACGACGAGTATTACAGTGAGAAGAACAGAACTGGAAATGTACCCACTCAAGACAAACAGAAAGGCAAGAAAGTTGAAATTTACAACATTGGGTGAAGAACACGTCAAGAAAGAGGTTGCCAGCCATAGCTGATAGAGCTGTATGAGGGAAGTAACACAGGGGCGAGCTGGAGTGAGGTGGGATAGCGTAGCCGAGAAAGTACGGAAGGATGCACAAGGAAACCCAAAGCTGCCCATTGTGGAGTTTTGGGACATACAAGACCGAAGTGAAAAAATAATATTACGGGGGTCCATAGTTAATGGGACCAAATTTTGTTAGTAAAAATAGGTAAATGTATAGGTTTTTATGTACACCATAGGTCCTATTAACTATGGATCCCCGTAATAGCAAGCAGGGAAAGGCTAGCACTAAGAACTAAGGTGAAATGTAAAAAATGCTTGGAGTTGTACGGGGGTTTTTACAGAAGGGATAGGAATAAAAACGTATTTGCCCGACCCAATGGACTTCGCGAAAACTTGAAACTGCGATTTCGAAGAGATAGGAACAAAAAACGTATTCGCGCGACTCAATGGACTTCGCAAAAACTTGAAACTGCGATTTCGTAGGGTGCCGGAAAGAGGTGTACCAGTAGCCGGGAGGAAGAGGAAGTAGATGTACATATGTGCGCTTGTGGCACAGCAATGTATAGTAGAACTCACATAGTGAGAGTATGTGGAGTGTACAAGGAGGAACGGGATACGTTGCAGGAGATGAGGAAAATTGAATAATGTGACATGGAGAAGTTTGGTACACTAGATAGTAGAAAGAAAACGATGGCTATCCTAGGAGATAGATGGTGACCACACGCGATTAAACAGAAAGGAGAAAAGACTGGGAAAAAACATGTGATATATAGAAACAGCTTGATGAGCGCCCAACTGTTTGTCTATCAGGAGTAGGAACGGTGCTCCGTCTCGAAAGGGATGCGTGGTCAATGTTCAAATGACTAAAAGGCAAGCAACAAATGAGTACCCCCCCCCCCCCCCCCCCCCCCCCCCCCCCCCCCCCCCCCCCCCCCCCCCCCCCCCCCCCCCCCCCCCCCCCCCCCCCCCCCCCCCCCCCCCCCCCCCCCCCCCCCCCCCCCCCCCTCCAATCCTCGTGCACTGAAACACCACAAGCACATGCAACCCTCCCGTCCGCCTGGTCAGTGAAAACCAACGTGCTCCGTCCCGGCATTGTGGGGATGCGAGGGTCTACGGTCATACGACCGCGACCATGCATGATATCGAGTACACCTCCCTAACCCTCCCTACCTCCCTGTCCCACACTTTTGCACCTGGCTGCCTTCCCGTCATTCCTTCGAGGAAATATACACACACGCCACCCTCCCTCCCCCCCCCCCCCCCCCCCCCCCACCACGTGCTCGCGCAGATGCTGAGACCGACGGCCCTGGCCGCTTCCCACCGACAAGAGCCGCCACCGCCGCGCTCGAGTCCGACCTGTCCCATCTCTGGGGAGAAAACAAACCAGACGCAACGTACGCAACAGGCACAAGAAGCACAGCACCACCACCAGCAGCAACAACACCAGGAGCAGCAGCAGCAGCAGCAGCAGCAGCAGCAGCAGGACGCGGTGGCCGCGGCGACGCTGACCTGGGTGCGGTCGACGGTGGTCGGGCTCAATCTGTGCCCGTGGGCCGGCGGTGCCCTCGCGGGGGGGAAACTTGCGGGTCGTCACCCATCCCGCAGAAGGTTGTATCCTTAAGGGGTTCGATAGCGGTAGCGGAGGCGGTGGCGGGGGTGGGGGTGAGGGTGGTGGTGGCGGGAAGGGGGGGGATAGTGCCGGGGGCGATTCCAAGAGAGGTGGCGTTCGTGACGATATCGGAGACACGGCCGCTGGTACAGACGAAACCGTCAGTGGGGGAATATTTGACGGAATAGTTTGTAGTGGAAGAGGCGGTGGTGATGGTGTTGGTGCTGGTGCTGGTGATGGTGATGGCGGCGATGGCGGCCAAGCAGAGAGAGAGCGTGGGCTCTACAGCGGCGAGAAGGCGTTACAAGGACTGGTGGAGGCGGCGGCTGTACAGGCGGAGGCGCTGGGCGCGTTGGACGGACGGGCGGCGGGAAACGCCACGACTCTGGTGGTCGCGCGCCCGCCCTTGGCCGCGGAATTCGGGGAGTTCTTGGCGGTGGCGGAGGCGGTGGATGATTTCATCGACGACTCCGGGTTGCGGGGTACGGTACAGGTGAGGTGTACTCCGTTCAGTGACACGGCAAGTGGTACTTTTTTTATGACATTGATGTCGGCATTGGTTTTGCCTGCTATTACGGGGGACCATAGTAAATAGGACCTATTCTACACACAAAAACCCATATATTTAGCTATTTTTACTAATAATATTAGGTCCTATCTACTATGGCCCTCCGTAAGAGGTATTTTGTTGGGCTTTCGTTCGTTAATACGTGGTGCCTCCGACAGACGCGAGCGCGACACCGGTAACCTCGCCGCTGTGCTGCCGGGTACGATGCGACCGATCAGTATCGTATCGGTGTATGCGCGGTGCTCGTTGTTGGTAGGCAAACGAATCGGTTTTTACTCACGGTCACTTTTTCTTTCCTGCTGCTGCTGCTCCTGCTGCTGCTGCTGCTGCTGCTGCTGCTGTTGCTGCTGGTGCTGCTGACGCTGACGCTAATGATGCTGATGCGGATACCGACGTCCCGTGTCCTCTCTTTCTGCCCGCTGGCGACCCCCCTAAACCACACTCGGGCTTGCTTTCCCCCCCGCCGCCTTGCCGGCCAATCAGCTGGCGACGTTTCACCCCTCAGTACAGGTTCGAGGGGTCCGAGGAGGACGACGCCTCCAACTACACCAACCGATCGCCCTACCCCGTCCTGCACCTGCTCCTCGAAGATCAGGTCAGCCTCGCCAGTGCGTGACAGCGCTTGAGATAAATTGGAATATATGTAAATATATTTATATATCGGCTTAACCTTGTTTAAGTACTGCGAAACGTAAGAAAACGTTTCTGTTTCTCCTGAAACCTGGTGTAGAGACGCTACAGGACACGCGCTGGCTCACACACACCCTATAGCACTATCACACCCGGGTGATAAGATAACACACCCCCTCGGACGGGTTTTCCAAGCTGGCTTTCTCGACAACGCTAGGAGAGGGGAATAACCGACACGTCTATGAAAACGTCTCGACGAAATCTCAGCCTTGCCACAGCCACCTTTTTGGCGCTTTTGCCCCCATATGTACGTTAGATGCAGGTTGGGTTGGCGTCGGTTGGCAACGACACCGCAATAAAACATGCCGCTCTCTACGCCAGCTACCGTAGACAACCAGGCTACCGTTTTTTTTTTTTGTGTTTTTGGCGGTCGGTCAGAGCTGGCGATCGATGGAGAACATTTACTCCGCACAATGAGAATGGTCGTATTACGTGCCAGTAGTGTTTGTGTTAAGGCAGCAGTCCAAGAGGCAGTCGCATAGCACCGCCAATGCTGTCTCTGGAAGTGCCCACAACGAGAAAAAAAAAGCTCATTGAAGCTGTAATCCATATGCAAGTCCGCCTCTCAGGCGGTTCTTAGTAGAACGCAGCTCATCCTCCATTCGACTCGCCGAACACCTCGCGTTTCTCTTCGCGCTTGGTGCAAGCAATGCCTGCCTGGTCAGTAAAACCCGGCTTTCTTCGTCCCGGCATTGTAGGGATGCGAGGGTCTATGGTCATACCACTACGGCCATACATGATATCGAGTACACCCCCCCCCACCAGTAATACAGTGTTACGAGCAGAACTGGGAATGCACCCACTCAAGACAAATAGAGACATGAGAAAGTTGAACTGGCAGTATAAAATAATGAACATGCCCAAAAAGAGGTTGCCAACCATAGTTGATGGAGTTGTATGGGAGAAAGTAACAAAAGGGCGAGCAGGAATAAGGTGGGATGGCGTAGTTGAGAAAGTATGGAGGGATATAGGGGGAAACCTAGAAGAGTTGATGTCCACCGGGAAGTTTGGGAGGTACAAGGCAGAAGTAGAAGAAATTATAGAAAGAAGGGAAAGGCTAGCGCTAAGAAACAAGGTGGAATCGGAAAAAAAAAAAACACTTAGAGATATACGGGGGATTGAGGGAAGGAATAGGAATGAAAACGTATTTGCATGGCCCAATGGACTTGGCGAAAATGCTGAAACTGCGCTTTCGTGTAGGGGACCTGCCAGAAAGAAGAAAGAGGTACACCAGTAGCCGAGAGGAGGAAGGAGATGCACAGGTGTGCCCGTGTGGCGAAGCAATAGAGAGTAGAACTCACATAGTAGGAGAATGTGAAATACACAAGGAGGAACGGGATGTGTTAGAAGAGGAGATGAGGGAAATAGACGCATGTGACATGGAGAAGTTTGATACACTGAACAGCAGCGAGAAAACGATCGCTATCCTAGGTGATAGATGATGGCCACAGGCGGCCAGACCCTCCCGGGTGGCTATCTCCACCGCACCTGCTCCTGTCGGGGGTCAGGTCGGGTCAACGTGCCCAAACTCCAGGGGTAACAACAGCCTGTTCTCATGTTACAACGGGAGCTATGGGCGAAATTGACACACCACACGAAATTGGAACGTGGAAGTGTGGTGATTTTAAGCTTTATTTTTACCAATCCTCCGGAGGATTAGAAAAAAAAAAAAAAAAAAGACAGGAAGGGGATAAGATGAGCAAAACGTTTCTGTGTAGTATATGGAAACAACGTACTGAGCGCCCAATTGTTGGAGGTGCCTCTATTAGGAGTAGGAACGGTGCTCCGTCTCGAAAGGGATGCGTGGTCAATGCTCAAATGGCTTAAGGCTAGTAACGAATGAGTACGCCACCCCCCCCCCACCCCCCCCTGCCCAACCAAGCGGTGACCGAGGCCTTTTTTTTCGGCAGTTTTGTATCGTCGTTTCGCCTCTAACCTCTCAAGTTCTAAGAGGGTCAAAAAGCGGTGTTGCGCTGTACCGTATATATTAAAAAAAAAAAATACCAAACAACAACAGCTATGAGATCGAGGATTTGGTCGAAAATCATCTTTGCACCAGACGGGTTCTGTGATAGAGGTAGAACATTTCCTTTATTACGGGGGACCATAGTAAATAGGACCAAATATTGTTAGTAAAATGGTCAAACGTATAGGTTTTTATGTACACCATGGGCCCTATTAACTATGGACCCCCGTAATAATTGCTTGTCTGAATAATGACGGGGTTCCTTAACCCCAAATCGTCGGAAAATCCAATCTTGTTTCGAAAAATGACCTTTTGTATGCTTGGGCCATGGAGTTTTTCATCGGGATGCTATTTGATTTTTGATTAAGTCAGTTTTGATGTGAAGCATGGAGCTGCTTAAGTGAGGACCCTCAGAAAAAATAGGGTGAACCTCTATTGTAAACACCTCACAATGAAAGGGTTTCATATGGTCTCGTGCAGGAGGCACAGTCAGTCCGTATGTGAGGAAGACAGATGCATTAATTGCACGATGTTTTTTGTTTGTTTTCGTGAATGAGTTTGGAGTGCGAACGAATCCGTTTCGAACTCGAAGCCCTCCCGGTACCGCAGTCCTATTTTGGGGACAAACTGCTTGGAATTTGATTGGTTTTGTCACCAAACGGGACTGCTGTTCTAAAGGGGTAAAGAGGATGAGAGAAATCAAAAACCAAAAAAAAAAAAGATCATGTAGGCATCGGCCGTGCCAGGTTATCAGTAATATGCGCATCAACTTGGCAACCCGGCCCTGGTGGGTTATGGAATGACTCACTTGGTACCTGACCTACTGCTGTACAGCACGTATGTAGGTGTGTATGTATGTATGATTGTGCAGTGCAACGACTCCTGCAGCGCGCTCGCGGCATCATGCTGAGTAGCCGTGTTCTTGCCAGTTTTGCTTGTTTTTTGTTTTCAGATCATCACCCTATTGCGGGGGTCCGTAGTTTTATAGGACCTATGGTACACACAAAATCCTATATATTTACCTATTTTTACTAGTAAAATTTGGTCCCATTAACTATGGACCCCCGTAATAGCACCAGGTAGTACTTTGCTGGTGAGACCGGGCCAGGCCTCTCAATATGCTGTTCCTTTTGTGGACGCCTGGGTCCTAGGGGAGTGGATCCATCTTTATTGTTGTTGCTGCTGTTGTTGTGGTTGTTGTTGTTGTGGTTGTTGTTGTTGTTGTTGTTGTGGTTGTTGTGGTTGTTGCTGTTGTTTGTTGTTGTTGTTGTTGTGGTTGTTGTTGTTGCTGCTGCTGTTGCTGTTGTTGTTGTTGTTGTTGTGGTTGTTGTGTTGTTGTTGTTGTTGTTGTTGTGGTGTGTTGTGGTTGTTGTTGTTGTTGTTATTGTTGTTGTTGTTGTTGCTGTTGCTGCTGTTGCTGTTGTTGTTGTTGTTGTTGTTGTTTTACCAACGATATGTAACCAGCAGGGAAACCCTGGCTGTACTACTCGTACCATAAACTGCTGCCGCTACCTGGAGGATGCGTTGTGCTTGGTTTGGTTTGCCTGTCATTTTCCCTTGGTTCTTAGACTTACTCTGTTGACGACGACTAGTGGTGTTTTCTTCTTTGTTCCGTTTTTTTTCGAGTTCGTTCTTTTCAAGTGTCTGCCACATCCCCTGCGGGGGGGGGCACGATGGTTTGTTTCTCATATATATATCTATTTTTTTTTTCTTGTTTCTTTTTCTCTTTCGAATTGGCTTCTTTGTTTTTTTTTCTCTTCGTTTCGTTTCGTTTCTCTAGGTCACGGAATGGATATGTCGTGCCTGTCGTACGCACTATGACGACATGGCATTGCATTGCATACGTGGCAACGTAGTATCTCTGTGGCGTAGCTTTGTGACCACATAACTTGTATCTCTCTAGGATTGAAGGATCGGCACGGACACCGGTTGTTCTGGATGTCGACGGATAGAAAGAACGGTTTAATGTGAAGAAAACAACAACAAACAACAACTGGATACTACAAGCACAAGTTCATTTCATGATAGAGAGAAACGAAACCAAACAAAGAAGGAAAAAAACAATAAAAAACGAAGAAGACAAATCGAAAAAGAAAAAGAAACAAGAAAAAATATATATCAGAAACAAACTGTCGTGCTCCCCCCCGCAGGGGATGTGGCAGACACTTGAAAAGAACGAGCTGGAAAAAAAAAGGAAAAAGAAAAAAAACACCACTACTTGTAAACAGACTACCAGGTAAGACCAAGGGAAAATAACAGGCAAACCAAAGCACAAAGCATCCTCCAGGTAGCGGCAGCAGTTTGTGGTACGAGTAGGATAGCCAGGTTCTCCCTGCTGGTCCGCCTGATACCTTGCTACCCTGTCTGCCGCCTCCGACCAACATTCGTCAACTATGCCCGGCCTCTCGGCGTCAGACAATACGAAACAAGCAAGCAGGCTCGTCATCCACCCACGCCACACGACTCCTTCAATAAGGCTTATCAATCGAAGGAAGGAAGAGAAAGAAATAAAATGAAAACCACAGAAGATCAGCGCAAGAAATAATTGAAAAAGGAAGACAAAGGAAGACCACGGTCACACCAGCTGCACCAGTTGGTGGTACGAGTGGTATAGGCATGGTCTACCTCCTAGTCTGCCTGGTAACTTACTACCCTGTCTGCCATCTCCTTCCTACTTTCGTCCACTGCAGTTTCCCTACTACTCCTGTCCCCCCCCCCTCTCCGCATTCCCTTGGTCGGGTTTTCTTCCACACCTCATGTTGCCCCTCCTCCCCCCATTCCCTTGGACACCACCCACGGCGGATGCGTGGCGCTGCCTACTCAGCTCAGCCTCAGCCTCGTGCCACTTCACCATAAACCGTTCGGCTGCTTCGATCGAGGATCCCCCGGTACCACTTCCCCGCCTTTTTTGCAGCAGTGGACCACAGCGCGGTCTCAACTCCAAACACCAAGGGGGCAAGTCCCGTTGACCCCTCGGTGGCTCGGAAATCCCTAAGGTCTTCGACTATGCATCTATGCCAAGTCTTAAAGTGTCCGCCAGGTCTCGGGTTCTCTCCACCAGCCATGGTCCCGAACATTACCCGACTGGGTAATCGATCCTTGCTTTGCCGTGCCACCCCCCCCGCAAAGAAGAGCCGCCGTTTACGAATGGTCGTTTCGATGCTCTCGCAACGTGTCATCTTGAGGGCCTTCGCGTACGAGAGGGTGGCATGGTCAGTACGAAGTCGGCGCTGGAAGCCAATGACTCGCAACAGGACTTGGTGGTGAGCCGTCCGAAGCTTGGCAAACTTAAGATTTGACTGATTTGTCCGCAAAACGGGACTAATTGCAGTACTAAAAGGGGCAGGAGAGGTAAAAATTGCTTGGTAAACCCCTCTCTTAAACCGGAACCCCCGCTCTACTGCTACTGCTACTGGTACTGCTACTGCTACTACTACTGCTGTCAAGAATACTAGACCAAGATAAGTTCTGATTGAAGAGAAGTCAAATTTGCTTGGCATATACCTGTTATGATACTGCCTTGAATGAGGCTGAAAGCCCGGTAATTACCTTGCTTCAAGTTATTTGGATCGTATTTGTAGTACTCGGGGGGCGTATCGTAGATGGAAAACCAGGGTTTTTTCCCAGCGAGGCGCGAGCTCGGCTCTTAGTCTCCGCGTGCACGAACGTGCACGAAAGGAATCAAGCTGCTCTTCTTCTATCTCTAAGCAAACAGCACACGTGAATACCAACGAGTACCGACTTTAAAGGCAAACCTGTCCAGGGATACAAACTGTCCCGACCTTGATCTTAACAAGTGGCATCTTCGGTTTAGGAGCGAGTGAGTTGTTGCGCGGCATCGGAAGGGTCGATCGAAGAGGGAAAAGGCAGGACAGAAATGCGAGAGATGTCTTGAGTCCCAGGTGTTTGTACGCCCGTCGAACGTCGGCGGTGTGTTTTTTCGCGGCGGTGGCGGCGGCGGCGGAGTCGATCGCCGATGTTCGGGCGTGAGCAAGGTTAGACAACGCGGGCATGGCGCGGTCGTCGGGCACGGTCAAACGGCCAAGAAGCGCGGCGGGAGAAGCAACATCGGTCAGCGAGGGAACCACTTGCGTCTTGGAGGTGGTCGTGACCTCCGGGGCGGGGGCTTTGCCGCTCCCGTCAGTGGAGGAGCTGGAAGAACCGGAGCGCCCGTCGCTCGAGCTCTCCTTCCCCTGGCCGCAGTTTCGCCGGCGTCCAGCCCCGTTTCGCCGAGACGTGGCCCCGGCTCGATCTGTACCCTGCCCACGGCGGGACCTGCCGTTATGGCCGGTCGATTGCCCTCCCCCGCTCGGGCGCGGGCGGTCCCGGTCGTCAACGCGGCAGTGGGAGGTGGCGCGGGCCACAGAGCTACCTCCAACTCCAGAGTGCCGGTGGACCCGGTTGTCCGAGGAGCGGTTGGAGCGGGCGTGGGTCAGCCCAGAGCCCTGTCCCACGTCCGGTGGCTGCTGTCTCTGGTGTCCGCAACGCTCCGAGCTCCTGAGGTGGGCGAGGTAGTCCTTTGGAGCACGCCAGCATATGGGGTGCGGTAAAAGATCGTGCGCCCTCCGAAGGCTCACCACGAGGTCCATGGTGAGCGCCAGGCTCTTCTGTTGCTGCCAGGTGTCCATGTCCATCTGATTCCACGCCATGTTGACGGAGAGGTCGTCTGCCGGCATCACTCTTGGGAGGCCGCGGGCACAGGAGACCAACGCCGACGCCGCGGCAGAAGGGAGCAACTTGTTAGGGCCAGCCGCCATGCAGGCGACACTCCCCAGCAGGAAGTCCATGTCCCCGGGCCTTCGGGTCCGGGCGTCAACCGCGATGTCGCTGAAGGGGTGCTGGTCTGAGGGACCAGATCCGGGGGCTGGAGTGGGGACCGGGGCGGCCGTCGTCGCGGTCGCGGCGAGGGAAAGGCTCTCAGCTGAGCCCCCCGCCTTGCCAACACGACGGTCTTTGGGGCGCTGGTCGCCCGTGCAGCCCGCAGAGCTTCCCTGGCGCGAGAGGTAGACTCCCTGGCGCGGGAGGCGGAGCGTACTGCGTCGTCGGAGGACTGCGTCGTCGGAGGCCGTGACGGCGGCCTTGGAAGCGCTGTCGGCATTCTCCGTGGCACTGGCGGCGGCGGGCGGCGGCGGCGCGAGCGGCAGCTGACACTTCTTGTGCCCGGAGTCTCACGGTGTTCTCCGAGGCGGCCCCGAAGGCCTCGGCGGCGGCCAAAGCCCGCTCGGCCGCGACGACGTCGAGTTGATCGTCAGCGGCAGGAGGAGTCCGCTCGGCCCCGACGACGTCGACCTGGTCGGGGTCGGGCGCCGGGCTTTCTTCTTTGATCCTCGCGGAGCTCCTCGAAATGGCGGGCCAGTGCTAGAGAATGGCTGCCCTGTCCGGCGAACGGAGGGAGGTTCAGGCTCCAGGCAGCCGGAGAGGCGATGCTTGGGCATTGTCAGGTTCCGCGGCCGCCAGCCGCTCGTCCTCCGAGTTAGGGTGCTCGAAGTACGGCGTACTCCAGAGTCGCGGGGCCCGGGAGCTCGGGTGTCCTCTCTCTCCCCGCTTTCCCACGAAAATTCCTCGCCCCCCCCCCCCCCCGTTGCGGGTGGCATGGCGATTGCTTTCGTTGACGATTTATTCCTGCCCCTTAGAACCCATCTTGACGGGGAACACTAAATTTCGTTATTTGGAAACATAATTTCAATTCCAATGAATTTTAATTTGATTTCGACAAAAAAAAACGTGTTTGTATCCTATCGGGAAACGGCGCATTCATTGTCAAACAAGAAGGAAGTCGAAACAACCTGGAATAACGCAGCGCGTCACACAACGCCCAGCCGACAAACAGCGACGAGCGTAGACGAGAGCGAAGGTTTGCGTTGTCGCGTGCGCGCCGCCGCCATTTTTTTTTTTTTTTTTTGGCGCAGGATAGGAAGCTATCACTCTCAGGGTGTCTTGGGTGGGCGGAGGGAGCCCTCAACCGCCACGTGCGGAACAGCAACGGTGGTGCAGCTATCGAGGTCTCGAGCGTATCCTCCGTTTTTTTGCTCGTTTGCTCGGTTTTCGTGATGGTTGGCCGATCGAGCAGGCCGTAAAATTGGGCTTGCGGCCGCCATGATTTATTTTTGGGCGCCACCGCCGGGTCACGATGTGCTATGGTCTGTGGCCGTGGGCGCAGCTATTGCTCCGGTCGCCTGCCGTTGAGGTTCGGGTTTTATCGCCTCGACTGTGGTCCCCGAAGCGGCCAAAAGCTCACCCCAGACTCCAGCGGAGGTTTTGACCCACCATGAACATGCTACATCAAGGCTGTTCGACTCCCAAATTCGAAATTGAAATTAAAAAGTCACACGAAAAAAGTCCCAAAAGACTTTTCACTCAAATGTTTTTTTTTTCTAATTTGCCCTTTCGAATCCTTCCTGGTCATTGACTCTTCGGCCAATCAGATGCAAATTAAATTAGAACAAAAAAAAAAATCAAATTGAAAGAACCAAAAGTCCTCGATAAGATGGGCCCTTAGGGCTAGGCTTTCCTTTCTTTTTTTTTTTCAGCTTCGGTGCCTCGCCGTTCAGAGGTGTGGGAGTGGTTGTTGAGGAGCCGCATCTTGGACTCATGTTCTAGTTCGAATTTTCCATAATTCTGCACTTTTTTATTTTTTTATTTTTTTTTATCATCACTTTTACTTTCCAGCCCACTCGTAGGAGGTTTTACCCTCGACGATCTTCTGGACAAGCCGTGGTCACAGGTGTTCTCCCTTCTCCCCCCCGGTACGTGCCTTTAGTTTTTTATCGCGCATAGGGTTTAGCATTCCCACTGCTCGTCCATTTTCATCGAATGTACAGCTAACTCACGCTCTCGCGCTTTCCGCTAATCAATTTTATGCAAGAAAAAGTCCCTATGAGCATGCACTCGGTGAGACTCGAACTCACGAAATTGATCTTGATAGGCTCGCGGACCACCTACCAAGCCACCGGGGACGCCGGCATACGGCTCATCAGAGTGGGCTAGTTTTATGATACTGCCTTGAATGAGGCTGAAAGCCCGGTATTTACCTGGCTTCAAGTATTGGGATCGTATTTGTAGTACTTGGAAAACCAGGGGTTTTCCCAGTGAGGCACGAGCTCGGCTCTTAGTCTCCGCATGCACGAAAGGAATCAAGCTGCTCTTCTGCTACCTCCAAGCAAACAGCACACGTGAGTACCAGAACCAACCAGTACCGACTTAACAGGCAAACCTGTCCAGGGATACAAACTGTCCCGCAACCCTTCATCTTAACACACCTCTCTCTTATACCGTAGCCCTACTGCTGCTGCTACTGCTACTGCTACTGCTACTGCTACTGCTACTGCTACTGCTACTGCTACTACTACTACTACTACTACTACTACTACTACTACTAGTACTACTACTAGTACTACTGCTACTACTACTACTACTACTACTACTACTACTACTATTACTATTACTACTACTACTACTACTGCTACTGCTGCTGCTACTGCTACTGCTACTGCTACTGCTACTGCTACTGCTACTGCTACTGCTACTGCTACTACTACCACTACCACTACTACTACTACTACTACTACTACTACTACTACTACTACGACTACTACTACTATCACTGCTGCTGCTACTAGAACTACTCTCAAGATTACTATTGTAGACCAAGTCGTATACACACAATCAGGGTTGAAGATAGGACCAAAGATCACTTTTGGTCGAAGCTGCGTCGACATCACTTCAAACCATTTTATCGGCGTTAGAGTTGCAGTAGTGTTGGGGGGGGGGGGGTTCGACGCAAGCTGGGTTCAACCAATCCCGTCAACCATGTTTTCGAAGCTGCTTGGCCAAGTCGTAGTTACGGCCGTCAGTTGGCGTATGTACCGGGGTTGGCGTTGGTGCTTTTTTTGGTGAAATAACAGGACAAGGGATGTAGGGGACAGAGATAAGGAAGTCTTAACCCTTTTAGCGTGAGCAATTCCGCTTTGGGGACAAACTGCTAGGAATTTCAGTGATTTGTCAAACGAGACTGCGGGTCTTAAGGGGATACGAGGATGAGAGCGATAACGGTGTTGTCTCTGTCGGTGTGAGGTTCGCCGGGCTTTTTTTTTTGTGTGGGTGCTGCGATAGAGCTAAGGTTGAGTCAAAGCTCGCTTAATTGGCTTGTTCCCACGCCGGGGCTATCCGCGTGCTGTCGCTTAGAGAAGCGGTCTTGTCACACCCTGTGCGCGACACAAGCGAGACATACGCAAGGCGCTGTTTGACAAGCGCCTTGATTGAGTTAGGGGCAGGGTTAAAGGTTTTAGTCCTGTGCGTCTCGTACACCGGGTATGACGATAAACTTTTCTCGAGTGAGTGGCAAGCTACCTTTTTTGTCGTCAATAAAAAAAAACGATCGCAGTCGGTTGTTGGTGTTGCTTCCTGGGCTAGGGTCGGGGTTTAAGTCAAACTCGCTTTCTTTGCCTTATCCTCGTGCTCCGTCTCGAATGGGATGCGTGGTGAATGGTCAAATGGCTAAGCCGGGCAACAACGCCCCCCCCCCCCCCCCCCCCCCCCCCTGCCGTCCTCTTCCCCCCTCCCCCCAAACTAGAACGGATCAGGGTTAGGGATAGAAATAGGGACACTGCTCGAGAGTCAACCGCGATTTTGCTTCCCTTATTCTCACGCCTCCTCCTCTCCCCAACCCACCCCACCCCCGAAAAAACTGAAAAAAAAAAAAACGAACACGGATCGCGACCGACCACAGGTAGAATCTGCAGTCTCCCAGATCGGCGACCCGGCAAAGGTCTGGCAGAGGAATGTCGACACCACAAGAAGAATTGGTGCTGAGGCCATGCGGCGCGGGGTGGAGGCCTGCATCATCGCAGCGCTGCCGCCGCCGCCGCCGCCGCCGCCGCCGCCGCTGCCGGTGCCGCAGCAGCAGCAGCAGCAACGTCGGTCTGGGGACAGACAGGCCGACGGGGGAAGTGGGGGGGGGGGGGGGGGGGGGGGGGTAGCTGCTGCGGGACTCTCTCGCGAGGTTGATTGATGCATCGCAATCAATGTTGTACTTACTCCGCGACATGACAGCAGCCTTGTTCGGAAATCTTTGTGTGCCCGGTTACTGCTGTGTTGATTTGAAGAGCGGAGCCTAACGGTGCGTAGCGCTACTCACAGGAGCT
The DNA here is from genome assembly GCA_031763025.1 of Macrocystis pyrifera. Lineage (NCBI taxonomy): Eukaryota > Phaeophyceae > Laminariales > Laminariaceae > Macrocystis > Macrocystis pyrifera. The sequence goes on along the minus strand of JASSKH010000032.1, from coordinate 5,061,511 downwards.
GCCTTTTATCACTCCCGCCTCCGTTCCCCCCTCCCCCCCCCGCCCGCACCCCCCGGTCGCGCGTGATATATACGCAAGCAGCTTGTGACGCGTGGACGGTGTGCCTTGATTTCCTGTGTAGCTCAAGAATAAGAAACATCATTGCTATTAGCACTACTTTCCTCGTTCCTTTCGTGTGTGCATGCAAGCGCGGCGTCCGGATTGTTTTACTGGAGCATGGATAGCAGCTTCTGGCGCTTGCAAAAGTCTTCAGTTGCCCCAAATCATGAAACTCCAACGTGGGTAGATAGGTATATGTAGTGCCTGCGGGCTGGCCAGAGAGAGAGAGGGAGTGTCTCGGTCCTCCCTACGCATTTGCTTGTCTTTGAGTGATAGGCATGGGCGGGTAGTTTTCGCTTGATATGTGCTATTTTGTGTTCAGTTTTTACGTTTTCTTGTTTTTGGTGATTTTTCGTGTTCCTGTATTTTTTTATTTTTTTTTGTGTTTTGACGCTGTAAACCAATAACTAGCTGGCGACTGTTAGTCAGCCAACTCACGCATTATTAATTTTATCCTTGTTACGTTTTTTTTTTTTCTTCCTGTTCCCCTCTGATAGCGGGCCGTCTTCTGTAAGTCCAGTCCGACAATATTCGAATGTCCTGTGACCATGCCGCAGCAGCAGTAGCACAAGTCTCTCTTCGGTCACACCCTGATCCAACAAACACCCCGCTTTCCCTTCTTGAAGGCTTCTCCTCCCTACTCACACCTGCCTCCTCCCTTGGCAAACCCTCGGATACACCTGCCCCAGTTGGGACTACGAGATAGCGACCGAAACAATGATAGCTTTGGTGTTATCAAACCACACCCTAGACAATAGCCTACTGAATATATGCATGCCCATCTATTCGGGCTGTCAACAGGTTTTGGGATATAATTGTGTATCGATGTTATAGTGCCCCCCTGCGATGATAGGAAGGCGTTTTTTGTCTGTCGATACCCCTCTACGCGACCAAAGCAGGCACAATGATGATCGCTTTGTTTGGTATTGTCCTCACGGCCGACCAGCAGCAGCAGCGTAGTAAGCGCCTATTTCGGAGGACCATAGTAAATAGGACCTACGGTACGCACAAAAACCTATATAGTTCCCTATTCTTACTAACAAAATGTGGTCCCGTTTACTATGGCCCCTGTAATAGCAAGAGCAGCACGTGGACACCGACCGACTGGACCCCCTCGAGCACGTCATGGTCCCATTGCCGTACGTAATCGTCAATTTTCCAGTCACCAATTTTCCCCTCTCAAGCCCCCAAAAGGGTCAGCAGTGCTTGAGCACCATGATCAGGAGGGAACATTTTAATGTTGATAGTAATCAGGACCAAATATGTTTAGTAAAAACGGCGGAATGTATTGTTTTTAGTGTGCATCATGGGTCCTGATTACCACGGCCCCCCACTAAAAAGTACCAGGTATGATTGTTACATCATTTTGAGGAGGGTGCCGCGCTTCAAACTCCAGCTTAGGGACCGCCAGGAAGCGAGAAGGAGCAGCGGGGGGGCGGGGGGGGGTGTACTCATTATCGTGCATGGCCGGAGTCATACGACCGTAGACGCTCGCATCCCTACAATACCGGGACGGAGTACGTCGGGTTTTCACCGACCAGGCAGACGTTGCTTGCACCAAGCGCGAAGCGCCGTGAGGTGTTGGGCGAGTCGCATGAAGGGTAAGAGAGCCGCATCCTACCTGGTGCTAAGAACTGCTTTAGAGGCGGATTTTCTTGCACATGGATGACAGCATCAATGGATTGATTTAATTTCTGGTTTGTGTGTGTCGGGGGGGAGATGACAGACCCACACCGATGGTGTGGGGATGGAGATTATATGCGGCTTAGGATCTAAGAATAGAACGCAAATAGCACATCTTGAGACGGAGGATAGAGCATGGGCAACAATGGAGTATTGCAGATGACGCATAGCGGGAAGTAGACATAAGGTAGCTATAATAATAGACCTTGTGCATATCCGAGAAGAAGACAGAGACGATGCTCCTACGAACACCGGATCAGACGTTTACCACCTGACCGCTCGCGATCGAAGCTGCAGGCCAAAGTATAAACAGACGACCCAGTTTTTATACCTAGGAGGCATTATCCACGAGAACGCTGACCTCTCCTTCGAAATCGAGCGACGAATCCGTCTGATGCGGGCATGCCTCAAACGCTATGGTCCAGAACTATACGATAGGACACGAACGCACCGCTTAGTCTGAAAGTCCGGATGCTGAAGCCCGAGGTGATTGAGACCTTGCTGTACGGTTGCGTGACGTGGACCCTCACTGCGGACCACTTCGCCAAGCTTCGATCAGCCCACCACGAAGTCCTTCTGCGAGTCATTGGCTTCCAGCGCCGACTACGCACCGACCACACCACCCTCTCGTACGCGAAGGTTCTCAGGATAACACGATGCGAAAGTATCGAAACGACCATCCGTAAACGGTGACTCTTCTTTGCGGGGGCTCTGGTGCGGCAACACGAGGGGCGATTGCCCAGTCGGTTGATGTTCGGGACGATCGTTGGTGGGGAGAGCCCGAAACCAGGCGGGCAGCCCAAGACTTGGCCTAGGGCCATTGCTGAGGACCTTAGAGTGTTCAAAGCCACCGAGGGATCAACGGAAGACTCCCCCTTAGTCTTTGGAGCTGGGACCGCACTGTGGCCCACTGCAGCAAAACAGACGGGAAAGTGGTACCGGGGAATCCTCGAAGCAGCTGAACAGTTCATAGGCAGGTGGCACGAGGCTGAGGCAAAGCTGAATAGACAGCGCCGTGCATCCGCTGCGGGTAGTGCTAGAGGGAACGGGGGAGGGGTAACAGCAGGAGGGGGGGGTAGAAGGAACACCGTACAAGTGCATGGAGGCAAGGGGGGGAACCGGAGGAGTAGAAGGGAAACCGCGGTAGAAGAGAGTAGCAAAGAGACCGCAGATAGAGTAGCAAGGTACCAGGCCGACTAACAGGTTGGACTTTTCTTTGTTACTCGTACCGCCAACTGCTGCGGCCGTTCAGTATGTATTGACTTGCTTGGTGCTTTGATTTTTTTCCATGACTTAACTTTTTCCTATATTTTCCCCTTCTTATCCTTATGAAAGAAGTACTACATAGTGGGTGGGTGACGAGCGTATTTTGGCCCACTCATTCTTTCTCTTTTTACTTGGTTAAGTGTTCCCCGGGATGCTTATTTCTCTTTTTCCTTCCCGTTTCTTCCCCCTTGCACGTCCCTCTTGGCTCATGCTCGGGGTAAGTATGTGTCTGAGCTTTGGCTTCCCATTTTATTTATTTATTTGAGATTCTTCTCCTTTTCTTTTTCTTTTTCGGTTTGGTTTCTTCGTTGCTTCTCTTTCTTTATGTTGTATTTTGGTTGCTGGCGCATGTATGTATGTTGTGTCGGCCGCACCTAGTGCGAAGGCATGGTATTGCGTAGGCTATTAATGCATTACGGTGTGTTATCTCTGTGTCGTAGTCTGTGGCCACAGAGCTCGTATCTTTCTAGGCTGTAGGGTGAAGAATCAGCACGGACACTGGGCTTGCCGGATGTCGACGAGTAGAAGAACGGTTTAATGTGAAGAACACACATATAGGTTTCCTTTGTTTCCGGGGATTTCTTTTCTTTCAGGAATGTTTTGAGTGATCGGCGTTGAAGCTCATGCAGCACATTTTCGGATGGCAAGCGTACTAATAATTACGGAGGGGAAATAATAATCAGGACCAAAAATTACTGTTAATACAGTAAAAATATTGGAATATATAGGTTTTTTATCTATATGATGGGTCCTGCATATACTGTAGTATGCTCCCCAAGGACCAAATATGCTTATCGCGGGGGGGCATAGTTAATCGGACCTACGGGACACACAAAAACCTATATATTTACTTATTTTTGCTGTCAATATTTGGTCCTATTTACTTATGGTCCCCCGTAATAGTAACAGTATGATGGGTCAAGATCCCCCGCTATGAAGCACGGCTAACGCGGGGGAACATAGGAATCGTCAGGACCACATTAAAATTAATAAAAATATTGGAGTTAATAGGTTTTTATGTGTATCATGGGTCTTGGTTACTATGCCCCCCCACTATAGGATGGCTCTTACGGGCGAACATAATAATCAGGACAAAATATGCTTATTACGGGGGTACATAGTTAATAGGACCTATGGTATACATAAAAAAAACCCTATATGTTTAACTATTTTTACTAACAAAATTTGGTCCCGTTAACTATGGACCCCCGTAATATTACGTGGGTCCATAGTCTGTATGTAGTACATAGGACCCAGGGTATGCCCAAAAACCTACATATTTCCGAATTTTTACTAACAATTTTTGGTCCTATTTACTATCGTCCCCCGGAATTTGGTCCCTCGTAAATAGCACGGTGATGACCTTCGCTTTCATGCGAGGGAGGAGGTCGCACTAGTTTTCAACATTATTGTGTGTATCGTACGATGTACTATCACTATTACTATTATTATTATTATTATTATTAATAGTAGGTATATAGTGTACCGCTGTGTATCATAATATAAGAACCAGTATTGTGTTAAATAATAGTACCTTATATTTCTGGACGGAGTGGTACGAATACATGCTCATACTGACTCAGTAGTGGTGGGCGCGGACCAACTCTTTCTCCTGTACACAACGATATTAATATTATTACTGCAGAATTGTATAAACAGAGATCAAGGTCGGAAAAAAAGAGACTGCGAGAGCCTGTGCACACCCAGTCAATTGACGTTTCTTATTGTTGACTCCGGGCGCCCACTCTATCATGACTAAATTGAATTACTTTGATGACCGCTATCTGCTATCTGCTATCTGCTATTGCGGAGTGTTGAGGTCAAAGTATCGTGGTATAGCAGCAGTAAGAGGAGTTCACACTCACTGCTCATTGTTGCGAAATGACATCACCAACCAACCAACGCATCAACGCTCACACTCACACCGCCACCCGTAATCCGTGTTTGACCATATACTGAACAGCACCATAAATATTGATAATAAAAATAGGGAAATATATATATATATATACATATTAATAGTTTGTTGTACAGGAGAAATAGTTGGTATAGGGAAATATACATATATATATTATCACGGGGGTCCATAGCTAACAGGACCTATGATGTACATAAAAACCTATATATTTGCCATTTTTTACTAACAAAATTTGGTCCCGTTAACTATGGACCCCCGTAATAATAATAGTTTTTTGTGTGTATACCGTGGGTCCTATCTGCTATGCCCCCCCGTAATAGTCATTGCAGTAGTAGTAGTAGTTTCACGCAGATTGATTGCCGTACACAACACGTCACAGCCACTATTTCTACATGTGTGTGTGTGTGTTCTTCACATTAAACCGTTCTTCTACTCGTCGACATCCAGCAAGCCCAGTGTCCGTGCTGATTCTTCACCCTAGAAAGATACGCGCTCTGTGGTCACAGACTACGACACAGAGATAACACACCGTAATGCATTTCGTAATAGCCTACGTGCAACTGGAAGACGCAGATATATCATTATTATATATTAAATGGATACGTACATCGATAGACGAAGGAAGGCGGAAGATTATAGGCGGCGAAACGGGAAAATACCTGGCTGTCAACAGCAGGGTATATATACGAGTGAGGACGATTGTGAGCTAAATTACGGGGGACCATCTTCACAGTAAATAGGACCTACGGTACATACAAAAACCTATATATTTACCTATTTTTAATAACAAAAATTTGGTCCTATTTACTATGCCCCCCCGCAATAATGAAAACTGAGCAGTCGTTCAAGTGCGGGGAATTGGACAGGCGGGCCATGGGAACCAAGAAAGAGGACAGAGTTTCGGCTGGCATATATTGAAGCTATTACGAGGGTCCATAGTTAATAGGACCTATGGTATACATAAAAACCTGTCTATTGACCTTTTTTTAATAATAATATTTGGTCATATTTACTATGGTCCCCCGTAATAGCAATCTATCAACAAGGGCAGAGCGGTCAATTTGGGCGCGTGAAGACCCGTTTTCGCCTTGTTGTACTGGTTTTAGTGTAGGAGGGCGGTCAGCAAAGGGATCAATTCCGCGGCTTAATTGATGTTCTAATTTCCGCATTTGACCGTCTAAGCATTAATAATAATGTCTATGTTATTTGCTTGCTTGCCCGCCTGCCCGCCTGCCCGCCTGCTTGCCTAATTGTCTGCCTATACCTGTCTGTCTGTCAGTCTGTTTGCCTGTCTGTCTGCCCGTCTGAATGTCTGTCTGTCTGTCTGTCTGTCTGCCTGCCTGCCTGCCTGCCTGCCGGTCTGTCTGCCTGCCTGCCTGCCTGCCTACCGGTCTGTCTGCATATAGTTTTGTCTTCTTGTCCGACTGCCTGCCAGTTTAGAATTTCTGATATGATAGGGGCTTCATTCAGGCGTTTGGGTTCGGCTCAGAGCCAAAGCGGGCGATGCTGCTGCTGTGGGTCACGCCTAGAATAGTGATATATCGAGAAGGGCCAGAGAGACAAGAACAAAATACAACTATTAATAATTAATTACCAGGTACCAGGTATCATTTTTTCAAAACTCCAAATAGCCTAGTTTTTTCCCTTGTACGAGAATAACTCACACGGGCGGTGGTACACGAAAAATTGAGAGAGTAAGTGTGGACAGGGGTTTCCTCTCGCTCTCCGGGGCGCTAAAAAAAAAAAAAAAAACACACGCAAGATCACACACACCCGGGCAGATCTCCAAGCTGCTTTCCTCGACAAGATAGTGCTACGTAAAACGCCGAGCGATGCATACATTATACATGGAAATATCTCGCTCGAAATGTTTGCAAAACCACCTTTTTTGTTGTTCGTGTGAGAAAATCGGCTCGCAAATCCGTCCCATCAGAGGGTGGGGGGGGGGGTGTCATCTTGGGTGTTATTATAGCGTTATATAACGCTATATTACTATATATTGCCACACTCTCCTTAGATACAAGGAACACTTTGATGACTTATCAACGTACAAACGATATGCCAGGTATATATTTCGGGACATGGTAGGAAATATAATGAGTTTTTATCTACTATTATAACGCAAAGCATTAGCGCACTTACTTACACACATATATATATATTATGCCGTATACAGTAGTCAATCTCTCTCTCGAGGCTAAACAGACTCAGTATATACGTGTATTGGTCCAGTCGGTCGGTGCTGCTGTTGTGGCCTCTTTTTTTAGTGCATGTCAAGTATATGTAGTGTATGTAGATTGTTATCATGGTAGCATGTGTTTGTTTCGTCGTTCGTAGTTCGTCGTCCTCGCATTCCTCTTCTATCTCTCTATCTCTATCGCTATCATCATCATCACCATCATCATCATCATCATCATCATCATCGTCATCATCATCATCGTTATCATCGTCATCATCACCACCACCACCACCACCACCACCCATCATCATCATCATCATCATCATCATCGTGGTCATCACCAAATTCATCGTCATCATCATCATGATCATCATCATGATCATGATCATGATCATCATCATGATCATGATCATGATCATCATCATCATCACTACCGCCATCATCATTCTCATCGTCATCATTATCCATCATCGCTACGAGTATTAATCGTATACCATCATAATCATGATGCATGGTATCGTTGGCGCACACTTAGGTTTCTCCGAGGCTATCTCCCTAACCTTGAGGAGAGCTCTTCTTAAGACTACAGTAGCTTTACCGTAAATTATCCCAGTGAGGGAAATGAAGCTGAAAGTGCAACGCCGATGAACAGCAGCTAAAAAAGCAGCATTGATATCACGGGGGACCATATTGAGAAGGACCTATTACGGGGGTCCATAGTTAACAGGACCAAATATTGTTAGTAAAAATACCTAAATATATAGGTTTTTATGTATGCCAAAGGTCCTGTTAACTATAGACCCCCCCGTAATACCTTACACACAAAAAACCTATATATTTTCCTGTTTTAACTGACAACATTAACATTTGGTCCTATTTACTATGGTCCCCCATATTAGTAGCCCAAGACACTATTACGGGGGGCCATTAGTTAATAGAACCAAATATTGTTAGTAAAAACAGGTAAATGTATAGGTTTTTGTGTACACCGTGGGTCCTGTTAACTATGGTCCCCCGTAATAGCAAACGGAGTGCGTATCACGAATAATGACAACATAAAAAAAACAAACACTTGAGATGATGGTATTCGAAAATATCGTGGGTTAATACCCCCTTTCTTTGTGGACTCCAGAGGGGGACGGTGACGATATATACGTAGTGGCGATTACACAGCGTCGCGGTTACCGCGTGATTGTCGGGGATACCACGCGGTATAATAAGTTGGTGTCACGGCGCGGAGACGGAATAACGCGACCCTCCCTCCGCCCGCGCTGCTGTGTGAGTGCTGACGCGCTTGTCATCGGCGGTTGCTAGCACCAAACTTGCCGCTGCTTGTGTGGGCGATGTGTATCCCCCCTCGAAAGGGGTCCGCGTCCCTTGAGCGGTTATTTCGTTAGGGAACTCGGCCCGCCAGAAATGTTTTGGCCCAAAAGTGCTGGAAGGCATGCCCTGTCGTATACCACGCGTCTACTCATCGCCATCGGACGCGTTCTCCGATATAGAGCTAAATAGCTAGCACATTTACGCTGAAAATTGTTTCTGAATGACGGGACAGCTTAACCCAACCAAAATAGTCGGAATGTCAACCTTCTTTCGCAAAATGACGCAATCGTGTACTCTCGGGCTATGGGATCATTCGTCGGGGACGCAATTTGCTTTTCGCTGGAGCTGTCAGTTTTCGTGTGAGCTACGTGTGGACCTCCTCAAGCGAGGACCCCCTCAGAAAATTTAGGGGGGACCTCTGTTATCGTAGAGCGCCTCATCATAATCATCATCATCAATCGTCATCATGGCCATCTTCTTCATTGTGGTCATTATCATCACCACCATCAGATTCTGAATCAGGGCGTGGTGGTGGAGTATTTTTTTTGTCCCCCCCCACTTTTTTTTCTTCCATCATTTCGGGTCCACATACATTACAGTACAGAGACATATATCCAGTACAGTAGTGTCTGTGACCACAGAATCTTTACCCCAAGGGCCGCTGACGTTGCTCAAAGAGCTGCCTGTGTTCACATTTGGCCACGACTGTATTCTTGCTCCAATTTTTGCCAAAACATGTACGGTCGGGAAAATACGCCAAACGACATGGCGAAGGGAGCAGGGGCGGCGGGGGGGGGAGGAGGGGGGGGGGGGGGGGGTTGATACCCGTGCACTACTACTGTGCGTACGCCAGTTATATTTTAACAACAAAATAATGAGTCGATATCCAGCACTCCCCCCCCTCAACCCTCCGCTCGGCCTCCTACCCCCTCGCCATGACCATACCGAAGGATTAGAGGGAACCCCTTCTTTTCTTATCTCGCTTTTTTTTCAGGTAAAATAACGTATATAGCACAGCGAAAAAAAAAAACCGCCAACACTAACGACAAAACACTATTATTACGGGGGGGAACATAGTTAACAGGACCTACGGTGCACACAAACACCCATATATTTCCATGTTTTTTCTAAGAATGTTTGGTCTTATTTATTGCGATGCCCCCCCGTAATAACGACATCAACAGCAGCAGCAGCAACAACAACATCAACATCAACCAGAAGCCAGACACCCCCAAGAGACCCCGAGAAACGAAAGAAAAGGAGACGAGAAGCGCGCGCTGCCTGCCACATAAAAAAAAGTGTTCCAGGCAGTCGTCAGCCCACCTACCCTACCGTATACTATATATATATAGAGACACCTGGGTGGTGTAGAACCTCACATCAGTAGTATTATTAATATAACGGTACGTTTAAACTAGATCGGGCTGGTCGGCGTTACTTGCTGCCCGTTAAACTTGCCCGCGGTGTCTACTTTTTATTTGCCCTTGATCTTTTCAAGGGCTCGCTTGTGTGTGCCCTTCGTTTCTGCCCGGTGGCTGCACACACACGGCAGGTATTACGGGGGACCATACATGGTAAATAGGACCAATTATTATTGTTTGTAAAAATAGGTAAATACATAGGCTTTATGTATAACATACGTCGGTCCTATTAACTACGGTCCCCCCCGTAATAGTAGCCGGTATTATGTATACGAGGAACGAACACCTGCTGGTGCTGTCTCTGCCTTTTCACCTCGAGGCACGTCTCGGGGAATTCACAATAATTCCGAATGGGGACCTGTTTGTATCTATATATCCATATATGTGTGTGTGTGTGCCAAGGCACCCCTCGTGCGTAATGAAAAAAAATAGCTACTATTAATACTGCTGTATGTATAGTAACACGAGGGGCCACAGTAAATAGGACCAAATAACGTTAGTAAAAATAGGGAAATATATAGTATTTTTGTGCATATGTACCGTAGGTCCTATTTTATATGGTTCCTTCCCCGTCGTAGCGCTCGTAGAAATGTATGCCGTGCATCCCTTCGTTTTGTCGGGGCGCTTTTACCGCGAGCTCAGAAGATAGGACTATAAAGCTCGCTCTCCCTTCTTTCTCCTCTCTCTCTCTCTCTCCCTCCTCTCTGTCTGTCTGTCTGTCTGTCTGTCTGTCTGTCTCTCTCTCTCTCTCTCTCTCTCTCTCTCTCTCTCTCTCTCTCTCTCTCTCTCTCTCTCTCTCTCTCTCTCTCTCTCTCTCTCTCTCTCTCTCTCTCTCTCTCTCTCTCTCTCTCTCTCTCTCTCTCTCTCTCTCTCTCTCTCTCTCTCTCTCTCTCTCTCTCTCTCTCTCTCTCTCTCTCTCTCTCTCTCTCTCTCTCTCTCTCTCTCTCTCTCTCTCTCTCTCTCCTTCTCTTTCTCTGTCCAGACTTTTTATCGGCAGCAAAAAGCTGTCGTCGCGGTCGGCGTTACATGGCTGCTGCTCCCTTTTCTCTCCTTACCCTGGTATATACCCCACAAAAGGAAGGCTCAAAATCGAATGCGAACGCCCTCCGCCACGATCACCTACCGGTCGCTATGTACCCCACAAAAGGAAGGCTCAAAATCGAATGCGAACGCCCTCCGCCACGATCACCTACCGGTCGTTATATGTATGGTAGGTAGGTATCGAGACACTTACCCTACCTCCGCAGATGCGGCAACAAAAGCGGCAGGGAAAGCAATGATACATGTATGTATACTTCCTCTGTCCCACAAGTAATAAGGTCCGTCATGATTATTACACGGACCCTTATTAAGTTAGGCCCGTTATGATTGTTACACGGACCCTTAAGTTAGCCGTGTCCGATGCCGTCGGCGATATTTTTCTTGAAATCTTTGGTGTTTTTTCAGTTGAAATCCGTTTTTTTTTCCTTCTTTCTTTTATTTCCCGCGCACCACCCAGCATGGGTGAGCTGCCGAAAAAAAAATCGATCGGCCCAAAAATGGCCGTATTTACCCCCTCCTTTTCCAGGGGCTAAAAGGTGCTCTGGGAAAAAAAAACAGAAGAAAAAAAAAAAAAACGTGAATCGCCTGCAGAGTGCGCTATCTGGCGTAACGGCGGCCCATCACAACGTTACTTCGCCCCCCCCCCGTTTACGACGGGGGTGTCTGGGTGTCGTCGCCCATGGTGATTGCGCGGTTATGGTGATATAGAGTGGGGGCGCTCAAACGTCATCGCTAAAAAAACTCTCAATAAAATTCTCCAAGAAAATCATCAAAAACATTCCCAAAATATTCCCGTATTTTGACGCCCACAAGTTCGTAGCAGCGCAGTATGTTCGTGTCGGATTTTTTTTTAATTTTATTAATAGTTGTATGGCCATCTCCGGCCATCTCCGTAACTAAGATATTTTCAACGAACCTGCAGGTAAGTATAGCATCGTACTCTACTGCGTTCAAGAGATATGATTTGCACGCCAAAGCGGACTTTACTTACAGGACAGAGTCAGTATGTTCGAGCATATTATTATTACGGGGGTCCATAGTTAACGGGACCAAATTTTGTTATTAAAAATAGGAAAATATATTATTGATTGTGCTCAGAAACACGACGGAGACGTTACATCAAATATTAGGGAGTTCCATATATTGACATAGGATTATAGGAGAGGGATATTTAGTCGGATATTCGGGGGGATAAACGGGAGGTTTATTCCCGCGTCATGTTGAATAATAATCTGCATACGATGCATGAGCTGTCACTCGACAGCTCGGATATAATATAAGAGGAGTTCCGTGTTACTGTCTGGAGTCAACCACGCGTTCCCGTGCCAGCTGCGCCTATACCTTTAGAGATCAATCAACACACTTTACGTAGACGCCACGCGGATTGTAGAGACCCCGATTGCTGCCGCTGTTTTGGCTCCTGGAAAAATGAGGAGGATCGATATTAACGACCTTCACGTTGCCCTTGCCCGCTCCCATGCTGACACTCTCCGTGAGACGGCACGTCAGATGGACATTAAGGTTTTTGGGGAGTTGGTTCCGTGTGCTGGGTGTTCTGAGGTGAAAGGGAGGAGGATGGCGGTGCCGTGGACGACCGAGTGCCGTTCTACCAGGCCTCTGGAGCGTCTGTTCGTGGATCTGTCGGGACAACAGCCTACGTCTGCTGGCGGTGCGTCATACTTGATGATGATCGTCGACGACTACTCGCGACTGGGATGGCCGTATTTCTTGAAGCGGAAGTCCGACGTCCCGAAGGTCTTCGCTGGTTTCCTGGCCGACATCAACGCGAAGGGTGTGCCGTCCATCGTGGAGTGCCTTCGCTCGGACAACGGCACCGAGTTCACCAAGGCGGAGTTCGTGGAGTTGCTCAACCACCACGGCATCCGCCGCGAGTACACGCCCGTCGATTCTCCGAAGCATGACGGGGTGGTCGAGCGACGGATCGCCATGACGCTGGAGCTTGCAATGGCGTCCCGCCTGGAGGCCACCCGCCTGTTCGGCGATGCAAGGATGCCGGCGACGCAGCCCCTCTGGGCTGAGTCATGCGTGTACGCGAGCGATGTGATCAACATGACGGCGAGGGTAAGGGACAAGCCGGAAATGCACTCGCCGTACCGAAAATTCTACGGGAGACCACCGTTTGCGCGGCTGCTCCCGTTTCTGAAGCCGGGCTTCCACCACGTCAGGAGGACCCTGAAGACCGAGCCGAAGGCGGAGGCTTGCTTCTACCTCAACGGCGGCAACCACCACGCAGCTGACTGCAGCAAGATCCTGCTGATGTCTGGCCGAAGGTCGTTCTGCCGTGACGTCACTTGGGAACACCCGAGGAAACCGTTTGTGGGGTTACTGCCTTCGGAGGAGGAGAGCTCCCCGCCGCCGCCGTCGCCGTCGCCACCACCGCCGGGTGCGCCGGAGCCTCTGAGGGGCCCCGACGTATGGCCCGAGCCACCGTCCCCATCTCCACTGCTGCCGCCGCAACCGCCGTCATCAACGCCGCTACCGCCGCCGCCGCCGCCGCCGTCGCCGTCGCCACCGCCATCGCCGTCACCGTCGCCGTCGCTGCCGCCGTCATCGTCACCGCCGCCGCTACAGCCACCGTCACCGCCGCCGCCGCCGCCGCCGTCGCCGCCGTTATCATCGCCATCGCCGCCGCAGCAGTCACCGCAGCCACAGCTTTCGCAGCGTGCTGCCCGGGCACTGGGTTATTATATCCCGGACCCGGGGGATGGCGATGTGCTGAGGGGGCGGACAAGGGGGGAGACTGCACGACACCAGGAGAGGGGTGACGCTGTGCAGAGAGGGCGGACTAGGGGGGAGACCGCACGACACCAGGAGGGTGGGGGCGGTGTGCAGGGTGATCGGGCCAGGGGGGAAGCTGGGCGACATCCGGAAGGTGGAGATGTGCTGAGGGGGCGGACAAGAGGGGAGACTGCGCGGAACCGCGAGGCTACGGGGCATGGGCTGCTGTCGTTGATGGCAGCGCGGGAAGGTATAGGCCATGTACTTTTCCACCAAGCCCCACCGCGCGAGAACCCTCCCCTTCCCACACGCCCGGCGAGCGAGCTTTCGACGCCGAACTCGTATGCTGAAGCGTGTGCGGACGAGTATTCGGCCATCTGGAGACAGGCGATGGACAAGGAGTACCATGGGCTGGCGGACGCGGGGACATTTGGAGCGACGTAGCAACCAGAGGGGCTCAACGTCATCTCGGCGAAGTGGGTGTTCGCCTGGAAGTCCAACGAGCATGGTGACGTGGTGCGGGCGAAAGCAAGGCTGGTGGCACGAGGTTTCAAGCAGCGTGAGGGTATTGATTTCTTTGAGACTTTTGCTCCGACGCCTGCAGCGTCTTGTTTCCGTTTGTTGGGTGCTATTGCGTGCGAGTTGGGTTTGGATTTGTGTCATTTTGATGCTGAGCAGGCGTTCGTGCAGTCGAGTTTGGATGAGGATGTATTCATGCGACTACCTCCCGGCTGCGGCGAAATGTCTGGTAAGGTGGTCAGGTTGAATTGCAGTCTCTACGGCTTGAAGCAAGCGTCGAGGTCGTGGCACAACCACCTTCTCACTCACATGAAGAGTCTAAGATTTGAGCAGAGCCCCGCTGACGCGTGTGTCATGAGGTTGGTCGAGTCGGGCTCTGTCTCCATTGTAACGGTAGTTCATGTGGATGATATTTTTGCTGTAGGACTCAAGGCTAGATGCGATCAGTTCTGTGACGACCTGAACAACCTTGTTCCGATCAACAATCTGGGCGAGTTGCGGTGGTATGCTGGTTGTTGTTTTTCGAGGGATTGGGATGCTGGTACTTTGACGATTTCGCAGCAGGCGTTCGCTGAAAATACCGCGGCGAGGTTTGGTGTTAGTTCTGGGAGGAATAACCCGCTTTCGACTGGTGTGAAGCTCGAGGAGTTTGACGAGAATGAACCCGTGGGTGATTGGCCTTTCCGCGAGTTGGTGGGGTGCTTGATGTGGCTTGCGAACCAAACCCGACCAGATATTGCGAACCCGGTGAGGGCGGTAGCGAGGTACACGAATAGGCCGAGGGAAGTACACTGGAAGACAGCAGTCGGTATTTTAGAGTATGTATTTTCTCCGAGTGATTTCGGCATTACGTTCCAGAAGGGTAGCGAGCTTGAGCTTGTAGCGTTTGCAGATGCAGACTATGCCAACAAAGCCACTGACAGGAGGTCAGTTTCCGGTGGGGCCATCATGTGTGCTGGGGCGTGTGTGTGCTGGTTTTCTAGGACGCAGAAATGCGTCACACTCTCAACCACTGAGGCCGAATATGTAGCACTGGCAGACACCATCAAGGAGGCAATGTTCATGCGCTATGTATGGAGTTTTATTTTTCCGGGGTTTGGGGAGAGATGCATTACGGTTTTCGAGGATAACGAGGGGGCAAGGCACCTGGCACAAAATCCAGTGTGCACGTCGAATTCGAAGCACATCGACGTACGACACCACTTTTTGCGCGAGCTTATTTTTAAGGGGGAGTTTGTTATTACCCATGTAGAGTCGGAGAAACAGCATGCAGACTTCTTGACAAAGCCGCTCAACAACACGGTGTTTCGTTACCACCGGGATTTTCTGATGAATATTTGACACGGTTTTTCCGAGGTGGAAGGTTTTATGTTATTTTTGAGTGAAGGATTTATGTGAACTACGTATAAATCCGAAGATGCTGCCGTTTTTCCCTGGCTAATTCCGAGGATGATACCATTTCGTTCCTGGTGATGGATTTCGAGAGTTTTTGGTGTTTTCGAGTAGTCCCCACGTCAAATAAAATTCAAGTGAAGGAATGTATGCTATCTCGCATTACCGTCGCGATCTGTGTATCTATGGCGGGAGTAGGGGGCAAGGGGAGACCCTTGTCCGAGGGAACGGGGTTCCTTGCGATCTCTGGCATTTATTTTCTTGGCTTAATTTTTATTCTGATGAGTATGACTACTGTGATGTTTTATATGATTTGCATTAATTCCTCATGAAATAGAGGGAGATTTTTTTGGATAAGGTTGAAGAGAGACTATGAAGCGCCTGGGGGCGTGTGCGGTCCATAGAAAATGTTTTCTGAGTTGGAGAGTTTGGATAGTATTTTGGAAATTGAGAGTTTGATTTTTGGTTCTGGAGTTAAATTATGTTTCTGAATTTCGTTTGAGTTGGTCATAATATTGAGATGTTTCCACCCAGCGGAGGCGTACATTGTAGTGTACAGAGCTGGGGGGATATTAAAGTATGGTCGTGTATAATGAGCAGGGGGGATATTGATTGTGCTCAGAAACACGACGGAGACGTTACATCAAATATTAGGGAGTTCCATATATTGACATAGGATTATAGGAGAGGGATATTTAGTCGGATGTTCGGGGGGATAAACGAGAGGTTTATTCCCGCGTCATGTTGAATAATAATCTGCATACGATGCATGAGCTGTCACTCGACAGCTCGGATATAATATAAGAGGAGTTCCGTGTTACTGTCTGGAGTCAACCACGCGTTCCCGTGCCAGCTGCGCCGATACCTTTAGAGATCAATCAACATATATAGGGTTTTATTTACACCATAGGTCCTGTTAACTATGGACCCCCGTAATAGTAGTAGGGCCAGGCAAGGGTTGCCTCGCTGTTCCCTAGGGTTTTACCATATAAAAGTAGGGCAGGGCAAGGGTTGCCCTGCTGTTCCCTAGGTGTTACAATATAACAAAAATATAACAAAAACAGGTTGGACGGAGGTATGAAAATTCTTTCGCGACGTCGATATTTGCCACGTAGAATGTTACTGGTTTGAAGATGCTGCAGTTGCCGCTATTTCGAAGCAAAAAAACAAAACATAACTTCACAAGTCGCATCGCGCAGATTGTGCGATGACCTCGACGTGTCGCGAACACAGCCATAACAAATAAAACGCCGCAGTGAAATCCAAGATGACAAAAGGCATACAAGTTGACTTTTCGCCAATGATCGTTACGTACATGCACCCCGTAAACAACACTCTGTCGACCGAACAGTTACCATAAATGTAGCTGCGCAGAACTCGAAAGGCTGGACGCGCCGTGCGACATTTTTTCTGCAAAATGCGTTCTAGCAAAAAGACGGAAACAAGAAGGCAGGCAGTCCGAATCGAGAAGCAAAATCACACAAAAAATCTAAATAAACGTTTCAACACACATTGGGATATGCGGTTATCTCGATATCTATGGCCATGGTCCTCGACATGGCAATCGGTATAGTGTAGTTGCCAGTTGAATCCGAGAGCCGTCCGAGTGTACATGATACGAGCATGCATGCCGTTCCACGCGACGTCACCTGGCCATCCGCTGTTGGGGTGGAGTTGATCATCAGGTCGAAGGGTGATACAGAGAGGTCCGCCGATCGAGACCCCGGCCGCTGAGCGGCAGCACCGTTGTTGACGTGGGCCGTTATCGTTCTAATGATAATGCAAGCAGTATCAAGAAAAGTACGTAGGAAGCACGTACTCGTACCATAGAATTTCCGCTTTTTTCTTGTGGTGTTGGTACTATAAAAAATTGGTTTTGGCACTATAAGAAGTGGGTACCGTAGGTTGCAGGTATCGAGAAGTCAGTATCACTGCAGCGGTCTTGTTTCGACCAGCTGCTGTGTAGGGTGTTATAGAAGGGTAGGTTGTCTGTCGTCCAACGATTTTGAGGCGTTTCGTCGATTTTCGTCCGCCTCAATGCCGGTCGAGCAACGTTTGCACAGCAAGATATAGGCGGTGTGCATGGTGTGGAGGCAATGGACGACCGCAGGAACTATACTGCTACTACTACTGCTGCGCTCTCGAGTGGTTGCAGGGGGCACCCTGCTACTACTGTGACGCAGCTTTTGGGTCCACTATATATATACGTGAATGAAATTATGACGAGCTTGTCGATCCAAAATACCAACCGCGCAGCTCGAACAACAGCAGAGACGGCGGTGCGTGGTGGTGGCGCAGGCAAACGGTGGCGACAGCAGGCACATGCGTACTACTGTCCTCTCGATTGGGTGTGAGAATTGCACTGCTGCTCAGAACGACAGCAGAGGAGTACATCAGTTTTTTTTTCTGGTGGCGGTTGTTGATCGTTGTGGTCGGTGTGGTTTGGAGTCGGGATGTCATTCATGCTGTACATGCGCCCGTGCCCCCAGCTCTGCCTACTATCCGTCCTCGGTGCTGCATCGTAGGTTCCGATACATACAACTGGTCATAAATTACACCCCGCATATGCCAACGTGCGCGCATGATTTTGCCTGTGGCTGGTGTGCTGCTGGGCGCCTGCTGCTGCTGGAGGATGAGTAGTTTTGTCTGGTGGCAGTTATTAATAGTCGTTGATCGTTGTGGTGGGCGTGGTCGGGAGTCAGGATACATTCATGGGTACATAGACACATACATACGCCCGCACCCCAAGCTCTTCCTATTTATCCTCGATGATGCATCGTAGGCTCCGACACTAGCAACCACTACAGGTACAACGGTAGCCAAGAGTACATCCTGGATTTATCACCTCACGCAGTTTTGCCTGGTGGCAGTTAGTTGGTTGTTGATCGGTGGGCGTGTTCGGGAGTCGGGTTACACACACATGCCCCCGCACACCAAGCTCTGCCTATCCATCCTCGATGACGCGTCGTAGGCTCCAACACTTGCAACTACAGGTACAGTAGCCAAGAATACACTGTGGGTGTGCACCTCTCGCGCTAGTTTGGCCTGTTACTATGATACTAGGCAACAACAGCAGGCGGCGGTTGTTGGTCGTCGTCGTGGTGGGTGTGGACGGGAGTCGGGATACATACATCCGCCCGCACCCCAAACTCTACCTATCCATCCTCCGTGATGCATATCGCAGGCCCCGATACAAGCCATCCATAGAGTATACTGCGGATGTGCCACCTCACGCGCATGGTTTGCCTGCTGCTGCTGCTGCTGCCGGGCGGCATGGCCGCAGCGATGTACAACAGCCTGCTTGTTGTACTCGTAGCACGCTCAATACGATATCTGTGCTCAGCAGCAGTTAGTTTTTATAATTTTTGAAGTACGTCAGCTGTGAGTAGTAACGGCACTGTTGGGCAATCACGGCCATTTTGCAAGTCATGGTAGCTCTGCTTTGATTGGTGGAAGCTCGAAAAGTCTGTTTTTACGTTGATTTTTGCCTGTAAAATATCTCTCGGCCCAGTGCCTTCACTCACAGTTAGTTCACGTAATATTTTTCTGCCTGCTTGGAACACGTTCCCACCGGTCAGAAAGAAAAGAAACGAACAGCAGAGCTTCCCTCTTAGCCTTGTACGCCGCCCGCCCGTTGACAGAAAATGCCATCTTATTTGTGTTGGGTGTACCCTGGTGGCCTGGTTTGAGTTTTTCGTACCGTAAACTGGCAAAAAAGCGCTGGTGTACCGTTTTTTTGTCATTTTTTTTCGGACAGGAAATTAATTTTGTTTGTAGATAACCCTAGGGTAAACCCTACCCTAGGGCCTAGGGTAAACCCTACCCTAGGGAATCAATGTTAAAACAAAACCTATTTGGGTTGGGAGGAAACGATGCACACAGCAGTGTTCCGGCGGGATGTGTAACGCGTGAGAGAGGGAGGGTAGGCAGCGCTTATCGCTGAGCGGGCTTTGATTGCGAGCATATTTTTGTCGCTCGTTTGCTTGTTTGTTCGCTTGCTACCACCTTTACTCCCTTGTTAGCGCTCAACAAGTTTGCTCCCCATTTTTGCCCGGCGTTTCCGCTCAGCGCCTTTGCTCTGCGCTTGTACTCACCACCGCTTTCGCCTGTAAACGCTTTTTTTGCTCTGCGATTTTTTGCTCAAACGACTCTGTGCTCACCAAGTCCTTTCTTTGGGCAGCGCTTTCGCCGACGGCTTGCGTTCCCTTTCGGTTGCCCCCTTCGGGGAACAAGACACGGCGGTTTCCGAATTGCGCAAGGCGTTTTTATATTTTCATTTCTTCACGTTGTTTAGCCCATAAAACTCACAGGGGGTGGTGGTACATGTGGAGATAATCATGCGGCGGAATTCCCCGTTCGGAGAAACCGTAACGAATCAAACAATAGTATCACTCTTGTCCGGAACTGAATGGACCATTCGGGTGCCAATCTGAACACCCAAACGCTCCTCAAATTTCCTATTCCGGACAAGAGGGGTGGCAACGACAACCCGAACACAGAAAATACCTACAGAAACCAAGAAAACATACCTCACCACCCACACCTCTTCAGAAGAGGTAAGCGGGCGTGACAGAACGTAAAGAACTACACAAAAAAAAATTGAAACCCAACCCAACCCGACGCAGGCCAGAGCAGACCCACCCAAAAGCAAACCTCTTTCCAAACGTTTTTGTTCGGACACCGGACGGTGCGAACACGAACACACACACGAGAGAGCTTGAAACAGCCGCGACAAAAACTCGCGCTAAGCTTCGCTCGGCTGTAAAGCTGTTGCACGCTACAGCCAGCCGTAAAAGCGGGTGCTTTGCGCAGAGACTAATAAGAGAGAAAGAAAACACCATGAAGAGGAATCCCATCCACCCGTACGCATATACATACCCACACAAGAACAAGAACAAGAAAAATAAGAAAACAACAAAAATTAAGACAAGACAAAATACAGAAAAAAGCAGGAAAAAAAGGATTAAGAGGAGAAGAAACAATATACATACATATCAAAAACTCGAGCTGTGCCGTGCCGTCTTTCCTTCATGCACCAGTGTACCCTTAAGCATCGAGGTTCGAAGTAAATCGTGCCTGCCCGCATCGATGAGGGAGGGGAAGGAGGATGAGGAGGAGGAGGAGGAGGAGGAGCCGACAGACACCCAACCTGGTGTATCGAACAGACCAACTATATCATGACCTCAACTGGTCTCAATCCTATCTAAGGGATAAAAAAACGAAGTGGATGCTGTCAAGCTCTCTTCTATCTATCCACACGCGTACCGCAGGTACAGTCACAGCACGTAGCCGAGCGCCCCGCATGCCAAAAAAGCGCGCATACATATGAAACCCCCCTTCCGCAGAAGGCCAACAAAGCGAAAGACTGAACGCCCCTCATCCACCTCTTCCCACGCGACCACCAGCACCACCTCCACGACCGTCAATCCTCTGCATCAAAAACTCCCTCTCACCTCTCAACCTGAACTCTCTTTCTGCCTGTTTTATCTTCTCTTTTCTGCTCTACTAATAATATACGCGGACCGAGGAATGTCAAAACGATCCTGTGACGCCCAAAAATATAGGTCCCAGAATCGGCCACTGTTTTTCTCCCCGTCAACCCCATTTTTTTTTTATTTTCCCGTCTAAACCTCCGCGTAAGACGGGGGAGATAAGTAAAGAGAGGTGGGGGGGGGGGGGACGGCAACATACAAACAAATCGAACAGCAACAACACCGTTTTCTTATGAATTAATATATAAAAAATGAAGCAAGCCACAGGCGAAAATTATTAACATCGCGCCATCATATGCAATTGCGGGTGGCTCATGCCGAGACAAGGGAGCCGAAAGCCAAGCTACAGTAAGTTAGATCGAGCCAAGTCAAACCAAATCAACACAAGAGGAGTCTTCTACTCAACCCCGCCACCAACGTTCGCACCGCTACGAATACATCTTGGTCACCGCAAGACGGTGGCGGGGAGGGTGGGAGTTCCAGGGAGGGGGGGGATTAAATACACGTGAAATATATCCCCGAGGGTGGGAGTTTCAGGGAGGGGGGAATAAAATACACGTGAAATATATAGCCCCCCTCCCTTCATATCTCCCACTTCTCCGATTTTCACAAAGAAAAATCGTACAATCCGATCCGATTCGATTTAACCCGATATTCCGATCCGATAAAACAGACGGAAAAAGAAAGAAAAAGACAGAACAAAAGAGGAGTTCCCGCGAAAAGCTCTACACACGCAGGCTGTATTGCTAGGCCATCACCATCACCACCACCATCAATCGAGCTGTGCTGGGTGGGCCGGTGGATATCTATATACAAGTAGGCCCCATATGGGGACATGGGGAGACGGCTACCCCCTGTCTTCACGAATACTCCTACTTCTCTTCTGCGGCTGCCGTTATTATACCACCCGACTACTCGCGGACGTAGTCTTGGCAAAAAAAAAAAAAAAAATAGAAAAAAAAAAAAACGTGGCACCTAAAATAATGATTAAAAAAAAAAAGTTCCGCGACAGATTTCTTATCGCGGAAAAAATGAAAAAAAAAGAAGAATGGTTCCGTCGCTTTTGCCACAAACGGATCCCCTGCGTCTTTCACGCAACGACGACTTTTTATCATACCCCTACCCACGGCACTCATCACTCCCCACAAAAAAAAAAACTTCCATAGCCCCCCCCCCTCCCTCCACTGTGGGGATGCGAGGGTCTATGGTCGTACGACTCCGGCCATGTATGATATCGAGTACACTTCCCCCCCACCCCCCCCCCCCCCGCCCCGCTGACAACGAAGCGAGAGCAAAGCACTACCGTTCCTTCCCTCCCTCCAACCCATTCCACCCTTCACGCACCCATCGTGCGTGCAATCGTCGAGAGCAGGCCAGCACAGCACAGCATAGCTTAGCACAGCTCAGCTCAGTTCAGCACAGCAGCACAGCCCGCCTTATCACAGCACAGCACAGCTCAGCACAGCACAGCTTATAGCCCAGCTTATAGCCCAGCTAAAGCACACAGCTCAGTTTAGCACAGCACAGGTCAGCTTAGCACAGCTCAGTTTAGCACAGCTCAGCTCAGCTCAGCTCAGCACACTTCGGGTCAGGTCAGCTGGGTCCACGGGTGGAAATAAAATAAAAGCACGAAAGAGGGTAGGGAACAATAGACCAAAACGCCCACAGACGTTGTTAAAAGCCACTCACTTGGCTTGGTATTGGAAAAAATACGTAAGCCTCGCCCCATCGTTCTCGAGACGAGACCCCAAAATTCATCGAAACAAATACATAAGATCCGTCTTCTCTCGCCATTTTGCATATTTTGATCGCCACAGTGAGCAAGCACCCCAATAAAAAGAGTAAAAAAGCGTAGGTAGCTGCCGCTGAAACGGCGTTTGGAACGAAAACAGTCCACGAAGCAGCAGCAGCTTTCGCTTAAAAACAAAATAAAAGGGGTTGAGGGCAGCTCAGCCCGTGACCGAACTGGAACCCTCTTCTTGTTCCTCTCCTCGCGGAGGTAGGACTCTCGCATCCACAAACAACTTGGGGATCAATATTTTCCGAAAAAACGAAACAAAACCAGAGACTGCTCCTTATATAACCCCCCCCCCCCCCCCCCCCCCCCCCCCCCCCCCCCCCCCCCCCCCCCCCCCCCCCCCCCCCCCCCCCCCCCCCCCCCCCCCCCCCCCCCCCCCCCCCCCCCCCCCCCCCCCCCCCCCCCCCCCCCCCCCCCCCCCCCCCCCCCCCCCCCCCCCCCTCCCTCGCCACCCCCCGAAAAACGCCACCTCCGGTTCCTCGCCTCCCTCACGTGAAGACAACATGCGAAAGTCATACAAAAGCCATACCCAAGTCATGTCGAAAGACATGCGAAAGACACGCCGGAGCCATACGCAAGAAGACACCAAAACCAAGCCAAAGGCGTGCACCGTCTGTCTTATGTCACCGGAAGACAGCTCGCACCGACGACCTGGACGCCAGCGGAGAAGAGGGGACAGGCGGGAGTGCCGCGCGCTCACACGACTCTGGAGGTGTCACTGTCTGGCTCATGGAATGACGTCACCCCCTTGCTCGACCGGAGCGACCACAGCCGTCGTCGCGACGGTTGCGCTCTGTGAGGCGCCGCACTGAACCCCCCCCCCTGTTGCTGTTGCTGCTGTTGCTGCTGCTGCTGCTGCTGCTTCCTCTCCCCCTTCTCGCCATCACCACCATCGCCAGCACCACCAACCCCCCGGGCAGGTCTGTGCTGCGGTGGGAGGGCTGCTGCGCCAGGGGACTGCCGTCGCGGTCGTGCCTGCTGCTCCTCTTCTTTCTTCCAGCGCCATGGCTGCTGTTGCTGTTGCTGTTGGGGTGCCGAAATCGTAGCCTCTGGAAGCCCACCTCGCGGTTGCGGAGCCCCCCCCCCAGCCCGACGCCCCAATCGCGAGCCGCCGCCGCCGCCGCCCCCCCTTCCCGATCCACCACGTCCGCCCCCCGAGAGACTGGAATCTGAATCAATCTCTCTCCCGGGGACGAACCGTAAACGCTCCCGGGAGTTCCCTGGGCAGGCGGAGGGAGGGACACCCCCCCCCGGAGGCTTCCCCATCCCCGCAGCATAGCCCCCCCCCCGCCCCCGCGGCACGATTTGCCGCTGTTCGCCTGCAGCTGCCGCCGCCGCTCCCTGCCGCGCCGCCCCTCTGGAGGGCCGGAACGGTGTGTCGCCGCCACGTCGCGGCTGCCAGAGCTGTCCCGCGTTTGCCACCGTGTCCTCCCCTTCCTCATCCTCCTGCGCTACAGTCCCCGCCTGCGCCCACTCAGCTACCCCCACACCTACTCCCGCGTCCTCCGCTGTCTCATCGATGGTGTTCGGTCGAGGCATCGTGTGCTGGAAAAATCTACCCCCAAACCTTCCCTCACCCCCCGCTCCACCTCCACCCTCTCCTCCGGTAGCCCGGGCCGGCGCTCGCGCGCTGGGAATCCTTTGTAGCCCACCCCCCCACCCCCCTCCTCCGACCCGACCCGCTGGGGTCGATGACTCGAGCGGCATGTTGCGCGTTCGGAGTGGAGTTGTTTGCAGGGCCGTCCTTCTGTCCCCAGACGGCGGCGGCAAAGCGGAGCCGAGGCTAGACCTAGCGCTGGGGGAAGGGGAAGGGGGATGGCCCGGGCGCCCCCCCGACCCAGTGGTGCTCTGTACCTGCTGCTGATGCTGCTGCGGCTGCTGTCGCCCCTCGGGCGTGTTGTGGAAGGCCTGGAGGATGCTCGACCAAGCCTCACTGTGCCGGAGAGATCCGATCGTCTGGGAGGTGGGGTGGGGTGGGGAGGGGAGGGGAGGGGTGATAGGTTGAAGGGCGTGTCACGCGGGGGGGGGGGGGGGGGGGGGGGGGGGGGGGGGGGGGTATTATTCATTATCATGCATAGTCGTGGTCCTATGACCATAGACCCTCGCATCCCTATAATGCTGGGACTGGGCACGTCGGGTTTTCATCGACAAGAGGCAGAAATAACCTGCTTGCGCCAAGCGCGAGGCGCCATGAGGTGTTCGGCGGGTCGCATGAAGTGTGAGCTGCATCCTACTAACAACCACTTGCGAGGCGGACTTGCATATGGATTCCAACTTCAAAGAGTTGATCTAATTTCCGATGTGGCCACTTCCAGAGACAGCAATGGGGGGGGGGGGGGGGGTGAGTGGGAGGACGCGAGGAACGACTCGTCTGGTGTGGGTTGGGGGTGGCGGATAGGTTGGAGGGCGTGTCAAGCGGGGAGGGAAATTAGAGAGGGTGCGCATGTGTCACTCGCTCACTTGCTCGTGGTGGGTGCATAGACAGACAGGTTTTTTTAAATTGCAACACCAATACTCTGACGGACAGGACAGGGTACGATAGGAGAGGGTGACGCACCTGCCACCGATCCCATTTGTATAGCACGGATGTTTTGTCTTGCGCGTTGTCGGTGCGCACCGCCAGTACGCAGGGTTGCGCCATGCCGTGGGGGTAGGCTTCCGTGACAATATCATTCAGGCAAACCTGGCACCCCATATTGAACCTGGGTATGTACAGAGAGCAAGAGACAATACAAGGGGGGCGGGGGGGGGGGGGGGGTAGAGGGAGACAGACGGAGACGGAAAAGAGCGGGAGGAGAGAGAGAGAGGGGGGGGGGGGGGGGGCGCTTGTGCGTTAGAAACGTGGTATTGGCATGCACGATTGTACCATGCAGAGATATAACAAGATAGACAAGCTCGCATAACGCTTTGAACCAACAACACACAAATGGTCCTCTCTCCGTCTAGTACAGCACACGAAAAAAAAAAAATCCTCCAGCGGATCAGTGAAAAAAGAGGCCACACACTCGATACCAGCTCAGAATTGAAACCAAACTACATTTTTGTATTGGTGGCGGGATGGGATTGGTCAGAAACTAAAAAAAAAAAAAAATGGACGAGAACTTTTTCGGTTTTTTTAAAACTTGAGTGTAGTATACCCCCCCTGTCTGGGACTGGTAAAAAATTGCGGTGTCTATTTTGTTGTATTTTGTTTTTCCGTCTACCCATGGTACAACTGCTTGTGTGTGTTTTTCTTTTCAAGAAAAACTCCAAATTCGCAGCTTCTGGACAAAAGCCGTTTTCACAGGTGTCGTTCCTTCTCCCCTCTCGGTACGCGCCTTAATTTTTATCGCGCATTGATAGGGTTCAGCATTCCCACTGCTCGTCTACTTTCATCAAATGTTCCACACTCGACGCTCTCGCGGTTTTTTTTTTCCGCTGATCATCTTATATGCAAGAAAAAAGTCCCTAAGAGCACGAATGTGCACTCGGTGAGAATCGAACCACCGAAATTGATTTTCATACTACCACCTAGCGCCAGGACCGCTACTCGTAACAAGCTGCGATCCGAGACAGCGGAATACTCGCAACCTGGTACCATTTTTAATACTAAAATTAAAATCGACACTGCTGTTCCAAGTCAAACGCCAACCAATACAGAGGACTTCGCGAAATACCACACAGCAACCGAGTCGAATCATACACCAATGCCTGGGTCAGAGTACCGCCGCACTTCAAACCTCCCAGGTATAATATCACATATCCAACCATGCAACACTGGCCCCTGCAAATCAGGAGCTGCCATGGACATACTTTCAGCAAAACCTGTCAACATTTACACGTATACACAATGTACACGAAAAAAAATGGACACACAATAAAAACAAGGCAATAGAGGGAAGGCAGCAACGCAAAACACGGCCCGACGAAAGGCTAGGAAGACAAGACAAGGCGAAGGCAAAGGCAAGGCATGGACAGCCGGCTGAACCGATGACGATCTCTGTGATGCCCGGGTTGTCACGAAACGCCAGAAAACCGGCAAACGAAAGAAGAGTGACGGCGGGTGAACCGTCCAAGAAAAAAAGGAGAGCTTGACAAACAAAACATAAGCACCGACCATTATTGCTGTTGTATTATGCCGGATGATGCCGCATACTGACACGGTTTTAGCAGGTACCAGTACCTGATACCAGGCATGGTACAATGTATATATGTGTGTGATGTACCAGGTATCAGGTATGGTATGGCATGCCCGCCGCCGCCGCCGCCGCCGCCGCCCCGCAAGGTAATACAGCAGCAGTGGCCCCGCCCGCTATAGCGCGGTTGCACGCTATAAAGATAGTGCCTGTGGGACGCTTGGCACAGCAGAAGAAGATACATATGCGTGTTCTCGACATCAAACCGTTCTCTTTCAACCCGTCGACATCCAGCACAACCAGTGTCCGTGACGACTCTTCGATCTAACGTAGATGAAAGCTCTATCTGTGGTCATGAAAAAACGCCACACAGACACACCAGTATTGGAGTCTGTCCCACGACCACAAAATGCATTGCATTATTATAGTTGTGGCGATGAGTTAATGAATGTGAGAACAGCAGCAACAACAACAAAAACAACACTGCCGTTATGCAGAAAGCAGAGTAGACAATAATGTAATGCGACGTCATCGTACTATTTACGAGGGGCCGTGGTAAATAGGACCTACGGTACGCACAAAAACCTATATATTTCCCTATTTTTACGAACAATATTTGGTCCTATTTACTATGGTCCCCCGTAATAGCTACGAACGATAGGCACGGAACATGCGACACTCTATGAAGGAGAGAGAGAGCGAAAGAAAACAAAAACAAAAAACAATATAAAAAAAATAAAATAAAAAACAAAAGGGGTTCACCATTCATTCACCCGTGTACTTGGTATTAATAGTCAATAGTGCGGGGAGTGGTGCCGGTTGCCGCTCGCCACTGGTGCATCAGCAGCAGTGTCGTGTCACCGTCGCTGGCTGGCGCATACCGGCGCTCTAGAGGGATTCCTACTGCTGTATCGATTTATTATAATAATATCAGCCCATTCTTGCATCCATGCAACATATTTAGATTCTTTTACGTCGATCGGTACATTTGAGGCTATTAACAAGTAACGACGAAAAACAGTACCACTCCCCCCCCCCCCCCGCTCCCCTGCCTGGGTCTCGAAAAAGGATGGCGAGCGGGGTGTCGGGTTTTAGTTTCACGTTCGTTTCGCCGCAATACCGCCGCTGCACAAAGCATTCGTTCTACGAGCAGGTATTGAAACTCAAGTCGACAAAGCCGTAAATATCGTATAATACATGTTCGTGCCTGGTACACATTTTTGTGAGGAAGACAACAGGGCACAAATATACATACCATGATATATCTCTTATTATTACGGGGGGCCATAGTAAATGGGACCAAATATTGCTGTTAAAAATAGGGAAATATATAGGTTTTTGTGTGTACCGTAGGTGCTATTTACTATGACCCTCCGTAATAATAATATGACAGACAAACAACAACCAAGGATACTATTAATGACGATGCACTAATCGGTGCGAAATTGCAATAGCGTCCCGGCCGAAGGAACCCTCCAAGAATAGTCAAGGCATTGTCGCGTGCGTTAGGGCTGTCCGCCTGCCCGCTGCCCGCCGCCGTGCAACGTAAGAATCACGGAGCATGACGAGGGAACGATACAAACCGCTCACGAAGGAATTACTCCTATGGGCTACCAGGTATACTATAAGAGCCTGAAAAAAAAACGGTTTTGAGGTCATTGATAGCAGCGCTGTTGAACTAACTACATCATCGCCAAGCAGCAACCCACACCGTAAGAACTACCCCGCCGCTCGGATGCAACCAGTACATACACGTGTTCAAATACGGAGTACATTACTGCTGCTGTGCACGTTTAGAGAGTTGCAGCGCCAAGAAAAGGAGCAGAAACAGGAGTATGACTATCAGTTCCTATTACGGGGGGGCATAGTAAATAGGACCTAAGATACACACAAAAAACTATATATTTCCATATTTCTACCAACATAATTTGGTCCTATTTACTATGCGCGCCATTTACTTCGCATACCATCAATAGTGCTTCGTAAAAGGTACCTCTAGGTTTTAGAAACATAGAATACACAAGAGATATCCTACAGCAGTAGTCTACTATTACTAGTAATACAGCTACAATGCAACAGAAGTACAGTATGACAATGCTACTATTACGGGGGTCCATAGTTAACGGGACCAAATTTTGTTAGTAAAAATAGGCAGATATATAGGTTTTTATGCGCACCATAGGTCCTGTTAACTATGGACCCCCGTAATACTACTATTACGGGGCAACACAGCAGTAAATAGGACCAAATATTGTTACTAAAAACAGGTGAATATATATAGGTCTTTGTGTGTACCGTAGGTCCTATTTACTACCTGGTATGGTGTTTATCTGGCACGAATGGAGCATTCTATTACTACGTAATAATAATACGCCTTGCACACTATACTGCTGCCTGTTTGGTGTATCTGGGTGAGAAATACCACTACCAATATTAATAGTTACAAAGTTAAAAAAGCAACGACGTCGTGCCGATCCCGTAAAATAAACAAAACAGCAGCAACAGCAGCAGCAGCAGCAGCAGCAGCCGCTCAAGTTCCCACGCACACGTGTGCACGCGGCCTGCGGCTGGTATTAAAAGCTGATGTGGGAGCTGAGGAGGAGACCAATCTTTACTATTGACAGAAGAACAGGAGCACTGAAACGGCTGTCGTACGTACGTGCTGCTGTATATGCGAGTATCCTTTTTATTATCATCCAAAAGTACATACCAGGTATTTAATAATTAACAGTTAACAGTTTAGTACAAGTAGCAGTCGCCCAAGACTCGATCCCTCCCCGAGGACTCGAAGCCACTGCTGCGTGTGCAGCAGCAACATCAGCAGCAGCGCGGCCATCATACAACAGTCATACCGGTAATGTCGCTGGGGCGCTGTATCAAGCAAAGCTGTTCCGCGTTGTCATCATCTATAGTCGGTGGCGACAAAAGACAAAGACAGCTAGCAAGACAGCAAGACAGCAACCTACGCACGGCGATCACATCGCTTGCATTGGGGTGTACGAATACCTCTCAGCACTCACACGGCTCCGAACTCGGACTACTCCGGACAGGACAGGACAGCCGTGTCACCACAAAAAACCACGGCAATTTTTCGAATTTGCAACGTTCCGAATATCTCAAACATCACGGCACTTCCGAGTGCCGAAGCTTCGAGGCCGGAAACTACCAAAAGCACGCACGCTATCATTAATATTACGGGGGACCATAGTAAATAGGACCTACGGTACGCACAAAAACCTATATATTTAACTATTTTTACTAACACTATTTGGTCCTATTTACTATGGTCCCCCGTAATAATAGAAAATTGTACATGAGCTATAAATAGAATAAGCTTAAAACAACAGACAATATTATCTTAGCCTATTGATAGTATTATTGATGACAGCAGTGTTGGATATCGATATCGGAAACGACCTCTACAAGTAATGCACCAGGTACTTCCTATGTTCAGTCTATTATTAATAATAGTAATATTGGAAATCGATATCGGAAACGATCTCGACACGACACCGATGAACAAATACACCGCCGATAACAATACGATTCCGATGTTTGACCCACTGACGTGTTTTCGTTCGTTCAGTGTCTCAGTCTCAGCAACAAAGAAAAAAATAAATACGGGGATGCCGGGGGATGCAGAGAGCTAAACACGATCGATAGCGCCGATAGCATGTACCTGGTATCGATTGTTTTTTTGTTCGATTGTTTTGATAACAGACCGAGAGGCAACGAACATGCCGCATTCATTCATCGACAAATTTGCTTTTTTTTTTTTTTTTTTCGGCACCCTCGGAGTTGAGTCTACGGACAAAATATCAACAACAATATGAACGGACAGAGGTCGACGCGGCACCACAACGAGCGAAACAACAAAAGCAACAGCGAAGGGGAAAGACTATTGATTGTGAGCTTCAGATAACACATACCTGGTACAGCAGTTTTTAATATTGATATTAATAGTGATACTAAATAGTACATACACACAATCAATGGTGCTACTGCTGCTGTACCTGGTGGTGGGCAGAGGTAATCAACGCCACAGCAGCCGACAGCGAGTATCACAGGATACGGCAATACGTACCAAGCATATTATTAATATTAACAAAATGATATTAATACATACTGCCGCTCTCCTACCAGGAAATGCAAGGACGGGTTATGTACTCATGACGGACGCTACCTTTGTACCAGACAGATACCATGGTATTATGTGCAACAC
The DNA here is from genome assembly GCA_031763025.1 of Macrocystis pyrifera. Taxonomy (NCBI): domain Eukaryota; class Phaeophyceae; order Laminariales; family Laminariaceae; genus Macrocystis; species Macrocystis pyrifera. The sequence continues at coordinate 5,030,304 of JASSKH010000032.1, read as the reverse complement.
AAACTCCCTATTTTTCCGGAAAGGGAGGTATCATTACCAATACTACACGACAAGCAGTATTACAGCACATGTCCATTTTTATAAAAATAAAAAAACAACAGCTGTGAGATAACTACAACAGCAGCAGCAATATATAGCCTCGCCATATTCATTGCTGCTGTTGTAATGTCACTTACTGCCTCTGCTGTACCAGGTAGTCTTACTAGAATCGGCTAACATCTACCTGGCACACGCGTACACGATCGTCGACGAAGCACAAGCAAAACAGCACCCAAGGGCAAAGACGAGGTCAAGAGGGGGGGGAGGGGGGGGGGGGGGGAATCGTCCGGTGTCGAATCGCCACCGAAAGGCGCCACCGGTGGCTCGTGAAGGCCGAGAACCAGGGATTGACAAAGGCGTTTGTACCGTAAGCGCCCGGCCGGTGGAGCTGCCATGTAGCGTACTCGTGGCTCATGTGATGGAGGGGAGGGGGGGGGGAGGAGGAGGAGAAAAATATGCAGCCCCGAAGATTGCATTACACCCGTGGGTCAGATCATACAGATCATACAGATCATGATATATCTACCTACAGATGATCTCTAGCTCCTTACCTGCCGTTGTGAGAGGTGTAGGATGTATCTGCACAGCAGTATATCATGCAGATTATGCGGCTCCCATACGGCAACATGAGCTAGATCATAAAAGATCGCGATTAGATCTGTCTGGACATATCTACTTCAATGAATTGCTGTGGGAAATAAATGATCTGTGGATGGTCTGTCCTAGGCGTGAAAAGGTCTCAAACGCTTTGCTCCTACGATACAGGCAGAAGATAGACGTTGTCGAGTATGATTTCGAGCAGGTTAGAGTCTGTAGATGGTGCTGGCCTGCGCCAAGCATCCGAGCACAGATTGGTGTTTGGTGCACTGCTGTACCGCACAGAACAATGAAAAGTATTGCCTGCATCCAGCCTCTCCGTTTGACTTCAAAGCGCACGTACTATTAACATTTAACACTGGACTAACTGCTGTACCCCCAGCAGTTCATCAATACCATAACCTGGTATACTGGTAGTCTGTAGGACCAGCATCAAAGCAGTAATACTATTAATACTGCTGTACTGTACTGTTCGCAAAGACCAGGCAGAAGCAGTTGTTGTTTGTCGTCAAGATATAACTTCTCCTGTTGAACGACTACTGCTGTAAATTACGACAAAGATCCTTGCGGTACAGGCAAGATGTTGCACGCAGGTCAAGACGGCTTAAGCTATATACCATTACTATCAATATTTCCTCCACGACTGCTGTTTGTTCCCCATCGCTTTAGGCTAATACTGGTATTAGGTACTGGTATACATGTTACATATGGTATGTTATACATCACTGACGCATGCAATGCCGCCGCAACCAACCCCTGGAACGTGGACACGTAGGAGGGTAGGAGGATACAGTCAGTAGTATATACAACACGGCGCAAAACGCCTACCAAGGTATATACGCCAGGTTTATCACCATGCAGTTTCAATTTCGTAGGGAAACAAATTCGTAACGGTGCTTCGTTAAGATGCGTAACACTGCTGCTCTCTATATACACAGCAGCAGCAGCAGCAGCAGCAGCAGCAGCAGCACGACTGCTGTTCGCGCTTGCTATGGTCCGTGCTGCTGCTGCCGCTGCTGCTGTAATCGGCATGCATTTTCGGCGCGTTATCTGTCCTCATCTGTCCGAGTTCCCAAAAAAGAGCCAATGGGCTGGAGTGACCCTTTTAGTCCTTGTAGTACCGCAGTCCCGTTTCGGGGGCAAACTACTTGGAATTAGAGTGGCTTTGTCCCAAAAACGGCACTGCAGTTCCATTATTAGTAATAAATAACAATAGGCTTTTCGGATACTTCTTGTTCGTTGTTTTGGTACATAAATTATGTTATAGAAGGCATGATGGCAGGGTCACAATCTCGTCCGTGATCGCCGCAGCAGCGGAGCAAGGACACGGCAGGGCAAGAAAGATACCCTCTTGCTTCTTTGAACCTCTCATCCCGGGGGACCATAGTAAATAGGACCAAAATTGTTATTACAGTAAAAATTGGTAAATATATAGGTTTTCACGTATACCATACCATAGGTCCTATTAACTATGGATTCCCGTAATGTTGGTAGTTACCCCTCAAAGGCAAAGGCAAACGCGAAACACACGAACACAAATGTTTGCGCCAAGCACGTATCAGAGATGCATGCATACTTGTACAACCATCACGACCACACGCCTTCTGGGATGAATTTCAGAGCCGATTCTCTGCAAACCATCGGGGGGGGGGGGGGGGGGGGGGGGGGGGGGGGGGGGGCGGGGGGGGGGGGGGGGGGGGGGGGCCGGGGGCACGGGGGAGGTGGGGGGGGCGGGGGGGGGGGGGGGGGGGGGGGGGGGGGGGGGGGGGGGGGGGGGGGGGGGGGGGGGGCGGGGGGGGGGGGGGGGGGGGGTGGGGGGGGGGTGGGGGGGGGGGGGGGGGGGGGGGGGGGGGGCGGGGGGGGGGGAGGGCAGGAACGGTCGCCGTGGAAATACCTCGAAGATCTATTCCTATAGCGAAGATAAACTTCCATAGCGATGATGCAGCTTCTTATAATAAGCGCAGTTCTCGGTGTTTGCACTAAATTATCTTCCTATTACGGGGGACCACAAACTTGTAGTAAATAGGACCAAATATTGTTAGTAAAAATAGAAAAAATATATAGCTTTTTGTGTATCGCAGGTCCTATTTACTATGGTCCCCCGTAATGGTCGACAAAACCAGCCACAAAACATCCGAGGCTGCGTGATATGTTAAGGGATACCAGAAGCCTGGTACCAGTACGTATAACATCAGGCATGAGCCAAAAACGCCCCTACAGGGTTGGCTGGTCCCTCTTACGAATAGCAAATGCCGCCTGGAGCGCCACGAATTACGGCTATATAAAGCATGAGTAGAATTACACGTATACACTCGTAAAAAGTGTGTATAATATTTGGACAAATGGTACTATTGTGATTATGATGATCATTATCATTATCATTGATACTATGGTTATTACGGCGGTGGACCATAGTAAAAAGGACCAAATATTGTTATTAAAATAGTAAAAACAGGGAAATATATAGGTTTTTGTGCTTCATAGGTCCTATATACTATGCCCCCCCGTAATAATATTATATTGACAAAACCTTCGTCAACATCGTACACGATAATGTGCGTACGGCAGACTCCCAAGCACGCACAGATGCCATGTTGAAACCGGCACGGGAATCAAGTGTATTCTCGGTCGTACGTATAACGAAAAATCGGCCTGTGGGGGGGGTGGGGGGGGGGGGGGGGGGGGGGGGGGGGGGGGGGGGGGGGGGGGGGGGGGGGGGGGGGGGGGGGGGGGGGGGGGGGGGGGGGGGGGGGGGGGGGGGGGGGGGGGGGGGGGGGGGGGGGGGGGGGGGGGGGGGGGGGGGGGGGGGGGGGTGGGGGGGGGGGGGGGGGGGGGGGGGGGGTGGGGGGGGGGGGGGGGGGGGGGGGGGGGGGGGGGGGGGGGGGGGGGGGGGGGGGGGGGGGGGGTGGGGGGGGTGGGGGGGGGGGGGGGGGGGGGGGGGGGGGGGGAGGGGGGGGGGGGGGGGGGGGGGGGGGGGGGGGGGGGGGGGGGGGGGGGGGGGGGGGGGGGGGGGGGGGGGGGGGGGGGGGGGGGGGGGGGGGGGGGGGGGGGGGGGGGGGGGGGGGGGGGGGGGAAATCATGGCTAACCCTGACCCTAACCCGAAGAACACACATGGCGAACAGACACAAGGCCGTTGTCGTTTGGGGGCGCTCTTCCAGGTCCTGCTGCACCAGGTATCGTTTGATGTCGTCTCCAGGTTTTCAAACAAAAATAATGCATATTTTGGGTTGGGGGACGGGTTGTCGTTAAAGAAGGGCGCAATATCACACGCAAGTGCGGTCTTATTGATCATCTATTGACAGTTGTCAGGGTGGAGCGGGTACGTTGTACACAAAAAGTATATAGGTACGAGCATCATCCGCAGCGCGCTTGCATAGGCACATCTCCCAAACTTCAAACTCTGCCGTATATATCTCCTCAGTCGTATACTGCTAAAACAGCTATACTGCTAAAACAGCAGTATACTGCTAAAACAGCAGTATACTGCTAAAACAGCAGCCCGGGCTGCTTGGTGTCGTCCAAAACCCAACCTGCAATCTTCATGTTGCTAAGTTTCCCCGTCTGCAGTCTCGAAGGCGTTATTATGTACATAATGACGTGCCGCTGTGACCAGCATCCCCCCCACCCCCCCCACTCCATGCGTAACCCAACCCCAACCCCAACCCCAACCTAGCCCTCTCCCAAGGCCGCCCATACCATAACCCCAACCAACCCTGACGCCACCTTAATCTAACCAAAACCGACCCACCTAACCTTATCTCCACCAAGCCTTAACTCTAACCCTACCTTAAGCCCAACCCGACTCACCTAACCTTCAGTTCCTCCACTAAGCGTTTACCCTGACCCCATCACAACCCTAACCCTGACCTCAACCCAAGCCAACCCAACCGGCCCCAACTGACGTTCATTTCCTCCACCAGGCCTTCACCCCAATCCCACCCAACTGATTCACGTGCACCTCCTCCACCAAACCTAACCCCACCTAAACCCTCACTCTGAACCCACCTCACCCACGACTCACCTAACGTTCATCTCATCCACCAAGCAATTGCTGGGGTCTCCAAAGGCCTCGAAAGGCAGCCTCATGTCCTTTCTCATTTTTTCCACCTGCTCCGACGATTGCGAGCTCAACGCCACGACTTTTCCCCCCCGCCCGCTTGATGCTGGGGTTGAACTCCACGAACCCTGATGAAGGCGGCGTGTGGCAGATATCGCCAGAAAGAGGAAGGACGGTATCACGAACCGATGTTGTATCACCATAGCGATGATATAGCGGAGCACGCCACATCAGGAGGGCAACAACAGCAGCAGCAGCAGCAGCAGCAGCAGCAGCAAGAAGACGACGAACAACGTGCACACGCACGAAGAGAGAGGGGAGGGATAGCGTCACCTGCAGTCCTACAAGACACGAGGCACTGGACAGACTGGATAGACATCGTACGGTATGTACTTCCATGTTCATGAAAACTGCTTTGCGGGTATAGTGCACAAATGAGTGACTCGTACAATCTATTCATACCACGTTGTTGTTTGTTATTCACACTCAATCAGCAATTCTTTCTACCCGTCGACATCAGCATTTTTTTTTTTTTCCGTGCCCATTCTTCGATACTATAGAAAGATACCCAAGGTGAACGGCCAACAAACCTACTTCAAGTGCATCAGACGTACGTAGATAATTAATGACGTACGTGCGCAGAGTAGACAATGCAATGCCATGCCTACATACACTCTACGAGCTGGGCCGAGATGCTGACCATGTGGTTGATCGGCGATACCCCGCTCAATATTGCGTACGTACTGGGATGTGATTTTTTTGACACCGTGTTGGATTGATCGTGCACCAACCAACAAACGGAAGAATCTCTCGCCTTTTTAGTTTTTTTCATGTGTTCGAGGGATATGACCGATACAACTATCCGAAAAAATACTATCAATAAAACGGCCATAACTTGTCTGGAAAAAACATGAAAAAGGCGAGTTCTCCGTTTGTTTGCAAATGCGGTTCAAAAATGAGGTTTAATTTTTGAATCGAAACTCGCAAAAAAGCGGGGCATCGCGGAAAAACCCACATTTCTCGTAGTTACTTGTTTTATGTATGAAAATCGTGTTTTGGTAATATCTCTCGAAGGGGGGCGAATTGGGCAATGAAAGTAATATCGATCTTCTCGTAGGATCTTTAGGTACGCCTCCACAAATTTTCGCCCTGATCGGGAACGACGATTTTGCGGCGAATTTTGTCTTGAAAAATTGGCGTTTTAGAGTTTCCGCCGACAACTCGTCGAGACCGAGTCGAAATAAAAAAATGTCTTGATTTTTAATATACTTATTTTTTGCTGCGCGTGCAGTGCAGTGTCAGGGTCAGTGCCTCCAAATTTCAAGTCCAAATTCGCAGTGGTTCACGAGATACGACCTTCGGATGGTTTATCCATTTTTCGGCTGGCCCAGCTCGTAAGAGAGAGATAAAATAAGAAACAAAAAAGCAAATCGAAAAAAGAAGGAAAAACAATCTGTACCACAGGTACGAGTGTGAACATCCTGATACAGAGATTCAGCTACAACAGCAGGGCAAGGACATTAGCGACAAACGTTTGGCGCTAATTTTACAAAATACAGGAGCGGCAGTTCTCGTCGTGTGCGGCCACGGACGTGCATGGGGAGGTCAAGGTCGCTCGCAAGGACAACTATTAATATTAATACTGCTGTCTTGCTGTACGTAACGTTGTATAAGCTGTCGAATAAAATGCTACGAATAATACCCGCATATATAACGAGAATGATCACCACCACGGAACCTGCTCACTCGACCTCAAGATGTAGGTAGAGCAGCAGTATGTGTATACACTTCTTTGGAAGTAAACGGCGAATAACGGTTTGATGTGACAACAACATGAACAACAACAACAACAACAAGCAGCACCGGTCGTCTCGCCTCGCTCGTGGCCTATTTGACCCCTCGTAGGAATGCTGTCCCGATTTGGCGACAAGACACTCAAATGATAAGGAGATTGTACGCAAAACGGGACTGCTGCAGTCCCACAAGCCGAGAGGGATTAAGGTGGTGCCCTATTAATAGAATGCTGCTATTTAATACAATTATGTCCCGAAATATAGTCACCATTTTTACACTAATATTGAATGAAAACGGTACCTATATTTAGATGAAGAGTGGTAGGGTTGACGATTCCTCGAGCTCGAAATTCTACCACCACGTCGGTGATAATAAACGTAGAATTGTGCTACAGGAACGTGCAAAAACACACGGATACGCGGCTCGAAATAAGAAACGAGTGTAAACCAACTCGTTCGTACTGATGGCTTCTGTCTCCGAATTGTATGAGTGCAGAGTTACAAAAGACCAGAGAGGGACAACACACCGATTCTGAAAAACACCCACAACATGGGTGGGAAAGTACATGATTTTTTATTTATTTATTTTTACTTTCCATCCCATTCGTAGGAGGTTTCACCCTCGACATTCTTCTGGACAAGCCGTGGTCACAGGTGTCGTTGATGGAGATCAATAATTATTAATATTATATAATAATACTACTGCCGTGCGGGTATGTTTGGAAAGTAAAAGTGAAGGATTAAAAAAAAAAAAAAAAAAAAAAAAAGTATACAGCTACAACCCCTATCTTAGAAGCCATGTCGAGTTTTGTGGGTCGCCAAACGGAAAGGTTTTTCTACATCTCGAGCGAGGCAAGACACGGCATGCAATGCCAGCACGGGAGGACTCCCAAGAGCACAGCCCGGAGTTACTACCGTACGTCTTTAATTCAACTCGGCGGGGGCACTCGGGGACATGGAAACAAAAAAAAGAGTCACTCAAACGACACGTGGCCGTTTCGGTGACCTAAATAGAGCGCAGGTTACTTACGCATTCCGCCAAGGGGAGAAACACTCTACACACGCTTGCATCCACACCCAGGCGACACTGACTTTAAACTATCTTTGACGTGTGGTTTGTGTGGCGTTTGTTCCACTGGACGTGAAATTTTGCGGATCCAACTCTTTCTACTTCCTCGCTTTGAATACGTACGGCGGTGTCTGACAACACTGAACATCGGAAGTCATTGTTGGTCATGCAAGAGCAGACCGACATGAAGGCGCAGGCAGGCAGGCAGGCAGGCAGGCAGGCAGGCAGGTACTCGTAGTGACCATACGGCAGGGCCTTACGTGGCTGTACAGCAGACCAAACTAGCAGCTGTTCAGAGCGACAGCACCCGCCGCCACCGCCGCCGCCGCCGCCGCAGCAGCGGCAGCTCTGTCACAAAAAGCTCGTGATTTCACTCGGAATAAAACGAAAAGAGCGATCTCAAGTAAAAAGCCGTACGATAACAGGTACGAGTACCGCATATGATACGCCGAAAGGTACAATACCGGCAGCAGGAGGACCACCAACCTGCACCACCCGGGCGGCAGCAGCAGCGGCAGCTCTCTCACAAAAAGCTCGTGATTTCACTCGTAATTGAAGAGCGATCTCAGGTAAAAGCGGTACGATACCAGGTACGAGTACCAGATATGATACGTCGATAGGTATACAATCCGGCAGCAGCAGCACCACCACCCTGCACCACCCGGGCTGCCTTCCGACTGCTGCTGTGCTATTAATAGAACGTCACACAAATAATGCTATTAATAGAGCAGCAACAGCAACAGTAGCAGCAGCAGCAACAGCAGCAGCAACAGCAGCAGCGGCAGCAGCAGTGTGCCCTCGGGCGGCTAACAACCCCGCCAGCCACAATGCAGCCTTCAACCAAGCCTCCCAGTATTCGAGCCTGTGTGAGACTGGAACGTTGCCACATGCTGCTGATTCCAACATCAATATAATGCATCCAAGTACCCTTCGCTCCGCACAGAGCAGAAACAGCCTGCTTTTTTGTGAATGATAATTATCATACCAGCTTTAGTGTGTGACGGTATTTATGGTGGTATGTAAAAAAGAGTCGGGTCATTGACCTAGCCCACGGTCTTTTCAGGACAACCAGGGACAACACAGAAGAGAAAGAGACAATCGACAGGTTTCCAGCAGAGGAATATTCAACTTTCTCAACTCCAGCCCCGAAGAGGGGGCGTCGCGCGTCCCAGGCGCCAGCTCTTGTGGGAGCGCACTGCATCTCCGAGGTATGTTGGACCCGCCGAATAGGGCGTGCTCGGAAGGAGCTGGTTGGCCAGCGAGAGCCTGTGACCCGACAGAATTGTCGGTGACTTCCAAAAGAGAGCCGGAAGCAGAAAGGAGAGCATATCGGACTTCCTTCCGGACCAGACCCGGGAGACAGACGAAAAAAAAAAATTCCGCGAACTGGCTGCTCTGTGCCAGAGAAGGGCTACCAGCTGCGCAATGCCCTCTCTCTATCTCTCGACCCGGGACCGACTCACCCTTGAGAAGGTTGTGACTCGAAGTGCACCACCCTCCGCGGAAAACGACGATGATCTTGAAGTCGCACTTGCGTCGTTGCAGAGCGCGCTTGTTTGAGGCAGCATGAGGCGGAGAGTCAAACTCCGTCCATATCGACGTCTTTGGCAGGCCTGAGTCGTCGCCACCATACGGCCGGGGCGTGGCGGTTTTATCGTCCTCGCCACCCATGCGCCCCCCTGGCCTTCCCTCCCAGCTGGAGCCACCGTTGGAGGTGGCCGGCGCGTCGGATTCGCCGTGGCTTTCCGAGTTCCTTACGCGGGGAGAGGGGGACGATGTTAGGCAGGAGTTGCCAGACTCGCCGCTTGTCATCGGTTTTGGAAAAGGGGCAGACACGCCGCTCGACATCGGCTTGGAAAAACGCGGCGGGGTAGTTGATGTCTCGTTCGAACCGACCGCAGTCGTTGGGTTCGAGGCAGGGGGCACAGCTCTTGAAGAAGCCAGTAGGCGAGGCGACATGCCCAAGCCACTCAGGGGGAGGTCAGAGAATTGGTCGTAGGGTCTCCCGTGCTCTCCCGTCCGGTCTGTGCATCACCCACCAAGCCTTTGAGGGGTTTGGGGAGGGCAGGATAACTAGTGCGGTATGTTCAGGGGGTTACTTCTACGGAAGCTCGGCGCGAGATAAATTTCGTCGGAAATTTCTCGTCGGACTATTGTGGCATCGTTGGGTTCGTTCGGAAACGTCTGCAGTCTGCAGTCTGCAGTTTGATCTTGTTCTTGGTCCTTTTTTGTACGGGAAAAACGTTTTTGATGATTTTCATTTTTTTGTTCAGTTTCATTTTAGTTTTGTACACATACATCCGTTTTTCATCGAGAGATGGACAAACAAAAAGATGGATGGATCTATCTCAAAAATCACCGGGTACAACAGGGCGTACACACCACAAACACAATAAATAACGTATCGGCCCCTGGAACAACCGCCGTAGCGTAGTATTAACATTAATACGGGTATTGCGGGTATTAATAGTTCTGCCCCAGGGGGACTTGTCCGGTAGCGTGTGGTGTTGTTCGTTATTAAATTTTGTTGGTGTTTTGTTTTTGTGGTTTTTATGTGTGTGTGTGGTACAAAACACAGCACCACACAGAGAGAGGTCATAAAATAACTGAAGCAACATCGCATGCATGCGCACTCAAACTACTATACTGCTGCTGCTGTATGTAGAAAAAGCGCACAACAGCACAAGAAGAGAGATGCCCCTTGACAGCAGTCGGTTGGTGTTGTGTACCTGGTACCCTCCCACCATCAATATTAATAATCACTGCTGTACCTGGGGACAAGTATATTCAGCAGCAAGCAGCAGCAGTATTAATAGTAATAATATAATGTCGGTGTGTTTCGTGTTGACAATGTACGTATGTATGCATGTGTTGCGTGCGAGGATTATTAGTATTAATAGGATTCTTTTTGCGTTCGTTTGTTTGCCATGTGAACGCACGTATCGTTGTCAGGTGTACAATGAAAATCATCTTGATCACCGTCGTCGTAATCGCCATCATCATACGAAGTACCATCTTCATCATCGTCATGCTTACTGCTGTACGTAGATCTTTCCCCTTGCACGTCCCTTTTGGCTCATGCTCGGGGTAAGTATGTATGTGTCTGAGCTTTGGCTTCCCATTTTATTTATTTATTTGGGATTCTTCTCTTTTTCTTTATTTTTTTCTTGTTCTTTTTCGGTTTGGTTTTTTCGTTGCTTCTCTTTCTTTATAGTGTATTTTGGTTGCTGGCGTATGTATGTATGTTGTGTCGGCCGCACCTAGTGCGAAGGCATGGTATTACGTAGGCTATTAATGCATTACGGTGTGTTATCTCTGTGTCGTAGTCTGTGACCACAGAGCTCGTATCTTTCTAGGGTGAAGAATCAGCACGGACACTGGGCTTGCTGGATGTCGACGAGTAGAAGAACGGTTTAATGTGAAGAACACACACACACATATGTATGTGTGCTGCTGTGTTTTTCTTCTTCACGTTCTTTATTTCTTCTCTCCGTACTCGATCATCACGATCATGATATATCTTCGCTCTCTGTGCCGCTCTCCCGTCGTGTGTGATCCTTGCTTTTGTCCTACGAGTACCTTTTTGTCTCGCAGGATAGTACTGCAGCAGTAACAGCTGCAATAGTAACTTGTAAATATAGTGTGCATAACGAATAACCTGTTGTACCTAAATCACAGCTGCTATCATAATAGCTGCAGCAAGCAGAAGCAGTGGTTGGTGGTCGTTCAAAGGGTCTGCGACCGGTCTGCGTGTGGTCACAGGTTGGCCGTCCGGCGATTGCTGCTGCTGCTGCCATATTATTAAGAATCGCAGCAGATAGATAGATGTGTGTGTGTGTTCTTCACATTAAACCGTTCTTCTACTCGTCGACATCCAGCAAGCCCAGTGTCCGTGCTGATTCTTCACCCTAGAAAGATACGAGCTCTGTGGTCACAGACTACGACACAGAGATAACACACCGTGATGCATTAATAGCCTACGTAATACCATGCCTTCGCACTAGGTGCGGCCGACACAACATACATACATACGCCAGCAACCAAAATACACCATAAAGAAAGAGAAGCAACGAAAAAACCAAACCGAAAAAGAACAAGAAAAAGAAAAAGAAAAGGGGAAGAATCCCAAATAAATAAATAAAATGGGAAGCCAAAGCTCAGACACATACATACTTACCCCGAGCATGAGCCAAAAGGGACGTGCAAGGGGAAAGATACGAGAAGGAAAAAGGGGACTATGCATCCCGGTGAACACTTAACTAAGTAAAAAGAGCAATAGTGAGTGGGCCAAAATACGCTCGTCACCCACCCACTATGTAGTACTTCTTTCATAAGGATAACAAGGGAAAAAATCAAAATGCATACCGGACGGCCGCAGCAGTTGGCGGTACGAGTAGCAAAGAAAAGTCCAACCTATTAGTCGCGGCCTGGTACCTTGCTACCCTATCTGCGGTCTCTCTGCTACTCTCTTCTACCGCGGTTTCCCTTCTACTCCTCCTGTTCCCCCCCCTGCCCCCATACACTTGTACGGTGTTCCTTCTACCCCTCCTGCTGTTACCCCTCCCCCCATTCCCTCTAACACTACCTGCAGCGGATGCACGGCGCTGTCTACTCAGCTTTGCCTCAGCCTCGTGCCACCTGCCCATGAACTGTTCAGCTGCTTCGAGGATTCCCCGGTACCACTTTCCCGTCTGTTTTGCTGCAGTGGGCCACAGTGCGGTCCCAACTCCAAAGACTAAGGGGGAGTCTTCCGTTGATCCCTCGGTGGCTTTGAACACTCTAAGGTCCTCAGCAATTGCCCTAGGCCAAGTCTTGGGCTGCCCGCCTGGTTTCGGGCTCCCCCCACCAGCGATCGTCCCGAACATCAACCGACTGGGCAATCGCCCCCTCGTGCTGCCGCACCACAGCCCCCGCAAAGAAGAGTCGCCGTTTACGGATGGTCGTTTCGATACTTTCGCATCGTGTTATCCTGAGCGCCTTCGCATACGATAGGGTGGTGTGGTCGGTGCGTAGTCGGCGCTGGAAACCAATGACTCGCAGAAGGACTTCGTGGTGGGCTGATCGTAGGATGTACTGGGTACAAGGTAACTGCTACCTGGGCCGATACTTCCTTGCTTGCTGTAGCTACACTATTATTATATTAATATTGATATTAGTAGTTAATATCAATAAAAGGAAGGCGGGGGGAACATATCGAAAAAAATATAGAAGAATTGAATGCCCCACCGCCACACCGCCGTGTCTCCACACCTGAAAAACGCAGAGAATAATAATGTAACAGGTAGTACCGAGAGTTGTGAATTTATTTGTATACGTGCTCCGCCGCCTATGTGGCATCAGATGCATGCACAGCAGAGGCTAGCTGCGCGGGCAGAGAACCAAGAAAAGAGTAAAACTTAACACAAACACACCTGGATCATGATACACACCACCAACAAAACGTCGGCGACTACTGCTGCTGTATACGAGGTAGATAGTTTAACACACATACATGCCAGGTAGCAGGAGGTACGTAGCGGGAGAAGCAAGGAAATGGGTGGGGGGAGAAGAGCGGGCAAGTCTTAAGAGTAGAGTGCGCACCAGCATCAATCAATCAATCATCAATCACTTTTTTGTTATGACTATAACAATCACAGGACGTACGTAACGGCTGCATGTAACAATTATTAACACTTACGTACGTACAGCAACCGCTAAAGGCGGCGTCGTAGCTGACTCCAGCCGCCGACTTTTTTTTCAGTTGGCAGGAAGGCTGGCTTTGCCAGGCGACGGTAGCCGACTTGTCGACGAACGTCAGGCGAGCGAAAACAGAACCCCCCCCCCCCCCCCCCCCCCCCCCCCCCCCCCCCCCCCTCCCCCACCGCCTCCCGCCCACCGTCCTTTTCCCTCCCCGTCCCCCGCCCCCCGCAAACCCCCTCGCGGAGCGGGAGCCTACCGGATGCGCCCCCCGAGACTTCGACGGAGGGCGGTTCCAGAGGACCCACTAACAGAGGCATCGCAGGAGCGCGAATTTGACGCTGTACTGCGTATTATCCTGGCTTCATTTTTAACAAAAAAAACTGTATTCCGCACCCACAAAAAAGTTTGTGCGAACAAGTACTGGCAAGGGAACTCAATTAGCTGGGTAGCTGGTACGATGGCTGGCGCCTTCGAGAAACGACTGACGATTGGAGTCCAACAGATGATATCAAATCGGTGACTTGCCGACTCTCACAGCTCTACATGCAGCAATGCTACAGCGCCCAAGCAGTATGGTAGGAATAGTATAAACGAGCGTCGCTGAGCAGTTAGGCAGTTGTTATCGGAGAGTTTTTTTTCCGCAGAATTTCCATCTTAGTGAAATATTTTCCGCATTTATTTGTGAAACGTACCCAATGTGTGAAATTTTTAACTGAGAGCAAAATATCAGGAAAGCCAAATGTCAATTTTTTGCAACTTCCATATTTGTGAACTAAATCCAAATATGTGAAATATAACAGAGGGAATATAAGGGAAGTTGAACTTCATTTTTCCTTGGGGAAAATATATACTTCACGAATATGGAAACAAAAAACTCTCCGAAAACAACGGCCCCTAACTCTTCACCTATTTACAGAGGACCATAGTAAATAGGACCTACAGTACACACACAAACCTATACATTTAAATATTTTTAGTAAAAATATTTGGTCCTATTAACTACGGTCCCCCGTTGTAGGAGGTCTGTGTGAGTTGGAACAGCTGTTCGTTCGATAGGCATGACGGTCAGTTGAGGCAGGAAAGTTTGTTCGGTCTGTCGTATAGGTTTTCGCAGGTATAAGCTAGCCAAATACTTGGGGCTGTGAGTTGGCAATATACTTTTCCCCGGCAAGTTCATAACCGGCTGATGCCAGGCAACTAGCTGTCTCTGGTTGACTATTAATAGTCGACTGGCGCTATTTCGCTTCATCTTACATACAATATACCTGGTACATGATAAACAAGTGTCAACAGCCCTCGGCACCGGCGCCGTCAATGGCGATGGTTTTCCAAACGCGGTTGTGAGTTGCAGTGGACTCTTGCAGCAGCCTCTCCCTCTCTGAGCGAGTGGAGTAGTCTCACGAGGAAAAGCGTACCCCGCGACTAAGAAGCCTTCCCATGAAACAAGGAAATGCAAGTGTTAGGTTATTAGGCACCGCCCCAACTAACAATAATACCTACCCTCGAGGTCATCTGCCAGGTACTACCTAGTCAATGCCCTAGCTGGCGAATTTTTATCATCCAACTCACAGCCCCGCCAATAGTGTACACATTGCCGCGCCGGCACTTTCAGCGGGCCCCTCAGGAGGCGCCTCCGGCGGACTCTCTCTGGGCGCCCTCCGCTCCCCCTCCCTCAGTCAGGCGGGTCGGGGGGGGCGGGGAGGGGGCTAGCGAGTCTAGTCAGCTGAAGTCAGTTTGTTGGCTGGATTTTAAGCCCCAATTTTTTTAGCCATCTCGCAGCCCCATACTCTTGTTATCACAGGAAGGAGTCACTGTATTGTGGAGCAGCAAAGCTGTTTTATCATCCCTTTATCTTTCCAGCTTAACCTTAACTCCTAGGAAGGTTTTACCCTCAGCGATCTTCTGGAAAAGCCGTGGTCACAGATAGGTGTCGTCCCTTCCCCCCCCCCGGTACGTGCCTTCTTTTTTTTTTCCGGATAGGGTTCAGCATTCCCGCTGCTCGTCGATTTTCATCGAACGTTGCTAACCCACGCTCTCCCTCTTTCCGACAATATTTTTTATGCGAGAAAAAGTCCTTACGAGTGTGCACTCCGTGAGACTCGAACCCCACGAAATTGATCCTGGCAGGTACGCGGACCACTGACCAAGCCAAATGGGACGCCGGCTTCATGCACCCTCGTCGTCACCATCGTCAGATCCACCATGATGATGATGATGATGATCGTCATCATCATCATCATTATCATCATCATCATCATCATCATCGTTATCATCGTCATCATCACCATCAGCATGATCACCCTCATCATCATCACCACCATCATCCTCGTCATAATCATCATCATCGTCATCACTAATACCGCCATTATCATCACCATAATCATCACCACCACCACCATCATCATCATCATCATCATCATCATCATCATCATCATCATCATCATCATCATCATCATCATCACCATCGTTATCATCATCATCATCATCATCGTTATCATCGCCATCATCATCACAATCACCGTCCCATACATGCATGCGTGACGTGCCACGTACAACTCAAACTCAGCCTGTAACTGTTGTCGCTAGCGCGCGCAAAGCCCGTCACAAGACACTGCTGGTTGCAGTACCCGTACCTCCTACTCTATTAACTTTAATACCTCGAAGGAAGTACAGCTCTATCTAGACTATCTCTACTCACAGCTCTTTTTTTGTTCTACCTGGGTTTCAACTAATGGGATGGCGTTTTGGGGTTGCGGGTGAAGGTTGGGCATAGCTACTGCTGTACGAATTTTTTTCCGGTGCTCTCAGCCAGCCTGTATAGCTATATCCTGCCTGCGTGTTTGTCCTGGTTGTGCAAAACTCTTCCGGCACTCAGCCCCAGACTGCCCGGTAGATTTTGTATTGATCGTTATCATGTTTTGCCACTCATAAATGTGACACAGAAATGGCTACGCTGAAACCCTCCTTGAACTTCGGAAGGGATATATACGACGGTTATATCTGCGATCACTGCTGCGTGGTTGGGGGGATGGTGCAATGGGTGGTGCCCGAGTTACAACGGTTGAATGCAAGGAGTCGCGCAGTACGGGCGCAAAGGTGATCCTACTCGTATTGTAGCCCACGCCATTCGTATATGGTAAATAGCACCGATGGTTGATAGCGCCGACTCAACGCTGTCGTTATTTTCGGTCCCTAAATCGGAGGTCTCGAAGGGGGGGGTTAAACGCCGGTCACTGACAAAAAGCTCGACGAATAACGAGAAAGAGCCCAGGGAAGCCAAGTAAGGAAGGCCTTTTAAACCGGATCTTCTTCTCGTGTTCGCGCCCCCTTTTACATCTTACCTTCGGCCTTATCGAATACCAGATACCTGGTACAGCATTAGCATCTGGTTATGCGATAAATACGCATTCCAGCTGTTGCCCTTGCTCCAGCCTTCTCTTAGCACAAGCTCGCCTTCCCCCTAATCTCCAACTTTCGGATCCTGCACCGCATCCAGACTCCATGCCAACACCGTGGGTGTGAGTGTCTCACGCCCCCCCCCCCCCCCCCCCCCCCCCGCGCTATCCGCATTGTAGGGGTGCAAGGGTCTATGGTCATACGACTACGGCCATGCATGATATTGCGTACCCCCCCCCCCGACCCCCCCTACCCTAACTACTCCTTCTCCATCAAGCCTCTCGGCGATCTTTCTGTAGGAGTTTCCGGCAAGATATCTACGCCGAGGCGACCTTAACTGGGAGTTCCCGTACTACCTATTTCCTCGCCATCTACGCAGATCCACCTCCACCATCCCCACCCCCATCCCTGCCAGGTTGCCCATGAAGTTACCGCCCTTCTGTCCCGAAATGCCAAAACCACTTCCCGCCGCCGAAATAACATGGGCAATTTCGAGGATCCGCTCGTCGAAGGACGCCCGTCCCTGTCACGCGTACCCGGCGTCTCGGTTAAGCGTACCCTCGGTGGAAGTGTTGGCGCTTGCACGTCTCGGGACGCACCGTCAGCAACTATAGTCCAAAACGACCAGCGCTGCCTCCTCGTAGTAGTAGGTGGGCCAGCGCTCGCGTGCCTGCATGGTGGGCGGGGTTCGAGTGATACAGGACCGACTTGACGCGAGGTTCGCCGGAAGGGGTCCATCCCGAAGGTCTACTGTAGTCTGCGGGTAAACTACGATTGGCGTCCATTCTTGAGTTTTTTTTAGCGGGTGCTGCTATTCGTACCGTTGTGTAGGGGAGTAGCAACACCTTTTTCTTTCGGAGGCTCCGCGTTGAATGTTTTTTTTTTTTTTTTTCAGGTCGTCTTACTAAACCGGCTTTAAAAAAAAAAAAAAAACGAAGTCGAGCTTAACCCTACGAAAAAATCCCCCCGTGGTAGTGGCTTAGGTGTCAACGATAAGGCCTGTGTTATTGGGTGGATGAGGCATGCGTTGATCGGGTAGATGAGTCATGCGTTGATTGGGTATCTGAGGCATGCGTTGATTGGGTGATAATGCATGCCTCATTCGGCAGACATAAGGCACGTCTTATAGTATAGATAGGAAATGCGTTGATTGGGTAGAAAATGCATGCCATGTTGGGCACGCCTTAGTTGGGGTGATAAGGCATGCCTATTGGGCAGACATAAGGCATGCCTTATTGGGTAGATAAGGCACGCGTTGATTGGGTGATAATGCATGCCTTATCGGGGTTGACAATGCATACCCTATTCGCTAGATAATGCATGCCATACTGGGCAGAAAAGGCGTGCCTTTTTACTTTGGCCAGAGAAGGCATGCGTTGATTGGTCGATAAGGCATGCCTCATTAGACGACAAGACATGCTTTATCGGGTGTCATAGAGATAAGGCATGATTTGTTGGGTGGTAACGCATGCCTTAATAGGTAGATACTACTCTACACGCCTTACTGGGCAGATAAAACATGCCCCATTGGATGGCGCCCCTGTTGAGGAACGCCCCCTCCCCCTCTCCCCCTTCCCCCCCCCCCCCCCCCCCCCCCCCCCGGCCAGTCAGAAATATTTTGGCCAGAAAGTACTACGAACGAACGTGCGTACCCCGATTTTCGCAGAACGCGCCTTTTGTTCGAGACACGCCCCTCGATAGAGGCAACACTTTCTTTTTTTCGGCCGGAGCGTTTCGTCTGAAACGGTTTTCTGAATAACGGGGGTCCTCAACCCCAAAGTCGTCGGAGTTTTTCGTTCTTCTCATGTTGCCATGGGAAGTCCGGACTTGAATGACCCGACCTGACCCGCGAGATTTTGGAAACTTCCTGACCCGACCCGACCCGACCCGACCCGACCCGACCCGACCCGTGAGATTTGACCTGTGACCGGCGAACAGCCCTGGAAATTTGCTTTTTCCTTCAAGATCAGTTTGGTTTCACCGTGGGATATAGGGCTTCTCAAGTGAGGAACGTCTACCGTACGAAGAGGAATCATGCTATCCAGACGAGCTCTACTACCGATGTGGCACGCTTTTAGCCGAACTCGAGATCACTGGGACTGACGTGGCTTTTCGACGGAGGAAATACCCCCCCCCCCCCCCGCCCCCCCCCCATATATTATATATGGGTTGGGTTGGCGTCGGTTGGCAACGACACTGTAAAACATGCCGCTCACTACGTGAGCTAGACATCCAGGGTGCCGTTTTTTTTTTTTTTTTTTTTTGGCGGTCGCCCACAGCTGGTCGTCTAGTTAGATCATTTGTGCGAAGTAAAGAACCTTTACTCTGCACAAGGGAATTGATCGTATCACGTAGTGTTCAAGGTACGGCACCCAAGAGGCAGTTACATAGTACTCCCATTGCTGTCTCTGGAAGTGGCCACACCGGAAATTAAACTAACTCATTGAAGCTGTCATCCATATGCAAGTCCGCCTCACAAGCGGTTCTTAGTAGGATGCAGCTCACCCTTCATGCGACTCGCCGGACACCTCATGGCGCTTCGGGCTTGGTGCAAGCAATGTCTGCCTGGTCGGTGAAAACCCGACATGCTCCGTCCCGTCATTGTAGGGATGCGAGGGTCTATGGTCATACGACTACGGCCACGCATGAGATCGAGTACATCTCTCCTATCGAGTACAACCCCCCCCCGCCAATATCTCACTTGCTTGTCTTTTTCGATACAGGCAGGCTTGCAGTAGTGAGCCATGGGGTTGGGGTTGTCGATCGATAGATTTTTGTTCCCCCCTATGGCTCAGTAGGTACAGCAACACTTTCACATTTGGCGTCGTCGAGGACACGGGTTCGAATCTCACTTCGAACGTTTGTTTTCGTAGAAGTATCTTGCGCGTGCGGTCCATAAAGACATGTCCATCTCCCTGGTTCCCCGGGTAAATTGAAACGAAGCGGGTAGGTCAGCGTGCTACAGCCGCACACGGTACTAACGCCCGAAACATCCTGCCGTTCAGAAGGGGGGGGGGGGGGGGTGTACTCGATAGGAGAGATGTACTCGATCTCATGCATAGCCGTAGTCGTATGACCATAGACCCTCGCATCCCTACAATGCCGGGACGGAGCATGTCGGGTTTTCACCGACCAGGCAGACATTGCTTGCACCAAGCGCGAAGCACCGTGAGGTGTCCGGCGAGTCGCATGAAGGTTGAGCTGCATCCTACTATTAATAAGAACCGCTTGTGAGGCGGACTTGCATATGGATGACAGCCTCAATGAGTTAGTTTAATTTCCGGTGTGGCCACTTCCAGAGACAGCAATGGGAGTACTATGTAACTGCCTCTTGGATGCCGCACCTTGAACACTTCGTGATACGATCTATTCCCTTGTGCAGAGTAAAGGTTCTTTACTTCGCACAAATGATCTAACTAGACGACCAGCTGTGGGCGACCGCCAAAAAAAAAAAAAAAAAAAAAAAAAAAAAAACGGTACCCTGGATGTCTAGCTCACGTAGTGAGCAGCATGTTTTACAGTATCGTTGCCAATCGACGCCAACCCAACCCATATATAATATACGGGGGGGGGGGGGAGAGCGTTATAAGGATTACACCCTGGGGCTGGGTAATCGATCGATCTCTTAACCCTATCGCTCACTAGGTACAGTAACACCTTCACAGCATCGTAATAAGGAGCTCTATACTATTAGTAAGTCCCCCAGAGAGGGAAAATTGACGATGTGAACGAAGAAAGCGACTGATGATGACAGCAACGCCCTCACTTGCGCTGTTTGGTGATACGAGGGATGGTACAAATTGAACCCCCGAGTTAGGATGCAACGCAAAAGGAGTCGCACGGCACGGCGGTGTCAACACGGCCCCACCCCCTACCCCTACGCCTTCCCTCACTGCCAGGCGCCAGGCGCTCACACTGGTCGTATACGGTTGATGACACCGTAGGTAGTTACCAACCATTGTTTGGGTCGCTCTATCGGGGTCAGTGCCAAAGGGGTTAACCCTTATCTCGAACCGCAGTCTCGTTTGGGGGACGAATCACTCAAATTTTGAGTATTTTTCCCCAAAGCGGGACTGCGGTCCTTATACCAGGTATACATACTTTAAAATGCGTTTTTTTTGGTGACAGACAGGGCTCTCTCAAGCGGGGAGAACCTCAGTCAGAGAGAAAATGCAGGTGCATATGGGTAAGGCACACAAGCAACCCTACCTGCCTCTGCCGTACAAAATGTGTCCCCATTTTTTTTTTTTAATTTCCTTCTTCACGTGGTGATCGAACTCCAAGTCACGTCAGGGGCGTTCTGCGATAGAGGTTCAGCCTTAATTTTCAGAGGCTCCTCGCTTGACCTTAAGGAGTTCCACAACTCGCCTCGAAACTGAATGCAGCAAAAAATCAAATTTGCATCCCGATGATCAATCCCATGACCCAACTATACAAAAACGTCATTTTTCAAAACAGTACTGGCATTATTCCGACGATTTTGGGTTAGGGGGCCCCGTCATTCAGAAAGCATTTCAGGGGAAATGTGCTACCTCTATATCGTAGGACGCGTCGTCAAAGAGCGAGACACATGTACCGTGTGACGCGGCGACTGACTGATACCGGCCATGTAAAAAGGCGTAACATACCTACTGGGCTAAAGTGAGTATTATTACGGGGGTCCATAGTTAACGGGACCAAATTTTGTTAGTAAAACTAGGTAAATATATAGGTTTTTATGTCTACCATAGGTCCTATTAACTATGGACCCCCGTAATAGTAGTATCAACAGTGGTCCTATATAGTGCCGGTTACTCGCATTAGTGCCTGTGGAACCGCCTGCCACACATGGGACGGGAGTCACAAACAAGTCAGTGTGGTATCGTATCGAAGGTATGTGTGTGCTGTTCTTTATTCTTAATCGTCCTTTCTACCCCCAGTTTCATCAGTACACCCAGCGTCCGTCCTGATTCATTTTCCTAGAGAGTTACTAGTTCCGTGGTCACAGAGAGAGCCCAAAAGCAAAAAAAAAAAAAAATCATCGCAAATTAATTCATGGGTGAAGCAAGCAAAATGCCAGCGTACCGGGTACGAGAACACAACAGCACAACAAGCAAGACCGGGAAGTAAGAACAAAACGACATCACAAAAAACCTGATATGAGACAGAATACAAACGACGCAAGGAGACCATAAAAGACTGCGAATGTGCAGTACATAGAACACGCAGTTTGCGGAGTAGTCGTAAGGGCAAGCCGTTATTGCGGCGGTGTTATTGGCTGGCGCATATCGGCATTGGTGTGCGTGTTCTTCGATTAAACCGTTCTTTCTATCCGTCCACATCCAGAACAGCCAGTGTCCGTGCCGATTCTTCAGTGCTAGAGATATATCATAAAAAAAGCTCTGTGGTCACAAAGCTACGCCACAGAGATACTACGTTGCCACTTATGTATGCGGTAAGCACAGCAGCAGAGGGCAATGCAATGCCTTGTCATCATACTGGATACGACAGGCACGACACACACACATTCTATCCATGAAATGGAGAAACGAAAGAAACAAAATTAATACGAAACGAAAGAAAAAGGAAAAAAAAAAGAAAGAAAGAAGAGCGAAAAAAGAATAAAAAAGCGTCGTAGCTCTACGCAGAGGATGTGTGTGACAACACAGAACAAACGGAAGGAACGATAGCACCACAGATAAGTACTCCCGTATAGCAGTGGATGTTATAGTCGCGTATACGCACTGCTACCGGTAAAATATCGATCGAATGATTTCTCGGCGCAGGGTAAATCATAAAAAAAAAAATAAGACTGCCCGCCCCCCCCGTCGGGAAGGCGGCAATTTACTTGGGACGTGCAGTGCAGCATCGATTTTGACGGATTTAATCTACCCACACAACAGCAGCAACAACAACAACAACAACATCAACAACAACAACAACAACAACAACAACAACAACAACAACAACAACAACAACAACAGACAAAAAAGTGATACACGCGCTTCCCGCAACCCTCGCTCCAGTTCCTGGCGACTGGTGGTGACCCAGGGAAACATGAAGTACGGGAAGGGATAACTCGAAGTTCGAGAAGCAGTTGGAAACCAACCGTACATATGACATCAGATAAAATAAAGAAAATAAGATGCTCAAGTGCGGCGAGCAATACAGTTTTAGTACCGCAGTCCCGTTTTGGGGACAAACTACTTGAAATTAGAGTGGTTTATCCCCAAAACGGGGGTTAAGAGCAGAACCGAGAATGTACCCACCTAAGACAAACAGAGACACGAGAAAGTTGAAATGATCGTAATAAATAAGGAACATACCAAAAGAGAGGTTGCCAGCCATGGTTGATGGAGATGTATGGGAGAAAGTAACGAAAGGGCGAGCTGGAGTAAGGTGGGATAGCGTAGTCGAGGGAGTATGGAAGGACATAGGAGGAAACCAATAAGAGATGGCGTCCGCGGAGAAGTTTGGGAGGTACAAGACATAAGTAGAAGCAATTATAGCGACAAGGGAAAGGCTAGCGCTAAGAAGCAAAGTGGAAACGGAAAAATAAAAACACCTGTAGAGATATATCCGGGATTGAGCGAAGGAACAGGAATGAAATGTAATTGCACGGCCCAAAGGACTTCGCGAAAACGCTGAAACTGCGATTTCGTGTGGGTGGCCTGAATCTGCCGGAAAGAAGAAAGAGGCATGCCAGTAGCCCGGAGGAGGAAGTGAATGCACAGAATGCACAGGTGTGTCCATGTGGCAAAGCAATAGAGTAGAGCTCACATAGTAGGAGAATGTGAAACATACAAGACAGAACGGGATGTCTTGGAAGAGGATAGGGAAATAGACGAATGTGACATGGAGGAGTCCGGTACACTAGATAGCAGCGAGAAAACGATCGCTATCCTAGGAGATAGATGGGGGCCACAGGCAACGAAACACAAAGGGGAAAATATTAGAAGAAAAAAAACATGTAGTATATGGAAACAACGCAGTGAGCGCCCAAATGTTGGAGGTATCTCTGTCAGGAGTAGGAACGGTTCTCCGTCTCAAAAGGTCGAAAGGGATGCGCGGTCAATGTTCAAATGACTAAGGCAAGCAACAAACGAGTACCCCCCCCCCCCCCCCCCCCCCCCCCCCCCCCCCCCCCCCCCGACCGTGGCTTATTGCTCCAAGGTTCTCGTCTCTTGCGCCGTTATATACACAGTGGTTTATCCGTTCAGACGAGATTGCTTGGCGTCTGGGATAGCCGGACTAGGACAACGGCGTGAGCGCCGTGATGCGCATTGTGAAGGATTTCCTACTAGTAGCCTGTGCTGTTGAGATTTTCGCAGAGCGTTTACGGTCCTTGCGTCGTCGCGCGCCGCGAGCGATATGCGTTACTTTCCGAAACCTCTCGTGGTGTACGCTGTAGAGTCTTCCTCGGAGTGCGAGCCGGGAACCCCGCTCCAGTCCAGTAGCCTGGGCTCAGGGAGCCAAATGCCGGCCATGTTTTCTCTCGGGATCTCCCGTCGAGTGCGCGCGGACCCCTCGCACCAGGAGGCTCCCATCGCGCGCTTGTCAATGGTTCTCGATCCAGGTAGCGGCCGGCCTTCCCCTCGGCCTCAGGCTCCTCCGAAGCCTGTCAGAGTGATTCCTGTGCCAGATATCGAGCCCCCCGGTCTCCACTCGATCTCCAAAAAAAAGGACGGTTGGTGAAGTCCGCCGTGTAGAACCGCCGGCAAGATCCCACAACAACAAAAAAAAAACCCTGCCGTCCGGCGGACGCAGACACCGGGCTTCCTGGCTTCCACGGATGACAATCTCCGCCCCCTTGCACCCATCTACTGGCTCCGGGCTTAGTTGGGTAGGCGATTGGTTCTACCTTTTTTACCGGTGCCCCCCCCCCAACAGACTAGTACCTCACACGCTGTCGAACATACTAGTGCCAGGAGACGGCCGGGTTGGTCGGGGGGGGGGGGGGGGGGGGGGGGGAACCCACGTCGGGTAAAAGCCGTGGGTGCGAGAGTGTTCCACGCTGAAAACATGGAAGCTTTTCGTCATTCCCGTCGAAAACAAAAAGGGAAAACATATTTTGCCGTCCAGTCAAGGCCTGGAAAAGCGCCGTACCTCCTGACGTATGTCTATCTGCCGGTACCGTAGACGTACAGGCGCCTTTTAGTGGGCCTGTGGTGGTGCGGCCTCAACATCAGAGTCCTGTCCCCCCCGACACAACCCCCCTCTCGAAGAAACGATCTCCTCGCCTCAGCCCCCACCCCCACCCCCCAACCCCGGTAGTCCATGTTATGTTGCTCGTACCCCCCCGCACTGCGTATCTTTGTCGACTCCCTCTTGCATGTGACGATCAACGTACGCCCCTTCCTCCCCCGGATGTTGAGGCATAACTGCTTCTCCCTCCGGGGGGACAGTAGGTGACGTCGAGGGCAGCCGCTCGCTCAATATGTCTAGCATGCATCTGCCAGGCGGCAACAGCGGTAGGCAACCCGCGATTTCCGTCTGCTGCCACTGCGTAGCGGCTGGATCGGATCAAGGTGGCCCGTGGAACTCCGGTGGCTCCCGCGGAGGAATGCTTTTCGTTTCTGCTCCTTGTGCGTGGGGGCAAGGTACCAAACGAGATCACTTTCCGGGTGGGATATCATATCCTGGTGGGCCCGCACCACGCCTTCTCAGACACTCTCTTCTGTCCCGGTTGCGACGCCCACCACCACCACCACCACCCTCCTCTCTCTTCCGCGATTCGCACGTCTCCGCCAACTTGCGGAGATATGTTTTTGCCCCCCCCCCCCCCCCCCCCCCCCCCCCCCCCCCCCCGCGCCCCGCCTCGGAACAGCTCCGTCTCCGTCTCGAAAGGGATGCGTGGCTCAATGGTCAAATGCCTAAGGCAAAGAACAAATGAGTACCCCCCCCCCCCCTCCCTCCCCCGCGCCGATGTCGGAACATAACATAATGTGTTCTCCTTTCGCGGAGACAAGTTAGCCACGGTCTATTTACTGACGGCGTGTTTTCAAGACGCGCGTGCTGCGATGAGGATACAGCCCCTTTTGACCGAGCCGTCACCGGGACTGACTCATGGGGCTCCTCGATCCCATTAGCGCGAACTGCAGTAGTCTCGTTTTGGGGACCAACTATTACGGGGGACCAGAGTAAACAGGACCAAATATTTGTTAGTAAAAATAGGTAGGTAAATGTAAAGGTTTTTATGCATACCATAGGTCCTATTAACTATGGACCCCCGTAATGGTCAAACTCTTAAGAGGTTTGTCCCCACAATCGAGACGGTCGTACTCAAACGGCCCTTGCTACGAGAGAACACGGAGGAACTACTACAACACCAAACATATGAATATATACCAGGCATATTTTAATTTAGCCTAGATTTTTTTCGATGTACTTTGACCGGCAACGTATGCCACACTCTCTGCACCTTAGGGCAAAACACCTTTTTTGCACTAAACAGTATCACGGGGGACCACAGTAAACAGGATCTACGGTACACGCAAAACCTAACCTACCGGGTATACATTTACCTATTTTTACCAACTATATTTGGTCCTATTTACTTTGGTCCCCCGTTATAGTTCGAAAACGGCAACTATAATGAGAAACAGAGTGGCATATATATATATGTATATAGGTCATGGGATTTCTCGTCGGAGTCATTTAAGTGTGCACTCTCTTTTAGTCGATCCGTTTGTGGGTTGTTTTTTATTTGGAGAATATTTTTCAGGGTTTTCCTCGCGAGGAGTCCCGCGGACCGTGGGATCGCGGTGAATCAATAATCAACTGCTGTAACAGATTGACAAGTGAGGGCTAAACGATGACAATGACAAGGCACCACAGAAAAGTAAAAATCACGGTGAATCGAATGACGTTGAATGACGGTGTTGTTGTTATTTTTTTTGTTTCACGAAGTAGAAAGCGCAGTAGTACGGCAACGGGATTTTTACCGCGGTACCATGGGATTTCGAGAGCCAAATCCCGGGGGGGGGGGGGGGGGGGGGGGCGGGCAAATCCCGTCGTCATATCTGGCAATTTCGCAGTGTTGGGGCCTGAAACCTTTGTGACGTAGGCCAATCACACACACTAAAACCAACCAAATTGTGACATAATTCGTACGCTGATTGGATGATGACTTGAAGAACCTAGCTTGTCAATTCCGCCGCCCATCGCAGCACGGCATAGCGCCTGCAGCAGAAGCACCTCACCGCAGATAGAAAGCTCTCGATGGAGGAAGCACATCTGACGACCGCGTAGCAAGCACGTGTGATGCCACCATACAACCCCAAGACTGGAGACAGACACAGATCACAGCAGCAGCAGCAGCAGCAGTAGAGGAAGAAGAGTGCGATGGCAAACTTGACAAATTGTCAAGCGGTTGAGAGCGAGAACCAAAAACTCCGAAACGTATAAAAACCAGAGGCAGAGCCGCCTCGACACCCCGACAGCAAGCATATACATGCATCTGTTGGAACTCGTACGATCACGGGGACTAGTTATTTATGTCGTCGTCGCGCTGCTGTTATTGCAGTAGCTGCTGCTGTGTTATTGTCGTAGAGAGAGCGCGCCTACTCCCCCAAATCCGAACGTCGATTGGCGAGAAGAGACGAGGGAGGGGCTTTGGGAAGAGCGTGGCGGAATTGTAAGGACCGTTGAGGCATAAATATGGAGACCAAGCGGTCGTTACATTATTGCCCAGAATGACACGTACGTATCATTCAGCGTCGTGGATGGCTGGGGCCATTTATAAATATCCCGCGTGCTCCGACGAATTGAGATGATTTAATAAATGACTATGATGTAGCTCTACACAAGATCTTTCGAATGTGGCTATTTTCACGGCGAGGTTCCAACTACAGCGCTCTCGTGGTGGCGTCGCAGCAGAGATCACATACATGTCACGGGCAACAACACAAAGCTTGAAAACTTGAGCGACCCGTATCGAGAATGCCTGCGCAAGCCTTGGAAAGGTTTCCCTCTCCTCTTTTTTTTTTTTTTCGCCCCCCCCAGGCCCCACTACTAGAAAATTGCCTCATATCTCACTTCCTACTTCGTAAAAAAAAGGCAACAGCACCGTCATTCGATTCGCCGTGATTTTGTCTTTCTTAATGCTGTTTTGCCGTTGTTTACTCCTCATTCGCCAATCTGTTATGGTTGATTCACCGCGAGCCCACGATCCGCGGAATTAATCACGGAAGGTCCTGGCATTGTTCGATATAGTTATTACTAGACCTGTAACGTATACCACGCTCTGTCCCGAAATACAAGGATATTTTGCATTGAAAATTAGTATTAAAACGGTGGTTATAGTTAGGGACATGCAGTGGTTGGTATATATAAATAAATAGTCGTACTAGGTCATGAGATTATCTCGTCGGGTTAATATGCGTATAGAATTTTTGGAAAAAATTCGATGCGTTTTAGGGTTTTTAGACGAAGAACACCCCCCCGGTGATGAACCACAACGAGCAATTATAGCAGACTGGCGTACCCGTAGGATTTTAGCACCGCAGTCCCGTTTTGGGGACAAATCGCTTGGAATTAGACTAGTTTGTCCCCAAATCGGGACTGCGGTACTAAAGGGCTTAAGCAAGGGCGGAAAAGGAGGGTGCGGCATGGGGCTCGCAGCGAATAGCGTTGAACACAGCAGTAGTATATTGAAACGATCTTTTCCATGTGTTTTGCCCTCCCACATATCCCCTTCCATCCCCTGACATCCGTGCGTTTTTTTTATGCAGACACTGAACGAAAGCTTCCATTTACCTACCAGATATCGAATTATCAAACTCTTACGTCGATTATTTTTTTTGTTGTTTTTGTTTCATCGGTATCATAGGTATCGAACTCGACTCCGATATCGATATCCGATATCCAGCACGAGAGCTCGCCAACACAAGAAAAAGTTTTGGGTGTTACTGATGGTCTTCTGGGCTACTTACTGATAAAAGAGGTTAACCAGTCGCCGGTACACCGAAATGGAGCCTCAACCCCCCCCCCCCCCCCCCCCCCCCCCCCCCCCCCCCATACTCCCCCCATCTTGAAAGGGATGCGTGGTCAATAGTGAAATGACTTAGTTAAGCAAGCAACGAATGAGTGCCCCCCCCCCCCCCCCCCCCCCCCCCCCCCCCCCCGCCCCCCCCCCCCCCCCCCCCCCCCCCCCCCCCCCCCCCCCCCCCCCCTTTTGAATAGCGGTGTCGTTTAATCTAATTTAATATTACGGGGGTCCATCGTAAATAGGACCAAATATTGTTAGTAAAAATAGGTAAATATATAGTTTTTTTTCTGTGTACCGTAGGTCCTAATAACTATGGCCCCCCGTAACAGTACGAATGTATGGGGGTGCACGATTCTGAGTTCAAAGTTCTCAACCTGCCAGCTGCTCTGGGGATCAAGGGAGACTGCTCATCAGATTCTTGACCACGAGAGGAATTTTTTTTGAGCGCATTTATTATTCTACCCATTTGGCAGCCGTTATTCCCATCGTATACCATCCACACATCAAAAGGTTGCCCACAGCAATATGTTGGTAGAATCCCCTGATTTTGTTGGAAATGGAAGGTGCTCCCTACTCGTACATCGATCAGATCTTTTGAATACTTCGACGAAATTGAACGGACAACGCAGCCCCGCCTCTGCTGACTTCCCAACCGACGTAACGCCAATAAAGTATGAAAGAGGGCGGCAGTTAACACATGGGGGTGTATAGAGGTGACCTTCGAACAGCACGACCCAACAGCCTACAGCTAACTCCTGCCGTCTTCGACGCCACTTTTTTTGTCAGAGGGCGTTGTTAGTATTAGTCTGTCGGCTCTCGTGCTCTTCTGGCAAATAGGTTGACCTTTGCCCAACCCAAACTAAACCTCACAACGAGACGCCTACTACAGGGGACCATCTTAGTAATTAGGACCAAATATTATTATTACCATCAATTAGTCTTTCCATTCGACAATCAATGTGCAGCAGCATGATGAGCTTCACCGCAGATCAATCGAAACATGCCTGAAAGAAGAAATCCGCGGATACAAAGGAAACCAATGCACCAGGTTGTAAGTAAACATAAAGAAATATACGAAGTATACCAGGTATACATATATATACATATTGTGTACCGTAGGTGGTGCTATTCACTATGGGTCCCGGGCGGGCGCGACCGTTTTTCGTGGTCGACGACGGCAACGGTAAGAGGTGCTACAATTTACTGCTGTTGATCTGGACGTTTTTCGTTTGTTTGTATGCTTGTTTGTTCGTTTTCTTCTCCAGGAAAAGGTTCTCTCGGCCAGATATTTTTTTCCGAAAACACCTCCGTCGTGTTTTCGGGTCCTGGCAACAACCTGCTTTTCCCGTTCTGGAAAGAAAAGGTCGATCGCTGAAAAACGATCACACCCCTTTTTCCGCGTTTTCGACCCTCTTTGCGGTACCACGCCATGACAAGTCGTTGTCAAGTCTAGCCGGTATAGTTCACAGCAGTCCTACCGATTATATTAATTATTTGGCTTGCCATCCGACAATGTGCAGCAGCATGAGCTTCACACCGTTATTGATCGATCAAAAAAACATTCCTGAAAGAAGAGATCCCCGGATACAAAAAGGAAACCTATGCGCAGGGTCTATCTATCTTCTTTGTCTACTTCCTTGTATGTTTCATCTGCGACACTCTGAGTGTTGTCTTTACTCCCCCCTACATGTTACTGTTAATATTTACTCGTTACCTTCTATTCTTAAATCCGATTATTATAACAATAGTTGTCAGCTGACAGCCCTACCGAATATGATAATGCTGCCACCAGAGAATAACTCTTTCCGGGAACCAATGTAATAAGGCCCTGTATGCGTTGCTAAAAAAACATCCCGACGGCTTCTCACACTTCCTGTACAGCAGGACTGCAGTAGAAGTATTAGTAGTGTATTAATGGTAGTATTCATATACGTGGTATTTTGCTGGCATTGATAGATGCATGTCAGTATGTGTTCGCATCATGTACCTCCTTCGACGAACGGAACTAATCAACTCGCCACCCTCGCGATGGAAAGCTTTGGGCGCCTCGGAAAGGAAGACCGCGACCTCGTCGATCTCAGGTGGCGGCAAGCACCGTCGAATGGACGGACGGGTCGTCCTCGGCGAGGAAAGGCTCCTGCAAAGAACGGCTTCCCCAAGCAGTCTCTCTGCGACCACCCAGGTCGCGATCTCACGACGAGTGTGCACCTGCACAAATTGACACTGAGGGACCGCCAGGCTGCTAGGGGGAGGGGGGGAAGAAAAACGGAGCGTTGTTGCCTATGACGTGGAGGTGAAACGATGACGAGGGGTAGGGTAAATGAGGGTTTGCCAAGGGAGGAAGGCGTAACTAGGAGCCCTTAAGGAAGGGAAGCGGGATATTTCGTTGGTTCAGAGTGATAGAAGAGAGACTACCACTATTAATACTACTATATTTTTCTACTGTTAATACTACTGCTGCTGCTACTAGTACGGGGGACAATAGTAAATGGAACCAAATGTTGTTAGCAAAAATAGGCAGATATAAAGGTTTTTGTTTGTGCCGTACCTGGTAGGTCCTATTTACTATGCCCCCCCGTACTACTACTTCTACTACTACTACTTCTACTACTACTACTACTACTACTACTACTACTACTACTACTACTACTACTACTACTACTACTACTACTACTACTACTACTACTACTACTACTACTACTACTACTACTACTACTACTACTACTACTACTACTACTACTACTACTACTACTACTACTACTACTACTACTACTACTACTACTACTACTACTACTACTACTACTACTACTACTACTACTACTACTACTACTACTACTACTACTACTACTACTACTACTACTACTACTACTACTACTACTACTACTGCTACTACTACTACTACTGCTACTACTATACTATAATACTACTACACTGCGGTATCACATACACAGTAGAATCTGTTCGATTCAAGCCGGAAAGGAACAAGTGCAATCCGCATACATTTGTCCGAGGGGAAAGTCAATACATGAAAATGTACCAGGTGTACTCGTACAGTACTCGTACACTATTTTAGTGACCGTGCTTACCGAAATTTGTGTTTTGTTTTGCGCTCTCGTTTTCAAGCCTCTCACATGTTCATGCGTCGTATAATACATGTAAAAGCTAGCGATAGTGGAAGATCGAACGGAGGAAATCTGGGGTTTGTGGAGACTCATTGAATCGTCGGCATGTTCGAAAAAAAGGGATGGGGCCAAGGGGATCACAAAGTTGACGACGGGTGGCAGGTGGTTGAACTGGGAAGACAGAGGCTGGGAAGGGTTGAGATAAAAAGGAAGGATACCATCTGTCTCCAGTGTATAAGGGGCTCTACTCGTGGGTATGGGCGCGAAGGGGCCTGACACTGGGTGGGAGGTCGGCGACTTGAAAGAAGAACCCGCCCGTCCGCCCCCCCGCCCGCCCGCCCAGGGGGTAGATCGGTTTTACCCAGGTACATACGGTAAAATTTGGCATTTTATGTCGAGTGTGCGTTATATAATATGCCATTAATAGATAAAGTGTGGATAAGGTTCAGCACATGAATATAATATTTCCAGATTCATAGGAGCAAAACAGAATGGAAAACAATGTGGAGTTTTAACAGGATGCTGCCAAAGAACTGGAAAAAAAGCTGAAACGAGTTTTTCCAATTGTGCCATTATACTGCTGTGCCATTATACTTTTCTGAGCATTCGGTTCAGAAATGAAGCGAGAAATATGTTGATAATAATAAGACAAAACTTGCGTCGATATAAGCACAGCGGCCCCGAATATCACCGATCATGACTCTTTCTTTCCATTCGGCGACCACTGCCTACATATGAATGTGCGTTGCGGTGATAACGTGGGCAAGCACAACCGCTATACTGCTGTAAATAGACACCGCGCGTGTTTATGTATTTGTATTTATGTATATATATGTATCTGCGTTATCTACGGCAATAATAGCGTGGGCAATAACAACTGATAGCATTACACACGCGTCGACGAGGGAAGAAAATGCTGAAGAACCCTTCACGCGATAAAAGCGCAAAAGGCGGGCACCGCCGTGCACGTAGCAGGGGTAGGGGCGGAAAAGAGCCCGTGCCATACCCTATGTGGCCCCCGACCAGACTGTAGATATATCTGAGGTACGAGTAGGGAGGAAGCAAGCAGGAAAAAAAAGAAGGAAAGAATAAAGGGGGAAGACGTATTATTAACAGATGGATGGAATGAGAGAAGGAACTAAAGAAAGAGACGGGTCAACCGTTCATAGCCATATAAGACCGCTTTAACCCCTTTAGTGCCGCAGTCCCGATTTGGGGACAAACCAGTCTAATTCCAAGTGATTTGTCCCCAAAACGGGACTGCGGTACGAAAAGGGTTAATACCCGGACGTGGCCGCTAGCTCATAAAAAAACGAGTCTCCTATATATACGAGTATGAATGTTGCGTTACGATGGTAGCAGCGATGGTTGCCGATAATACAACCAAGGTGTCACCATGTTAAGAATATTCGATGATACTCCTGCACAGTAGGCTGCAAAGGTTGGCGCTGTCAGCCGTTAAACTGACCGAGCAGACACGCTGTGTTTCCAGGATGTGAAGAATGGATGACTCTTGAAAAAGGCCGCTTGAGGGCAATAAAGGCTTAGGACGATGAACCGTGGTAAGTTCAGATGCGGTTTGACGAGTGAACGTGAGGGGTGTGCGAACACTCCAGTTCCTCAGTCTTGATGGCCTCTTACAGCAACGTCTATCGGCGGCTTGTCGCTGTAACTCGTCGACTACAAGAACTGCTGAAAGGCCATCTAAATATCCCGTTACTCATAATGCGGTCTAATTAGTTGAACCGCAACTTACGAAGCATTGACTCAATAGGCTATGTACATACGCCTATTTCTTAACACTCCCCCTCAATGCAAGTCGCAATGCATAAACGATGAATGTCCCAGGGCGATAGAACATGACTAAAGTCCTGATCATGGCTAACGATCACCAGCACTTGTTGGAAGCGATAGAAACAATACTAAAGCGCCGATCATGGCTAACGATCACCAGCACTTGTTGGAAGCAACGCTACCTCTTTACTAGAACACTGGTAATGCATACAAAACCATAAAGCTTGTGTAGTGTAACTCCCCCATTCCCGCGAAAGTAGCAAGTAAAGATAACCAGCAAAAAGGAACCCCTACGGTTTGATCGTCTGAACTTCTCATTTTCAGGCCCTGAATTCGCTGATCAACTTGAGGAGGTAGCGCTGCCTTTGCTTACTGAGGTGCTTCGTGCCAATGTCAGCAAGCTGGTCCTCTGTTTTCACATATTTCACGGTGATTCTGCCCTCCTTGACTAGTTCCTGGATGAAGAAGTACCGTAGAGCCACGTGCTTAACTCGCGAACTGTAGGTCCGATTTCCGGCGACGTGCAGAGCCGAGGTGTTGTCGATATATAGTGGTACGCTGTCGAAGCGCGTGCCGAATCTCAGTTCCTTCATCATGTTAGAGCAGAACACCGCTTCCTTCATCGCTAGCGCTGCGGCCACGAGTTCTGCCTCCATAGTGGATTGCGCTGTCAGCCCCTGCAGTCCCACCTTGAAGCTAACCGGGGCGTTCGCAAGGAAGACAATATACGAGGACATCGACTTGCCGTTATCCGGGTTGTTGCCCCAGTTTGCATCGGAGAATGCAGTCAACTTGAAGCCACCTTGCTTGTACGTGATGGCGAAATCCACCGTTCCAGCCAGGTAGCGAAGTAGATGTTTGGCTGCCGCCATGTGAGCTTTGGACGGTTTAGACATCGCCCTTGCCAGTTGATTGACGGCGTATAAGATGTCGTAACGAGTCACCTGCCCAAGGTACATGACGCTGCCCGTGATGGCCTGGAAACGCTGTTTCTCCTCCTTACTTAGAAGCGTCTCCTCCGGCTGGTCCAGCGACAGCTCTTTTCCCACACCAGGCGTGTACGTTGAATTGCAGCTTGCCATACCGTACCGCTCCAGCAGGGACTTGGTATATTTCTCCTGGGTGATGGTCACCGTCCCCTTCTCGCGGTCACGGGTAACACCCATCCCGAGCACGAGTGACACGTCTCCCATGTCCGTCATTGAGAAACGACTCATGAGCTTCTGCTTGATCCGCCTCAGCACCAGGACGTCGTTTCCGAGCAAGAGAACGTCGTCGACATACAGGGTCAGGATATAAACGGCACCGCACTCCGAGTAGGTGTAGACGCACGGGTCCGACTTGAGACTTTTGAAGCCAATTTCCACCAGATGTTTGTCGATCGTGTTCCACCAGTTAGTCGGGCTCTGGCGGAGACTGTATAGGCTTTTCAACAGCCTCATTACCAGTGGGACTCCGTTTTCGTCGAATTGCTCGTATCCGGGTGCCATCTTGACGTACAGTTCCTCTGTGACATCGGCGTTCAGAAACGCGGTGTTGTAGTCTAGCTGCCAACACTCCAGATTGTACTCCGCCGCTATTGCCAGCACCATGCGGATGCTCTGGAGCCTGCAGACGGGGGCAAACGTGCTGCCGCAATCAATGCCCGGCAATTGCCCCCATCCTAGTACAACAACGCGTCCCTTGTGTGAGTTGTCCGCCTTGACCTTGTAAACCCATCTACTGCCGATAATCTTGTGTCCCGCGGGGACAGAGGTCGCCGGCAGGAGGGTGTAGACATTGTTCTTTTTCAGGCTTGCCATTTCCTTGTCCGAGGCCGCTTTCCACTGTGCTTTAGCCGGTAGAGTCATGGCCTCTTTAAAGGTGTTAGGAGTTATTTCCGCATTCTCCCCCGGGCCGAACAGCTTTGAATGGTCGTCGCGGCGTAGGCGTATTCAACGGCAGAGTCTGCTCCGTACGTCTCATGCGCGATATCCGGCAGGGTTTCCTTGGTATAGAGCCTCAGCCCTCGGAGCTCAGACAGCGCGGGCCCGGTGGCGATCGCCGCTAGGTGAGCAGAATCTGAACGGTTGTGAGTGTTACGCCTCGCAAACGATTATGCTGCAGTGCCGGCACGCGTAACCGCAGGAGTCGCTTCTTGGCGCGAATGTCCCCGCTGTTGAAGCGGCTGTGATCCAGCCAGTGGTGTTTCCAGGGACGCTCCCGCGGGTGACATCGCTTGCTCCTGTGGTTCAAGAACAACCTCCTGCGAAACTCCGTCCATAGGCTCCCCCCCGGGCATCACCCCTTCTTGCGGTGATCCTGCAGCTCCTCCGTCCAGTGTGTCCCTCCTAGTGATCTCGCTGATCCGCTCCAAGAGTTCAGCCACCGGTGGATTGTCTGAGAGCCCGCCCACGGCGATGTGGTCAGCAGAAGCACCGGGAAGCGGTTCCAACACGGAAGTGTAATCGCGAAGATCGCGCAGAAAGTCGTCGTCTGTGATGTAGTTGTGGTCGTCCATGCCGTTGCTTGGCGGATTAATCTGCTGCGAAGTTTCTTCCAACGGTGGCGGGAATAGGCGCGATGGTGTCTCGATGAAGATGACGTTCCGGCTCTCCATAATGCGCCGGGTGGCAGGATTGTACACTCGATAGCTCTTGCTGTTGTTGCTGTACCCAACCAATCGTCCTTCCACCGCCTTGAGTTCAAGCTTTTTGGAGTAGGTCTCAATATGCACGAAAGCCCGGGCACCGATGACTCGAAGAAGACTCAGATCCGGCTCCGTTCCGTGTAGCATTTTGTACGGAGACTGCATGCCGATCGCAGAGTGCGGCGCCCTGTTGCCCAGAAACGCCGCCGTGAACATCAATTCTCCCCACAGAAACTTTGGCAGTCCGCTGTCGGCAAGCATACACCGCACCATAGCTGCAAGAGTTCTTCCAACGCGTTCGGACATGCCAATTTGCTGCGGCGTATTGGTGCTGGCGTACTCGAGCAACACCCCCGTCTGAAGGCAGTAGTCCTGGAACTCCTTGCTGATGAATTCTCCTCCTTTGTCCACCCTCAACCGCTCGACGCGGAAACCACTTGGAATCACCACAGATTGTACGAATGCCTGAAATGAGCTGAGAGCGTCGTGCTTGGACTTCAGCAAATAAGTCTCCGTCCACTTGGTGTACTCGTCGGAAATCTTTGTGATGTACTTGTAGCCCCCGAGGGCCTCTGGGGTTAAAGGTCCCATCAGGTCTGCGAAAACGAGTTGGAAAGGGAGTTTAACCTTGTGGTCGGCGGTCTTGGGATGAGCCAGCTGGTGACTCTTGCCCACGGCGCACACATCGCAGTCTGGCACAGGCCCGTCGAAACTCACCCCGTTGTTATCAAGGTTTTGCAGAAGCTGTAAGCTCTTGCGGTTGAGGTGTCCTAGTCGCCGATGCCACAGGTTGGCGTTTGCCGCAGCCTGCATTGCCAGCTCCGGCCCGTTGCCACCGCCGGCGAGGTCCAGCGAGAAAGAATAAAGATCGTGCCCCAGCTCTTGGAGAGGAAATATGTGGTTGTGGGTTTCCAGCCTTGGGTTGGTCGTGTCAAACATAGACACCACACCGTTACGCGCAGCTTGCTTGACAGAGAACAGGTTACGTCCTAGGCCAGGCACAATCAGACACGAAAGTTCAATTAACCGTCGCACTCCTTTGTCGTTGATGACGTGGCCCCGGAGCACTCCCTGCGCAGTGCCATTCAATTCCCCCCCCCGGCGGTTGAGATTTTTCGTGGCACGTCCAACACCTTGTACTCTTCCAGTCTGTCCCGAAATCCGGGGATGATGGCGTCGTCGAAATAATGTCCTGACGCGCCACTGTCCACCAGCACATTTACGGAGTCGTTGCTGCACCCTGTCCGCGGCCTCGCGGTGGGACCGATCGTGAGTGCCGACCCATCTTCCGTACTGGTGACGCCCCCAAAGACTTCGGGCTGTCCATAGGTGTTCTTGACCATTCGGGCATGAAGGGAGTTGCCAACGAGAGCCACAGATAGTGGAGAATAGCCACCATCACTAGAGCACGGGTCACGGTCGTCAAACCCCCGACGATGTGCTCTCGGAATCCCAGTTGATGGGCCGGTTCTTCCTCGACCATGAAGAGCGACTCACTAGCCTCTTCTCCGCTGACGCCGCCGAAAGATCCGAACAGCCCACTGGTGTCGACTGGTTCATCCGTGGGGCCGAATGACCAAAATGCTTCCTCCTCCGTCGGCGCTTCCACTGCGGCGGAACGAGATCGGGTGGTCGATGTAGTTAGCGGCATAGTTGGCGTTACCGGCGTTTGCACTGCCGACACCATGCTGGGTGCGGCAGTCCGCATCGCTATGCGTAGTGCTCTTATGGAAGGAGCACCACTGATTTCTATCTCCCCCTCTCCTCGCGTCTCCTGATCCTGCTTTTCCGTGGCGAGGAAAGTGCTGTTTTCGCTGATGTTGCTGACCCCCCGGATTGGGCCCACGCCGGTGGTCCTTCTTCAAGATGGCGCAGTCCTGCGTTACGTGTCCGAATCCTTTGCAGTAGTTGCACTGCACGTCACTGCTGGTGTGCCCCACCACCTGCATGGCAATGCCGCGGCCTGCGATCGGCTTAGCGTTGACAGAGCGCGAAAGGTTGTCGACGTACATAGTGTGTACCATGTGCCGAATGTCGTCCAGTCCAAAGTTTCGCCTCTCGTAGCTGGCGGTTCGTACCCTCTCGTACTCGGGCGGAAGGGCTTGGAGAATGATGTCCTCGTACCTCTCGTCGTGTACTGTCTGTTCCATTTCCTCGAGGAGGTCACGGCATTCGTCCAGAACGAAAAAGAAGTCGTCCGGATCCTGGCCGGGCTCCATCTTCGTGTTGACGAGTTTCTCGTGGCACGCCCTTCTGGCCTCCTTAGTGTGGCCGTTGTACTTCTCAGTCAGAGCCTTCCACGCCAGCTGTCCATGCCCCGCTCCATCTTCTGGCCGCTTCCCCTCGAACTTCTTGACGGTGTTGTTGGCGGAGCCAGATGTGGTGAGAAGTAGAACACTCCAGAGATCTTGGTTCGCCTGTAGCCCTTTGTGCTCAGCGACAGCATTAAGCGTCGCGGTGTCGGTGCTGCCCAGAGTAGGTGATGGCTGGGCCTTGCCTTGAAACACTTCGAATACTGCCTTGCTGTAGGGAGACAGGCAGATGCGCAGCTTGCTCTTGTATTCTTGAAACGACTCCTTGTTCCTGCCGGCAAAGACGGGGCAGTTCTTGATGACCGCCTGGGTGTTGTTGGACGCCACGCCCTCCATGGCGATCCCTCGACGCTAAAGCGGATCTGTTCCTTCGAAGCACACGATATAGTAGATAAAAGATGAATCCGAGTCTTGGTCGCTGTACTGTAAAAACAAAGAAACAAAGAAACAAACAGACCTGAACAGACAAACAAACAAACAAACAAACAAACAAACAAACGAACAGGCAAACCAACAGACAAACTCGCCCGAGTCTGTGTTGGGCCGCTGAATGGCGGAACCGAGCTGTGTCGTCGGATCGCTGAAAAAATCCAAATAAAGCTGAGGAGCTTTGTGTAAAATCCAAATAAAGCTGAGAAGCTTTGTGTAAAAATCCCCAGCTGCTGCTCCTGCTCCGGGTCCACGAAGGTTCCCGATGCGCGCGCCGCGCTGAAAAAACGATGGCTCAAAAACCTGTTAAGAATATTCGATGATACTCCTGCACAGTAGGCTGCAAAGGTTGGCGCTGTCAGTCGTTAAACTGACCGAGCAGACACGCTGTGTGTCCAGGATGCGAAGAATGGATGACTCTTGAAAAAGGCCGCTAGAGATACTCCAGTTCCTCAGTCTTGATGGCCTCTTACAGCAACGTCTATCGGCGGCTTGTCGCTGCAACTCGTCGACTACAAGAACCGCTGAAAGGCCATCTAAATATCCCGTTACTCATAATGCGGTGTAATTAGTTGAACCGCAACTTACGAAGCATTGACTCAATAGGCTATGTACATACGGCCTATTTCTTAACACACCACAGCCGATCAGTCAGCGCTGACATACTTGGCTTGTATTATTATTAATAAGACTATGTATCATGTATGATATACGTACGAATATAAATACGTGTGGTATGTGTGTTCTTCACATTGTTGTTGTTGTTTTCTTCACATTAAACCGTTCTTTCAACCCGTCGACATCCAGCACAACCAGTGTCCGTGCCGATTCTTCAATCCTAGAGAGATACAAGTTCTGTGGTCACAAAGCTACGCCACAGAGATACTACGTTGCCACGTATGTATGCAGTACATACGTAAGCAAAGCAGTGGGCAATGCAATGCCATGTCATCATACTGGATACGACAGGCACGACACACACATTCTATGACCTAGAGATATGAAAGGAAACGAAGAAAAAACGAAAACAAACAAGACCAATCGAAAGAGAAAAAGAAGCAAGAAAATAGATATATGTAAGAAAAAAACTGTCGTGCCCCCCCCGCAGGGGATGTGGCAGACACTTGAAAGGAACGAGCTGGAAAAAAAAAAAGAAAAAGAAGAAAAACACCACTATTAATAGTTGTAAACAGAGTAAGACGAAGAACCAAGGAAAAATAACTGGCAAACCAAAGCACAAGGCTTTCTCCAGGTAGCGGAGGCAGTTTGTGGTAGGAGTAGGATAGCCAGGTTCTCCCTGCTGGTCCGCCTGGTACCTTGCTACCCTGTCTGCCGCCTCCGTCCAACATTCGTCAACTATGCCGGGCCTCTCGGCGTCAGACAATACGAAACAAGTAAAGCAGGCTCGTCATC
The DNA here is from genome assembly GCA_031763025.1 of Macrocystis pyrifera. Lineage (NCBI taxonomy): Eukaryota > Phaeophyceae > Laminariales > Laminariaceae > Macrocystis > Macrocystis pyrifera. The sequence goes on along the minus strand of JASSKH010000032.1, from coordinate 4,990,006 downwards.
CACCCACGCCAGACGACTCCTTCAACAAGGCTCATCAATAGACGAAAGGAAGAGAAGGAAATATAATGAAAATCGCAGAAGATCAGCGCAAGAAATAATTGAAAAAGGAAGACAAAGGAAGATCACACGGTCACACCGGCTGCACCAGTTGGTGGTACGAGTAGTATAGCACAATGTCACGTGTAATCGGCTACCGCCTTACAGGTTAGAGGTGTGGGAGTAGTGGGTTGTGAAGTGTCGCATCTTCGATCCATTTTCCGAATTCTCCGGATTGTTTTAGTTCTTTCCTGAGTTTCCATGAATCTGCATATACGATCCGTCAGGGTGGGCTAGTGTTATGGTATCCCCTCTCCCCTGTTGCGGCGTTATATTCCCCTCTCCCCTGTTGCGGCGTTCTGATTTGTAGCAATCGTCCCCTCATCATGGATGGCAGGCGTTGTCGCCTGCTTTTCCGATGAGCGCCTCGCCCCTTCGTTCAGAAGACATCTGGCGAGGCAAACCGCAACTAATACAAGAGCTTAACCCATCCTCAAGCACCTCGTGTGAGTGACCAGAGCAGAGTCAAAGGCATCAACCTGCTAGCAGTAGTCGGTCCCTAGGTCCATACTGCCTTACACTTAACATAGACACGTTCTACTTCCTAATCTGCCCGGTACCTTGCTACCCTGTCCGCCGTCTCCTTCCTACTTTCGTCCACTGCAGTTTCCCTTCTCCGCCCCCCCCCGCTCCTGCCCCCCCCCCCTCTCCGCATTCCCTCGGTCGGGTTTTCTGCTACTCCTCTTGTTGCCCCTCCTCTCCCCATTCCCTTGGACACCACCCACGGCGGATGCGCGGCGCTGCCTACTCAGCTCAGCCTCAGCCTCGTGCCACTTCACCATAAACCGTTCGGCTGCTTCGAGGATCTCCCGGTACCACTTCCGGATATATATGTATATGTATCAAGATGTACAGTAATACGGCAATACCTCTTCCTCCATTTTCCAGAAAAAGTGTCACGCACATAATATATATTATATATTATTACATCGAAGGGTTAGCCGCTGTTACTATTTAATACCGAATAACGCGCAAGATATCTACCAGGCACCTCGTACGTAGCGTACATCTATGTACGATACGCGTGTTGTGAAGGCGTTATCTATTGAGCTACCATCAGGGGTAAAATCTCGATCGATTACCCACAGCCCAGCCAGGGTGATCCTCTGAACGGCGGGGTATTTCGGCGTCGGTGCTGCTGTTTGCTGTGTGTTGCCGTACGCTGACCTCTCGCTTCGTTTCAATGCCCGGGGAACCAGGGAGATACCTGGTACCAGAGACATATATATGTCTTTAGGGTTCGAAGTAAGATTCGTAACCGTGCCCTTAATGGCGTCGAAGGGTGAGTGAAAGTGTGAAGGTGTTGAAAGATCGATCGATTACCCAGCCCAGCGTGTGATCCTTGTGACGTAAGTGGTATCATTCGGTTAGCCACTCGCTGCTATGATATTATCCAGTAAGGCGCAAGATATATATGTACCAGGTACTACCTGGAAACATCTAGACGAGGTCTTCCACACAGACAGCCGAATCTTTTCGTTATCGTTTTGTGTGCCCCGCACCCCCCGCCCCCCCGTTTGTTTTCGAGCATATTGTTGTCCCAGAGAGGGGGCGAGTTCAGTTACGGCGGGCGGCGGTGGTCGGGGTAGTGCTGTAGTATACTATTCTTAATATAGTGTAGCACCCTCAGTTATTAATATTATACGGGGGACCATAATAAATAGGACCAAAATTTAATATTGTTAGTAACAAAAGGTAAATATATAGGTTTTTGTGTTTACCGCAGGTCCTATCTTTACTATTAATATCCTCTCTTTACTGTTAATATATAGTCCTACGTAATAGCGCGATATTGATATTAATAATATTAATATAAGCATCAATATTAATATTAACACTCGTATATAATTATAGTCGTTGGCCAATCCCCCTCCATGAAGCAATACATACACAATATACTTATTACGTACGTATACGTATCATACCTGGCACGTATCATGTGCGCATCACGATTTTTTTTTTCCCCCTGCCATGCCACATGCCCCGTTTGGGGGACAAACTACTTGGAATTATAGTATGAATAGAACGAGTATCATAGTTAATGTCCCCAAAACGAACGGGACTGACTGCAAAAGTGCCGATGAAACAAACAAACACACACACAGATATTTACGTTGAGTGATACGAGTACGAGTAGCTCCAACTGGACGAACGGCATGTGTTATGTTGTCATCAACAACAAGGTCGTCACCAAGCCGTTCCCCGGGGTCCTTCTCTCAACAAATTCCGCGCATGCTGGCGACCCCCACCCGGGTGTTATGCACTATATCAATATCATATATCATCAAGCAGAAGAGAGCAGGACAGAGACCTAATATTTGGTATGATTGGAATATTATGCTTTTTTGTTCTTACTATTTTTGTAGATGCTTGGTGGTCTTCAGGCGATATACCATGCGTCTTTAGCCTTGACTCGTACCATAAACTGCTGGCGGTACCCGGAGGATGCTTTGTGCGTTGGTTTGCCTGTTATTTTCCCTTGCTTCTTAGTCTTACTGCTGTTGACGACGACTATTGATAGTGGTGTTTTTTTCTTCTTTTTCCTTTTTTTTTCTAGCTCGTTCTTTTCAAGTGTCTGCCAGATCCCCTGCGGGGGGGGCACGATGGTTTGTGTCTTGTATTTTTTTTTTTTGCTTCCTTTTCTCTCTTTCGAATTGTTTTCCTTGTTTTCGTCTTGTTTGTTTTTTCTTTGTTTCGTTGAGTTTCTTTAGGTCATGGAATGTGTATGTCGTGCTTGTCGTATGCAGTATGATGACATGGCATTGCATTATTACGGGGGACCATAATAATAGTAAATAGGACCAAATTTTGTAGTTGAAAATATGTAAATATATAGGTTATCTACACCATAGGTCCTACTAACTGTGGACCCCCGTAATAGCAATACGTAGTATCTCTATGGCGTATCTTTGTGACGACAGAACTTGTATCTCTCTAGGATCGAAGCATCGGCACGTTGTGCTGGATGTCGACGGGTAGAAAGAACGGTTTAATGTGAAGAAAACATTATCAATATCATTAAATATTTATTATGGCCCGCACAAGACAGCAGCCAGCCAGCCAGCCAGTAGGAGAGTAGGAGAGGCAGGGCATGGCAGGGCGGGACATTAAACTACAGAACACACGACAACAGGATCAAGAAGTCAGAAGAGAGTGTACGTCGAAAAGTCAGTTTTTCAACCTTCGTAGCGTTTTAATTCCGACTTTGGATAGATCGGTGTCTATCTCGTCTGTTCTTATTTAGTGTCAATTGTTGCCTTTACATCATATTAAACCGATGTCTCTACCCAACTACTGCTGCTGCACATCACAGCAGTCAGTACACCCGGCGCTACGCATAGGTCCTACTCAGCCTTTACGGCACGCCGCGGGCGCTGTCAGGCACGAGATAGATAGGCAAGCCGCGGAAACCAATTGAGATGGACACGTTACATATATATTAAGTAGATAGGCACATGCCTGAAGTGCCCGGATGCGCCTTGCCTGACACGCGCCTATCTTCTGAGTGTTAATAAATGAAGATGTTTTCCTGAAACAGTTAGTGCCTGCGAGGCGTGCCTGAAACCTTATCCTCTATTACGGGGGACCAGTCAATAGGACCTACGGTAAACACAAAAACCCATACGTTTCCCGATTTTTACTAAATAAAATTGATTCTTTTTACTATGGTCCCGCGTCAAATATTGTTATTAATAGAAAAATAGGTAAATATATAGAATTTTATGTATACCAGAGGTCCTATTAACTATGGACCCCCGCACGTTTCCCGATTTTTACTAAATAAAATTGATTCTTTTTACTATGGTCCCCCGTCAAATATTGTTATTAATAGAAAAATAGGTAAATATACAGAATTTTATACCAGAGGTCCTATTAACTATGGACCCCCGCAGTAGGAGTACGTCGGATTGCACTTTTTTTTCGAGCTTCACATAAGATCGGAGAGTACGGTCGGTGGTGAAGTGCCGGCACGTTTGAAGCAGTGAGACAGGGGTACACGAAAAAACAAAACAAAACGGAGCTGAAGTGAAAATAAAAGTATCAATAGCGGGCGGGGGCTTTCGTCAGAAATGACACACAAAATGTTTTGTTTTGTTTTTTGGCAGTTTCTGTTACTCGATTTCAATATACATCCATGTCTGGGACTCGAAAATAAAAGGAAGTGGGCAGGAAAACAAAGTGGTTTGTCTTTTTTTTTTTTTCGATGTAACCTTGATATATTAATAGTTCGTCACAATGTTTGGTCGAAAGTGTAAACTGTTACTGCACCATAGTTAGTGGTATAGGGAACTACGCTGGGCTGGGTAATCGATCGATATTTTACCTCTATAGCTCTGTAGGTACAACACCTTCCTTCACATTTCATGTCGCCGAGGACACGGATTCGAATCTCACTTCGAGCGCTTCTTTTAGAGAAACGCTTGCGCGCGCGTTTAGAAAAAAAACATCTACGTCTCCCTGGTTTCCCCATGTAGGTTTTGAAACGAAGCGGTTAGGTCAGCGCACGGCCGTGTACGGTACCGACGCCCCAAATATCCCGCCGTTCAGAGGGGGGGGAGATCGTCGTAAGGATTATACCCTGGGCTGGGTAATCGATCGATCTTTTACGGCAAATTTTATACGTCACGGGACAGCTTACGCGGACTTTAATTGCGCGCCGCGCAATGTATGTAAAACCCCTGTTCTGGCAGATACTAGAGCAATGTATAGTCATTCCCATTGACTGGAGCCAACTTTTATGAGAATCCTCGGCAGACATCGATCGACAAAACCAACGACACCGTTATGAAATCTGAACGGAATGCGCTGGTCAAGGTCTCCGACCCAGCCTAGTGTCACAGTGCTCACATCTCGGTCGGTGATATGTGGCGTGGGCTGACCAGGCGTCTGATAAAAAAACATTTCGGCACTGGTGTGTACAAGACAGACGACAAAAATTTTCTACCCCTCTCCGATGGCAAAAAATAGACCATTTTTCAGGTTTGACATCGATCGACAAACCCAACGATTACGTCACGAACTCTGAATGAAGCGCGCTGGTTAGAGGCTCCGACCCACACTAGTATCACAGTTCTCACACCTCGGTCGGTGATATGTGGCGTGGGTGGGCGAGGCGTCTACTACAAACATATTTGGCAGCTGGTGTGTAGAAAGCAGACGACAAAAACGCTCGATTCCTCTCCGTTGGCCTTTTACCCCTAGAATAGCTGAGTAGGTACAGCAGCAACACCTTCATACCTTTACGGGGAACCACAATAAACAGGACCTATGCTGCAGGCAAAAATCTATATATTTACCTACTAGTATTTTTACTAACAATATTTGGCCCTATTTACTATGCCCCCCCGCAATAGGTCGCCACCGTTTTCGTAGGGGCGCACTAAGCGCAGTATCGGGGAAAAAAACGGTTCAAAGCCTCCGTACACAGCACACTACCCCCCTGTCACGAATAACCGAACCGATTCTTAAGGGGGCCATACAGAAAACGAAAATAAATGGTGGCCTACTTGGAAAGACCTCCAAGCTGTCGTTCCATGGACGCAGTCAAGCAATAGTGCTCGGCGTCTGCACCCTTCTCTCCGTTTATCGAGAAAATCAGCCTCAAAATTCGGCCGAGGGAGAGGGGGGAGGGGGGGGAAGGGGGGGGGGGGGGGGGGGGAGGGGTGGCGCTCGATGTCATGCATGACCGTAGTCGCATGCATGACCGTAGACCGTCGCACCCCTCTAAAATGCCGGGACGGGGGAGGAACGTACTCATTTGTTGCTTGCCTTGGCCATCTGGCCATTAAACCACGCCCCCCTTTCGAAGCGGAAAATCGTTCCTACTCCTCCTGATACAGAGAGAGACGCCTCTAACAGCACTTGGGCGCTCATTACGCTGTTTCCATATATTTCATATTAATATTATTTTAATAGTTTTTTTTTTTTTGTCGCTAGTCTTATCCATATATTTCATATTAATATTATTAGTTTTTTTTTTTTTTTTCGTCGCTAATCTTACCCCCTTCCTGTTTCGCCGCCTGTGGCATCATCAATCTCCTACAGCAGTAGGGTATCGACCGTTTTCTAGACGTTTTACTACTGCCACTGCTGTTCGTTCATACATACGTGTGTGAAAAAACACGAAAATATCTCAACAGAGGGCCGTACTCTGTTAAACATGCCTCTCACTGCTTGAGCTAGACAAGCAGGGTACTGTTTTTTTTTTTTTTTTTTTTTTTGACGGTCGGTCACAGCTGGTGGTCGAGTTAGATCATCTGTGCGAGGTGAAGAACCTTTACTCCGCACAAGGGGGAAAACATCGTATCACGTAGTGTATACTGGTATATGGTAAGACACCCAAGAGGCAGATACACAGTACTCCCGCTGCTGTCTCTGGAAGTGGCCGCACCGGAAATTAAATTCAACCCGTCGGAGCTGTCATGCGCGTGCAAGTCCGCCTCACCAGCGGTTCTTATTAATAGTAGGATGCAGCTCACCCTTCATGCGACTCGCCGGACACCTCACGGCGCTTCGCGCTTGGTGCAAGCAATATCTGTCTGGTCCGTGAAAACCCGACATGCTCCGTCCCGGCATTGTAGGGATGCGAGGGTCTATGGCCAAACGATTATACGGCCATGCATGAGATCGAGTACTTCTCTCCTATCGATTACACCCACTCCCCAAATAAACAGCCGAGGGAAGAGGGGGGGGGGGGGGCGTACTCATTTGTTGCTTGCCTTAGTCATTTGACCATTGACCACGCATCCCTTTCGAGACGGAGCACCGTTCCTACTCCTAATAGAGACACCTCCAACAATTGGGCGCTCATTGCGTTGTTTCTATAAATTACATAGAAACTTTTTGCTAATCTTATCCCCTTCCTGTTTGGCCTCCAGTGGCCACCATCTATCTCCTAGGATAGCGATCGTTTTCTCGCTGCTATTCATTGTATCAAACTCCTCCATGTCACATTCGTCTATTTTCCTCATCTCCTCTTCTAACACATCCCGTTCCTCCTTGTATATTTCATATTCTCCTACTATGTGAGTTCTACTCTCTATTGCTTTGCCACACGGGCACATCTGTGTGTCTACTTCCTCCTCTTCCCCCGCTACTGGTGTACTTCTTTCTTCTTTCTGGCAGGTCCAGGTCCCCTACACGAAAGCGCAGTTTCAGCGTTTTCGCGAAGTCCATTGGGCCATGCAAATACGTTCTCATTCCTATTCCTTCCCTCAATCCCCCGTATATTTCTAAGTGTTTTTCCGATTCCACCTTGTTTCTTAGCGCTAGCCTTTCCCTTCTTTCTACCCTTTCTTCTACTTCTGCCTTGTACCTCCCAAACTTCCCGGCGGACATCATCTCTACTTGGTTTCCCCCTAGATCCTTCCATACTTTCTCAACTACGCCATCCCACCTTATTCCAGCTCGTCCTTTTGATACTTTCTCCCATACAGCTCTATCAACTATGGCTGGCAACCTCTTTTTTGGCATGTTCCTTACTTTATATTGCCAGTTCAACTTTATCATGTCTTTATTTGTCTTGAGTGGGCGCATTCCCAGTTCTGCTCTTAATACTGTATTACTAGTCGTACTTGAGCATCTTAGGATTTTTTTAGCTGCTGTCATTTGTACTGTTTCCAACTGTTTTACAAGTTTCGCGTTCCCTTCCCATACTTCTCCTGCATATTCTAGCTTTGGTACTATCACATTCATCAAGATACATCTCTTAATCCTAGTGTCAAGGTTCGGGTCTGTTAGGATCGCATCCATCTTGCCTACTTGTGCCTTACCCTTTCCTATTACTTTTGCTATATGTGTATCCCGCGAGCAGTTTTTTGAGATCTCTACGCCAAGGTATGTATACTGGTCTACGATCGGCAATTCATCTTCTCCCCACTTCCAACTAAAATTTACCGTGTTTACCTTATCTTCGTTGCAAACAACTACTGCGCATTTCTTGACGTTCGCCGTCACCCTCCATTTCCTGGTGTATTCTAGCGCCTTCTCTATTTGTTTCTGCAATCCTTCGGGTGTTTCTGATATCCCCACGAAGTCATCCGCAAACATCAATCCCGACACCGTATCTTCCCCTACCGTGACTCCCTGCCTTGCTCCCTCGACTGCTACTATCAAGTCGTTAATATATATCTCTTGAATAAGTTAGGTGACAACGTACATCCCTGTGTAACACCTTGTAAAATATCAACATACTTCGATATTTCCCCGTCCAGCATCACAGCACTTCTCGCACATTCCGTCATCTTTTTCATCATTCTCCACATCTTTCCTCTGATTCCTATTTCCCAAAGTTTTTTCCACAATCCATTTCTCCATACTGTGTCGTAGGCTTTCTGCACATCTAGAAATAAACAGTACGTTGCTAGTCCCGCGTCTTTCCTACCTTGAATAATCTTACCTAAGGTGTACACATAGTCTACGCAGCTACGGTTTGGCCTAAACCCTGCTTGTCCTTCGCTTATTTTGTCTTCCTTCGCCATCATCGTTCCCATTCTATCGTTCAAAATCTTACAAAATGTTTTGCCTACTGTGCTTAGTAGCGTTATCCCTCCATAGTTCCCCGGGTCAGCCTTATCTCCTTTCTTGAATAAATTTACTACTACTCCTTCTCTCCACCTCCTAGGTGCGTACTCGTTTTTTCCATATCCAGTTATACATCAAAACCATCATGGTAAGCATTCCTTCTCCCCCGTACTTCATAAATTCATTCACTATTTGGTCTGCCCCTGCTGCCTTTCTATTCTTAAGTTTAGCTACACACTTCTTTACCTCTTCCCTTGTGAACTCTCTCTGTAACCCTCCCGAACCACTGTCTTCCCTTTCTGATGTATCTACGTTCGCCTCTGCCCACGCGTTGATTTCCTTCTCGAATTCTGCATCGAACGTTTAGTTGGCTGTGGGTGTTCCTAGCTTTCGGTAATGCTCTACTAGTACCTCCCTTTTCCCCTTCGAACTACTAACCAGTTTACCGTTCTGTGCTCTTAGAGTAGCTATTCCCGTGTCTGCCTCTCCTGCTTGTCTGCCAAGTATCCCTTTTATCCCTACCCACATCTGCTTCATCCCGCCCTCAAAGTCTTCATTTGTTTTATTTACTACGTCTTTCCATATCCCTTTCTTCTTCTTCTCTACCATCTCTTTTACTTTCTTTCTAGCTATAGCATACTCCTCCCACCCTGTCGAAGTTTTACTCGATGTATACCTTGCGTGTGCCTTTCTCCTTGCTCTTATAGCCTCTTTCACTTCTTCATCCCACCATTTTACCGCTCTGTTGCATACTATCAACTTCTTCCCTATTACTTTACTTGCTGTGGTCTTGACCAACTGCTCCCATCCTTCTATTATCCTACCTCCTGCATCACCCCTTTCTGTATCGTTCCTTGTTGTACCTATTCTTTCCAACAGGAAAATTTCTCTGCATTTTTGGCCATCTCTTCTTGGAACTCTTCCCGTTTCTCTTTTACTTCTAGTTTATCTATTCTCCATCGATACAATTTCCTACCTCTTCTATGTTTGATAACTCTCGTTTGTTGACTTCTGTCCTTATTAGACAGTGATCCTTAGTTCCTATGTCCGCTGCGCATACATGTAGTTCCGTTTCCTTACCACTTCCATTTTCTACTACTTTATAAAGTCAAGGATAGAGCTTTCTCCCTTTTGTATGCACTGTCTAGTCCATTCCGGTTCTGCCTTTTTTACTCTGTCGTTCTACGTTTTCATCGCGTTGTGCTTGAGGAACTTCAACATCTCTTCCCCATTCTTATTCTTAGTTACTTCCCCATACTGTCCAATGTTCTCATTCAGTTTGCTTGCCCTCCCAATCCTTGAGTTAAAATCTCCCACTAGTACTACTTCTCCTTGCCTCTTATACTTCTGTACATTTACTGCTGCTTCTCCGAACTTCCTCTGTATATCTTTTATCGTATTCTTCGACTTTGGGGGCATACATATGTTTCCTAAGAAGTAATCTTTCGCTCCCCGCTCCCCTGGAATCTTAATCCATATGCTTTCGTCGAATTTAGTGTCTTTGATCACCTTTATTATGTCACACAGGTATTCTTTGACTAGGAACCCCACACCCCCCCGCCCCCCCCTGTTCTTGCTATTCTGTCCCTTCCTCTTTTTCCCTATCCATGCGTACTCTCCAACTTTGGATCCTATCTCCCCTCCTTCGCTCTCCCACGACTCTTGAATTCCCACTATGTCTAGGTCGCGCTTACCTACTTGTTCGGCAATTTCGATTCTTTTGCGCTCTTCCGTGGCGAAGCCACATACGTTCCATGATCCTATTCTCAGCCTCCTTTTCGTTTCACTATCCGCTCTAGTCTTACCTGTTCTTTCTCCGTTATCGCCACGAGTATTTCTGTTATCTCTTCTTTAGCGTTATTTTCGTTTCCGTTCCTGTTCTTGTCTGCTTGTTCTGCGCCCCTATGTTTCTCCCCCATTCCCTTTGAGCCATTTACTGTTTCCTGCCTCCCCCTACCTTCGTTCACCCTAGGGCTACGTCTTAGTTTCGTTATTCCATTAGCTATACATACTCTCCATCCTAGTCTTCTAACCCATGCCGACACTTTTTCTGTCTCTATCCTCTGCCACTACATGCTCGCTTTCAGCTTCAGAGTGACTCGAAAGTGTCCTCCCTCTCGTTCTACGTTTCCTACTGCAAAGCAATACAGTCCTACTTCGTCGCACTTCCTCTTGAACTCAATCCTTGTCATGTCGCTAGGAACTCCAAATATCAGTACTACTAGTACTTTACCCTGCCAATCTTTCTCTCTCCACCCACCCTTCCTCACCGTCTGTCTCCTAATCTCTTCCGAGAATATCTCCAGCTTGTTTGTGTTCATAGTGGTAGTGGGAAGTGTTCAAGTTACTGGGACTTCCCAATCCTAGTACTCGTTGAGGGTCTGGTGTCTTTCAGTTCTTTTGCCGGCGCACCACACTAAATAGTGTCTCCAACACGGGCTCGTAGCCTGGAGCCAAGTTCAACACCCTTAACACAAGTACCCCACGTTTGTGTCAGGCGATCTGCATGGTAACCATCCTGGCGTCCCACGATCTTATCTTCTATCTTCTTGCCCCGCTGCTGTACTGGTTACTTTCCTCCAGGGAGGTCATTTTCACCGTGCAAGGTTCAAGGACGGCTTGCATAACACAAAGTCTTACTCACACATCGGGATGCCCCGTACGTCGCTTTCTCCGTCATATGTACGTTTCACCTTGGGTAACTATCCCACTAATGCTCCCGAGTAGACCTTCACTGCCGAAAGCTTGGCCAACAATCTCCCCACATTTTGTACCGGCTTCTATCCTTCAGGATATCAAGATATCTACGTACCGCTTGGTGCTCCTTCTCTTAGGTCATGTGGCCGATCAAATGCAAGGCGTTTGTTTCATGAGTATAATAGGTCTTGACTTAACGTCATGCATCATCCACCCCTCCCCTTCATTTAGCGCTTGGTATGTGCACCAAATGTCGGGGATTTTACGAATAATGTCAGACCAGATTTCCACCGCCCAATGGAAATCGGTATAGTTTTACGGGTATCTTACCACAAGACCCAACCTTCATGTGAATTGAACATGTTGGGGTGACCATGCTGTATCTACTGCATGTGTGCGCATGTGAGGCGGTCCACCTTCATGGTCGGTTTTTGGTCTATATTTTATGCCATTACTACCAGCTATTATGATATGGGAGAAACTATTATACCTTTTCAAGTCTATGACTGGTTTGGGTTCGGATACGGGAAAAAAAAAAAAAAAAAAAAAACTGGTTCGTTCAGTTGTTTCATTTCTAAATCTGGTTTGGGTTTCGGTATCGGAAAAAAAAAATAGTAGTTGAGTAGTTTCATGTCTGAATCCAGGTTGTGTTATGATATTGGAAAAAAAAAAACTGGTCAGTTCAATTGTTTCACGTCTAAATCTGTTTTTTTTTGTGCGTTTTTGGTATGGTAAAAAAAAAAAGTTAGTTGAGTAATTTCACGTCTAAATCCGGTTTTTTGTCATGATAAAGGGGGGAACAAAACTGGTTCATTCAATTGTTTCACGTCTAGATCTGGTTTTTGCGTTCTTGGTATGAGAAAAAAAAAAAGTTCGTTGAGTAATTTCATGTCTAAATCCGGTTTTTGTAATCATATGGGGAAAAAAAAAAAAAACTGGTTAGTTCAATTGTTTCATGTCTAAATCCGGTTTTTTGCGTTTCGGTATGGGGAAAAAAAGTTAGTTGAGTAACTTCATGTCTAAATCCGGTTTTTGTGATCATATTGGGGGAAAAAAAAAACTGGTTAGTTCAATTGTTTCATGTCTAAATCCGGTTTTTTGGTTTTCGGTATGGGAAAAAAAAATGTTCGTTGAGTAATTTCATGTCTAAATCTGGTTTGTGTTTTTATGGGAAATAACGGTGAATCGTGTGTTCTGTGTTGTGTTTGCTTTACCAGTGGGTCTGGTTTCTGAGCTGTTGTTTGCATAGTGTCTATGTCTGGTCTGGTCTATGTGGCATTTGTGCCAGAAGGAGCAGTCTGTACATTGCATGTCTAGTGTCTGGTGGCTTGTTTTACAGCGCCGTCGCCACTCGACGCCAACCCATCCAGATCTAGATTTTGGGGGGGGAAGAGGGGGGGGGGGGGGGGGGGCTAATTCGCCTGTATTCCCAGCGTGTTCATGCTTCCGGAATGATCGAGCTCCCTCACCCCCCCCCCCGCGACCGTTCGTGTGCAAGACAGAAACCAGTTCTTCTCGGGCCTCTATACTTTGCAGAACGGTCTCTCACAAAAGCTACATATTCTTGTACTTTTACTAAGCATATTGATTTAGTCCTGATTTCTGCGTTCCCCCGCGTTTTTCTTTTTTAGTGAGGCTCTTCACTTGATTGTTGTATAGGAGCCCTGAAGACGTCATCCAAAAATTGATTTCGAGAACGGCTGAAGCCTTAACCCGATGAACTCTCGTACAGCCCACACAGTACGACTACGATAATCAGGACCCAATATGCCCAGTAAAAACAGCTCTTATATAACGCTTTCATGTGTATTTAAGACCCTGGTTACTATGGCTCTCCTCAGTAGCAAGAAACTAAGGGTGTGCAGACGATATTGAGCCGAGGAACCCGGTCAGTCCCGGTGCCAGTTTGGCCAAAAAGTTCTCTGCCTTGTCCCTGTATCGCGACACGCCTCCACTAAGACTCATCTCGCGGTTAGGGCGATGAAATCCACTTTCGGTTTAATAATGGTTCCGTTTCTCACTTTTTTTTTTTGTACAACGGGGAAAAAGAAACGCTGCGTATGTTCGAGCACTCACTGCATATACGAGGTGGTGTCGAGTTATCTTCCGCATCCAGGAGTAATGGCCCGCTCATGTCGGGGAACCCGCCACGATCATTGCTCAACGATTGGGATGGCCTGCTTTGCGCCGTTACTATCGGAGAGTTTTTCTCCTAATATTTCCGAAAAATTTCCATTTCTTTGTTTTCGCGCACTTTTTGCATGATCCGGACTTTCCATGGTTTGTATTTCTTCTTTCCAAATATGTGAAATTTGCCTTTCCTGATATTTTTCTCTTGAAGATCTTCGTAAATTGTGAAAGAATCCTTCCGTATCTTGATGCCGATTTCCACAGTTTTCAAATTTAGGATTTTTTTTTTTGTTTTTTCAAAAGCTTTCTGAATAAATCCCGCCCGTATATCGGACCACAGCGAAAAACGTACGGTAGGCATAAATATTGGCTTGTGCTTTCGGGCGGTTCTGCGGTACAACGGCCCGCTCATACCGGGCTCGCATCAAGACCGCCAAGCCATCGTAGAAGTTAACTAAGCAGGAGGTATGGGCAGGAGCGAACATGATTATTTTTCTATTCTGGTTTCCGTCGGATGTTTTTCTTTCTTCTTTCGGGAAATTGTAATTACTGTAGAGTGATCAACGTTCGAGCCTATATGCTCCGTATCGTCTCCCGCGAGCACGAAACCTTACTGAGTGTATAGAACCACTTGTAGTATATACCAGTATAAAATCAGTCAATTTCACCCCCTCTCATGGCCACACGCTTACGGCCATGCATGATATGTGCCCCCCCCCCCCCCTTGAGTATTGCGACATGTGTTGACCCTTAGAAAATTGCTTGGTCCGCGCCATTAGCCCTCTGGAAATTGTCGGAAAAAACAAGAAGAGTTCCCTTCAGATGTGTTCGCCGGGCATAGTGGCGCCCGACACGTTGTGGAGGATGCCCGACGCAAAAATAATACCAGGTATGTAACTATTCAGTGTAGATAGTTCCGTCTCTAGCGGCCCTTTCTTTGCTTGTACGAACAACGCCGGCAAAAACTTCGGGCATATCTACCGCTCATCTGCGCACGGGTGGTTTCGGGCGGTCTTCCGTCACTAAGAGTAACGGCCCGCTCATACCGGGGGAACACACCACGATTGTTGCTTATGCCCCCCTCACATCCAGCCACCGCGATGATCTCCGCGTGTTGTGCTACACATTTGACGCGCTCTAGGATAGAGGTAGCACATTTCCGCTAAAATGGCTTCTGAATGATGACGGGGCTCCATAACCCCAAGTCGTCGGATAATGCCAAAATCTTGTTTCGAAAAATGATGTTTTCGTATACTTGGGGCCACGGGATTACTTATCGGGAAGCAAATTGATTTTTGCTGAAGTCAGTTTTCGGGTGAGGTGTGGAGCTCCTTAAGGTCAATTCAGGAGCCTCAGAAAATTTAGGGCGAACCTCTATCGTAGAACGCCTCATTTGCGCGTGCTTTCGGGCGGTTTTTCCGAAACACGACCGCCCGCTCAAATATCGGCCACGCATCCGAGACTGCCAAAAGCCTTCCTTGCACACCCCCGTAAAAAAGCGCCGCGAGTTAACCACTCACTGCCTACAGGTAGGTGCTCTCGGGCCGTCTTCCGTCTCTTACGGCCCGCTCCTATCGGGTACCACGACTGTGGCTCGACGATTAGGATGCCTCCTCGCATCTCGAACCATCGCGAAAAAAAAAGTCCGTGCTTCGTCCGCAGTAGTAGTACTATTTGCGCGCGCTCTGAGGTGATTTTTTCCGCCGCAAGAATGGTCGGCTCAGATCTTGGGGCACGCATCAATGGTGCGAAAAGCGAGTATTCAGCGCGTCATGGTTTCCTTTTCTAAAGGCCCGTGCGTACCGGGTACAGTCTGATCCCGACATTATACGAAGATGGACAATCCACCATGTCCCACGACGAATACAACGAAAACTAATGGAAACACATAAGAAGAGACTGCTTACCACTAGTAGTAGTACTAGTAGTACTACTATTACGGGGGTCCATAGTTAATGGGACCAAATTTTATTAGTAAAAATAGGTAAATATATAGGTTTTTGTGTATACCATAGGTCCTATTAACTATGGACCCCCGTAATAGTACTAGTACTAGTAGTACTAGTACTAGTACTAGTACTACTACTACTACTACTGCTGCTACTACAGGAGGCCATAGTAAAATAGGACAAAATTTTACTGCTACTACAGGAGGCCATAGCCGGCGCCCCCGGTGGCTTGGTAGGTGGTCCGCGAGCCTATCAAGATCAATTTCGTGAGTTCGAGTCTCACCGAGTGCATGCTCGTACGAGTAGGGACTTTTTCTTGCATAAAATTGATTATTAGCGGAAAGCGCGAGAGCGTGAGTTAGCTGTACATTCGATGAAAATCGACGAGCAGTGGGAATGCTGAACCCTATGCGCGATAAAAAATAAAGGTACGTACCGGGGGGGAGAAGGGACGACACCTGTGACCACGGCTTGTCCAGAAGATCGTCGAGGGTAAAACCTCCTACGAGTGGGCTGGAAAGTAAAAGAGATGATGAAAAAAAAAAAAAAAAAAAAAAAAAAAAATAGTAAAATAGGACAAAATTTTGTTAGCAAAAATATGGAAATATATGGGTGTTTGTTTGTGCCGTAGGTCCTATCAACTATGGTCCCCCGAAATACTACTACCACTACTACCACTACTACTACTACTACTACTACTACTACTACTACTACTACTACTACTACTACTACTACTACTACTACTACTACTACTACTACTACTACTACTACTACTCCTGCTGCTACTACTCCTACTACTACTACTACTACTACTACTACTACTACTACTACTACTACTACTACTACTACTACTACCACTACTACTACTGCTGCTGCTGCTGCTACTACTACTACTACTACCACTATTATACTACTACTACTACTACTACTACTACTACTACTACTACTACTACTACTACTACTACTACTACTACTACTACTACTACTACCACTACTACTACTACTGCTGCTGCTGCTACTGCGGTATTTCGACGTAGAAGATTTTCTACGCAAGCCGGGAAGGAACACGTGCGTTACAGCAGTATCGGAGGGAGGGAAAAAAAAAAAACCAAAATACTACATATCGTAAAACGTAAATGTCTTTGTTCCACAGTCGACTCTTTTTTTTGGGCTGCAGTCCTGTTTTGCGGGACAAACCACTCGAATTACGATCAAAACCGGACTGCAGCCAGGAAAGTGAAGGGAGCCTCGGCAGTCAGAAATTGTTTCGTTGTTCGCCACGGCAGTGTGTCACAATACCTCCTCCAATGTAGGGCGGGTTCATGGTGCCATCCGACACGCACCACCCTATGGCTTTACAAGTAGCGGTTCAAGTCCATACCCCCTTTTAAGACCATTGCGGTTTATGACCATAGAAGAAGACACAAGAATCACACAAATCGGTCTGTCACGGTAAGGAAAAAATGAGTAAAATAACCACCTGGAATTGCGAGTCGTAGCATGGGATCGTCATGCGAGTAGTAACATACACCTGGCAGCGTGAAAACGGAGAAAAAACCACCGAGATTAGCCTGTCAGGGTACGCCACCGCTACAGTGCACGTTGTTTCAGGTTTGAGGTCCATGAAAAATACAAATCCCGACACTCCGCTACGTGCCCATTTTCGAGACCCATAGGGGGGGGGGGGGGGGGGGGGGGGGGGGGGGGGGGTACTCATTATCCTGCATCGCCATAGTCGTATGACCATAGACCCTCGCATCCCTGCAATGCCGGGACAGAGCACGTCGAGTTGTCACCGACCAGCAGACAGACGTCTGATTGCTTGCACCAAGCGCGGAAAGAAACGCGAGGTGTTGGGCCAGTCGCATGAAGGGTGAGCTGCATTCTACTAAGAACCGCTTTTGATGCGGATTACTCGTAGGAGGGGGGGGGGGGGGAGGATGTACTCATTATCATGCATGGCCGTAGTCGTATGGAGGATTAGGGAGTAGATTACCAACACCAAGGGAAATACAGAATACGGACAAAAAGACATCGTTTTTTTTTCGCGATTTCGTCCAGAAATCCCACTGCGCTTAGTCTATTACGGGGGGCCATAGTTAATAGGACCTACGGTACACACGAAAACCTATACACTTACCCATTTTTAAGTACCAATATTGGTCTTATTCACTAGGGTCCCCCGAAATAGCTTGGTTTTCTGTTTTTATACTGCACTCTGGGAAGGAGTGCGCTGTAGATCGTTTTCTCTTATTGTCGAGTGCCCTAGACCAGACAGAGGTATCCCATTTGTGTTGCACAGCACCTCAGGCCTGTTATGATTGCTCCAGCAATGACAGAGACAAACATAGGGGCAATCGCTATTCAAGGCTTCAAGCGTTGATGCAGAGGGACAGCGCGCGGCTTTAGCAGTAAACAGCAAGGCTTTCTCGCAGCCCCTCACAGTCAGTGGAGAATCTAGCAGCACGCCGCACCGTCGAAATGTACTTCGCAATATGAAGCAAATTTCTTCCCATAATGATATTGGGATATGCCCACGCGTCTACATTCCCTTAGAAGTCAGTGCTGGGTCAGGTCCAGGCACTGTCAGGCTTCTCGTAGTAAGAAGCCTGTCATCAGATGTTGGGCTAGCAACCTCGACTCGGGCGGAGCGAGAAAAGGGGGGGGAAACATATTTCCTACATTTTCCTTGCTGTAGACGGCGAGCGCCTTTAGGCTACATTCTTTCTTCTCTTTTGTATAATTGCTATATATGCAGCACAGGAAATCTACTAAGAAAACGAGCAATGAGAAAGGCACCAGGTCGAGGTTTACAGGAAAACTAAAAACTAAAAATAAATTCGGGAATCGTCAATATGCTCAAGTTGGTGCAGAACGCACCCATTGTCAACTGATAAATCTTACTAGGCACCCTGCCCTGCTGTAGGCCAGCTACCAGTCGATATATTCGGAAAAAATAGATACGATATATGTTGGTCGATATTCGCCGCCCAGCAAAGTACCTGGAACCCCTAAAATATCTGGCCCCATTGACTATAACGCAAAAAAAGGATTTTTTGGTCTGAAGCTCTAAACATATAAATATGACCACGGCCCATTGTTTAGGCCCATCGTGCCTTTTTTTAGGGCCAGAACGAATAAGGCCCATCGGTCAACAACGCCTCTAACCCCCCCCGCACACTATCAGTCTATCAACAGGGTGCCTTGAAAGGGGTCCTCCTCATCTACGCCACCATCGTCTCCGCCTCCTACCGACTGCTGTTCGTTACTATTGCGGTCTGTTTCACCGATATATCTGCAACCTAAAAAAATAGTGACATACATTCCTTGGCAGTACGTGTCGTTTTGGCAGCGTCGGCTTTTTTCACCATACCCACATATATCACCCTTTGTGGGCATACCTCAAGCGGCGGGGGGCATCAGCCTGCCGCGGCGTAGCCCTCCTTATAAAAAGTATAACGTAATAACCGATGGCGTTCATCCCAGCGTTTTCCGAGCCCCAATTCCATTTGCCGAGGGTCCCGCCCCCCACCCGCCTTCGGCCAATGAGGGGCGGCACGGAACTCGGGGTCAATAGCACCCCACCCCCGGCTCGGGAATCCCTCCGTATCTCTAGAACTCCAATTCCCCGGAGACGAAACAACTGACCCTCCGGGTCAATACCGCCCCGCACGGTGTGGAAACCCTAATCCCAATGGCTCTATCGCTGATTGGCTGAAGTTCGTGGATCCAGTGCCATCGCCATCTCCGTACCATGCACACTTCCATTTATTTACAACTCCGACAGACCGGGGACGAAAATGGAAAAACCCCGGGTGGATACCGCCCCGCACGGTGAGGAAACCCGAACCCACGGCCTGATCGCTAATTAGCTGGGGTTCATGGGGTCAGTAATGCCACCCCCGGATCATGAATCCTTCCATACGTTTATAACTCGGACAACCCGGGGACGAGAACCCCGTGATATCCCGACTCGATACCGCCTCGCACGATGTGGAAACCCAAACTTCATCGGCTGATCGCTGATTGGCTGGGGAAATATTGAGGTTCAGCCGCATCCAGGGAGGCAAATGTCCCATCCCCAGATCACAAACACTTCCATTCATCTAAACCTCCGACAAACCGGGAACGAAAACGGTGATCCCGGCCCACAGGCTCTATCACTGATTGGCTGAGGTTCGTATAGACAGCCCCACGCGGGGAAGATAGCGTGCCATTTCCGCATCATACATATAACCACTTCCATACATTTAGAACTCCAGCAAACCGTGAGCGGAAAAGGCGACCCCCCGGGCCAATACTGCCTCGCACAGTGTGGAAAAACCCGCACCCCACTGATTCAGTTTCTGATCGACTGGGGTACTGGGGTTGGTAGAGCCAGTAGCACCCGAGGAGGATAGGGTCACATCCTCGGATCATGAGAACATCTGAACATCTGTAATGCCGACAACTCGGGGACGAAAACGGCGACCCACCGGGTCGATGCCGCACCGCAAGGTGAGGACACTCTATGCCCCACTGGCTGATCGTTGATGCTGGGGTAATATTGAAGTTCCGCCGCACTCGGAGATTATAAGGTCTCATCCCCGGATCATAAATCCTTTCATACATCTACAAATCTGACAAACCGTGGATGAGTGATCCCCGAGTCGATACTGCCCCGCACGGTGTGGAAACCCCAATCCCACTGACTCTATCACTGATTAGCTGAAGTTCGTCGAGCCAGCGCCACCGGGGGAGACAGGGTGCCGTCCCCGCTGCATCAACAGTTCCATACATTCACAACTTCAACAAACTGGGGATGAAACACGGCAAACGCCCAGGTCGATGTGTGTCGCCCCGCACGGTGTGGAACCTCCACCCCACTGGCTCCATCACTGATTGGCTGGCATTCTTGGAGCCAGCATCATAAACACTTCCCCTGCATTTACAACTTCAACAAACCGCTGGCGAGAATGCCTACCCGCCGGAGCGATATCTCCCCGAGCGATATGGGAAATCCGATCCGATCGGCTGCTCGCTGTTTGGCTGGGGTTCGTGGAGCCGGTTGCACCCGGTGACGATAGACTGGTATCCCCGGATAATATTATATTCCGTACGTCGACAATTCCGACAACCCGGGGACGAAAACCGCAATCCCCTCCCGGCATTGTGTGGAAATTCCAACCCCGCTGGAGAATCGTTGATTGGCGGGGGCTCGTGGAGTTCCGCCGCACCCGGGAAGGATAGGTTCCCACCCCCGGATCATAGGTTCTTCGAAACATCTACAACCCCTACAAACCGGGGACGGAAATGATGGCCCCCCGGATCGATACTGCCCCGCAGGGCGTGGAAACACTAACCCTAATAGTTCTATGGCAGATTGGCCCAGTTTTCGTGCAGCCAGCGCCGACCGAGGAAAATACAGAACCATCCCTGCATCGTAAACACTTCCATACATATACAACACTTACAAAACGGGGAGGAGAATGGCGCCCCCTTGGGTCGATACCGTCCCGCACGGCGTGGAACCCCCAACTTCACCGATTGGCTGAGGTTCGTGAAGCCAGCGCCACCCGGGGAGAACAAGGTTCCATCCCCGGAATAGAAAATCTTCCATACATCTACGTCTGAAAAAAACCGGGGACGAAAACGTTGAATCCCCGGGTCGATACCGCGCTGCACGGCCTGGAAACCCCATCCCCACTGGCTATATCACTGATTGACTGAGTTTCATGGAGCCAGCGTCACCCGGGGAGGATAGGGTGCCATCTCCGCACAATAAACACTTCCATACGTGTACAACTCCGACACGCCGGGAACGAAAATGATAGTATCCAGGATCGATATCTCCCCGCACGGAGTGGAAACCCCAATCCCGTCTACGTCATTTTTGGGCTGCTGAGGTTTGTGAAGCCGGCGGTCCTCACCAGGCATGGGAGCAGGAAGGTTCAGCAAGTTAGTTAACTCTCGATATAATAGACCCACCATTAAGTACGAAACAGTTGTATTTTCCGCATGAATCAACACAAACAACCTTCGCTTGGCGCAGCCCAATAAGAAAAATCAGGTGCGCACTTTAGGCGTGCCAATTTTCGCGCTTGTGTTAATTAGCTGTTAGTTCCAATCGTCAATTCTTACGACTGTCAGAGAGAGAAGCGTGTGAGGGATACTACTGATTTTCGGAAGGAAGGATATTCGGTTTACATAGGAACGGCATCTACGCTATATCGTCGGAAGGCAGACAAAATATAAATAATTCTTTTACAAAAACGAGGCTGCGGCATGCACATTGTCGGTTGACAAGCATTTGAAAACGTGAGTCTACGGCAGCACCGTTCTTTATCAGAGAGGGCACTGCTGTAGCCGCTGGGATGTCTATCATCGGGAAACACGCACGGCGGTAGCAGAGGCTCGAGCCACTACCGACGACGTCGATTATTGGTGCATCGCAGGAAGGAGCATATGTTTTGACAATTCTTGAGACTCTATCCCAATTTAGTTTCTCCCGTATACAGTAGTACTGTAGGTGCGATGTCACTCCGCAGTAACGACGAATGAACGCTGTCTGCTTTGCATCGGTCGGATACGACACGTCTACTTGTACGACATGCGGTGGAAGTCTCAGCCAATCAATAATATCTTGTCGCCCACAAAAAAAAAAAACGTTTTTGCTTTTGTTTTTTCACGTTTCACGTTTTTTCACGCCATGACAGATGTTCGAGGCAACATTCGTTGTGCCCTGTTCTCACTACACACAAAGCCACCCCGACAACAGCAGCAGCAGCAGCAGCACCTGTCTGTGTGCTCCAACCGTGTACCGCTTCGACCCCCCCCCCGCCACGCAAAGCGGTCACCACGCGAGCGAGTCACCACACCGATTCGCCTCGTCGCTTGTCAGGAGACAACACACCGCGTCAGCTAGAATAGAGTAATCACAGACTCTGGAGGTACTACTGTACAGTACAGTATACGGATACCAACCTCGACACCATTCTACATCTGGTGTCTCCGGTAATTCCTGGGGATCGCGAGTCGAGAGCGGCCCTTTGCACAGCACATCATCACCACGATCACTTAATCACTTTACTCAGTCGCACATTTGCTGCTTTTCGCCGGGCCCTCTGCACCCGAGACGAGGGGAGAGTGTGGATGCGAAAGCAACAACGAACAGCGCAGTAGCCGTACCAGAACCGGATATACCTCAGGTATGCCGACAGAAGTCTCTGTGCTAACCCAGTCTGTATCATCACGGTCGTCAAATACACTGTAGTAGATATCATACCCAAACACGTTGTCCAGCACGGCAGCACAGCAGTATACGAGCATGTTCGCACTGCGTAATTCGCGATAGGCTTTTGTGCCGCTACTGCATGCCCGTCAACATATTAGGACGATACGAGCATGTTCGCACTGCGTAATTCGCGATAGGATTTGTGCCACCACTGCATGTCCGTCAACAAAACAGGACGGTACGAGCATGTTCGCACTGCGTAATTCGCGGTTGGCTTTTGTGCCACTACTGCATGTCCGTCAACATATCAGGACGAAACAAACGTTTGGTCGTCAATAGCTGTCAATGTAAGGAACGATTTATCATATTTACGGAGACCCAAACGATTATTTTAATTCCGGACGGAGGGGGGAGTATCAACAGTAAAAACACACGTTTTTTTCTTGGATCTTTGGATTATGGATTTTTTTGGATTTTTGATTTTTGTATCTTAATGTGTTGGATCCTACTTCCAGATGGGGCAATCTGTACAACTCACCATCCATTGGTCGAATACTGATGCTTCGGAGGTGCTTAATTGGTCAACACAACCCCGAAACAATTTTATTGATCCGCTGCAACTCGTTTTTGCTTGTGCACCGGCCTGTCCTCCCCAAGTGCATCAAACCGCTGCCGATACTTCTTCGTGCTCACCAGGTATTACACAGAAGCGCCGTTTCGCCCGAGTGTCATCCGCGTGACCCATCGCGCCCGTCGACGACCTGTCTGCGTACTCTTACTGCCGTACCTGGGCTAAGCGAGCAACACGTACTACTGTTACAGTACCTGCAAGTCGCCTCCATCATACAGCGCACTCTTCACAAGCTCCAGCCTTTTTTTGCAACGACAGCTGCAGGCTTGAGATTCCAAAGCTTTCTCCATAACCGAGAGAGGAGGCCACAACCTTCTCTGGTGCTCGAGACGGTATCGTCGGACCACTGCAGCGGCGTACAACGGCAGCCTTCGCAGCACTGCGCATCCACCGCAGTTTCCTCCACTGGGACAGCACCAGTCTTCCCCGTCAGTGCTGTTCGCGTCATCAGCAGGCATCTATAGGCATACCGCTCGTCTCAGACGCAAGGAAGACCACCAATCTCGACAGCGGTGTTTCCCCGAAAAAAAAAGGCGTTATTCACAGCACCAACAGCGCAACACCAGCAGCGTCTGCACAGCTTGTTCTTTGCCCGGTCTTTCTACAGCGAGAACCGACCGGTCTGGTACTGCTACGGTGCGGTATTGCTCTACCCGCAGCAACTTCCTACCGTCTTCTGCAGCACAGCGCTCTCGGCAGCTGTAGCCTTTCACTTGGTACAGTGCAGCGGTGTTGGCGGAAGATGACTTTGATCGGGGCGTGGTCCGCGTGGTCCTTGTGGAAGTTCGAGATGGGGCTCTCGTACCGTACGATGGTAAAGGAGACCTGGTGGCTGGATATGGACTTCTTGATAGAGTTCAAGTACTACCTCAAGGGTCAAGTGGTGAGTACATGAACCGCAGGCCTTATCATTGAGCAATGTGCGTGCAATCAAATATGCGCGCCAGCTATTACAACGCCGGTGTTTGTTGCACTGTACTGGAAGCTGGTATGCTAGCACGAGAAGAAACTTGTTCAAGGTCCGTTCCGCGAGGACCAATGTGTCCCCGAATGCAAGGGCAAGCAAGCAAGCGCAATCCGCTACCCTGTGGGTTGGATTGATTGAGAAGCGCGAGCAAGAAATAGGATCTCGTGAATTTATTGGTTTGCGACCTACATATCGTAGTCAGTCGCCTTTGCTATGACACTGGTTCGCCATAATTCGATCAAGCGACGAACAACACCGAGATACAAAAAGCCGAGTTTCTCGGCCACCCCACACCTCAGAAAGTAGGTGTTCCGTTATGTCCCTGTCAAAAGCGCCCAGTGCATGGGCGACGGCACCAGTTAATAATTCACCCAAGCAGTCGCAGGCTCGCCCCTAAAGAGCAACTGGAACGTAATCTTCGTATGCATTGGCACCCTGGAGTTGTTCCTCCGTACATCCTAATACTCCATGGCAGTTTACTGATCTTGAGCTGAGAGTGACCGGAGGTGCACCGGTAGTCACTTGTAGGTACTGTAGAGTATGATTGCACACGGCTCTGACGGATTGATGGTTCCGCTCGGGTGACTGTCGCCGGCCGAGCAATTCCAAGGCCGTCGCTTGTAACGCAAGGCGTTGGGCACTCACTGGATAAACCATACAACTTCGTACGTAGGGTCTCCCTGGGTGCTACCATGCATCGGTTAATCCTGATAGCCATTAGTCATCTTTGGATGGCCGCTGCTTGCTCCACTACTCAATCTTTCTTTCGTCTCATCTTGAATCGTCCGACCGTCGTCGCACGCGATAGGCAACCAGAGGGAAGCGTTGGGAGGCATCCAGCAAGATGCCAAGCTGATCCTGCGTTGGTTGGAGGGTGCCTTGGAGGCGGGACAGGAACTGGCGGTGAGACCGACACCTGTCGTTTCCAATAGCGCGTGTCCCCCCCCCTCCTCAGTCTCCTCGAAACAACAGCCACCACTGCTGAATGGCCCGTCAATACATATATATATATCTATATATATATATCGTCTGTGCTGTTGACTGTGTGATACAAATGCTGTACCTGCAGTAGCTACTGTAGATGAGACGAACTTCGTGATGCCGTGGTCAAGCGGCGATGACTCAAGCCTACATAGAGCTTTGTCCGGTCTCGTAAAGTACAGTACATAGAAGAATATTACCCCAGTACAATTCCGAGTGCCGCACAAAGAGGGTGCTGGGAGAAGTCTGCGCAGAAATGTAGAAGTTCCCTTCCCTGAAGCGACATAGGTTTGTTACCTGTGTTTGTTCCCGGTCAGGGTACACCCTCCTACGAGGAGCGATCTCACATCGCTCCAGAACATCCCTGCACTACGTCGCCGTTGCTTCGAAAAAAAATCAGGAATGTTTCGTTGCTGAAATCCGAGAGATCTTGACACTTGCCAAGGGGTGCCAGCCGGGCGGTGAGGTGGAAATGGTCGATATAGGCGTGGAACACTACCCAACCGAGTGAAGTTTCTCTACCCCCGGGATGGGAAGAAACCGGTAAGATATGCCAGACAATCTACCATACAGTAGGTTCAAGTGGTTGCCTGCTTTAGTTTTCGACAGGGGACGCATCGCCCTCCTTCTATAATAGTAGGTATACTGCATGTCCTTGAATGTTCCTACTGCACTCTACTGCAATCCTCTCCCCTCAAACGAAATCAATGCTGAACTGCACAACCCGTGTGTGTCTACTATAGTTCTCCGATTTTCAGAAGACGTTTAGTCACTTTGTTCGGCATTACGAGGCCTGTCACGCGGGAAGTGATCGCCTTGTAGTTACCAGTGTTGAGCCATCCCAACACCCCCCTCCTCGTACAATTCATACAGCTTACTTGAACCCTTTTGAGACACAAGAAACGCCACCTCATAAAAGGAGACATGCTGTCTCATCAACCTGTAGAAAATGTGTTGTATGTTAGCGCCTGGCAGTACGAGTAGTGTTGCGCGCTTCGTGCTGTCCTGTCCTTGTAGCTCGGACTTCAACTATCATCACCTAACTCAGGTGAGAGAGCTTTGTGCACGACCGATGCTGTGTTCATTCGTCTTTTTCGTCGTTTTCCTGCTCTGAATCCCATCGGAGGTTAATACAAGCGCTCAAGTTTCGTTTTGCTTGCGTTTGTTCCTTTGTCAAGGCTGGCGTGAAGGCTGCCGTCACCAAGACCTCCCAGCGGAGAAAACACTGTCCAGATGCAGCTGAGCGTCTACAGTACTCTCTTCCAGCAACGTTGGTTGGTACGGTGGGCTGTTGCAGCTCGGGTTTTATCGCATGCCGGACTACCCTCCTATAATCGTAGCTGGGTTTGGTTAGTAGAGAGGAGGGGGGGGTGGTGGTGTTTTGCTCCTTCTTTATGGCGGAATCAACAGCTCACGTTGTTTGTAGACTGCCCGTATTCCATGGCCATGGCATATGG
The DNA here is from genome assembly GCA_031763025.1 of Macrocystis pyrifera. Taxonomy (NCBI): domain Eukaryota; class Phaeophyceae; order Laminariales; family Laminariaceae; genus Macrocystis; species Macrocystis pyrifera. The sequence continues at coordinate 4,963,362 of JASSKH010000032.1, read as the reverse complement.
TGATGCATACGTGTGTGTCACTCCACGCTTGACGCAGGCGGGGTCGATGCCAGATTTTGTAGAGGACGAAGGCCGTGTTACGTGGGTTTCGTATGCGTCATGTACCCGAAATAGTGTAATCAGGCCAGTACGCGCATGGTAGTACACGCGCGTGTTGAATGCCACCTTCGCTGGGTCTGCCCCTCTCTTCTGTGCCCGTCCCTGTCGCCTGTGACAACAGTGACCGATCACCCACCGGAAATAGTTACACGCAGGAGCTCCATGGAGCACGAAGTCTCTCCCACCCGCCCACGAGGGGATGCGCGACGAGGAGTCAGTCACTCCTGTGCTGTGCAGTAATAGTGGGCGATGGACACTCTACTGGCTGAGGCTTTGCAAATGCCACTGGGCGGATTGGATAGTAAAGTTTTATGTAAATACTAGGAATACAGCACAATCCCACCTTTGCTCTGAATAGCTGCCTGGTATGCGCTGCAGTTTCAAGGTCTGTCTATGTATGAGAGTTTTCGCCGCATGTTATTTTGAGATGTCGAATGACCGTAGAGTGGGGTGCGTAAGGCAACAATGATGGTGCTTGGTATACGCGCGATGGCTGGTGGGCGGTTATCTTTCGCTGGAGTGGGCATGCATAGGTGATCAGGCGGTGCACCACCTTTCGGGCGGCTTGTAAATTGGGTTGTGCTGTACCGAAGCTCGAGTTCATGATAGTATGATGCAGGGGTGTGTGGGTGCTCGCAGTTTAGGCCAAAACTGTGATGGTGCTCGTTGGAGCTGTCCAGCAATCGGAAGTCCTGTTATGTGATGATTGTTCAGGGCTTAGAAGTCCCACTGTGAATATTCGGCGCATGAACATAAAAAAATAATGAAGATATATTGGATGCATTCAGGTGTCTTCTCCTGGAATCACAGTCTGTGCCCTGTGTATCAGATGCTGGAGCAACACTAGTGGTTCATACAACACATACGACCAATCCGCACCACGGCCTGTTACACTCTATGTGCAATCCTGGTATACCAGTATATCATACTTGCACCATTTACGGTATGTAGAGATGATTTATATAAAAATAAGTGCGGGGTGCATGTTGTTTGGATACATTTGGACCTCTCTGCTAATGCACTGAGCGCAGTACTATCGAAATGCTATCAAACAAACCGCTGGACCGACCTAGATTCCAGTTTCGAAACTAAACACAGACACGCCTCAACGTCCCGCAGAAAACCCCACGACCAACTTCAAACAAGTCCATGTCTCTCTCCCCGCCTTTCGACCCCTGGCCCCGACAGCATTTCCTACAGCTCGAGACCACGACCCCTGGTTTCTTACGCCTTCGTGCCGCCTCTCCCCATCTCCAACTCCCTACATCACACCAGAGAGGTCAGAAGACGGTCAAGCACCAGGCCGTCTATCTGTTAAGGCTGCCTGCCAACGTGTCCCCACCGGTCTAATACTACACATATGTTGTGTGCTTTAGCCGGTCAAAAAACGCCTCATTATCTGTGTCGAAGCTGGGCCAAGGTGTAGACACTGGTACACCTAAACATATCGCGCGGCCACCCAGGATCTCCAAAACGTTATCCCAACATCTTGTCTCGCGTGCCCATCGATTCGAGGCGCCATATTGTTTGTCAGAACATTCATCTCGCCCGAGCGTGGTCGATTGCCTCGACCCGCGCGGAGTCGGGAGTCTCTCCCTCTCGCCTGTGACAAAGGGAGCGGCGCACTTCATACTCTCGGTCAGGAGATTGATGGCCTGCCATATCCTGGGGGAATAGCCGCTTGCCGGTTGTCTAGAAACCTGCAACCTCCCGCCTCAGACGCGTTCTACGGTAGAGGTAGTACGTTTCCCCCTAGATGGTTTCCGAATGACGGGGCTTCTTAACCCACAACCGTCGCAATGCCAATCTTGTTTCGAAAAATGATGTTTTTGCGTACTTGGGCCATGTGATTATTCATCGGGATGCAATTTGATTTTTGCTGAAGTCAGTTTTCGGGTGAGATGTGGCGCTCCTCAGGTGAGGAGTCTCAGAAAATATCTGGTGAACCTCTATCATACTACGCCTCCCCGCACGGTGTGCAAACCCCAATCCTACTCGCTTGTCGCTGACTGGCTGAGATCTGGGGCTTGTAAAGACAGCAAACCCCGCCCTGGAGGTTCACCAAGTTCAGTGACTATCTATCTCAGAATATTCAATAGATATAGTCGTTGTGGATTGCACATGGATCAGTTGCAGAATGTTGTACACATCGAGTACCCGCGGAGTATAGCGCCATATCTCTGGATGAGAAATGCCTCCATGAATCTACAGCTATCAAGTCCTGAGGACGAAAATGATGCCCGCTAATTTGATACTTCCCGCACTGCGTGGAAAATCCAACCCAATTGGCTGGTCGCTGAAGGGCGGAAGTTGCGTGGAGATTTCGCCGTACCTGCCCCATTCCGGACAGAAAAATTCTTCGATAAGCCTGCAAATAAACAACTGCGGGCGAAAACGGTGACCCCCCGGTTCGATACCTCTCCGCATGGTTTGTGGAAATCGCAACCTCGCCAGCTAATATTGATTGACTTGGGACTCATGAGGATAGTCACACCCGTGAAGGATAAGCTGTCGAACATGCTAGTCGACGCGTGAGGTAGACAAGCAGGGCACCTAGTTAGTGTAGTTTGGTTTGGTGTTGGCGGTTGCCATGGCTGGCGGCCGACTGAACGCATTTGTGCGCGGTGGAGGACTCAAACTCGGAACGGGGAGAATTATCGTTTTTGTAGTGTGCACCAGGTATATGTGGTAAGGTATGCACGAGGCAGTCTACATTGTATATCCGCTGCTATCTCTGGAAGTGGACGCGCCCAAAACCAAACCAACCCATTTGATGCTGTCATCTACATGCAAGAAGGTCCGCTTCACAAGCGGCTCTTGGTAGGATGTAGCTCACCCTTCATGCGACTCGACGAACATCACAAGGCGCGTAGCGCTTGGTGAAAGCAATGTCTGCGAGGTCGGTGAAAGCTCCACGTGCTCTGTGTTAAGGGTGGCGTTTTATGTGTTTCAGATCTTGCCCTATAGACACATCCCTCGGCGCTTGCACTCTCGTCCTCACCGAGAGAAATTCAGCAAGCGTTGTGAGAACTTCCTCCGAGGCGGCGTGGTATCAGTCGCCATACACATACGATATTCGATTATCCCTAGTGATGCGCTCGCCACACGACAAAGTGCAGCCGCGTGAGCTATCACGTCGCGCGTATGTTTCCCCTGGGACAGGAAGAAAACCGAGGAAAAATGATAAAGCTGGAAACCCTGGTACGATATACAGCACACGTATTCGAACGACTGTTTAATCCACATATGGATATCAGTATCTTACAGCAATCGTAGCCCAGGATAGCAAGGTCGGAAAGAACGAAGAAAAAAAAAAACGCCGTGAACGAACATCGCCCGGACCGTTTTCGAGGGAAGAGTTTGAAGGTTGAGGGGGACGGTGAAGAAAATCGCGAGATGGAAACGCAGACGAAGATCCTCAACCTAATGAAAAACTTTGGAGGGGAATGGTTGGGGTGAGGGGATGTAATAGTGTCGATAACCAAGCCTCACGAGGTGCTCGGCCTTCCTGGAAGGGAAAGCTGGACACAGCTGAGACACAGGGTTCCGCTGGCGAAGAAATCGCGATAAACCGTAACCAGTGGAGGGGGTCCGATTCACAATCGTCTGTGTGTTTGCTTGCAATTTTTGGCGCATAAAAAGGGTACACAGCATCACTGCCGGCCGTCTCCAAATAATGATCTCACAGCCCTATATGTTCCGAAGGAAAAAAGAAACACGGGAGTAGAGGTTACGCTGAAATTACTGCGGAAGAAATTCTCTCAACATAGGTTTCGGGGGCAAAAAGAATCACGGGAGTAGAGGTTCCACTGAAAATACTGTGGGAGACTTTTCTTTCAAACATAAAACCAGACCTACTGGGCCAGAGTCATCTCGGTTTCATATTGCAGGGCCGGTACTACCGCACCTTGTGGAGAGTTTAGAGCCACCGCGATTCGGACTCTGCTGAAAACGGTAGCTGTAGCCGCAGAGCCATGTCATGACACAGTGGGGGGGATCAAATTCCCTTCAGGGGTGGTACCTTATTTTCTGAACGCAACATCTCTCATCGCCCGAAGCATGGACTTCGAAGAACGTTTGTTCGCGCGCAATCCGACCAACTACTGTGCTGCTGTTCTAGAACCATAATTGGTATATATATATTTTTTTGTTGTTGATGGTGGAATTATCGTATTACGGGGGACCATAGTAAATAGTACCTACGGTACACACAAAAACCTATCTATGTACCTATTTTTACTAACATTTTTTGGTCCGGTCCCCGTTAATAGTAAACCGTACACTAATAGCTGCTCACTTGAAGAGCTCAACCGGTCAGAAAATACTGCCTCAGAAGGCTAAAAGTGGTACCGCTGTCGTGGCAATGCTATTAATAGGGGTATACACTGCTGTAGTAGTACCGTGGGCATAGTTTGGGGTAGGGGATGGTCGCTTGGTACCAACAGCTTTCACTATCCGTCCTTCGGATCGTTTACTTTTTTGGAAAATACAGCACCCGCAGGCAAACCCGAGAGTCACACGCATAAAAACATCGTTTTGCAAGCAAAAGAGGAGAAACAATAATTTTGTCAAAAACTATACAGCGCCGAAAATGAAAGAGTTTTTTTCTGCGCCTCCTCGCATTCCCCAAAATTTTGGACCCAGTTAATATTTCTTCTCATTTGCAGTTATGAACCCGATTTTTCTATTTGCTTCTTTATGCATCTTGTTCTGCACGGGGCATATATGTACGTATGAGTACATGGTCCAATAACTGCACAAGTTATCCCATTATATTTTCAAGTAGTTTGGTGCAGTTCATTCGGTGGGCTTGACGGCCTTCAACATACCTGACCGGAACATTCCAGTATCTACAGTACGTACATCTCGTTCACGCTTTTCACGTTCGTTCATGTTCTTTCATGTTCTTTTTGTGGCCCGTCTGCCGTTGAGGCGGGGCCTGCTCTAAACCGTACGCACCATACGCACTGTATATATCTAATGCTATTGTAGTTTTTTTCATGAGTGATCGACGTTTATTTGCATTATGTTTCTCAGTAATTATTCTTAGTAGCCAGCGTGCTGCACGTACAGTACTTGGATAGCAATCACAAAAACAGGTACACTAACGTATATACTGCTGTAGGTTGGGTTGGCGCCGGTTGGTAACGGCACTGTAAAACATGCCGCTCACTACGTGAGCTACACAAACAGAGCACCTGTATGTATTTGTTTTATAGCGGTCGGCCACAGCTGGCGATCGGGTTTAGATCCTTTGTGCGGGGTGGAACACCTGAACTCCACACAAGGGGAATGGTTGTATCGCGTAGTGTTTATCGCAAGCCAATCACAAGGCAGTTGCATTGTACCCCCTTTTCTGTCTCTGGAAGAGGCCACACCGGAAAATTGATTATCTCATTGGCATCCATGCGCAAGTGCACCTTACAAGCGGTTCTTAGTTGGATGCAGCTCACTCTTCATGCGACTCGCCGAACACCTTACGGCGCCTCGCGCGGTCCAAGCAATCTCCGCCTGGTCGGTGAAACCCTGACGTGCTCCGTCCCGGCCTTGTAAGCATGTGAGGGTCTATGGTCATACGGCTACGGCCATGCATGATATCGAGTGCACCCCCCCCCCCCTCTTTCTCAATATGAAAAGTAGATAATGTAGAACGCCTAGAGACACCCAATCGAGAGGTCGTCCACACGTTGTGAAGTTTGCTACACATACGTTGTTCACAGTTTCTACAAAAGGAGTCTAACACGCCCGCACTCTGCACGGGGGAGGTCCCGGCCACCTGTGACAGCTTCAGAAACTCTGCGTGTTCGAACGTGAGTTTACCGCACTATCGTTCTTTATCAGAGAGGGTACTGTATCCGCTGTGATATCTATAATCGGGAAACACGCACGGCGGTAGCAGAGGCTCGAGCCACCACCGACGACGTCGATCATTAGTGCCTCGCAGGAAGGAGCATATGTTTTGACAATTCTTGAGACCCCAGACTATAGCCTAAGAGTCTATCTCGTAGCAGGTGCGAATATATATGCGATTTCGCGATTTCACACAGCAGTAATGACGAATGAAACGCTATCCGCGGTGCAACGTTCGGGTACGGAATATCTACGGTACGCGGTGGAATCCTCGGCCAATGACCGTATCGCCCACCACAGCTAAATCAGTTTTTCATTTCTTAGGTTTTACGTTTTACGTTGTACACCATGGTCGGTGCTCGACGATCCAGCCAACACTCGCTGTGCCCTGTACCCAGCGCTGACAAGACAACATCAGCACGCCTGTCTGTGTGCTCCAGTCGTCGACCGCATCGACCCCATCGTACGAAGCTTCGAAGAAAGACAGCCACCACACCCATTTGCCTTTTATTTATAGCCATCACAGCACACTCCCTCCGCATACAGAGCGCTGTAGTCACAGAGGAATGCTCTACGCACAGTATTCCAACAACCTCGACACCATTCCTGCTTGCGGTATTTGGTAATTGGTATCTCGAATCGCGACCGAGCCTCTCCAAAGCGCAGGATCACCAGCATCACCAGCAGCAACGTGAAGGCGGGCGCACTACACCACCGCTGTGCTGCTTGCCGGGCCATCATCTCCTTCCGAGGGAGGGAGTGGATACGACAATAAAACACAGCAACCACAACAACAACAGCATCTTCAGTCGGACGAGACCGGGCATACTTGAGGTATGGCATGCTGACAAATCTATATCTGCGAACTCAGACTTGATCGGGGTCGTCAGATATCGAGTTACTGCATCGTACCAAAATACGTTTTTTCCAGTACTACAGTTCGTATACTACTTGATTAATATTACGAGGCAGCGATACCGGCTTACAGTCAGGAGGGAGGACGTTTTGGTTTGGTATTTATTTATTGGGGAAAGGGTGCCATATATGTTATTGCAGTACACTTCAACACAGCAACTTCAGTGTCGCTTTCCCGTCGTAAGTCCCAGCCGCCTTTCTTAGTGCCCACACTGTTACAGTACTCACCATACAACTAACTGTTCCTGGTGGATAGGCGGCCCGTACTGTATGGCGTGAGGTATACTAGCGAACTATAGGATGGGTGCACGGTATCAGGTACCAGGTATCAGGTATCATATTGCACCGCCTATGGTTGGTATCACTTCGTCCGTGAATGTAGGGAACGCTTAATCCTTGCTCCGACCAATTGAACGGCCCCTACATTTCCGACAGACCCAAATTGACCGTTATACATATTGGATTTTGGACCTTTGGATCTTTGGGTTTTGGATCTTTGATTTTTGGATCCTCTTCCAGCTCAGCCAATCGGTAGAAATTACGTATCATATTGATGGCTCTGGATGTTTCATTGGCCAACACAATCCCGAAACGTTTTTATTGACCCGCTCCAATTCGTTTTTGCTTGCATACCCTCCAACCCTGCCGAAGTGCAGAAGCCCCTGCGTACTGCACCCGATTCAACAACAGAAGCGCCATCTCACTCGAGTGTCATCACCGCCACCCATCGCGCCCGCCGACGATCCGCTTGCATACTCTTACTACTGTACCTGGGATAAGCGAGCACTACTTACTACCTGCACGGCGTTCCACCACACAGCGCGCTCTTCCCAAGTAGCTCCAAGCCTCTGCACCAACAGCAGTCTTTTTCGTTCTACAGATTTCTCCCTATACCAAAGAGCGGGAGCCATAGTGTTCGCCGGTGCTCTGGAGGGGATAGACGGTCCACTGCAGCGGCGTGGAACGGCAGCCTTCGCACCACTGGGTATCCACAGCAGTTTCCTTCACAGCGACACCACTGGTCTCCTCCATCATTAGTGCTCTTCGCAGCATCAGCAGGCATCCACACGCATAGCGCTCGTCGCAGAAGCAAGGAAAACCACCAATTTTGACAGCGGTGTTTCCTCGAAAACTTGAAGGCGTTATTCACAGCATCGAACAGCACAACACCAGCAGTCGTGTCTTCGCAGCTTGTTCTTCACCCGGTCTTTCTGCAGCGAGCACCGACCGGTCTGGTACTGCTACGGTGCGGCATTGCTCTACCCGCAGCAACCTACTACCGTCTTCTACAGCACAGCGCTCTCGGCAGCTGTAGCCTTCTACCTAGCACGGTGCAACGGTGTTGGCGGAAGATGACTTTGATCGGGGCGTGGTCGGCGTGGTCCTTGTGGAAGTTCGAGATGGAACTCTCGTATCGTACGATGGTGCAGGACACGTGGTGGTTAAATATGGACTTCTTGATAGAGTTCAAGTACTACCTCAAGGGTCAAGCGGTGAGTACATGAACAGCAGGCCAGATTATTGAGTAATGCGTGTTCAATCAAATATGCGCCAGATATTTCAACCTTGCTGTTTGTTGCACTGTGCTGGAGTCTGGTATGCAACGTAGAACCAGGAGAAACTGGTTCAAGGTCCGTTTCACGAGTACCAATCTGTCCCCGAATGTAAGGGCAAGATGGAAGCGCAATCCGCTACCCGTGGGTTGGAATGGTTGAGAGTCATGAGCAAGAAGTAGGAGATCGTGGGTTGATCCAGAATTTACTTTGTGACCAACATAGCCGCCTCTGCCATGATTCTGGATGGGCAGAACTCGATTGAGCGACCAACAACAGCGATACACAAAGCTGGTCTTTGCGGCCACCTCGCACCCCAGACAGTAGTTAATCTGTTACGTCGATCAAAAGGGCCTACGTCACGGGCAACGGCAACGGCTATTTCACCACAGAGGCAGTTGCAGGCTCGCACCCATACAGCAACTTGAAAACAACCTTCGTAGACATTGACACCCTGGAGTTGTTCCTCCGTACATTCTAGTGTTTCATTGCAGTTTACTGATCTTGATCTGAGAGTGACGGGAGGTGCACCGGTAGTCACTTGTAGGTACTGCGGTAGAGTATGATTGCACACGACACTGACTGACTCATGATTCCGCTCGGGTGATTGTCGCCGGCCGAGCGGTTCCAATGCCGTCGCTTGTAACGCCAGGCGTTGGGCACTCACTGAATGAAGAATACAACCACGTACGTAGGGTCTCCCTGGGTGTTCTCATGAAACAGTCAATCCTGATAGCAAGCCATATTTTGATGACCGGTGCATGCTCCACTACTCGATCCTTCTTTCGTCCCGTTTTCAACCGTCCGACCGTCGCACGCGATGGGCAACCAGAGGGAAGCGTTGGGGGGCCTCCAGAAGGATGCCAAGCTGATCCTGGATTGGTTGGAGGGTGCCTTGGAGGCGGGACAGGAACTGGCGGTGAGACCGACACCTGTCATTTCCAATAGCGCGTGCTCCCCCCTCCTCAGTCCCCTCGAAACAACAGCCACCACTGCTGAATGGCCCGTCAATATATATATATATATATATCGTCTGTGTCGTTGACCGTGTGATACAAATGCTGTACCTGCAGAAGCTACTGTAGATGAGACGAATGTCGCGATGCCGTGGTCAAGCGGCGACGACTTAAGCCTACATACCTGGTAGAGGTTTGTCCGGTCCCGTATAGTACAGTATATGGAAGAATGTTACCCCGGTTCAATTCCGCGTGCCGCACAAAGAGGGTTAAGGGAGGATTCTGCGTAGATTTGTAGAAGTTCCCTTCCTTGAAGCGATATACGTTAGTTATCTGTGTTTGTTCCCGGCCAGGGTACACCCTCCCAAGAGGAGCGATCTCATATAGCTCTAGAATATCCCCGCACTGCGTCGTCGTTGGTCCAAAAAAAATCAGGAGTGTTTCATCGCTGAGATCCGAGAGATCTTGACATTTGCTAAGGGGTGCCAGCCGGCCCGTGAGGTGGAAATGGTCGATATGGGCGTGGAACACTGCCCAACCGAGTAAGGCCACTCTACCCCCGGGATGGGAAGAAGCAGGCAAGATATGCCAAATAATCTACCATGCAGCAGGTTCAAGTGATTAACTGTTTTTTTGTTTCGGCCGGGACACACATCGCCATCTTTCAAGTTGATCTGCTGCATGTCCTTGAATGTTCCTATTGCGCACTACGGTAGTCCTCTCTCCTGAAACGACATCAATGTTGAACTGCGCAACCCGTGTGTGTCTAGTTCTCCGATTTTCAGAAGACGTTTAGCCTCTTTGTTCGGCATTACGAGGCCTGTCACGCGGGAAGTGATCGCCTTGCCAGTTATCACCGTTGAGCCATCTCACCACCCCCTCCTCGTACAGTTCATATATCTTACTTGAACCCTTTTGAGACACAAGAAACGCCACCTCATAAAAGGAGACATGCTGTCTCATCAACCTGTAGAAAATGTGTAGTTGTGTTGGCGCCAGGCAGTACGAGTAGTGTTGCGCGCTTTGTGCTGCCATGTGCTTGTAGCTCGTACAATAAATTATAATTGTCATTCCCTAACTCAGGTGATAGGGCTTTGTGCATGACCGATGCTGTGTTCATTATTCTTTGTTCGTCGTTTAACTGTTCTGAATCCCACGGAGGCTAATACACGCACTATTGCTCGTTTTGTTTGCGTTTGTTCCTCTGTCAAGGCTGGCGTGAAGCTGCCGTCACCAAGATCTCCCAGCCGAGAAAAAACTGTCCAGATGCAGCTGAGCGTCTACAGTACCCTCTTCCAGCAACGTTGGTTGGGCACGGTGGGCTGTTTTAGCTTGGTGTTTTATCGTAACAGTATGTCGGATTACCCTGCTATATTCGTAGCTGGGGTTTAGTTAGTAGAGGGGAGGGGCGGGTGGTGGCGTTTCGCTCCTTCTTCATGGCGGAACCAGCAGCTCACGATGTTTGCAGGCTGCCCGCATTCCATGGCCATGGCATATGGTGATTCATACGTGTGTGTCACTCCACGCTTGACGCAGGCGGGGTTGATGCCAGATTTCCTAGAGGACGAAGGCGGTGTTGCGTGGGTTTCGTATGCGTCATGTACCCGAAATAGTGTAGTCAGGTCAGTACGCGCATGGTATAGCCGCGTGTTGAATGCCACCTTCGCTAGGTCTGCCCCTTTCATCTGTGACCGTCCCTGTCGCCCGTGACATCAGTGACCGATCACCCACCGGAAATAGTTATACGTAGGGACCCCATGGAGCATGAAGCTTCACCCACCCGCCCACGAGGGGATGCGCGACGAGGAGTCACTCACTGCTCTGGTCTGCAGTAATAGTGGGCGATGAACACTTTACTGGTTGAGGCTTTGCAAATGCCACTGGGCGGATAGAGTAGTAACGTTTAATGTAAATACTTGGATTACAGTACAATCCCACCCTTGCTCTGAATAGCTACCTGGTATGCGCTACAGTTTCAAGGTCTGTCTAGATATGAGAGTTTTCGCCGCATGTTATTTTGAGATGTCGAATGACCGTAGAGTGGGGCGCGTAAGGCAACAATGATGGTGCTTGGTATATGCGCGATGGCCGGTGGGCGGTTAGCTTTCGCTGGAGTGGGCATGCGTAGGTGATCAGGCGGTGCACCACCTTTCGGCCGGCTTGTAAATTGGGTTGTGCTGTACCGAAGCTCGAGTTCATGATAGTATGGATGCAGGGGTGTGTGGGTGCTCGCAGTTTAGCCCAAAACTGTGATGGTGCATGTTGGAGCTGTCCAGCACTCGGAAGTCTTGTTACGTGATGATTGTTCAGGGGTTAGAAGTCCTACTGTGAATATTAGGCGCATGAACATAAACAAATAATGATGATATAATGGATGCGTTCAGGTGTCTTCTCCGGGAATCACAGTCTGTGCCCTGTATAGCGGATGCTGGAGAAACACTAGTGGTTCATACAACACGTACGGCCAGTCTGTACCATGGGCTGTTATACTCTATGCGCAATCTTGGTATACCAGTATATCATACTTGCACCATTCACGGTGTGTAGTGGTGATTTATATGAATAAGTGCGGGGTGCATGTTGTTTGGATACATTTGGATCTCTCTGCTAATGCACTGAGCGCAGTACTATCGAAATGCTATCTAACAAACCGCTCGACCGACCTAGATTCCAGTTTCGAAACTAAACACAGACACGCCTCAACGTCCCGCAGGAACCCCCCCGGCCAACTTCAAACAAGTCCATGTCTCTTTCTCGCCTTCCGACCAATGGCCCCGGTAGCATTTCCTGCAAACTCGAGACCACGACCCCTGGTTCCTTACGCCTTCGTGTTCCTCTTCCCATCTCCAACTCCCTACATCCCACCAGAGAGGTCAGAAGACGGTCCAGCACCAGGCCGACTATCTCTTCAGGCTGTCTGTCAACAACGTGTCCCCACCGGTCTAATACCACACATATGTTGTGTGCTATAGCCGGTAAAAAACGCCTCATTATCTGTGTCGAAGCTGGGCCAAGGTGTAGACACTGGTGCACCTAAGCATATCGCGCGGCCACCCAGGATCTCCAAACCTTTATCCCAACATCTTGTCTCGCGTGCCCATCGATTCGAGGCGCCATATTGTTTGTCAGAACATTCATCTCGCCCGAGCGTGGTCGATTGCCTCGACCCGCGCGGAGTCGGGAACCTCTCCTCCTCGCCTGTGACAAAGGGAGCGGCGCACTCCATACTCTCGGTGAGGAGATTGGTGGCCTACTATATCCTGGGGGAATAGCCGCCTGCCGGTTGTTTGGGAACCTGTATCTTCCCGCCTCGGACCCTGACCGTCCAAGCAAGAGGCGAGTATTTCAAGGTCAGTAGGGAGCAGGTTGCGATTTGTAGAGCATCGGAAGGAGAAGCATCGGGGCGGAAGTGGTGTAGAGGGAATGAAGCGGTTGGGAGGGATAGAAGAGGGGACGGGACGGGGTGCAGTATCGAGGGGATGCAGGTTTCTTCATGCAACGACTCTACGTCCCCCTTCCCCCACCAAAACCTCAAAATAAATATTCTCACGCGACGCAAAAATGTATGGGTCATACAGTGAGGTCCCTACCAACGCTGAATTCTGGATAGTACCCCCCCCCCCCCCCCCTCCCCTGATGTTCCAGTCTTTTTGCGCGGCAACTCTTTTAGGCACGTTTCACCCACTCCTCCATATCTTCCCCACAAGCAGCCGGTCTCTCCACATTCTAACCCGTCCCAAATCACTCCCCCCGTCAATCAATACCCCCCACCTCTAAAATTAACACCCTGCCAGCCGGTCCCACATCGACAAGCCCTCCCCCTGGCCAGGTATCTCAATATATTATAATCTAATATGGGTTAGCTCTCAATCCAGCGTTTCCCCAGTCCCAGTCCCATTGGTCGCCCCCCCCCCACCACTCCCTGCCCGCCCTCGGCCAATGGTGGGGTCTAGGACACGCGGCGGTAGTTTCCCCTCGCGTGAACATGGAGGTGCTGCAGCACCTGGGAAAGATAGGGTCTCACCCCTGGATAAGTAAATCGTTCAGTGAATCTACAACTCCGATGTACTGGGGACAAAGTCGTAGACCCCCCGGGGTCCATGGCTCCCCGCATGGTGTGTCAACTCCAACCCCACTGGTTGATTGCTGATTGGTTGGGGTTCGTGGGGCCAGCGCCAATCGAGGAGGTTGTGGTGCCACTCCTAGATCATAGAAGCCTCCTATTCATTTACAACCCCGACGACCCGGGGACGAACACGGTGATCCCCCGGTCCGATACTGCCCCAAACGGTGTGTAAATCTCAACCCCACTCGCTGGTCGCTGAATGGCTGAGATCTGGGGCTTGTAAAGACAGCAGGCCCCGCATTGGAGGTTCTTCAAGTTCAGTGACTATCCATCTCAGAATATTCAATATATATAGTCGTTGTGGATTGCACATGGACCAGTTGCAGAAAGTTGTACACATCGAGCACCCGCGGAGTATAGCGCTATATCTCTGGATGAGAAATGCCTCCATGAATCTACAACTACCAAGTCCCGTGGACAAACATGGTGCCCCCCGGTTTGATACTTCCCCGCACTGCGTGGAAAACCCAACCCAATTGGCTGGTCGCTGAAGGGCGGAGGTTGCGTGGAGATTCTGCCGTACCCGCCCCATTCCGGACTGAAAAATCCTTCTCTACGCCTGCACATAAAAAACTGCGGGCGAAAACGGTGACCCCCCGGTTCGATACTTCTCCGCACGGTTTGTAGAAATCCCAACCTCACCGGCTAATCACTGATTGACTGGGACTCATGAGGATAGTCACACCCGGGAAGGATAAGCTGTCGAACATGCTAGTCGATGCGTGAGGTAGACAAGCAGGGCACCTAGTTAGTGTAGTTTGGTTTGGTGTTGGCGGTTGCCATGGCTGGCGGCCGACTGAACGCATTTGTGCGCGGTGGAGGACTCCAACTCGGAACGGGGAGAATTATCGTTTTTGTAGTGTGCACCAGGTATATGTGGTAAGGTATGCACGAGGCAGTTTACATAGGGAAGTGGACGAGATAGACAACCATCCAATCCATTTGATGCTGTCATCTATATGCAAGAAGTCCGCTTCACAAACAGCTCTTATGATGATGCAGCCCACCCTTCATGCGACTCGACGAACATCACAAGGCGCTTCGCGCCTGGTACAAGCAATGTCTGCGAGGTCGCACGTGCTCCGTGTTTTGGCTGACGTTTTATGTGTTTCAGATCTTGCCCTATAGACACATCCCTCGGCGCTTGCACTCTCGTCCTCACCGAGAGAAATTCAGCAAGCGTTGTGAGAACTTCCTCCGAGGCGGCGTGGCATCATTCGCCATACACATACGATATTCGATTATCCCTAGTGATATGCTCGCCACACGACAAAATGCAGCCGCGTGAGCTCTAACGTCCCGCATATGTACCCTCTGGGACAGGAAGAAAACCGAGGAAAATGATAAAGCAGGAAACCCTGGTAAGCTATACAGCACATGTATTCGAACGACTGTTTAATCCACACATTGATGTCAATATCTTGGAGCAATCATAGCCCAGGATAGCAAGGTCGAGAAGCACAAAGAAAATAAAGCGCCGTGAACGAACATCGCCCGGACCGTTTTCGAGGGAAGGGTTTGAAGGTTGAGGGGGACGGTGAAGAAAATCGCGAGATGGAAACGCAGACGAAAATCCTCAACCTAATAAACAACTTTGGAGGGGAATGGTTGGGGTGAGGAGATGTAACAGTGTCGATAACCAAGCCTCACGAGGTGCTCGGCCTTCCTGGAAGGGAAAGTTGGACATAGCTGAGACACAGGGTTCCGCTGGCGAAGAAATCGCGACACACCGTAACCAGTGGAGGGCGTCCGAGTCACAATCGTCTGTGTGTTTGCTTGCAATTTTTGGCGCTAAGGGGTACACAGCATTACTGCCGGCCGTCTCCAAATAATGATCTCACAGCCCTCTATGTTTCGAAGGAAAAAAGAAACACGGGAGTAGAGGTTACACTGAAATTACTGCGGAAGACATTCTCTCAACATAGGTTTCGGGGGCAAAAAGAATCACGGGAGTAGAGGTTCCACTGAAAATACTGTGGGAGACTTTTCTTTCAAACATAAAACCAGACCTACTGGGCCAGAGTCATCTCGGTTTCATATTGCAGGGCCGGTACTACCGCACCTTGTGGTGAGTTTAGAGCCACCACGATTCGGACTCTGCTGAAAATAGTAGCTTTAGCCGCGGAGCCATGTCATGACACAGTGGGGGGGATCAAATTCCCTTCAGGGGTGGTACCTTATTTTCTGAGCGCAACATCTCTCATCACCCGAAGCATGGACTTCGAAGAACGTTTGGTAGGGCGCAATCTGACCAACACTGATATGCACTACTACTGTGCTGCTGTTCTAGAACTATGACTGGTATATATTTTTGTTGACGGTGGAATTATCGTATTACGGGGGGCAGTACCTACGGTACACATAAAAACCTATCTATGTACCTATTTTTAATAACATTTTTTGGTCCTACTTGCTATGGTCCCCGTTAATTGTAAGCCGTACACTAATAGTTGCTCACTTGAAGAGCTCAACCGGTCAGAAAATACTGCCTCAGAAGGCTAAAGTGGCACCGCTGTCGTGGCATTGCTATTCAAGCTGTAGTAGTACCGTGGGCATAGTTTGGGGTAGGGGATGGTCGCTTGGTACCAACAGCTTTCACTATCCGTCCTTCGGATTCGTTTTTTTTTTGGAAAATACAGCACCCGCAGGCAAACCCGAGAGTCACACGCATAAAAACAAACATTTTGCAAGCAAAAGAGGAGAAACAATAATTTTGTCGAAAACTATACAGCGCCGAAAATGAAAGAGTTTTTTTCTGCGCCTCCTCGCATTCCCCAAACTTTTGGACTATGGCCTCTGCCAGATGATATCAGCAAGAGGGCTTCCAGCGAGGGACTCCACCAGTCTCGCTGGCCTCGCACTCAGTAAGTCTTGTTCTTAGAGCTTGTATTATCACGGAGTGATCCTCATCGGACCACGAGCCAGGTGGCTAGGGGACATCACACAGGATCCCCGGCCACTGCTCCACTCACACATGCGATTACACTGAAACCTCCACGGCTTGGTATCTTTTGGCTACAGCACCCCCAAAGCGAGTTCACTCGACACGAACGAGCTTGACAAAACCAAAAAACCAAGACGAAATCGCATGCGGCAAATCACAAATCAATGCTGAACTCTGAAGCAATTTTAATCTTGAGCGCACGGGTCATCCGTAATTTGCGCAATTCCTTCACGACGAATTCAGGCGCAGCAGAATAAATCGACCGCAAAGACTCCCACGTGCGCTCCTCTGCTTCGAAACCATCCCAATCGACCAAGACAATCACCTCGTTGGCATCATCTTCGGCCACATGCACCAAAGCATTCATGCGGCATTCACCCTGCGCAAAGGAATGTTGGAAAACATCCTTCAGATCAGCGGTGACGTTCAACGTCGCATCCGCATAAAATCGTAAACGAGCCACGTGAGCTTGATGCACCTTCCCAGAAACGATGTTCTGAACTGAGTACACATGATCATGATCAGCTGCTACCACACGCCACGGACCAGTCCATGTGGACAACAATTTCGGTGTGACACCCTGCCGACGAACACGAGCATACAACACGAAATCACCAACCGCAAATTTTGGCAACACCACCTGGCCCTGAGCCTGTTTACGTTTGTTGTCGCGAGACACGGCAACAGCTGCGCGAATATCGGCGCAAAATCTCTCCTGCTCTGCAACGACTTCACGGACGTTCGCACGCAACAAGTCAGCATTCATCACGTCAACATTCCACCTGCCATCAGACTCAGAAACGAGCGCCGAGAAATCGGTACGCGGAGCACGCCCAAACATCACGCTGTACGGAGTGCTTCGGTAACGTTCACGAAACGAAGTGTTCAAGGCCCACTGAGCGGCCGGCAAAACATCAACCCACTCCGAAACCTGACGACGCTGTTCTGACAGAATGGAACGCAGAGCACGTACCACCTCTTTTACCATGCGTTCACACGTACCGTTCGACCACGGCGTGTAAGCGACAGCAAAACGATGTTCGATGTGCAACGCGTCGCTCAACAAAGCAAGCACCCTGTTCTTGAAATGCGTGGCGGTATCACTCACCCACACACGCGGCACCCCCAAAGTCTTACACCAGGCTAGCAAATGCTTCGCTGTGACCTCGGCTGTACAAGCCTCGGCCGGTTCCAACGCCACGTAGTTGGACAAATCATCCATGATGACCAAAACATATCGGAAACCATCCTCATCAGGCAGGCCATCGCTACCTTCGGGCCCGCTGTGGCCAACATACAAAAAATCAAAGTGCACCACTTCTCCCGGAGCGGTACCATGCACCGTGTCTCCGTAGGGACGAGGAATGAGTGCACCTGCACGCGTGTCTACACAGTGCAAACACTGGCGAACGAATTCGCGAACCTGAGAATCCATGTGAGGCCAAACACAATATTCCTTCAGGCGAAACAAAGTCGGCGCCACACCACGGTGACCAGCCGAGCGCATGTGCGCGCACACCATCAAACGAGTTTGAAGAGCAAGATCATCCGGCGGAATCCACAAGACGTCACGCACCCCAACACGCACACGAAACAAACCATCATCGGCCAAGGTAGCTTGACCGAAGGTTGTCGAAAATTCATGAACACCAACGCCGATACGAGCGACAGACCTTTGTTGCGAGGCACGAATCACATCCAATGCGGGAAGCGAATCGTCAGCATTACATGGGCTGTGCACGGCAACCGAACGAACAGGCACCGTAGGAACTTTGACCCAACGAGACAACAGATCCCCCCAACAGTTTCGATCGCCAGGGATGTGTTCGATTGCATAGCGGTATTGTCCTAAAACACCCTTCCAATTCTCTAGGCGTTGTGCCATGGTCTTTGTGACCGTCGTGACACACTTCTCCGGATTGAAAATGTACTGCAAGTTTCGATGATCAGTAAAGATATGAACACCACCCCAAAGCAGGTATTCGAGCCTCCGGAACGTATTAACGATCGCAAAACCTTCTTTGTCGACAGTCGCCCAGCGCAACTGCGAACCTGTGAACGAACCACTCAGAAATCCGAGAGGCTCGTGAGACATGCTTTCCAACGCCAATCCACTGCGAAATTCGTGTTCAGGCACTTGGGTGAGAAAAATACCCCAATGGAAATCAGAAGCGTCAGGAAACATCAAAACAACGCACCCGGGACGAGGATGATGAAGCGGCACTGCTTGCGCCACCAAACCCCGTGCGGCATTCCACGCCCGCACCCGATCCTCCGTCCACGCGGTATCCTTGATGACACGATTGCGCGCCACTCGCTTAGTCCGACGTGTAGCCCCAACAAGGAGCTCCTCCAAAAAATCACGTAACGGTGCTACCGTTTCCGCTAAACGTGGTAACGATGTACGCAACCAGTTGACAGCCTGCAAGAATTGCATTAGTTCTCCAGCGTTTTCGGGACGACGCATTTCACTTAAACCTTGCACTCGAGCGGGGTCATGGGACACGACACCATTGGAATACACCTTACCACACCAGACCAGTTCACGAGAGAAGAAGGTACACTTGTGGGCGGCGACAAACAGTCCAACATTCTCCAGGCGTTCAAGAATGTCATCAAGCAGCTGCAGAAGAGCTTCTTCGGTGTCTGCGAAAAAGAAAACGTCATCGACCCAAACTTTGCAATCCAAACCACGCAACACTTCAGTCATGACACCTTGGAAATAAGAAGTCGCATTCAAAACACCTTGGGGAACACGGGTAGGCGTGAACAAACCGTCGCTTGTCGCCATGGTGAAGACGTCTTGCGCCTCCGGAGCCAAAGGCATCTGCCAGTACCCTTGAAGTAGGTCCAGCTTGCCGAAGAAACGCGCCCCCAGCAGATCTCCCATGTCTTCATGGTTGGGCATGACGCCCGGGGACTTCTCCACCTGTGCGTTCACCGCCGAGTAGTCGCTCACCAAACGGAAAGAGTCCTTCTTGGGCACCGCCATCGCCGGACTCGCCCACACCGCCTGGATGTTGTGGTAGACAAAGCCAAAAAACACCAAAGCAGCAATGCACTTCGAGAGCCAGTCCCTTTTCGTCGGTTCGTACCGACGTGGCGTTGCCTTGACAGGCTTCGCCTGTTGCTTCAGCTGCACTCGCATCGGCTCCACTTGCGCTGGCGGATCACCACACAGCGCACGGCGAAAAGCACCCACGCGACGAGCCAAAATTTCGCGCAAACGGGTTGCTCCGCCGACGCTTAATCCACTCTGCTCTGCCTGCTGCACGCTGTCCTCCAACGCCCGTTCTCGGGCCGTCCGCTCCTCCTCCGGATCCATGAACATGTCTGGCCCCCGGTCGACCAAATGTTCCACCGCCTTGTCCTCCGGAGCATCCACCGTAGCCTCGGTCTGAAAAGCACGCACGGAAACCGTCACTCTGCGCGCCGCAAGGTAACTCGGAGTCTCCACACCGGTCGATACCGGCACTGCGCGAGGGCGAAGCTTCTCCAGAGCTTCACGGTAGACGTCGATGCCAAGAGCTTTCATGGTAGCCATGCCAAACAGAACGACGTTATCTGTACCAGGCATGACCGCGAAAGTGATGGGCTCCAATTTCACCGCTCCCCACGGCGTCCGTACACTCACGGCAATCGGCACCGTTTTGTGCGTGACCATCACTGAAACACCCGTAGCGGTTTTCGCCTGCTGCGGGCCATTTTCGAACGGAATTTGCAGATCGGCGCCGCCGAAATGCGAAGACAGCTGCTGAAGTAAGCCGACACCGATGGACGTGAGCGCCGACCCCGAATCAAGGATCACACGCGCCATCAGCGAACCAACCGACCCTGGCAAAGAGAGATCAGCGCGTAAACACTCAGCGCTGCGATCGACAGGCACTTCACCTGCCGTTGAACTCTGGTCGGTACCAAGAGTCACCTGACGCCATGGCTGCCCTCCTACAGCCGGCGCCGAAGAAATAGAATCGGCGGTCCACCCCGACCAAGACGTCGAATATACAGACGGTTCCGGCGCTACCGCCCCTGCAGCAGCACCAGACACTGACTCCGCCCGCTCGGTGGATGGCGAAGTTCTCGCTCCAGCAGCACCCACCGATGTTCCAGCTCCTCCAACGTATACAGCTCGGCCGGCAACAGACGAACCAGATCCCGACCCAGCGGCTCCTGCCGCTGGCGCACCAGAAGTTGAAGAAGCAACAGCAGAAGTTCCACCGCCCGCTGTCAATTGATTGCCACCACGGCCACCGCGCCCGCGTCCATGGTTGAATCTGCCCCGGCCGCCATTGCGGCCCCCGCGATACCCTGACGACCCGCGCCCACCACTGCTGGGAGCTGTGCCGCCACCGCGAGCTTTTGGGCAATCAGAAACATAATGGTTGGGATCACCACACTCGAAACAGACGCGAACAAACGACTTTTTCGCGGACTGCTGCTGTTTCGGTTTCTGCTGCTGTTGGCGTCGCGGTTCAGCTGCCCCTGCAGCATCTTTCCGACCATACGCCTCGATGAATTTCCACTGTTCTGCAGCAGAAAAAATTTGGTCCATGACCAATGCCGGGTCCTTCTTCCACCCTGCAGCGTACGTTAGCTGACCTTTTACGTACTTTTTGAACTCGGACGGCCATAAGCCATCCACCAACGCCATGCTCACAAATTCCGCCGGTCCGGGCAACCACGAACGGTCCTGCGCGCGGTACATGGCATGCACCGCGTGATTCTCCGCAAAATACTTTTCCATAGCGGAGTTTACCATCATCGCGCGGTCTTTGACGGATGTTTCACCGCCCTGCTTTTCATCGCGCCTCATTGAGAGAACGCGACGCAAGTCCGCTGCCGCCCGCGAGGTGTCAAATCTGTTGCTGGTGGTTGTGTAACCAGCGTGCTGCCTAACAGCGTCCAACAACTCCGAGGCGTTCATCGTAGTCTGATGCTTGTAAAATCCCTCAAAACACCGATGAATGTAATTGGGGATAAGCTGGCCCATGCTCACTTTGGAGTGCTGAACCACCCCCTGAGCGTTGGCGAGCTGCAGCCGTTCCTCATAATCGAGGTACGCTGCGTAAAAAACACGAGAGGCTGCTCGGTCCACACCTCTCCGTATTTCGGTGGAGTCAGAGACTCCCCTACCACCAGCGGCGTGCTTGCCGTGTGCGCCATAATCCACAGCAGTCCACCTGGACTCTACTGTAATAACGGAGAAAACTGCCGCCTGACCTGTGCGTCCTCCAGCTCCCGGAGCGTCCTCCCCTGCTGTGCGCTTCAAGCCGTTTCGATCCGTCCAACGGGCCAACTGCCTTCCCAGCTGTGACCCAATACTCCGCAGCCGAAAACTCCTCCAACAGAAGTTCCGCGAATATCTAGATATTATGGCCTCTGCCAGATGATATCAGCAAGAGGGCTTCCAGCGAGGGACTCCACCAGTCTCGCTGGCCTCGCACTCAGTAAGTCTTGTTCTTAGAGCTTGTATTATCACGGAGTGATCCTCATCGGACCACGAGCCAGGTGGCTAGGGGACATCACACAGGATCCCCGGCCACTGCTCCACTCACACATGCGATTACACTGAAACCTCCACGGCTTGGTATCTTTTGGCTACAGGACCCAGTTAATATTTCTTCTCATTTGCAGTTATGATTTCGATTTTTCTATTTGCTTCTTTATGCATCTTGTTCTGCACGGGGCATATATGTACGTATGAGTACATGGTCCAATAACTGCACAAGTTATCCCAATATATTTTCAAGTGGTTTGGAGCAGTTCATTCGGTGGGCTTGACGGCCTTCAACATACCTGACCGGAACATTCCAGTATCTACAGTACGTACATCTCGTTCACGCTTTTCACGTTCGTTCATGTTCTTTCATGTTCTTTTTGTGGCCCGTCTGCCGTTGAGGCGGGGCCTGCTCTAAACCGTACGCACCATACGCACTGTATATATCTAATGATATTGTAGTTTTTTTCATGAGTGATCGACGTTTGTTTGCATTATGTTTCTCAGTATTTATTCTTAGTAGCCAGCGTGCTGCACGTACAGTACTTGGATAGCAATCACAAAAACAGGTACACTATCGTATATACTGCTGTAGGTTGGGTTGGCGCCGGTTGGTAACGGCACTGTAAAACATGCCGCTCACTACGTGAGCTAGACAAAAAGAGCACCTTCACGTACTTCTTTATAGCGGTCGACCACAGCTGGCGATCGGGTTTAGTCCTTTGTGCGGGGTGGAACACCTGAACCCCACACAAGGGGAATGGTTGTATCGCGTAGTGTTTATCGTGAGCCAACCACGAGGCAGTTGCATTGTACCCCCTTTTCTGTCTCTGGAAGAGGCCGCAACGGAAAATTGATTATCTCATTGGCATCCATGCGCAAGTGCACCTTTCAAGCGGTTCTTAGTTGCATGCAGCTCACTCTTCATGCGACTCGCCGAACACCTTACGGCGCCTCGCGCTCGGTCCAAGCAATCTCCGCCTGGTCGGTGAAACCCTGACGTGCCGCGTCCCGGCCTTGTAAGCATGTGAGGGTCTATGGTCATACGGCTACGGCCATGCATGATATCGAGTGCACCCCCCCCCCTCCCCCTCCTTTGATATGAAAAATGAACATTGTAAAACGCCTAGAGACACCCAATCGAGAGGTTGTCGACACCTTGTGAAGTTTGCTACACATACGTTGTTCACAGTTTCTACAAAAGGAGTCTAACACGCCCGCACTCTGCACGGGGGGAGGTCCATCTGTGCCAGGTTCAGAAACTCTGCGTGTTCGAACGTGAGTCTGCGGCAGTACCGTTCTTTATCAGAGAGGGTACTGCCGCTGCTGTGATATCTATCATCGGGAAACACGCACGGCGGTAGCAGAGGCTCGGGCCACCACCGACGACGTCGATCATTAGTGTCTCGCAGGAAAGAGCATATGCTTTGACAATTCTTGAGACCCCAGACTGTAGCCTAAGAGTCTATCTCGCAACAGGTGCGAATATATATGCGATTTCGCGATTTCACACAGCAGTAATGACGAATGAAACGCTTTCCGCGGTGCAACGTTCGGGTACGGAATATCTACGGTACGCGGTGGAATCCTCGGCCAATGACCGTATCGCCCACCACAGCTAAATCAGTTTTTCATTTCTTAGGTTTTACGTTTTACGTTGTACACCATGGTCGGTGCTCGACGATCCAGTCAACACTCGCTGTGCCCTGTACCCAGCGCGGACAAGACAACATCAGCACGCTTGTCTGTGTGCTCCAGTCGTCGACCGCATCGACCCCATCGTACAAAGCTTCGAAGAAAGACAGCCACCACACCCATTTGCCTTTTATTTATAGCCATCACAACACACTCCCTCCGCATACAGAGCACTGTAGCCACAGAGGAATGCTCCACGCACAGTATTCCAACAACCTCGACACCATTCCTACTTGCGGTATTTGGTAATTGGTATCTCGAATCGCGACCGAACCTCTCCAAAGCGCAGGATCACCAGCATCACCAGCACCAACGTGAGGGCGGGTGCACTACACCATCGCTGTGCTGTTTGCCGGGCCATCATCTCCTTCCGAGGGAGGGAGTGGATACGACAATAAAACACAGCAACCACAACAACAACAGCATCTTCAGTCGGACGAGACCGGGCATACTTGAGGTATGGCATGCTGACAAAACTATATATGCGAACTCAGACTTGATCGGGGTCGTCAGATATCGAGTTACTGCATCGTACCAAAATACGTTTTTCCAGTACTACAGATCGTATACTACTTGATTAATATTACGAGGCAGCGATACCGGCTTACAGTCAGGAGGGAGGACGTTTTGGTTTGGTATTTATTTATTGGGGAAAGGGTGCCATATATGTTATTGCAGTACACTTCAACACAGCAACTTCAGTGTCGCTTTCCCGTCGTAAGTCCCAGCCGCCTTTCTTAGTGCCCACACTGTTACAGCACTCACCATACAACTAACTGTTCCTGGTGGATAGGCGGCCCGTACTGTATGGCGTGAGGTACATCATACATAAACGTTAAGACCACGTGGTCCTTCTATTCCCGGCCAGAGTGAATGGATATTACCGTAAAGATCGTTTTGAGGTGGTCGTTTTCTCGGTAGATAACGGTTACCAAAGGTGCTGCTGAAAAAGAGTCGAACACCACATTTTCGGACAAGGCTAAGGCTCTCTACCAGATCTTTTCCGAAAACGCCTTATGTATAGTTCAGTGTTTCTGGGCGCAAATTTCTCCCCTTCTGGAAAAATCGAGAGCCGAAAAAACAATCACACCCTCGTGAAAACCATAGACTACCATTGCGGCACGACTCGCATGGGCCATGCACAATGGCTGGGTGTATTTCCCCGCCTGGCAGTGGGAAAGACTTCGGGACAAATTACTTGGAATTACCTGTAGACCCAGATATATGTTTCTGTGCTTTGCGGTACTACGGTATATACAATCGTTAAAAATAGCAGCGAAACCCCTCACGTAGCACGACTACTACTCCTGTTTCACGCCATCGCGTCATAGCATCAGGCTTAAAAGGAGAGCGACAGCGGGTCCGAGGACGCAAGCGAACGCAACAGCCGCAGGATTCCCGGCTCTGGCGACGGCCCCGCTGTTGCTTCCGTCCGGCGAGCTGTCGAATCCGGTGCAGATTATGTCGCTGATAGGGCAGCCACCATCCTGCATGAAGCACTGCCAGTATGCTACGTACTCGTCGCTGATCATGCAAGCGTGCTCGGACGCGTGGTCGTTGCAGCACGGGACAATCGAGCTCTGGAATTCGCAGCCGGCTGAAGCGCTCGAAACGTCGAGTGCGTTCAGCGACACCGTAAGACATTCCTCGTAGCTTGCCTGGTCGTACTCCGATAGGCAGCTGGCGCAAAATTCGTTTTCGAAGCAAGCTGCCGTTACGGCAGTGCACTTGGAGGCACTGCTGTCCGCGGAAGATGCTGCATCCACGGCTGGCAGCCCGATCGTTGTCGTTGCGGCTAAAAAAAAGCACCCCCGAGGCCCAGGAGCGAAATAATCTTCCCTTCGCCATTCTTGCCACGCCCAAGTCTTGCCCGCACTGTGCCGTTGTAATCCAAAGCGCTGCTGTGTGTTTACCTGCGATAAAAGGACGAACAATAACGCGGGCCTAGACAAGTCCTGAATCGTGTCACGGTACATAGATAGGCGTACATTTGGCGACCCGAACTCTGCTCGAACTGACCGAGACTCTCTAACCTTAGACACATAATCGTACTGGTACTACGTACCTGTACTTTTGTCCAGGTAACACGTTTGCCCTTGCAATCTCCCCATCTTCGTGTTTAGTTTATTAGCTTTTTATCCATCCATTCATTGGAATTTGTGTTGTCCTTTCTTCTCTCACGACTTGGGAGGGAGGCTATCCACTGGCCATACTCGCCCCCGGCAGCGCTAGGTCCTGCGGGGACTGCAGCATGTGCTCGCCACCAGTGCTGAATCTCCCTTTTCTGGTCGCAGTCTGAAACCTATACCACCCAATAACGCGAGAAGATAACACGCTCTTTCGGACGAATTTCATGACTGATCTTCTCAGCAGCTCGGAGGGTACCAACACCGAGAGACTCGGCCACGGAAACATAGCTATCGACGAGATCTTCTCAAGGCTGCCGTTTTGGTTGCCTGTGCCCTCCTAGTTAAGGAGAAAACTTCCTCGGAATCTCACTCAGGGGTGTGTGCGGTGTCTTTCGTGGTAGAGGCGTCCTACGATAGATGGAGAGGTTCGCCCTAATTTTTCTGTAGCTCCTAATTTGAGGAGCTCCACACCTCACTCGAAAACTGACTTCAGCGAAAAATCAAATAGCATCCCGATAGATAATCCCGTGGCCCAAGGATACTAAAACGTCATTTTTCGAAGAAGATCTGCATTCCGACGATTCTGGGTTAAAAAAAGCCCCGTCATCCAGAAACTTTTTCAGCGAAAACTGCACTCTACGCGGTCTCTCGGACGACCGAGCCCCAAAATCCCCCACGTCTACTGATAATGCTCAAAACTCTTAGGGCATTCCGGCGCTGTTGCCGTCGTCGTCCCCAGGCGTAGTCGGGACCTGGCTCCCTATACTATGCAACTACTTGCCCGTTTCTGCAAGCATAGGTATATACCTCATACATACCGATTCTCTTTTGCTGGTCATTTGTGCCTTTCAGTTTTATACGAGTACCGATTTCCATTCGTTGGTCGTTACAGCTCTGCAGTAGTTTTCTGGGCTGTGTAGACTTTAAAATGTCAGCGGCTGGTGGGAATTTCGCCTTGTTCAGCTGCACAAAACGCCATCGAAGGCGCCACTCCACGTCCGAATGCCTCCGACGGGAGGAAAGCCTGTCAAAGTATCAAGCAGTGGACAATAGAGACACGCCCTGACTACTGAGCTAACAATCAGCGCTGGCTGGTAGCTCAGTCTGATTGGGGTGTATCTCTAATGGAGCATCGCCCATCTCTCATGTTTAGGATCCCTTCACATCTTACATGATTCTCATTTCTACAGTAGAGTCGTTCCTCTCTTGGTATCTTCCCTCCGGAGCCGTCTCCTCGCCTCCCGCAAAAGTACGGATGGCCCTCCGACACAGAGACAGTTGATTGGACGCATTGCGTACTCGTCCTTGCTGCTGATGCGAAGCGATCTATCTAGGAGCATGGATCACCGTGGCCCTCCCCTCGCCACGTACTACAGTACTGTACTCTGCGAAACGCAGATAAACAATGTCTTCGAGCATTTCCAGCCTAGACGGTACAGGTGTGTTGAACATCCACTGGAAGCAACATCTACACGGAAGCATCCCAAGCAGCATGCTCTCGTACAGTAAAATCCCTCGCACGTACAGTAGTACCCCTCCCCCCCCCCCCCTATCTTACCTGGAGAGTTAGGCGCTGAGTATATTGGGGAGCAATTCGTGTTGGCAAAATACCAGGTATTTTTTAGTGGTACAGAAGACTTGTTCTACAATAGAGGTACTCTGACTGATAGACTGATAGACTGATAGGGGTTCCTTAAGGCGACGTTGGCACCTAAGCGTTTCCTGATCCATAGGGTTATCGGTCAATCTAATCTCTAGATATTTTATCGGAACAGAAACAAAAATCGCTAGCTAGCACGCTGCGTTTAGGACGTCGGCTGGTTCGTGCTTACCGGAGACCGATGGTGACTTGTTAAGAGGTTCACCACAGCAGCCTAAGTTTCTCTCGAAATAGGGGGAGGAGCCGGTGGCTGCCTATTTACAAAGCAGCAGAACGTCAGGCGTGTAGGGTGTCAGAAAGAGTGCAAGGGATAGCGGGTGGGCAAGCGAGCCTATACTTTCCGGCCCGTATTGCGAATCAATCCAACCCATGGCCGAGCTCCCGCGGCTTCTTCGCTCGGGACAAGAGCTGCAGCGCTCTGAGTAGCAAGGAGACTCAATCGCAGGTGGGGGTCACGGTCAACAATTGACCACGATACGAGGAGAGGGGTGGGGGGGGGTATTCAGCGTATCACCGCCAGAGTGGCGGCCCAGCTCAGCCGGCGGGTCTACGCTCCGAGTGAGCGACAAGCACCTCAAACATCTCGTGCGTCTGTGGTGATCGATCCTCCTCTCGTCCCATTCACTGTTTCAATGTGACCATGCTGTAATTGCAGGTCTGCACGAATCTCATGTCTTCACATGGCATTCCTTGACGTGTGTCAGTCCTAGACCACTCGGCCGGTAAAATGTGGAGACCGCAAGGCTTGTTTGTCTCACTCGGCCACCGCGGGCCGACGCAAGACCCTCGGTCGGTGGTTCATTTACATGCCGCAAGTAAGGGCCTCCGCTGTACGACAGCAGTCACGGTTCTTGTTTTCGGCGCACCAGAGACCGTTCGGTCGGATGTTCGATTGCATTGGAGACACACACGAACCACCAAGCTAACAGTCGCCAAGCTAACAGTCAGCGCTGTGTGAATACGTGCCCTCTCCTATCACTCGACTAGACTATATAAGCATTCTGTCCGCTATCCGACAACCAATCAGCGCGCAGTACGTGAGCTTCAACGTCGGTCGCATATGAACATCCCAGAGGAAAAAAAAGAAAACACAGAGGGATCCAAACAAGGAAACCCTATCCACGATTGTTTTACCTGCAGTACGTATTCGATCTACCCGTACCACTGTAAGTACTGCAGTTGTGCTTCGTCCTTGCTTCTCACGTCATGCTCATCTACCTTCTACTTTCAAAAATACGCACGGTTAGGTGGCATCGCACGTGGCCTATATCTATACAACAGTATGCAACAGACAGTGGTAGGCGTGGGCAACGTCTACAACATGTATTCGCATAGACGCGCGAGTATCGCACAGCAGGTAGGTGTGGCCCTTCGGCTATCTAGCAATAACCCTTTCCGCTAACCGCCTCCTCTGTGATGCACCTCGTGCTACGTGCTAGAACGTTCGAAGGTGGCGAAGACGCAACCTTTTCGAGGCTCCCCACTGTCCATGCCTTGCTGCTATCTGCCGGCAGGTACATGTACCACGCGCGGCCCGTGAAGTTTCGATAATTTCAGCAGAACGCATGCTTTCTTGGGCTAAGCTATCTAATCGAGAAAATTGGGGGGGGGGGGGGGACCAACTTCGATATTTGATGGATGACATACGCAAGGGGAGTGTTGGTTTCAGGAGACATCTTCATGCACGTCAAGTCGGCTTGAGTTCTCATGCTTTCGTTTTTGCTCTCTTCCTTGTTGCGTTTTCGCGATTGACGCTACTGTCAACACTATCTATAACCACTATACAGCAGTTGCAACGCTGCATGGATTGCAAACACGAAAACAATACGCGCGATCGAAGTCCACACACAGCTTGCAAATGTGAGTTCGAACGAAGTCCTCGATCTCACAGCTGTTTTTTTTTTTTTCATAAAAAAAAAAACCCAACTGCCCCGAACTTTTCACCGGCCATCCACTATAATTATTTCTATGTCCACCTACACAGCAGTGAGAGTGCTAACTGCGAAGTACTTGTTGCTGCTCCTGCTCTTGCTCCTGCTCTTGCTGTGCTGCGCTGCGCTGTGCTGTGCTGTGCCGCACACCGCTGGAACTACCGAGGCGGGATTCGTCTAGGTATTTCGTGTTGTTCACTCTCGACGTCATTTGTTTGAGTTTTTGCGAAGGTGTTGATTAATACTGACAACTTCCGAGAAGGACGCTTGTGCCGCAAATTCAAATTATCCCCTTTTCCAATATTTTCAACTGTACGTGCTTTGCAAACCAAAATAAACCGGCATAGCACATACCAGCAGATGGAATTGCTGTTGTTCTCGTACGGTAAATTCACCGCGCTTTTTTGTTGTCGACTTCAATTTAGATTTTAATATGGTCATTTCGTCTGGCATCCGTCAAGCAATGTGCAGCGTGGGCCAACCCCAAGAAATGACGAACAACAAAAAAACCATCAAGACGTAGAAAAAAACGACAGTCCACACCGGTTTGGCGCAATGCATAAAAAGCCACAACGATCAATATCATCCGTCCAACAACCCGTGATCCCCCCCCCTCTCTAAGAGCATCGACCAAAAACCCTCTGTCCTCAAAAAACAACTCCAATACGGTAGTATACACTATTTACATACCAGTACGTTCATGAGGATACAGTTAGTACATATTCCTGCAATACTTTAACGTATACATACCTGGTACGCACCTGGTATAGCTTACTTACGTGCTTCGTGATGAGGTAATTTGCAACCCGTATAGCACTCGCGATCGCAGTATAGCAGTATGACAGGCACACACAGTGTCACGCAGCTTACACTGCTATATACAGGCGAGTTTAATCAAAATCTTCGATCTCAGAGATGAGGCATCATTTTTGTGTCATAAAAACATACCACAAGACCAGGCACCTGGTGGTATGCTTCGTACTGCCATAAGGATCACCCTGGGGTGATTCATCGATTTTTTACCCCTACAGCTCGGTAGGTAATACCTTCACAGTATCATCTGCCAGGTACAGCAGTACCAGGTTATGCAGTGCATCCTTGTTTTTTTTTATGAACACCGTTCGTAGGGTGCTTTTACTCTAAAAAAAGTATGTAGCGCTATTACGGGGGACCACATAAGCACGGACACTGGGCTTGCTGGATGTCGACGAGTGAAGAACACACACATTGAACAGGACCTTCCCTACTCGCAAAAACCTATATATTTCGCTATTTTTACCAACAATATTTGGTCCTATTTGTAATGCCCCCCCGTAATATTTTGTTTGGCCCGGATGTCCACAGGAACTTGTAGATACAAGGCGACCTCGTACATATACTATTACGGGGGTCCATGGTAAATAGGACCATATATTTTTTTTAGTAAAAAAAGGTAAATATATTGGTTTTTGTGTTCACCGTAGGTCCTATTAACTATGGTCCCCCGTAACTGTATATACTGGTACATCAAACAAATCGCAGCAAGCAGTCAGTACCAAGTATTTACGCTACCCATGCCGTTATCTCGCACTTTTTCCCACAACCTCTTTCGGTCAGGTCATCGACTGCTCAGGTATGGAAACGAACCGTTTGCGTGGCCATTCTGTATTTGGCGCCTCGCCTACGCATAACGCAACGTTTAGCCGTTCGAGGTTGCCTGAAACCACACTATTACGGGGGACCAAAGTGACCTACGGTACGCACAAAAACCTACATATTTACCTACTTTTAACAACAGAATTTGGTCCTATTTACTTTGGTCCCCCGTAATAACTACGAGTAATGCTCCTGCGCTGACGAACCAAACCAAATGTACGTACTCGTACGAAGTTCCGCCGAAATAGCCACAATTAACACGTAAAACCGAAAACACCAAGAAGTACACACGCAAACATACGAAATACATTAAGATTGTACCAGCCAGGTACCGTGTACAGTTCATGTAGCTCTTTGCTGTTTGCATACGAATAAGATATAACTTATTTACCAAAACGAATTCCGCTTTGAGAGATCTCCGGAAAAAGGTATGAATGCGGACGGCCATGGTTCCGAGAGCACAACACCCTCGAACGAATGTGTTTTGGTTGTTGTTGAACCAGGCATAGAAACGTAACAACGATAAAACACCGTGGTCGATTCACACCCACATGCCCACACGTAGGAAGAGCGTGTAGCGCTACAGGTAGGTACCGCCATGGTTTTGGGGGGGGTGCCGTACATCTCCCCACGTCACACCACGCAGGGATGCTTCTGCTACAGCCCACAGGAGCCCGGACCGCGCCGTTGTGGTTGATGGCCGTATACGGCAGTCTGCTTAGTATTGTTCGCGTCATACCGTTCTTTCTGCCCGCCGCGACATCCAGCACACCCAGAGCCCGTGCCGATTCTTCATCGTACTATTACTACTGTAGCAGTAGAGAGATACAAGCTCTGTGGCCCGCAAAATCACGACACAGCAGGGATGCTATGTTGTAAATAAATTAAGTGCGGTAGGCAGAGTAGACAAGGCAATGCCATGTCATCGTGCTCGATACGACATACTTTGTAGCAACCCAGAGGGGTTGAAAGAGAGAAGAAGCGAAGGAAGCATAAAAGGAAACCACGAAACGGAATGAGAAATACAAAAGACAAAAGACAAAAACGAACAGAAAACCAACTACACTTTTATAGAAAACGAATAAACAGGAAGTAAGTGGCGTGCCCTCTCGGAGATGCGACAGACGATACTAAACAGACGAAACAAACAACAACACGACAAAATCAACATAGGAAGACCACGGCGGCAGTAAGTAAGAACGAAAGGAAAGGACACAGGCACACCGAAGCGCGACAAAAACATCACCTTTTCACAGGCACAGCCGCACCAGTAGGTAGCGTGGGGTACGGGTAGCACAGACTACCCTTACTTTTGGTACCTTTTCTACCTTGTTTGGCGTCTCCTCCCCCTGCTTTATTTCGTTGGGCCCGCCAAACGTCGAACACCGAATCTGAGTGCGTAACCTTTCAGGAGTTAGTCAGTCCCATTTTGGGGACAAACCACTCAAATGCTTTGAAGTTTGTCCACTATTACGGGGGACCATACATACCCTGGTAGTAAATAGGACCAAATATTGTTAGTATAAATAGATAAATATGTAGGTTTTTGTGTGTACCGTAGGTCCTATTTACTATAGTCCCCAGTAACAATTGCAGTCCTAAAGCGGTTAAGAACTATCATATTTGAAAAAGAAAAACATCTGCTGAGATCGAGAACCGCATTGTGACACCGTCCTTGAACGACCTCCAGACCTAAAAGGCTGTGCTATTAATAATGTTGATATTGCGTATACTAGTAGTTAATGTTGAGCACGATGCCAGAACCCAACTGTCTTCCTCGTAGTGATGGTGTTTTTCTTATTATTATTCAGTTTCCTGGGCCTGCTATTCGTATACTGCTGCTGTGTCGACAAATTCTCCCTCCATGCTACGAACCAGGAATGATATTTACTACCTGGTACAAGGTGAATAATCAAGTGAATTCAAGTTTGAAAAGAGGGCCTGGACAACGGATTGCTCTTGGGACACGCACGGCAACACAAGCACCCCTTCCGGAGGTTCACCAATTAGTACGCGGATACCCCGTTGCCAC
Source organism: Macrocystis pyrifera (assembly GCA_031763025.1). Taxonomy (NCBI): domain Eukaryota; class Phaeophyceae; order Laminariales; family Laminariaceae; genus Macrocystis; species Macrocystis pyrifera. Next base: position 4,930,340 of record JASSKH010000032.1, on the reverse strand, counting down.
TCACCACGGCCTGGTTGCGGTAGACAGTAGGACAAAAGGAAGGAAGGGAGCTTGAAAAATGCTTGTTTGTATTTTTGTCGCCCGGATCAAGGTCTGAATGAAGGGGAGAGTTCGTGATTGCCTCGTCCTCTACATACGTACAGTGTACAGCAGTGTGAGCTTGCAAAGAACAGATATTATGTTACTTTTTTTTATGAAAATTGGAATTTCGATCTCGCAGTCGCCACGCCGAAAGGTTTACTTCGAGTATAGGGTATGAAGGAATGATGCGTGTCGAGGCTCTGTCTTCTATGAGAAGAGATGCAGAGGCGGCACCGAAGTGTCTGTGAAGATCACTTGTGATGAAGAAAAGAGAATGTTTTGGAAAAGGCGCTTATGTAGCCAAATGTGGAAAGAAAGAAGAGTGAGCAAGGTGGGGCATGCCATCACCTGATCACGAGACAATGCCCATGCTACGGGCAGGTGTATTCTACAGCAGCCCGTCAAGGTTCCCTGAACCGTTCCTAGCAATGTCCCTGCAACGTTCTGCATAGCAAACTCGTAACGTTCTATGCAACGTTACCTGATACTTATGGTGGTATAAGCTAGGCTACCCTGCATTACGATCAGTATGATAGAGGTAAGTTGAATACAGTGCGTCGGCAAGAAGGAACAAACTCAAGTCTCGCCGCATATCGTATTTCTCCGCATCTATCATAAGATACATAGTATGCTCGTGTGAAGTGACTGCACATCAACATAGATATGGATCTCACAACGTCCATATTTCAATACGCCCCCATGATGAAAGTCAGTAGCTTAGAGGAACGCCTACAATATTGAAACCTGATTCAGAAAAAATCAAAATGCAAAAATATAGAACAACATATTCAGTCCGGTGTATGAACTGCGGTGATATGGCACACAATACTCGTGGTGTAATTACCAGCAAAAAATGCTCTAGAAAAGAAAACGCAAACCGCTGTGGGTTTTAACACGCCCCCATTAATTTGTACTTAGAGCTACATGAAACCGAGTTATATCCTAGAAAAGAAAGCGTAAGAAAGTATCTGATGTACGTGTACCCGCTCCCTCAATGGAATCTTAGGATATCTAAGAAATCAAAGAACATTAAATTTTTTTAATTAAACTGTCAGGTACTACTACAATCGTAGACCACATGTGAATGTGTATACTAGTCTCACACCTTGGACCTGTAGCTCTGCCTCCGCATCACTGCGCTGATACGTGTAGGTTGCGGCTACGTACCAGACAAGGTGTGTTTACCAAGGGCTACGATTCATGCTACCATGAATCACCGCAGTCATCTGATTGGCTTGAACTTCTTACGTACGTACAAAACTCACATTCTCTCATTCTTCCGAGAATGTTCTGCTTTGCACTTTGCTTTCGAAGTTGTATTATATTAATGCGCAACCCCCCGCCCGGAAAGGGGGGTTGGAGAAGGGGTGACCCCCCCGGGGCTGCCCCAACGGCAACCCCGCGCTAACATCCGTATACTCGAGTCAACTCCCAACCCAACTGGCGACACAGAACTCTCGACGCCAGCCTCCATCACACATGGGAGTTGACCCTATTTACTGATGTATTCTTACGACCCCTTCCCCGTCCCACTTGCAATCTCGTAGGGAACGCTTGTGATAACACACTTCACCATTTTTTACTTCTGCCTGTTCACCTCTAAGAGTGAATTAACTCGCCCCCATTCAGTGCCCTGGCCCGGCTGGATCCCACCGCTCATCCCTTCGTGGGCCATAACGTCCGCTACCCAACTGGCATCCTTTCCGTGACTGCGAACATACGCCTTGTACGCATCGGACGCCCATCGGCCCTCACGCTGCAACACCTTAGGTGGATCAACCCGCTCCCGCCAAGGTCCGGCGGGATCCCATTGTCACGACCCTCCTAGGCCACTCCGTTTGCTATCCAGATGGCGTCCCGCCCCGTGGCGAAACACGTCCATCAACCGCCGGGCTGCAACCCCTCTGGTACAGCTCCCCCTTTCGACGAGTTCGTTGCGCCTCCAATCCTCGGGAGTGCCGAGCGTACTCGTGCGCACACTCCCGCCAACGCAACCACTCGTCGCTGGGTTATCGGCCGATGAAGCGGAGTCCGCATAGAGCATCCGCCGCTGCAGACGCAGCACGTAACGAGGGGTCCGGCGAGGAAAAACAAAGGTAGTAACAAGACATACACGCGAACGTGCGAAGGTGCGCAACGAACCCACACCCGAACACACGTAGAAACTGCCCCTTTCCCAAGCAGGTCACCTTTCAACTCACGAAACCACACCTCAACGCGGGCTGCACTGCGCTGCAAGTTGAACGGTTTCGCGATTGAGGTCAACATCAGTCCGTCGCACACGGACGGTATAAACAGCCCAACTCGCAGAACACAAGGGGAAAAAATAACCAGGTGGAAAAAAAAGAAAAAAACCACCTCGGAAACAAAATTGCCCAAGAATGCTCGCGGATCAGGACAGAAAATCACTGACTGACTGAAAAAACACACCTTCCCCGCGCATGGACGGGTGCTGCGCACGCGCACTGCAACAGCACACAAACCAACGTGTGGCTCAAACTTCCCCAGATGAACGAAACACGAAATAAGGGCGACGAAGTCAACAAGTTGCGACACTTGCTTCGCTGAAGCAGATGCACACACTGCAACAGGATACTGCCTCCCCCTGTGGACGGGTGTTAAGCACACGAAGAAACACCAAGATGCGACACCTGCTTCGCTGAAGCAGACGCACACACTGCAACAGCACACCGTCCCACCTTCTAGGCGGCTGTTACGCATACGAAGAAACAGGTACCCATGAAATCCGCGGCGGCGGAGATACGCGGTGTACCCATGGACACCACGAAACGCGTTGCGAAGAACCCCCCCAGATGACCGGCACACGGACATGCGCGAGGAAGCCGACGAGTTGCGACGCCTGCGCGGCGCTGAACCAGATGCACACACTGCACACACTGCAACGGCACACAGTCCAACGTGTATCACATGCTTCCCCGGACGAACGGCAAACAAAACATGCACGAGGAAGCCGACGAAGTGCGGCATCTGCAAATATCTGACATGCAGCGCTGAAGCACACCCACACACTGCAACAGCACCCGGTCCAACCTGTGGCAAACGCTTCCGCGAATGAACGCCACATGAAACACGGACGAGGGCGCCAACAAACGCGACGCCTGCATCGCTGAAGCAGGCGCACACGCTGCGACAGCACACCGTCCTCCCTGTGGACGGGTGGTACGCAGACGAAGAAACGAGAACCGACGCAATTCGCTTTGGCGGCGATACGCGGTGTGCCCGCGGAGGTCACCAAACATATCGCAAAAAACCTTCCCCCGGATGAACAGCTAACGAAACATGCACGAGGAAGCCGACGAGTCGCGACACCTGTGTAGCGCTGGAGCAGATGCTCATTCTGCAACGGCATACAGTCCAACTTGTGCCACATACTTCCCCGGATGAACGGCACGCGAAACATGGACGGGGGAGCCAAAGAGTTGCGACACCTGCTTCGCTGAAACAGACGTATGCACTACCATAGCCCACGGTCCAGCTTGTGGCACACGCTCCCCCGGATGAACGGCAAACGCATACGAAACATGGACGCGTAGCGCAGGAGCAGACGCACATGCTGCATCAGCACATTGTCCAACTTGTGACACATGCTTGCCCGGATGAACGGCACACGAAGCACGGACGGGGAGCCAAAGAGTGACACCTGCTTCGCTGGAACAGACGTACGCACTGCAATAGCACACGGTCCAACTTGTGGCACACGCTCCCCCGGATTCTCGGATGAACGGCGCACGAAACATGGACGGGGAGCCAAAGAGTGACACCTGCTTCGCTGAAACAGACGTACGCACTGCAATAGCACACGGTCCAACTTGTGGCACACGCTTCCCCGGATAAACGGCACACGAAACACGGACGGGGAGCCAAAGAGTGACACCTGCTTCGCTGAAACAGACGTACGCACTGCAATAGCACACGGTCCAACTTGCGGCACACGCCTCCCCGAATGAACGGCACACGAAACACGGACGGGGAGCCAAAGAGTGACACCTGCTTCGCTGGAACAGACGTACGCACTGCAATAGCACACGGTCCAACTTGTGGCATACGCTCCCCCGGATAAACGGCACCCGAAACACGAAACACGGACGGGGAGCCAAAGAGTGACACCTGCTTCGCTGAAACAGACGTACGCACTGCAATAGCACACGGTCCAATTTGTGGCACACGCTTCCCCGGATAAACGGCACACGAAACACGGACGGGGAGCCAAAGAGTGACACCTGCTTCGCTGAAACAGACGTACGCACTGCAATAGCACACGGTCCAACTTGCGGCACACGCCTCCCCGAATGAACGGCACACGAAACACGGACGGGGAGCCAAAGAGTGACACCTGCTTCGCTGAAACAGACGTACGCACTGCAATAGCACACGGTCCAACTTGTGGCACACGCTTCCCCGGATTCCCGGATGAACAGCACACGAAACACGGACGGGGTGCCAAAGAGTGACACCTGCTTCGCTGAAACAGACGTACGCACTGCAATAGCACACGGTCCACCTTGTGGCGCACGCCTCCCCGGATGAACGGCACACGAAACACGGACGGGGAGCCAAAGAGTGACACCTGCTTCGCTGAAACAGACGTACGCACTGCGATAGCACACGGTCCAACTTGTGGCACACGCCTCCCCGGGTGAACGGCACACGAAATACGGACGGGGAGCCAAAGAGTGACACCTGCTTCGCTGAAACAGACGTACGCACTGCAATAGCACACGGTGTCAACCTGTGGCACACGCTTCCCCGGATTCCCGGATGAACGGCACACGAAACACGGACGGGGAGCCAAAGAGTGACACCTGCTTCGCTGAAACAGACGTACGCACTGCAATAGCACACGGTCCAACTTGTGGCACACGCTTCCCCGGATGAACGACAAACGCACACGAAACATGGGCGCGTAGCGCTGGAGCAAATGCACATGCTGCATCATCACACTGTCGAACTTGTGACACATGCTTCCCCAGATGAACGGCACACGAAACATGGACGGGGAGCCAAAGAGTGACACCTGCTTCGCTGAAACAGACGTACGCACTGCAATAGCACCACGAAACATGGACAAGGAAATAAATAAGATACGACACCTGCTTCGCTGAAGCAGGCGCACACACTGCGACAGCACACCGTCCCCCTGTCGACTGGTGATATGCACGACACCTGTAGTGCTGAAGCGGACGCACATGCTGCAACAGCACACAGTCCAACTTGTGGCACATGCTTCCCCGGATGAACGGCACACGAGACACGGACACTGGAGTCAAGGAGTTATGACACCTGCTTCGCGGAAACAGACGCGCGCACTACAATAGCACATGGTCCAACTTGTGGCACACGCCCCCCCGAATGAACCGCACACGAAACATGGACGAGGAAGTCAACAAGATGCAACCTGTTTCGCTGAAGCAGGCGCACACCCTGCGACAGCACCGCCGAACCCCCTGTGGACGGGTGCTACGCAGACGAAGAAACGAGAACCGACGAAATCCGCTTCGGCGGCGATACGCGGTGTACCCACGGAGGTCACGAACCCGCTCGTGGAACTTCTCCCGGATTAACGGCTAACGTAATATGCACGAGGAAGCCGACGCGACCCCCCCGATTCGCGACCAGCAACTTGTACCACCATAGGTGGTTAAGCTACAGTGGAGCAACCGGTACCAGTTAGACCCCAATCCACGTATTATTGCAGCGAAGGACAATAAAATATTAGTTACCACCGCTACCAGCTACACAGCCTGTATGCTCTGATAATCTCATACCACCAAGAAACAATCAGAGCACCAATAGCTCAGAGTACGCTCTACCAGAATACTGCACAGGCCCTAGTTTCGGGAAACCGCTATCCCATACATTGGTAGTATACCCCGGTACGAGCATTTGACATATCGTACATACAACCACTGCTGCACGAACACTGCTGTATACGCATGGCTGTACCAGTTATACTCACATAACCTTTTCTCGAGTTTTGGTACCACCGATAAAAGTCTCGCATGAGGTATGATATTTCGCATTAATATTATTAATAAAAGTACGAGCACTTGAAAGAACGTACGACCACTGCTTCACAAACCCTGCTGCTGTATCCGCACTTCTGCTGAACCCTTCATATTTACTATCAATAATCGTGCCTTTCCTCGAGTTTGGTACCAAGCAAAAGTACGAGGGGATGCGTCTGGTATAATATTCCCGCAAGCACACACTACCGGCCCACCGCTGCTGTACGCATGCGTTTGCAATTTGCGAACATAATAATGATACCACCGAGGGCGCAACATCCCGGGTAAAGTCACACTGCTGTGCTACAGCAGTACACATCCCCTGTAACGTCTCACTGTGCTACGACATACCAGAGGTACCGATCTTGCCGATTCGTTCCTGTGCTGGCTTGTCCGGCCACGCTTGCCATGCCCTCCGACATAGTCCCCAAGGTCTTCTGTCCACACTCCCAGCTAGCACCTCTTGTACACTCACAAGACACCACGAACGAGTCTCTCCAAGGAAGGTCAATCGATCAAGAAAATAAAATAAAAAAAGTGTCTGGCTGGCGAAAACCCTGCCTGCTCAGCGTTCAAACAGATCAGATCGAACGCTCAACTCAAACTAGTCCCAAACCTTGGACCTGTAGCTCTGCCTCCGCATCACTGCGCTGATACGTGTAGGTTGCGGCTACGTACCAGACAAGGTGTGTTTACCAAGGGCTACGATTCATGCTACCATGAATCACCGCAGTCATCTGATTGGCTTGAAATTCTTACGTACGTACAAAACTCACATTCTCTCATTCTTCCGAGAATGTTCTGCCTATGACAGTTTGTAAGCTTGTGCTCGTACTATTACGAACTAATACTTGCTTGCATGGATGTTCGTACAACACAGCAGCTACTTTACTGCTGTACGTCAAAGCAGTGGATTAAGTCCACAGGACACAAAGTTGTACTACTAATACGCATGTGTAAGCAGTTGTTATACAGGAATTAAATATTCAACCGTACATTTAGTTCAGGATACTTCCAAGAACATTCCTGACTCCCCCCCAATACAAAAGACACAACATAACCCGAGACAACTTTAACCTACTGTAGTAAGTCACGTCCGTATTTGCTCGCTCGATGGGGAACGCACATGTATGATATGCTTGCTAATTTTTCGGTAATATCGTTGTAGAAACGATTTGCCAGCAGGAAATCATACCCGTCTGAAATGTGATCTAGAATCCATGCGCGCACCAAGAACCCAAACAACCTGCTGTCCATGTAGAACAGTAGGTCGTCGCGATTGTGTAGATGTTTCACCGACTTGATGAACATCTTCACTGAAGCGTACTCGCTCCTGTCGAAGAGTCCGTGTGATCTGAGTTTGAAGGCCATTTCCTTCCGCTCCCTCCTGGACTGTCCTGCAATCTTCAGCTCTTTGAAGATGTTGATGCGAGACCCCCAAAACACGTCCTGCTCATCGAAACCTTGACGCACAGCAGGCCTCGGGAAGCCGATGTACCTTCTGCTGTTGCTGTTCCTTGGTTGCGACACGTCGCGCAGACGTCTCGCTTCCAGTGTCTGTCCCCGATTGTTGATGGGGATGCTTCTGTTGGGATAGAAGTTGTTGCTGGAGTTGCTGTTGCTCCTCATTATGTTGTTGTTGTTGTTGTTGTTGTTGTTGTTGGTCATGATGATGATGGTAGTAGTTTGATGTGACGAAGAAGCTTAGAAGAGGATGATGGGTCGAAGATGGTTGTGATGGTGGTGGGTGTGTTGACCTGTCCTCTCAAGCAATCGGCCCAGAAGCCCAGGTGTTGGAATTCCCGATGCCCGATCCTCGTACTGTTTCTTGTCAAGGTCCTTGTTTCCGGCGTGAGCTCTGGTTCTCGCGTCGTTCGTAGTTATTTTCCTGGAATTTTATGGGTTTTTTTTTTTGTTTTTTTTTTTTTTACTCATCACTTTCACTTTCCAGCCTAATTCGTAGGAGGTTTTACCCTCAACGACCTTCTGGACAAGCCGTGGTCACAGGTGTCTTCCCTTCTCCCCCCCGGTACGTGCCTTTATTTTTTATCGCGCATAGGGTTCAGCATTCCCACTGCTCGTCGATTTTCATCGAATGTAGCTAACTCACGCTCTCGCGCTTTCCGCTAATCAATCTCTTTAATGCAAGAAACAGCCCCTACGAGCATGCACTCGGTGAGACTCGAACCCACGAAATTGATCTTGACAGGCACGCGGACCACCTACCAAGCCACCGGGGACGCCGGCCTGTATGTAACGCGGCGGAATAGGAGCTCAATTTCTCACTTATTAAATGCAACGCCACAAAATTCGATGGAACTCCCAAAATCAGAAGATTGTGGCTCAAGGTCAGATTGTCCATGTAGTAATCCCTGAAAACCGTGTTGCGGACCGGAGCTTCAGCTGAGACTTCGAGGAGTTGGGGCCTGACTGGATGGCTGCGAGCCTTGTTCGCGAACTTTGGTGCAGAGGTTGCTGAAGGTGAGCTTTTCGTAGAATTTGGTCAAGACATCACTTATTTGATCTTTCGAAGAAACAAAGTCGATGATGATCCTTTTTTCTTTGATCTAGTCTCTGAGTGCCGCATAGCGGATGGCGATATGCTTGCTGCGATTTGAGTAGTTTCCATTAGCAGCAAGGTGGAGAGCGCCTCTGTTGTCCGATAAAGTCTTGAAGATCCTGAAGGTGCTTCTTGATCAGCTGAAGTAGATGACCTTGGCCGCGTTGAAATCGGCTTGAAGCGTGATGTGTTGTTGACCTTACCGCCAGTGGTGTTCGTGAAGTCGTTCGCTTCCAGAGATGTGATGCCGTTGTCGATGTTGTGGTAATCATCTACGAAATCGGTGTCCTTGTCCGACTCGAAGTTGGAAATCTCTGTTTCTATTCCCCCCGAGGCGTCTGTCGTTGGGAAAACGGCAGGCGGCTCAGGCTGATCCGTGTACTTTGCCATGTAGCTGTGCCCCCCAATAGCTTTGGGTGTGACTGGCCCTAGCAGATCTGTACTGAATAATTTCAGACGTTCACTGGTTGGGTCAGGGCGCGCTGTAGGGTGATTTTGTTGAGTGCTTTTGTTGATTTTACGCGTATCACACGCCGAGAAAGAGTCGGTAAAGTTAACCCCACTCTCCGCGATGTTTTTCACCTTAGCCATAACTTGCCCGTTAGGATGTCCCAGCCTCTTATGCCAGATGTTAGTTCCAACTGTTGCAGAGAGAGCAGTAGGAGCTACTTGAGCAGCCATAACAGTTTCAGGCTTGAAGTTGTTGCCCGACACGGTCGGAAAAGCCGTCTCAGTTGCTTGGCTTACCGCTGCTGTGGTAAGATCAAGATGATCCAGAGTAGAGCAGTGGCTGTCCTTGCGTAGTGGCACGGTGAAGTCGCCCAGGTCCAGATAAGAATGCTTGGCTATGACCATGTTGACTCCCTTCGCCGCTGCTGTTCCCCCCGAAAATAGGTGCCGGCCCAGCCCGGTTACGATCGTGGCAGGAAGCTGCACGGAGTGATTGGAGCCTAGATGGTCCAATACGTTGACTATATGGCCTCTGCCAGATGATATCAGCAAGAGGGCTTCCAGCGAGGGACTCCACCAGTCTCGCTGGCCTCGCACTCAGTAAGTCTTGTTCTTAGAGCTTGTATTATCACGGAGTGATCCTCATCGGACCACGAGCCAGGTGGCTAGGGGACATCACACAGGATCCCCGGCCACTGCTCCACTCACACATGCGATTACACTGAAACCTCCACGGCTTGGTATCTTTTGGCTACAGCACCCCCAAAGCGAGTTCACTCGACACGAACGAGCTTGACAAAACCAAAAAACCAAGACGAAATCGCATGCGGCAAATCACAAATCAATGCTGAACTCTGAAGCAATTTTAATCTTGAGCGCACGGGTCATCCGTAATTTGCGCAATTCCTTCACGACGAATTCAGGCGCAGCAGAATAAATCGACCGCAAAGACTCCCACGTGCGCTCCTCTGCTTCGAAACCATCCCAATCGACCAAGACAATCACCTCGTTGGCATCATCTTCGGCCACATGCACCAAAGCATTCATGCGGCATTCACCCTGCGCAAAGGAATGTTGGAAAACATCCTTCAGATCAGCGGTGACGTTCAACGTCGCATCCGCATAAAATCGTACCTGTTCTTGAAATGCGTGGCGGTATCACTCACCCACACACGCGGCACCCCCAAAGTCTTACACCAGGCTAGCAAATGCTTCGCTGTGACCTCGGCTGTACAAGCCTCGGCCGGTTCCAACGCCACGTAGTTGGACAAATCATCCATGATGACCAAAACATATCGGAAACCATCCTCATCAGGCAGGCCATCGCTACCTTCGGGCCCGCTGTGGCCAACATACAAAAAATCAAAGTGCACCACTTCTCCCGGAGCGGTACCATGCACCGTGTCTCCGTAGGGACGAGGAATGAGTGCACCTACACGCGTGTCTACACAGTGCAAACACTGGCGAACGAATTCGCGAACCTGAGAATCCATGTGAGGCCAAACACAATATTCCTTCAGGCGAAACAAAGTCGGCGCCACACCACGGTGACCAGCCGAGCGCATGTGCGCGCACACCATCAAACGAGTTTGAAGAGCAAGATCATCCGGCGGAATCCACAAGACGTCACGCACCCCAACACGCACACGAAACAAACCATCATCGGCCAAGGTAGCTTGACCGAAGGTTGTCGAAAATTCATGAACACCAACGCCGATACGAGCGACAGACCTTTGTTGCGAGGCACGAATCACATCCAATGCGGGAAGCGAATCGTCAGCATTACATGGGCTGTGCACGGCAACCGAACGAACAGGCACCGTAGGAACTTTGACCCAACGAGACAACAGATCCCCCCAACAGTTTCGATCGCCAGGGATGTGTTCGATTGCATAGCGGTATTGTCCTAAAACACCCTTCCAATTCTCTAGGCGTTGTGCCATGGTCTTTGTGACCGTCGTGACACACTTCTCCGGATTGAAAATGTACTGCAAGTTTCGATGATCAGTAAAGATATGAACACCACCCCAAAGCAGGTATTCGAGCCTCCGGAACGTATTAACGATCGCAAAACCTTCTTTGTCGACAGTCGCCCAGCGCAACTGCGAACCTGTGAACGAACCACTCAGAAATCCGAGAGGCTCGTGAGACATGCTTTCCAACGCCAATCCACTGCGAAATTCGTGTTCAGGCACTTGGGTGAGAAAACTACCCCAATGGAAATCAGAAGCGTCAGGAAACATCAAAACAACGCACCCGGGACGAGGATGATGAAGCGGCACTGCTTGCGCCACCAAACCCCGTGCGGCATTCCACGCCCGCACCCGATCCTCCGTCCACGCGGTATCCTTGATGACACGATTGCGCGCCACTCGCTTAGTCCGACGTGTAGCCCCAACAAGGAGCTCCTCCAAAAAATCACGTAACGGTGCTACCGTTTCCGCTAAACGTGGTAACGATGTACGCAACCAGTTGACAGCCTGCAAGAATTGCATTAGTTCTCCAGCGTTTTCGGGACGACGCATTTCACTTAAACCTTGCACTCGAGCGGGGTCATGGGACACGACACCATTGGAATACACCTTACCACACCAGACCAGTTCACGAGAGAAGAAGGTACACTTGTGGGCGGCGACAAACAGTCCAACATTCTCCAGGCGTTCAAGAATGTCATCAAGCAGCTGCAGAAGAGCTTCTTCGGTGTCTGCGAAAAAGAAAACGTCATCGACCCAAACTTTGCAATCCAAACCACGCAACACTTCAGTCATGACACCTTGGAAATAAGAAGTCGCATTCAAAACACCTTGGGGAACACGGGTAGGCGTGAACAAACCGTCGCTTGTCGCCATGGTGAAGACGTCTTGCGCCTCCGGAGCCAAAGGCATCTGCCAGTACCCTTGAAGTAGGTCCAGCTTGCCGAAGAAACGCGCCCCCAGCAGATCTCCCATGTCTTCATGGTTGGGCATGACGCCCGGGGACTTCTCCACCTGTGCGTTCACCGCCGAGTAGTCGCTCACCAAACGGAAAGAGTCCTTCTTGGGCACCGCCATCGCCGGACTCGCCCACACCGCCTGGATGTTGTGGTAGACAAAGCCAAAAAACACCAAAGCAGCAATGCACTTCGAGAGCCAGTCCCTTTTCGTCGGTTCGTACCGACGTGGCGTTGCCTTGACAGGCTTCGCCTGTTGCTTCAGCTGCACTCGCATCGGCTCCACTTGCGCTGGCGGATCACCACACAGCGCACGGCGAAAAGCACCCACGCGACGAGCCAAAATTTCGCGCAAACGGGTTGCTCCGCCGACGCTTAATCCACTCTGCTCTGCCTGCTGCACGCTGTCCTCCAACGCCCGTTCTCGGGCCGTCCGCTCCTCCTCCGGATCCATGAACATGTCTGGCCCCCGGTCGACCAAATGTTCCACCGCCTTGTCCTCCGGAGCATCCACCGTAGCCTCGGTCTGAAAAGCACGCACGGAAACCGTCACTCTGCGCGCCGCAAGGTAACTCGGAGTCTCCACACCGGTCGATACCGGCACTGCGCGAGGGCGAAGCTTCTCCAGAGCTTCACGGTAGACGTCGATGCCAAGAGCTTTCATGGTAGCCATGCCAAACAGAACGACGTTATCTGTACCAGGCATGACCGCGAAAGTGATGGGCTCCAATTTCACCGCTCCCCACGGCGTCCGTACACTCACGGCAATCGGCACCGTTTTGTGCGTGACCATCACTGAAACACCCGTAGCGGTTTTCGCCTGCTGCGGGCCATTTTCGAACGGAATTTGCAGATCGGCGCCGCCGAAATGCGAAGACAGCTGCTGAAGTAAGCCGACACCGATGGACGTGAGCGCCGACCCCGAATCAAGGATCACACGCGCCATCAGCGAACCAACCGACCCTGGCAAAGAGAGATCAGCGCGTAAACACTCAGCGCTGCGATCGACAGGCACTTCACCTGCCGTTGAACTCTGGTCGGTACCAAGAGTCACCTGACGCCATGGCTGCCCTCCTACAGCCGGCGCCGAAGAAATAGAATCGGCGGTCCACCCCGACCAAGACGTCGAATATACAGACGGTTCCGGCGCTACCGCCCCTGCAGCAGCACCAGACACTGACTCCGCCCGCTCGGTGGATGGCGAAGTTCTCGCTCCAGCAGCACCCACCGATGTTCCAGCTCCTCCAACGTATACAGCTCGGCCGGCAACAGACGAACCAGATCCCGACCCAGCGGCTCCTGCCGCTGGCGCACCAGAAGTTGAAGAAGCAACAGCAGAAGTTCCACCGCCCGCTGTCAATTGATTGCCACCACGGCCACCGCGCCCGCGTCCATGGTTGAATCTGCCCCGGCCGCCATTGCGGCCCCCGCGATACCCTGACGACCCGCGCCCACCACTGCTGGGAGCTGTGCCGCCACCGCGAGCTTTTGGGCAATCAGAAACATAATGGTTGGGATCACCACACTCGAAACAGACGCGAACAAACGACTTTTTCGCGGACTGCTGCTGTTTCGGTTTCTGCTGCTGTTGGCGTCGCGGTTCAGCTGCCCCTGCAGCATCTTTCCGACCATACGCCTCGATGAATTTCCACTGTTCTGCAGCAGAAAAAATTTGGTCCATGACCAATGCCGGTCCTTCTTCCACCCTGCAGCGTACGTTAGCTGACCTTTTACGTACTTTTTGAACTCGGACGGCCATAAGCCATCCACCAACGCCATGCTCACAAATTCCGCCGGTCCGGGCAACCACGAACGGTCCTGCGCGCGGTACATGGCATGCACCGCGTGATTCTCCGCAAAATACTTTTCCATAGCGGAGTTTACCATCATCGCGCGGTCTTTGACGGATGTTTCACCGCCCTGCTTTTCATCGCGCCTCATTGAGAGAACGCGACGCAAGTCCGCTGCCGCCCGCGAGGTGTCAAATCTGTTGCTGGTGGTTGTGTAACCAGCGTGCTGCCTAACAGCGTCCAACAACTCCGAGGCGGTCATCGTAGTCTGATGCTTGTAAAATCCCTCAAAACACCGATGAATGTAATTGGGGATAAGCTGGCCCATGCTCACTTTGGAGTGCTGAACCACCCCCTGAGCGTTGGCGAGCTGCAGCCGTTCCTCATAATCGAGGTACGCTGCGTAAAAAAACACGAGAGGCCTGCTCGGTCCACACCTCTCCGTATTTCGGTGGAGTCAGAGACTCCCCTACCACCAGCGGCGTGCTTGCCGTGTGCGCCATAATCCACAGCAGTCCACCTGGACTCTACTGTAATAACGGAGAAACTGCCGCCTGACCTGTGCGTCCTCCAGCTCCCGGAGCGTCCTCCCCTGCTGTGCGCTTCAAGCCGTTTCGATCCGTCCAACGGGCCAACTGCCTTCCCAGCTGTGACCCAATACTCCGCAGCCGAAAACTCCTCCAACAGAAGTTCCGCGAATATCTAGATATTATGGCCTCTGCCAGATGATATCAGCAAGAGGGCTTCCAGCGAGGGACTCCACCAGTCTCGCTGGCCTCGCACTCAGTAAGTCTTGTTCTTAGAGCTTGTATTATCACGGAGTGATCCTCATCGGACCACGAGCCAGGTGGCTAGGGGACATCACACAGGATCCCCGGCCACTGCTCCACTCACACATGCGATTACACTGAAACCTCCACGGCTTGGTATCTTTTGGCTACAACTACCAGAACCCCTTTGCCAATACCGAAAAGGCGGTGGTTTCCCGCGACATTCATTGTCACAGGAGGGTCAAGGTGTACGTACTCTACCATTTTACTTTCGATGCCTTCTAAAAGCTGGTTATCGATGAAGTGGCTGGAGGCGCCGCTGTCAGCAGTCATGGAGAAGTCGATGGACTTGGTAGTGATGTCGGTTGAAGGTGCTGCTATGAAAGAGTAGCCGATGCCGTCAGGAGGTGTTGATGGCGTAGATGAAGAGGAAGGAGTCGTGGTGGACGTGGAAGTAGCTGTAGTTGTTGCAGCAGTAGTAGTAGCAGATGGAGCATATGTAGCGGGGCTGTAAGCTGCCACTTGCGTTGTCGAACTTGGAGTGATGGCGGTGTTGGCGTGAGCGCCGCTGTTGTTGCGTTGGCCGTTTTGTTGACTAGGGCGAAAGCTACGGCTTCTGTCGCCGCTTTCACGCTCCCGCTTTTGCACTAAACAGTCGCTATTATCATGGCGATCCGTGTGATGCAGGCTACACCAAGAATTTTTTCGTGGTGTATGGGCAGGTTTTGTCCCATTCATCGATTTTTTTGCGTGCAAAACAATTTTGAAACCGATGGCCTGCCTTTTTGCAGTGTGAACAGGTCACTACTGCTGACGACGTCGTTGTAGTTATCATTGCTGATTCACGCCCCTTCGCTTTGCGCGAAGGCCCGTGGCGCATAACTTGATTAGCGTACATGTTACGCATGGTAATCACTGCTTGATCAAGAGAGAAGTCATTGTCTGCTTCAGCGCTGTACTTGATTTGTGCAAAATCATCCGTGAGTCCCTCTAATACTATATCCAGTATGCTGTCATCATTTATCACCTCGCCCATGTATACCAGCTCATCTCTTAAATGGTTTACTTCATTAATGAATATGTCCGGGTCTTGCCCCTCTGACATAACCATTTTTGAGAGTTGAGATTTTAGTATGCGCTTGCGTTGGCGAGTAGAATTTCGGTACTTATTTACCAAACCATCCCAAGCGGCCTTTCCATTCGCGAGTTCACCTTGTTTTGGCTTAAATTGAAGAAGAAAGCTCGCCGCTGCTCCCGAAGTGCTCAAAAACAGGAAGTCGTAAAGAAGTCGATTGTCACGGTGCCAGGTTTGGATATCTTCGACATCAGTTCTGTGGTCTACGCATGACAACATCTCCAACATCGAAGATATCCAAACCTGGCACCGTGACAATCGACTTCTTTACGACTTCCTGTTTCTGAGCACTTCGGGAGCAGCGGCGAGCTTTCTTCTTCAATTTAAGCCAAAACAAGGTGAACTCGCGAATGGAAAGGCCGCTTGGGATGGTTTGGTAAATAAGTACCAAAATTCTACTCGCCAACGCAAGCGCATACTAAAATCTCAACTCTCAAAAATGGTTATGTCAGAGGAGCAAGACCCGGACATATTCATTAATGAAGTAAACCATTTAAGATATGAGCTGGTATACATGGGCGAGGTGATAAATGATGACAGCATACTGGATATAGTATAAGAGGGACTCACGGATGATTTTGCACAAATCAAGTACAGCGCTGAAGCAGACAATGACTTCTCTCTTGATCAAGCAGTGATTACCATGCGTAACATGTACGCTAATCAAGTTAGGCGCCACGGGCCTTCGCGCAAAACCTGAAGGAATGATGCGTGTCGAGGCTGGAATCGAGGAAACTGAATACGATGATGGTGCCGCAGGCTGTATGTCGGCTCCTTGTACAGTTGGTATATGTGGAGATGATGCTCCTGTATCTGCATGAGGTGTGGCTCCCGTTCCAGATGGTGTACCGACGGGAGATGTTTCCCCCGTGGTGTGCTGAGTAGATTCATCAACGGCCTGGCTGCGTGTTACAGCACGTGAAGGTCTTCTCGTCGTAGATGAAGGATGAGGATGAAAATAATCGGCTAAGGGGCACGGACGTCCTTCCAGGATGTCCGAGATGCCCGAATGACGCATGCTTATGACGGACTGGGCCGTGCGCTTCCATACGTCGAACTTGAGTCCCGTGAATTTGCCGCCGACCGCTCGAACGAGCTTGTCCACCGCATCAGCTGCTTTCGTTGACTCTCCCATGATGATGTTGATGCTGATGCTGTAGTCGGGGCTTGATTGTTATTTGTTTTTGGAAACAATTCCTCCGCAATGGAGAAAGTGAGATCTTTTCTTGAGCTTCTTGGAAGAACTTGACGAACTCAGCGGGACGTCGAAGCGTGGTGCCAGTCGATGCGTTGCAGGTAGACTAGAAGTCGAGGCTCATAACCTGAAGGAATGATGCGTGTCGAGGCTCTGTCTTCTATGAGAAGAGATGCAGAGGCGGCACCGAAGTGTCTGTGAAGATCACTTGTGATGAAGAAAAGAGAATGTTTTGGAAAAGGCGCTTATGTGGCCCAATGTGGAAAGAAAGAAGAGTGAGCAAGGTGGGGCATGCCATCACCTGATCACGAGACAATGCCCATGCTACGGGCAGGTGTATTCTACAGCAGCCCGTCAAGGTTCCCTGAACCGTTCCTAGCAATGTCCCTGCAACGTTCTGCATAGCAAACTCGTAACGTTCTATGCAACGTTACCTGATACTTATGGTGGTATAAGCTAGGCTACCCTGCATTACGATCAGTATGATAGAGGTAAGTTGAATACAGTGCGTCGGCAAGAAGGAACAAATTCAAGTCTCGCCGCATATCGTATTTCTCCGCATCTATCATAAGATACATAGTATGCTCGTGTGAAGTGACTGCACATCAACATAGATACATGGATCTCACAACGTCCATATTTCAATAGGGTATCCATTCACTACCTCGTCATATGCGAGTATAGTACGTGATTATGATCTGATCATGATGATGTGCTCACATTAGCTCACTTCCCTGAAATCCTCCCTGTGGTCACAAAGCAGGCTGTAGCCAAAAAGCATTTCGATTGGAAAAAACAGGCAGGTACGAAATAGTGCGCACGGCAGTATCATACCAGTACGTGAGGGAAGCGGTGCTAGCGAGGTGTGGTATACCATCCCGTGTCAATTACAACCAAATGACCAAGAACATGTCCATGGTATTTTATGTCGAAAAGAAAAAAAAAATTAGAAACAAGAAGAAGGTTAAAAACACAAAACGGGAAGAGAGAAAGAAAGAAAGAAAGAAAAAAAAAAAAAAAAGGTAAAAAAGAAAGAAAAAAGGAAGAAGTAAAAAAAGAAAGGAAGAAAGAAAGAGACAGGAAAATATACGAAAAACCAAAACAAACGAGCATGCGCTCAGGACGCAAGCCGAGATCCGAGGAGAAGCTTCTCCTGTTTGCTGGTGCGATCAGTCCTACGATATGTCCAGCTGACGGACAAACGCAAGGACGTCACGGGAACACCAGACGGAAGGCGAGGAGATAACAAGAGGGTAGAGACAATAAGCTAGCAACAAAACAAAGCACGCGCAGTCCTACGTCCAGCTGGTGGGGCAAAGGACGACACAACCGAGTCAAACAGGACAGAGAGGACGGAGACAGACGGACCGAGGGAGGCCACTAGAAAAATCATCAGAATCGAAAACAAAAAGCAAAAAAATAGCAAAGGGAAACACTGCACGTAGCAACAACGTGACGCAGAATGGCAGGGAACGGGTAGGGGGTACCATTACTATCCACTTGGTGGGGAATAGGACAACACAACGAACAAAAAGCGAAAACAGAAATAAAACAGGGGTCGAAACACGGTCTTTAGTTTAGAAGCAGCAGTCTCACTGGGGCGTCTCAATAAAAACGACGGACAACGCCATGTTTCGGCGGGTACCTTTACTCTATTAACCGGCCCAGTTGGTGTTGGCACGCCTCCTTCAACGCGGCTCCTCTTCCTCCACCTCCCCGGACCTTGCGGCCAACGGCTCCCCAAGTTTCTGCGCTTTTTGTATCTCAAGCGCTCGTCGTTTTGCTACATTCGCTTCCTTAGCGCAGCAGCTCCTCATGTACAACTCTGCCGCTTCATCAACACGTCTGAACCGCTTAAGTCTTGCCCGGTTTATTCTCTCCGATGGCGAAGTTAAACAACAACAGGCCGCGTTCGAGACAACCCATCCAGTCCTGCTCATGCTCTCCCAAGCAATCCTTTACCCCCTCCTATTCCCCAAAACATCATTTGTTTGGGTAGGCTTTCGTTACCCGTACGAGTTACAAAACCCCGCGAAAAATATCCTCGCCTTCCGCATCGTCGTCTCGACGTTGTCACGGCCAGTCTTGGCCAGTGCGCCTGGGTATGAAAGCATAGGGTAACCGTGGAGAGGTTTTCTCTTCCATCCGGTGCAGCGGGGGGGCAATCGGTGGTGACCTTCCCGCAGTATGGCGAGATGGGCCACGGTGGGTGGGGCTCCACGTGACACACCCGTATAGCAAGGTCTTCAATACCTCGGCTATGAGCATCCGTACTTTGAGCTGAAGCGGTGCCGTGGGCTGGTCGTACAGCGGCAAACTATACCGCTTGAAACGTAGACTGGCCAGCAATACGCGCCGATGGATTTGAGCACTAAGGTCAGCGTTTTTGCACACAGTTGCCCCAAGGCACACAAACCTGGTGGTTTGCTTTGTACACCTAGCCGGTTGCCTCAGGAACAAACGTGATCCTGTGCCATCAGGCGCATGGTCTCCGTCTTGGACTCTGAAACTGTAAATCCGAACGAACCCCACAACTTCAACGACATCTTCTATCATCTCCGCAAGGCTGTTCCTCGATCTGGAAACGATGCCCACGTCGTCTGCGTACAGCATTCCCCAGAACGTCTGCGTCTTCGCCACAGTCTCCTGGGGTGTATCGCACCCTTTCTCCGGCTTCCCTCGCGCCCCTCCCCCCCCCCCCCGATCCTTCTCATCCTTCACCTAGTCGCACACCATATCCTTCGACAGATCTGCTTTAGCGCTACACTGCTCCACCGCCACACGCTGTACGGCAGTGAAATAATATGTTGAACAAGAATGGTGCGAGCACGCATCCTTGCCGTGGCCCCTGCCCCATGCCGAATCGTCCGTCCGGACGCGCGCACGCATTCCATCGTGGAAGCAGCGAATAACAGGGAGCTTCTCTGGCGGTGCGCCGAACCGAGCGAACACGGTCCACAAGAGAGTCCGGTAGACTGAGTCGTATGCCTTGACGAGGTCGACGAAACACATGCAAAGAGGGGTGCTCTTCTCTCGTGCCTATTATTGAGTCGACGTCGTCGAAACACGAAGACCACTTCAATCGTCGACCGTTCGTTGTGGTCTGAAACCGCACTGCTCCTCTGGCAACATATCCTCCCGTTCGCAGTGTTGGCGACTACATACTCTGAAAAAGAAAAAACTTACCAGCGTGTGACACGAGGGAGATGCCTCAATACTTACCGCACGGCGATTCTTCTTCTGCGGCACTATGATTGTGGCATCTTCCCGTTCCTGAGGTACGCCCCCGCCCTGCCATATGGCGATCAGAATGGCGTGGAACTTAATCTTGTATTCGGCGGTTTTCATCGCTATCTCCATCTCAGGCGAGCTTGAGCCGTTCAGCGGGACAAATGATTTCTTTGCGCCCACAGAACTTGTGTATTTCCAGGACACAAGAACCGGCACGGCCACTGATTGCGCTGGACATCGACGGGTACAAAAAACGGTTTAATGCGAATGCCACACACAGGCTGGTTCAAGCTTAGAGCCCATCTTAACGGAGAACTTCTAAATTTCGTTCAATCAGACGCAAATTAAACTAGAAAAAAAAATATCAAGTCAAATTGAAAGAACCGAAAGTCCTCGATAAGATGGGCCCTTAAGCTATATTCTTTTGTTTTCTTTCGTTTTTTGCGCTTTGACCCTCCGTGCTTTCTTTATCGTTCTCTTCTTTCTGTGTTTCTTCCTTGTTGTCCTTAAGAATGAAGTCTAGCCTGCTTTCTTAGTTTTGTACTGTCTGACGCATCCTCTCCGGGGGTGGGGCATATATGACAAAAGCAGGAACGAGACAGCAAATAGGGTAGCACGGTACCAGACCGTCTATTATTATTACGGGGGACCGCAGTAAATAGGACCACATATTGTTAGTAAAAATAGGTAAATATATAGGTTTTTGTGTGTACCGTAGGTCCTATTTACTATGGTCCCCCGTAGTACCAGATACCTAGAACATGTCTGTCTATTAATAGTATCACGGGGGACCATAGTAAATAGGACCAATATTGTTAATAAAAAAAGATGAATATATAGGCTTTTATGTATACCATAGGTCCTATTAATTATGGACCCCCGTAATATTACGGGAGAACATGGTAAAATATGACTAAATATTGTCAGAAAAAAATAGGTAAATATATAGGTTTTGTGTGTACCGTAATATATGCTACGTATACCACAAACTGTTGCGGTTGCCTGGAGAGTGCTTTTTTTGCTTTTCTTTTTGTGCTTCGGTTTGCCTGTGTACTTTCCCTTCGTTCTTAGTGTAGTCTTAGTCTGTTAAAGATGGTGGTATTGTTTCTTCAGCTCGTTCTGTACTGTCTGCCACATCTACCGGGAGGGCAAATACATTTTTTGTTGTATTCTTTTTGTCTCTTTCGTTTTATTATTTTTTGTATAATGTGTTTATCGTGCTTGTCGTATCCAGTATGATGGCATGGCCTTGCATTGTCTACTCTGCTTTCAGCATAACGTTGCAGTATCTCTGTGGTAAAGTTTCGTTACCGCAGACCTTGTCTCTGTCTAGGATTGAAGAATCGGCACGGACGCTGGTTGTGCCGGATGTCGAAGGGTAGAAAGAACGGTCTGAAGATGAAGAGGACACACAGACAGAGAGAGCACTCGTGTGAAAAAAATCGAGTACATCTCTATAGAAAACGATCAAATCTACATAGCTAATGGGCCGTCCCATAGGTATTTTATGCTCCCTTAAGACAAGCAATGGCACGTTCGGTCCCAGGGACATCCCATCGGACGTCCCATGGAAACAAAAGCCCTATCGCAGATTCCATGGGCTGTCTGATAGGATGTCCCATAGATTTCGTGGATCTCATGAGACGTACTACACACCCCATGAGGCGTCCCATGGGTTTATCGACGCCCCGTGAAACTTCAAAAATAATTGTTCGTCCCATGAGCAATCGTAACAATGCCATGGGACATCTCATAGTTAATCCCATGGGATGTACCATATGGCATCCGCTGATATATACCATGGGACGAGCCACATATATTCCGATGGGGCGCCCCATAGGCATCCCTACATAGGGTGACAGAGGTCGTGTGGTCGGTTAGAATGCACTTGGCCTTGAGTTCTCTGGCTGTTAAAGGTCGTGCACGGTACTGTAGTCCGTGTCATCAGGTGGATTGTCACGAAGGTTACGGAACGGGTCATCGGCACATACGAAGGCTCGGTCCGTTGTTAGGGCGCTCCACGCGTTGAAGCTTTGTCGTCCAGATGACGGCCGTACGGAGCTGAGAGAAAGGATGACGAGGGCGATGGTCACACCGTGAAACCTTGGAAGGATCGGTCCATGTTGATGGGGGAGGTTTGCCTTCAGAATCGTGCCGCTGGTCCCGCGTGAGCACCCCGCCTCGCGGATGCGCTGCTGGCGGCGGGAGTTTTTGTAAACTATTTCAGCCACAACCAGTGTGGACGGAAAGTTATACCTACGTGCGCCGGATAGGGATTAAGTTCAGCGCGCTACGAGTATACGTATTGATTGTTAACCTTTCGGCAAGCAAAGCACCAAACGAAATGTATTTGTCCGCCCCGCCCAAAGCGAAACGTTCGACGTAAAAGTATTGGTCTGCCGCTGCTGCTGCTGCTGCTGCCGCCGCAAATTTCGGCAAAGCCAAGGACCAGAATATTGCAGCGGTCCGAGAGTACCGGACAAAGCGCGTACGTAGTAGATGGTTTGCGCTAAAGCAACTGAGGAGTGTCGACTACTCTATGAGAGACACCTTTTTTGGCGTACCATACCCAGCACAACAAATGATGCTTACGACGCGCTAGCAAAGATGTACCTCGCGTTCCAATATTGGTGTGATGTGATCTCGATCTTAATGAAAACGATCTCAGACAAGAACGCCGTAGTATCACAAGGCGGCGCCCGTCGGAGAACTTGCATTGCACGAATCGAATGACACCATCGTCGGCACATGATGTCACGTTGCGCTGGCCTACCACATTATCTCCCTGATTGTATTCACTTCCGTGGAAGTTACCACGTACTTCTCACGAAGAAAGTGAAACATTTTTCCAATAAAAGAAAAGTTTTCTCTGTATGGGGGCTTAAGTTTTATTTCCGTCGAAGTAAGACTTCGATGGAATTCAATTTTACTTTCAATATGCTTTCCAGGAAGTCAACATTAAGCTCCCAAGGTAGTCAATATACTTCTATGGAAGATTTTTACTTCCGGAGAAGTTAACCTTACTTCCAGTAAGTGTTCCCCTGTGGATGGAAGCTGAAGCTTCCACTAACTTCGACCAACTGAAGCTTCCACAACCACATCTGGTTGAAGCTTCCATTAATTTCCACAAGATTCCACCGACTTGCTTTTACGTCCGCTGGCTTCCATAGACTTCATCTACTTCAAAGTAAGTATATGTGACTCACCGAATTTCACTTCCACGGAATTTTCTTTACTTCCTCTATCGGTCCTCCATCGGAAGGCTGCTTTCTTCCATGAGAGCGGTTTTGACTCCCATGGAATTCACTGTGGTACTTTCACATGCAAGTGAAGTTTACTGTAGTGGAAATTCACTTCCTTCATGAAAATTACGTGTTTTTACTTCCATGGAGCCAACCTTTACTCCCATTAAAGTTGTGTTTCACTCATGGAAATATTTTTACGTCCATGGTTCCTGGGATCAGGCTGACTAGTGGGCCTCCGGCGGTTCCTGCGAGGGCTAATCATATTCCTGCACCTTGTGGGTGGGAGATGGGCGCCGAATGAGAAGGGCTCAACGCGAGGCGAAAGCACTAAGCAAGAGCAGGGCAGGAAATTGGTGGAGTATTCCACGAAGGCAGGCTCTATGTAAGCTCACACCACTTCGACGGAGGAAGTAAATCCAACCGATACGGAAGGTTATTTGCTTCTGTGGAAGAGGATGACAGTTTCCATGGAATTTGCTTGAAGGTTCCCCATCTTGACCCGATCATGTCTAGGTCATACAGTTGATGATCTAGATCATTCAAGGCAGATATATCATTTACTCCCGAGCTTGTACGATGTAGCTCATGTTGCCGACTGGGAGCCGAATGATCTGCATGATCTAGCGCATGTTTCCTGGGTTGGATCTATCTGCCCTATAAGGCAGATCCTCCACAACCCTTCACAACGGAAGCTGAGGAACTAGATGATCTACTGTAGACAGATCAGATAGATCATGATCTGTGCGAGGTATGGAACCTTCATTGGAATCTCATTCTTGACTTCGATAGAAGTGAATCCAACCTCCGTTGCTAAAAGTATATTTCTTCCATGAAAGAGATATTTTTATTTTTGCTCGGAAGTAAAATGTTACTTCCGTTGGGAGTAAAATTACTTCCTTCCATGAGCGTTTGCTCACGTTCGCTTCCATGGTGACTTCCATGGAATTAAGCTCAAAAGTCATAAGATGTTGGAGATCGCGCCCGCCGTTGGACAATCATACGATCACTGTGCTATAAAAGTGGGATTAGTTACGACCCGTTGCTTTCGCTTATCCCTTAGGATGCTCTTAGATCGGAGCACCCACTCTAACATGCAGCTGGTTGGGATTTGACCATCTGTCTGGGGTGCTACAGCAGAAGTAGCGCGTTGCTACAGTGGGGACGTAAACTAAAAAAATGTGCCTCGGGCAAGAATGCACCAGGTTTTGTACTGTAGTAGATGGGGGTACACACCAGGGAGAGCGTATCGTCGACATCAGGGTTTTAGAGCGTCGTGTGTGTGGTGCTTGAACTTCTCCTATCAACGCTGCTTCTGCTGTGCCGAACCGTCGTGTAGTGTTGTCAGGAGTCCCTATACCCACTGTAAAGCCACGTTAACAGATGATAGTACTGTAGCTCACAGGCCGCCGTCGTACGCATACACAAAAAAAATGTATAAGCTATGTTCTGTTTTCTAATTAGTTCGTAAGAGGTACGTACATAGCAGAGCTCGACAGTCTCTGGTAAAGTAAGAACCAGGTTCACACATTAAGTCATTGACATCGCAGCGGTGGCGGCGCCGGCGCCGGCATGTGTCGCGGCGCGACATTACCCTGGTCAACGTGCGGCGAGGTCATACATACCAAGGGGTGGCACACGCACACACACGGCAAGAAAATCACAAGAAACGGGACGGTACAGGCAGCCCATTCTTCGAGGAGAATAAACAACTATTACGGGGGACCATAGTAAATAGGGCCAAATATTGTTATTATAGTAAAAATAGTTAAATATGTAGTTTTTTTTGTGTACCATAGGTTCTATTAACTTTGCCCCCCCGGAATACTGTCCTGGTACATACTGTATGAATAACGGAAAAAAAAACAGAAGGTCGGAAATCACGATCTCCGAGATTACCGATTTTATTTTTTCTTTCCCTTCCCGTTCATTTTCTTCCCTTTTGTTTTCTCTTTCCTCTCTCTTTAATATTCGTAACCCAGACCCGGAGTCGCAGAGCAGGCAGGCAGGCAGGCAGACCGGCAGGGTCTTCTCCCTCATCCCCACGACGGTTCTCCTGCAACATTACGCACGACGAAAGGTAGACGCCTCTTTTTGCATTTATCGCAAGACACAGAAACAACAATATCGACAGAAAAATAGCACCAAAAGTAAAGCAGCAGGGCCTTTTGAGTGTGTTGGGGGCCACTTCCAGAGAGCGGGGGGGGGGGGGGGGCAGAGCGACCGACGCCGCCGTCTGCGCATTTGACGCGGAATAGAACAAAAGAACAATTGAGAACGGCGGTCTCCTGAGGGAGCGGGAAGAAGCAACAACGGCCAAAGCTGCTTGGCTACTACTACTGTGTGGCATCAATATATACTACAGCATTAGCAATCTGTTCGGGCACGACGAAACGACACGAAAACAAGAAGAGCTTAGCTTATCGAACATGTCACACTGGCTCGTTGATGGGCTGACATCGGGTAGGTTGTCGATTAGACTAACCTTTTACCAGTAGCAGCAGCAGTAGCCCCAACAGACCAATACCTTGACCCTACTGTATGTAGTAGGCTGCGTTATACATTCGTATGTACCGTACCCACCAAGCGACGGTTAGGAAGCACAGAGATTCAAAGAGGGACGACGTGACATGCTTACCACACAGAACCACCGCAGATACAACAACAAGCATGCCGTGTTTGCCCCCATACTATCTCTCTCCTTCCGCTCCTCCTCCTCATCTGCAAAGGCGCCGTCTCGCTAGAGCTGTCCGGCTACACGTATGATACGACATAATATATACAACAACCAGCGACGAACGACCAACCATCCACTCAATAACCATGGATCTACCAACCAACCTTTAAAAAAATAGGCAGACCCGACCAATCGACCGACCGACCACACCCAGCCGAAGAAACAAACCTGCCAATTCGAACAACCAGGCACAAGCAACCTGCATCAATTCCCACCCCACGCAAACGGCGAATGTATAGATCACGGTTTACCGTACATCGTCGTAATTAGATACACAAGACCCGCCTTTGCGAGTGGATGCATACGTAGAACAGAGATCCAATCCAGGAATTATGGTACAGTAGATGATGACGCAGATTAGGCGTCTCCCATCCGGCAACTAAGGTATGCCCTGGCAGATAGATCCCACCAGATCAGGAATATATCTATATCTGGATCTTCCCTGGACGGATCTACTGTAATAGTATCGTGAAGTGGGAACCGATTGTCTGTGTGGCGGGTTGACCTACGTCGTATTCGGCTGGCACTACTGTAGCCGACTATTGACACGCTAAGCTCAATTTGCAGGTACAGATGGGAAATCGCTACAATAAATATTATTACTACAAGAAAAAACTAACAGTTGTGCTGTAGAATGAACGTACTTTTACCCTTGCCCCAACCCACATCAACCAACCAAACAATCAACCAACCTATACTGCAGAAGGCATTGTACATGTCCCCAGAAAGACTGTCAATATCGACCGTTCGATCGAGTCGAAGGAAAAGCATTGCTGCTACCAGTATGCTATAAAGGGCCTATACCGCTCACGTTCGTATGCTGTAGCAAAAAGTACCTGTTGTATCTATGGAAATCAGTAACCCAATCAAACCAAGAAAACAGAGAAAAACAACCGCACAACCGTGTCACGCAAACAGCCGAACCGGCCGTTCTCACGGCAATACGTCAGACAGGCACAGGCCAGAGAGCCAGCAGAGGCCAAGAACGCGGTCGGTCGTCGCGAGTATCAAAAGCGCTGAATTTGACTCGTCTTGCGTGTCATGAACGCCTCCATTTCGTGTTTTCATCGAGTATAATCCAGGCCGCCCGCCAGAAAAAAAAATCGAGACAAACAAGCTCACATCAATTACTGCGCAACAACTCTTGAGCAGAAAACATGCATACATACCAGGTACATACAGCAGTAGAACACATCAAAGCACACGCACGAGTGATATAATATTTACGTGCTAGAGAACCGACCGCCTACACGGCGGTGTGCTCCCCTCCCCCCCCCCCCCCGGGTCCTCCATCGCGCACCCTGCGGCCGACGCTTTCTAGGCACACAACTCACACACCACGAGCTTGTTAACGACGCGGATAATTTAGTAGACTCGTTTTCCCTCATCACTTGCCCAGCCCAACCCTCTTCATTATGGGCATACGACTACGGCCACGCTTGGCATGAGCGCCCCGCGCCCCCCGCCCCCCCAAGACTTTCTGCCTTGGATGTGACATGTCTATGCAGTCCACTGCGCCCTCTTCACGTACGTCGTATGAATGTTAGAAGGTGACGGTCCCAAGGTACGCGTTTTGTGAATGGTCAAGTTGTTTGTGACACGCATCCGGGATGGCGCGCATCCATCCGCTCATCAACAACCTTTTTTTTTTTCAAATCTAAATTAGTCTGACACCGCGTGTCGCGCCCGACTTATTTATTCATCTCCCTTCGTTGCAAGGCAAATAAAACCCCGACGTTTTTTTTTTTTTCATTATTTATTTACTAGAGGCTTTCTGAAGAATATAGTTTTCGACAAGGAAGTCCAGGGGCGTGAGCGTGCACAGAAGAGTAGGGAGGCCAGATTTTCGCGGGTATTATTGAAAAAATGGCCACGAAAACCCTATCTGTGCGACAAGAAACAGCCAACCCCTCCCCCCTCCCCCCCCCAAGGTTGGGCTGGCGTCGGTGGGCGACGACGCTGTACAACACGCCTCACACTGCCTGGGCTAGACAATCAGGGTACCGTTTTTTTTTCTTCACCTTGTTTGGCGGTGACCACGGCTGGCGGTAGAGTTGAATCATTTTTGCGCGGGGAGATTCGTAACTCCTCACAAAGGTTCATGATGGTATCACGTACCTGGTAGTGTTTTATTGTAACACACCCGCGAGACAGTTGTATAGTACCCCCATTGCTGTCTCTGGAAGTCGTCAACACCAGTTAGTTGTTGATTTTTTTACTCATTGAAGCCGTTATCCATATGCATGGAAATCCGCCCCACAAACGGTTTTCGGTAGAATGCTGCTCACCCTCGGTCCGACTCGACCTACCTAGCCGGCTACGGTACAGTTGGAGACTGCCAAGATGTCTCGGGGCATGTTTTGAGCATATTTTACAGCGCACCCTCGCCGGGCCGGTTTCTCTCGACGACGTCATTCTAAAAAACACGAGGTTCCGGAAGAGAGAAGCTTCAACATGCCAGCCAGCCCGACAAACCGCACAATTTTAGCGTAAGGTACAGAAAAACAGCGACAAAAAAAAGTCCGGTAAACTGCACATATTCTTCGAAAAACGATGTAAAAAGTACAAAAAACAAAAACCAAAACCAAAACCGAGAACGGCACCTTTCTGAAAGTTGTCAAATACAGTAAAATAATAAACAAAATTGACCGCCCAAAAAACAACAAAAAACAAAAAACACAACAAACGCTATGGCAAAAAAAAACAAGCAAACAGACTATAGAACATTTGAGAACAATAGAGAAAACAATAAGAGAAAACAAATAAGAGAAAACAAATACGAGAAACAATAAGAGAAGACAAATAAGAGAACGAAAGAGAAAAAACAGTGCAAAAAAAAAAAAGAAAAAAACAAAGGAAGAAAAAAAAAAAGGGAATGATACAGCAATAGAGAAACTGGCCTAGATTGTCTTAAACGCAACGCATGAATTCGTCAAACGTGCTCTCCCAGCTGATAGACCTCGACCGGCTGCTACTGACGCTCCACTTTCTCCTCGCCGCCAAAAGCTTCTTGAACACAGTCGCGGCCGCGGGGTCGTGCACCCCCCCCCCTTCCTCCGCCTCCGCCCCTTCCCACCACGAGGCGGACGACACCCCGCCCTGGGTACCGCCTTCCTCCACGGCGGCGAAACTGTTGATGCTTCGTGTGCTGCCGTTGTTTCCGTTGTTGATGCTTCTTGTGCTGCTGCTGCTGTTGTTGTTGTTGATGTTGCTGCTGCTGTTGATGCTCCTTGTGCTGCTGCTGTTGTTGTTGTTGTTGCTACTGTTACCGTTTGTGGTGGTGTTGTTGTTTGTGTTGTGGTGGGCTGAAGGGTGGGTCGAAACCCAACCCCCGCCATGGTTGGAAACCCAACCCCCCCCGGGCCCGAAGGAGACGGTTTCTCCCGTCCGGCCCCGCCGCAGCCGCCGCGACACGAGGATCTGGGTCGGGGTCTCGAGGCTCGACTCGCCGGTGCTCATCTGGCGCAGCTTCCCCAGGGTGGGCCGAGCTGCCGCTGCGGAGGCCGGGAAGTTTCGAGTGATCGTGCGGGACTGGCTCGGCGTACCGAAACCCAGATCGCTACCACCCCACCCACTACCACCCCCCGCCGCTAAAACCACTACCACCAAAACCAACGCCATTATCACCGCGATCACCACCGCCGCCCCCGCCGCCGTCGTTGCTAGCGTAGTAAGGGCTGGACATCAAGTAGACGCCGAAAGGTTTCGCGATGGCCGTCGGCCCCGCCCCCGCCCCTCCAGCCCCCCCCCCCGGGAGCGCCATTGCCGCCGCCGCCGCCGCCGAGGCGGACATCGACGCCGTCGCCACCATCGTTGCAGCTGCTTTGTTGACTCCTGTCCCTGTCCTGAGAACGTCGGAAAATCCCGAGGAAGATGCGTCGGAGAGGGACTGCCGCCGCCGCAAAGAGCCGGACGGTTTGGTCCTGTCGGCCAGGTGCTGCGAAATCGCGGTCGCGGCGAGCGCGCGATAGGGGAAAGAAGGAGGGGGAGGAAGGCGCGCGGCGGTGTACGTTTGGTGTGCGGTGCACGTCGGGTCAGGTTTGAGGGCCGGGTGTACTCATTATCATGCATGTCGTAGTCGCATGACCATGGAGGGGGGGGGGGGGTCGACATTTGATTGGACGCAACTTTTGTTGTTTATCGAGTTAAATGTTGTACATACCGGGATATAGGCGTATCATATCACACTGGGGTGATAAGATAACACCCCCCCTCCCTGTGACTGATTTCACAGCCGATT
This sequence comes from Macrocystis pyrifera, assembly GCA_031763025.1. Lineage (NCBI taxonomy): Eukaryota > Phaeophyceae > Laminariales > Laminariaceae > Macrocystis > Macrocystis pyrifera. Next base: position 4,899,954 of record JASSKH010000032.1, on the reverse strand, counting down.
TTATCAAAACAGCAGGGGGGGGGGGGGGGGGGGGGGGGGGGGGGGGGGGGGGGGGGAGAGCACCCTCTACGAAAATGGCGGCGTTTAGAAATATCTCGTCAAGATAATTCCAAAAAAAAAACGCGTCGCCCGACGTGCAGTACGCTCACCCCGTTGTCGAGGGAAACTAAGCTATAAAGTCCGTCCGAGGGGGTGTGTTATGATATCACCCTTTTGCGGGGGTCCATAGTTAACGGGATCAAATTTTGTTAGTAAAAATAGGTAAATATATAGGTTTTGATGTATACCATAGGTGCTATTAACTATGGACCCCCGTAATAGTGTGTTGGTCTCATGCGGTATCACGTGTTGCTCTATCGGAAATGAGGGCTGCAACATTTGATAAACACGGGGTAGGCTCCCACGGGGGCGAAGGTCGAGTGTGTCCGCCGTTGACGTCACAAGACGACGGTGACACAACAATCGCCCGACACCAAGAAAGAGACCCTCTCGTCTTCTCGGCTGATTGACTCCAGGCGGCGCGAGTCCGTCATTTCAACGTGCGCGCTTCTTTCTCGACAACCAAACATCCTATAGGTGACACCACACCTGATGAATGAATTAAAGTAGTGATGACTATATAATGATGCCCGAAAGGCCCAAAAAAATCTCCCCTGACTGAGTGCCGTCTCGAACGTAGTCTCGAGCATACGACGTGGGAGACATTTATTACTGTTTCAACAACTCTCCGGACTCCTCTTATTATCGACAACCCCTCCTCTCCATGTACTCCCCCCCCCCCCCCCCCCGCCTTCCCCCCCTCTCCCCCGTCCTCGTCTATGATCATACGCTTACAACCACAACCATGTACGACATGAGTACACTCCCTTTCCTCCTACCCGCTCCCCCTACCCCCACCGCGTGTGAAACGCCCCCCCCCCCCCCCCCCCCCCCCCCCCCCCTCTCCCCCGCGATGTCTGCCTGGTCGGTGAAAAACTCGACGTGCTCCGTCCCGGCGAGGTAGGGATGCGAGGGTCTATGACCACACGACTACGGCCAATCATGACATAAGTACACCCCCCGCTCGCCCCCCCCCCCCCCTCCCCCCCCCCCTCCTCAAATTAATTCTCTCTTCAAGCCTCGATAGAGGCGGCACGTTTTTGCCTTATGAAGCAGTAGTTTCCGATAGCACCTTAGTGCATACACATGTGGTGCATCGACTTAGCTCATTTAGGACCGCACCCCCCCCCCTTGGAGATAATTGGGGACGAATTACTTGGAGTTAGAGACGAACATGTGTTGTATGTACACTGCGATACTAAGAGCTTCTTAAAGAGCAAGCATTTTTTTACCCTTCTCATACGTCAGCTTTGGGGTGGGCATGGGGCTTTTGCTCCAGCCAGGAGGAGCCCCAGAAAAGTTAGGTATTAGCTACGTGTAAGATGGCTCCCGCCCTTGCCTAGCGCACGTCTGTCTCTGTTTATGACGCGCTAACTGCGCAGCTCACCTGCCGAAGCGTAAGAACACGTTCGCGGCGACTGTTGTTCTTCTTCTTCTTCTTCTTCTTGCGTCGGGCCCTCTGTCGTCGCCGGTCCTCGCTGTTCGACCTGCCGCCGCCTCCACCGCTTCCGCTACCGCTGTCCCTGCTGCTGCTGTCATCGCTGCTGATGCTGCTGCCGCTGCTGATGCTGCTGCTGCTGCTCCTATCGCTGCTACTGCTCCTATCGCTGCTACTGCTGCTGTTATCGCTACTGCTGCTCTCGCTGCTGCTGCCGCTGCTGCTGCTGCTGCAATCGCTGCTACCTTTAGCAATATTGTTACCGCTACCGCCGCCATAGCTTCTCCGCCTCCCACCGCGATCAACGCCCCCCCCCCGAACATCACCACCGCGCTCCCTGCCACCGCTTAAGCTGCGACTCAAGCTCCCACCAGAGCGGCCGCCACCACTAACGCGCCCGCTTCCGCTCAAGCTCCTGCTCAAGCTTCTGCTGCTGAATCTACCACCGCCAAAGCTACGACCTCTGCTAAAGCTGCCACTCAAGCTTCCGCTACCCCTGGAGCTCACAAAAAAATCCCTTCGCTTCTTCCCGCTGCGGACCGCCCGCGACAACGCCGACCCCGACCTCCTAACAGACGACCCCGCTGACGGTGGCGCCAACCCCAACCCATCACCCTCCCGCGCGTCCCCCGACAAAACCGGCGTCAGCAGTCGGGTGGGGAGCGGCCGCACCACCGCGGCGGCCACCCTACCGTCCGACCCTGTCATATCGGAAACAGCACCAGCTACGGAGGAGGAGGGGGCGGAGGAGGGCGCTACCACGGCTGCGACTTCCGTCGGCAGGCAAAGACTCGCCGGGGTTTCCACCAACCCTGGCTGGGGATACTGGGGACTGGGGGAAGGGGGGACGGCGTCGGCGGGGTGGTCCCCGAGTGGACAACAGCAGACACGGCCGCGGGGGAAGCGGGAGACAAAACACTTTTTGCATGATATTGCGCGGCGCCTAGTCGGCTTTTAGTCGGTGGTGGTGGTGGTGGTGGTGGAAGTGGTGCTTTGCTCGCGGCTGCCGGTACCATCGCTGCGGCCGCCGCTGATGCTGCTGCTGCTGCTGCTGCTGCCGCTGCTCCTGATGCTGATGCTTCTGCTGGTGCCGTTGCCGCTGCCGCGACAGCCGCCGGCGCAGATGCGACCGCTTCCGTCGTGATGGAAGCCGCGCCCCCCCTCTTGCCCGCGAGGGGTGGGCCCACCCGAGCCTTTCGCGAGCCGCCGCCACCAATGCCGCCGCCACCACCGGCACCTACGCCGCCCCCGCCCCCCCCACCGCCGGAAGAGCGCTTGGAAGCCCTCTTGGTCGGGGCGGCGCCCCTGACGGACTCTAGGAGGGAGGCAATCTTCCTGTTGAACTCCTGCGGCGCTGTCTTCTGCGGCGCTACCAAGGTTGGCGGTGATGAGGGGGTAGTTGGCGTCGTTGGGGGGGGTTGGGTAGGTCTTGATCCCGACCCCGCCTGCCGACTCGTGGAGCTGAACGCGTTGATGGCGACACCCTCGTCGGCCGCTGATGCCCGGTCAAAGGAAAAGGGGGGGGGGGGGGGCGGGATTGATCGGGGCAGGGCAGGGGGGATGGGGGGGGGGGTCACGGGATACCACGGCGGGCTTGCGAGGGAAACGGGCGGTGGTCTGTTTACTATACCTGACACCAATTAAGAACTTTATGTATAAATATGTAGATATGCATCCTTCGTGGGGTCATACAAAACCGTAGTACGTGCGGTCGAAGTATGCCATGTGCCTGGTCCGAAGAAGCTGTTGCAGACATGAGTTTGGACGACAACATCCTCGATCTCCCCGCTATTACGGGGGACCATAGTTAACAGGACCAAACATTGTTAGTAAAAATAGGTAAATATATAGGGTTTTGTGTGTACCGTAGGTCCTATTAACTGTGGACCACCGTAAATAATGTTTTGGTCAAAAAGTGCTGTGTAGTAGAGCTCCGCGACGACTGTCTTCTACGTACTGCATTTTTTTGCTCTTCCCAGATCAACAGCCCCGCGCGTTTTTCGTGTCCCGTAGCACAGTGCCGTGCTGAAAGAGTTGCAACACTTTTTTTTGGGACCAGCAGTAGGTCCGTTTTGGGGGATAAAAGGCTTAGGATTAGGGTGATGTGTCTTCATAATGGGACCGCATTGCTGTACCAGGTAAGAGCTAAGCAAGCGTCCCGTCAGCCAGATATACTGTGGCCAGAAAAAAAGGTACAAGGTACAGCAGTACCTCCAAATCGTAGCACGCGTCTTCAAGCGCTTTTTTGGGGGGCAGCAGTCCCGATTTGGGGATAAAATACTTATAATTCGAGCGGTTTGTCCCCGGAACGGAATTGCGGTCTTAAACAGGGTTTTTAAGGAAGTGTCCCCTTCGCCCGGAAATGCTTCGCCAAAAACTGCTACACCAATGCTTGGAGTCGCACGAGTCACTCAGTAGTGCGCCGTCACTTGCCTCTCCCCCCCCCCCCCCCCCCCCCTCCAGCTGCCCCACGTGCAAGTCCGCGTCACAGGCGGTTCGTGGCAGGAAGCGGCTCACCCTTCGTGCGACTCGCCGAACAACCTGACGCTTCGCTTCGCGCTTGGCGCAAGCAGCGTTTGTCTGATCGATGGAAACCCGACGCGCTCCGTCCCGATACTGCAGGGATGCGAGGGTCCATGGTCATACGACTACGGCGATGAATGAAATCGAGTACACCCTCCCCCTTCCCCCCCCCCCCCCCCCCCCCCCCCCCCCCTCCGCTGCGGAGCCATGTTGTCCACCTTCCCACGATCGTTAAGATAAGATACTACGAAGTGGTGTGGATGGTGGCGTCAATGCTGTTGGGAGTGGGTTAGTTAACCGTTTGCGGGCTGCGGTCCCGTTTGGAGGAAGAAATGCTAAACAAAATGAGCGATTTGTCCCCAGAACGGCTATCGTACTAAAAGGGGTTTACTTACTACATACTATCAATAAACGGGATTTCCAGGTGCTCACGATCGTCAAAATCCATCTCAATACGAAGTGTCTTGCGAAATATTATTCGTCGTCGACTGTTCTTCACGGGGCCATTTGGACACGAATTTATTCAAAATTTATCAGTCGCGGGGTCGTGATGTGTGCGTGTATGCTCTCGTAGAGCTAGCTCTGTCCAGCCTCAATTGATGGGAGATCTCAGACAAGGGAAGGTGGAACACAAGCGCCCCTGCCATGAGGTGTCATGTGCCGTCGAGTAGGACTTGGCCCACCGCCTTGGACCCAAACGGCGGGTCGATATGGCTCTCGAGTTGTTTGAGGTGTACGCTGTGTATCATATATGGTGTGTGTCTGACTGTTTACGTAATATATTGTATGAGTGCGTACATGTTTCTCCTGAGGTACTCTTCCGCTCCAGCTTTTTGGAGCCTGTCCTGCTACCGCGGACTCAATGCTTCGGACGTGAGTTCATGCGAGAGCAGCAGCACACAACGAAAATGATCAGTCCATTTTTTTTAATCCCTCGCTGCTTCTTCAGACGGTCAGGGTCAGGGTTCAGGCCATAGCCTCAGATTCTTTTCACGAAATGCTTGGAATTACTGTAGGATTGTCTTCTGCAGCAGTATGTAGCGAAAGGTCAGACCGTCAGACTTACACTCAAGCTGTTTGGCAAGTTGGACCAACAAGGTCTGCACAACAGACCTCCGCGGCGAGAACATTAAGAGCGAGCAACCAAGCAACAAGCGCAAGCGCCACACGCGCCGCTTACATGTCCCAGGTGTCCGCGCCGAAGAGTCGAAGCTCGTGCTGGTGCTGCTCCCGCTGCAGCTGGTGAGAGCATCCATGTGCCACCTGTAGTGGTCGGCGGGGGCAACGTGGCGTCTATTGCCTTGTTGGGTCCGAGCGGGGCGAGGGGGGGATGGCGACATTGAGTCGAAGCTGGAACTGCCGCCGCCGCAACCTCCTCCTCCTCCTCCTCCTCCTCCTCCTCCTGCTCCCGCTCCTGCTGCTCCTTCTCCTCCTGCTCCTCCTGCTCCGCCTGCTTCTCCTCCTCCTCCTCCCCCTGCTCGTCCTCCGCCGAAACCTTTCGCGCCCCCCGTCCCCCCCCCCCAGCCGCCGCCTCCAACGCCGTCGCCCCCCCCCCCCCTTCGCTGTCATCGAGGCGGAAGGAAGGCGCGCGCCCCGAGTTTCCGCTGGTGGATCGTGGCCCAACGCCCCCGCACTGGTATAGGGAGGGGTCGGGGCGGTGATGCTGTTGGTGCTGGTGCCTTGCCTCGTGTCGTGCAGTCTCGCCATGGGTGTCGTCCTCGAGCGTCAGAGCGGTCAACCCCCGCCCCTGCCATGTTATATCGCGTTGCAGGTAAAAAAAGCCGGGGGGGGGGATAGGGGGGGGTATTTGATATCTTGCATGGCCGTAGTCGTATGAAGGGGGGCGGGGGGGGGGCGTACTCCTTTATTGCTTGCCTTAGTCATTTGACCATTGATCACGCATCCCTTTCGAGACGGAGCACCGTTCCTACTCCTAGTAGAGACACCTCCAACAATTGGGCGCTAATTACGTTGTTTCCATGTATTACACAGAAACGTCTCGCTGATCTTATCCCCTTCCTGTTTGGCCTCCTGTGGCCACCATCTATCTCCTAGGATAGCGATCGGTTTCTCGCTGCTGTTCAGTGTATCAAACTCCTCCACGTAACATTCGTCTACTTCCCTCATCTCCTCTTCGAACACATGTCGCTCCTTCGTAGCCGTATGAGGAGGGGGGGGGGGGGGGAAATAGGGGGGGAGACAAAATGCTTCGAGTGTGTACGTACTTGTACATGTGCGACGCACGCAATCAGGCGTAACAAGGCGGTGCAACCTATCTTTCTCTGAGATTCCTCACTCCTCGGCCAAGGATATCCCTGTACCATCAACCGAAACCTGAAAGGAAGCTAGCTCGATGTAGCTCACCCGAAAAACTGACTTCTTTCATGAGAATGCTACTATGTACTGCACGCATATATGACCCGAGGATCAACCAATCCCATGAATATTAAAAAAAAAAAAAAAATTCGATTGCAACGTCAAGGCATGATTCATGCGGTATCATAGTGCCACAGAGACCTTAAGGAGCCCGATCAGTCAGAAACATGCCTTGTTGGGCATCATAGTTCCTCAGTGCCCTTAAGAAGCCCCATCAGCCAGATAAGCATGCCTTATTGGGTATCGTAGTTCCTCAGTGCCCTTAAGCAGCTTATCAATAGTCAGAATCATGCCTTATTGGGTGTACAGCTCCTCAGCGCCCTTAGTGAGCCGAATAATAGTCAGAAGCACGCCTAAATGGGTGTCATATTGCCTCGGTGCCCTTAATGGGTCTAATGATAGTCAGAAACATTCCTGAATGGGTGTCATAGTTCCTCGGTGCCGGTGAGGAGCCTATCCACAATCAGAAACATGCCTTATTGGGAAGTAACTCAGTGCGCCCTTAAGGAGCCTATTCATACCTGGCGGTCAGAAGGAGTTAGGCCGCACAGAGTGATACCTTCCACCGTGGCACTGCTCGTGGCACGCGTCCTACACGCGCGGTAACGAACAGAAAAAAGTACGGGGGACCATAGTGAATAGGGGACCTACGCTACACACAAAAAAAACCCAAATATTTCCCTATTTTTTTTGTCACCAAATATTTTGGTCCTATTTACTATGGTCCCCCGTAATAGTATCACCTGCTGGTACTTCTAATGCGTCCCTCCCCTCACCTTAAGGGCCTGTTCGGGGACGCCCAGACGCAGCCAAGCGCCGGGGGCCTGAACCGCGCCGTTGCGATACACCGGGTCGTCTCCATCGGAGGTTCCGCTGGAGGCGCCGACGAACGACAGAGGGCTGCCGAACGAACTCGACCGCGACATGAGCACCGACGACATGCTGCCGAAGGAGTGGTTGCCGAGAAGGGGCCGGACCGGCCGCGACGTGGACGACTGCGAGGGGGACCTGGGAGGGGCGGAGATGCTGCTGTCGCTGCTACTGCTGCCGCTGCTGCTCCCGGTCTTGCGGTTGGAGCCGACGCCGCCAACCGACACGCCCCCGACGAGAAGTATGCCCCTTTCGTCAGAACCTGCTGTTGGTGTTGTTGCTGCTGCTGCTGCTGCTGCTGTTGTTGGTCTTGTTGTTGCTGCTGCTGCTGCTGTTGTCGTCGTGTCCTCGTCGTCTATCCCTGGCCCGTGATTGCCGCCGCTCTTTGGTCGAGCGGTACAGGAACCGGTACTGCTGCCTCTGTAGCCGCCGCCGCCGCCGCCGCTACCTCCGCTTCCGCCGCCGCCACCACCACCACCACCAACAACAACAACAACGTCCATCCCAGCACCGCTACCGCTGTGATAGCTGGTGCCGCCGGAGCTGATGCCGCTGATGCCGCTGCTGCCGCTGTGATAGCTGCTGCTGCTGCTGCTGCCGCTGTGAAAGCTGCTGCCAACCCCGCTGAGGTAGCTGCCGCTCATGCCGGGGTAGTCCCCGCCGCTCTGATGGGGATAACCGTTTCGCGGGCCAAACCCGCTCGTCAGGGCACCGTTCGCAGGGCTAGCGCTGCAGTTAGAGGCCGCGTCGGACTCCCCCCTCCCGTACTTATCCCTCTCAGCGACCGGAGACAGCCCGCCGTGCCCCCCCGCCCCTTTCCCGCCGACGCCGCCCCCGCCCCTCCGCCGCGAAAATGGGGGGATACATACCACGCGTCCCCTTTTACCTCTGTCTTCCCCACCGCTCCCCGCCGCCGCTGCCGCTGCTGTGGCGTTCCTTACCGCGGCGGCTGCGTCCGCAGCCGCCCTCGCAGTTAAGGAAGAAGCGGTTCGGGGGTGAGACGGTGGGAGGTTTCTCCCCCTGTGTAGGGTTGTGGTTTTTAATTTTTGTGCAGCGCGTTGTGGGAGGGTGGACGGGCGTGGGGGCGGGGGGGGCGGGGGGGGGGGGCGTACTCATTTGTTGCTTGCCTTAGTCATTTGACCATTTTGACCACGCATCTCTTTCGAGACGCAGCACCGTTCCTACTCCTAACAAAGTCACCTCCAACAACTGGGCGCTCATTACGTTGTTTCCATATATTACATAGGAACTATTTGCTAATCTTATCCCCTTCCTGTCTGGCCGCCTGTGGCCACCATCTATCTCCTGGGATAGCGATCGTTTTCTCGCTGCTGTTCAGCTTATCAAGCTCCTCCACATCACATTCGTCTATTTCCCTCATCTCCTCTTCCAACACATCCCGTTCCTCCTTGTACATTTCACACTCTCCTATATACTATGTGAGTTCTACTCTCTGGGGGCGGGGCGGGAGGATGGACGGGCGTCGGGGGCGGGGGGGGGGGGGGGGGTGGGTGTAGGGACTTTCATCAAATGGGGGGGGGGGGGGGGGGGGGGGGGATTACTGATGTCATACATCGCGGCAGTCGCATGCCCAAAGACCCTCTCTCGCATACGTACGATGCCGACACGGAGCAGCACGTCGGGGTTCCATCGACGAGGCAGACATTGATTGCTCGCGCTAAGCGCAGAGCGAAACGTGAAGTGTTGGGTGAATCGCGCGTAGGGTGAGCCGCCAAAAAAAAGGGGGGGGGGGGGGGGGGGAGAATTCGATTGGGAAAATGCTGGTGGCAGTGCGGACGTATCGTATGATATCAACTGCGGGAGAGATTGATGTACAGAGCTGGCGTGACGATGGATGCGCGGATGCCATTGCGCCCGCTGTGTGTGTTTCTTGGGCGGCGGCTACGCTACGGGAGGGGAGGGTGGGGGAGGCGAGGGCGGGCGGGTGGGGAGCTCATTCAACAAGAAAAACGACGCTTGAAGTCAGCAAAAAAAGACAAGTAGAGATCGGTTTTGTTTTGACGAATATT